>CM067322.1:68054608-68686629 GCA_034231615.1 Meghimatium bilineatum | reverse complement strand
TAGCAGGAAAGTGCGGAGAACGGAATGAGTAGTGTCATAGATTACAGTATTTCTGCGATATCTGCGCCGTTCAGTCTTCTAGTCTTAGGACTTGTTCAAGTAGTTCCATCTACATTCTCTTATGACATTTGATATGTACTCTTAGTGTGTTGTTTTCTCTTAGATCACTATTTGAAACGAAGTCGCTTCATTTTATAGACATTTATTTTCGAAGCTGTTTATCTTTTGATTGTGCCGATTTCCATTTTTAACATCCATAGGTCAACACTAAACAATACAGGCGGTGAGTTTCTTAACTTGGTGTCTCTTCCTAGATCTTTGGATATCTAGATATATTTGTTAATTTCTTGAAAGCTCTCGGTGCTATTGCTATGCGTTGTATTTATTTCTGTTGCCTGAGTTTGAAATCACAAGCATGTATATGATATACTCAAAATAATTCCCTTGAGTATCAACACAGTGCAAGGACGTATTGATGAAATGAGTCAGTTGTGTTGAAAGCTTAATTTGTAATTATCTGCAAACGAACCATTTCTCAATTCAACTAGACCAGTTAATGCTGCTTGGTAATGAAGCGCTATTATTGGGTTATGTTAGTTTGTGTTATGGACCAAGAAATTCATGAGAACTGCTCTCTGCGAGAACTTTGACAACATACACTAAAGACGAATCAATAGTTAATGTTGTGAAAGATTACTTCATTGAATATCGATCCTTTTATCAAATGTAATATCAGCTGCAGCAGATGGGGCAACAGTCATTTAAAACAAAGTGTGCCCGGGGTCTTTGTATTTCGTTGCGTCATAATGCACAACATGTAGTGGCTAAAATCTGAGTGACAGTTTGCATGAATCTCTTCAGTTCGTCATAAACGCAGTAAATAAGATTCATAGAAGCGTGTTGAATTCTAGGTTGGTTATTAGCGCAGTTGTGTGAAGAAATGAGTACTTTCATCAATTACTGCTTCACATTGAAGTGCGTTGGTTCTCGAAAGGCTTATGTTTGACAAGATTATTTTGACACTTTGAGGCCGTTTTATAGTTTTTGGATGCTAAAAATCCCATTTTTAAAGAAAATGTAATCAAATGGAAACCAGGCATTGCTTATTTAACAGATTTATATACAAAGTTTAATGAGTTTAATTTGCAGTTATAATGTGACTACATTTAATAACGTCCATCATTGCAGCTTTTCTTGCCAGAATGAATTTCATAAAGCAAAACAATGGATGGCGTGAATTTTCCCAGTTTCCCAACTTGTCACGGACAAACGCCCTGGATGAAGATGTTTTGGTCTACTTTCAACATTAAAATGCTCTTCACACAGAGTTTAAAATCAGGTTTGATGGTATTTTGATTGTGGAAATACGACAGTGGATTATCAATCCATTCGGTGACATTGAAGAATCGGATGTTATATTACAAGAAGAGCTGATCGGAACAAGCAATAACGAAGAACTTAATGTGCAGTACAGAAGGGGGGTATCAGCAGTTCTGGCTTTAGAAAGATATACATGTTGCTTGCCCTGCATTATGGACTATCGCAAGATGACAGTTTAAAAAAAATATTTTTTCCATCTTCATACCTCGTGGATAGGGGTTTTAGCGCGGTTGTCAATCTTCTTACGATAAAAGAAATCGAATACAAATCATAGGATGTGGAGATTTCAGACGATAAACCACTAATATGAAAAACATATTGAACAATTGCTATCAGAGCATCAGATTCATCCCTCTTAGTAACAGCATTATTTGTGTATTAATTTTGTATAATTATTTTACTAGGTTCTGATTTATTTCGTTTCAAATCCAAATATTTACTTGCATTATGTGTCTTCTCAATAAAGGTATGAATAAATATTGTACGTACTTCGTCAGCTGTTAAAAGCACATTTGAAGTCCTTATGTTTAAGTAAATACACTAATTAGCAGGCTGGGCTTCTATGGAAAATAAAGCAAGAGGTCTACGGGTAAAAATCTGGAAACTACTGGTTTATATACTGCATGCTCCAGTCATGACCTGACTCCAGTATAGAGCTGTGTACAGATAGTAAACATGACCTGAACGACTGATTTTTTATTTTTGTCGTGCTATTTTAGTTTGTCGGCCGTGGCTTTTTTGGCATGCGACTCCAAGTATATAAATAGTGACCAACGAAATCACGACAGCAATCAAAAACGTAACGAATGAAGGTTTATTTACTTTGTTTACTACCGACTGTCTCGCCCCAGTTTTATTGGTGACCCCATAACCTAGGATAGGGTTTCATCATGTCCAACGTTTCCTGGCTTCGCACGAATCTCCCGTTGCATCGCTGTGCTAATTTCAAGGTGTTGTCTTTGGTAAACGAGTTTTCAAATAGTCAACTGCCTGTTTTCACATGAGAATGTTGTCATCTTTAAGTAATGTGATCATGTGATATCTTCCAATGTCCTTATTTAGTTTATTCTACAAACTTCCAAAGTTGTTTGTATCTCTCAAAGTTCAGCGATTCTGTTGTCTCTTTCCAGCTTCTCTTGTCTAACGTGTAGCTTGGTTTTTTGAAATTTGGCTTAGCGTGTTTATAGTTTATTGAAGTGCTCTTGACATGCTCTTATCTCTGACTACTGTGATGTTTCCATTTCATTTTGCAATCTCTATAGTTCACTACCAATAAAGTTAGTTTTTGCGGACTCCTCTACGAATGGTTTTGCGAACAACCTGTAATATACATGTACAGAATTATTAATGGTATCATTGTCTGTAGTTAGGTATCTTTCTGTCTGTACTCGGTACATTGTCCCGTCTACATTCTTGTAGTTTCATCTAGAGAAAAATGATGCTTTTTAAAAAAATATGTTTATTTTATACAGTCAGAAAGACTGAAATTGTGTCTAGTGCTAATGTGCGGTCATTCGTAAAGTAGTAATTCAGGAGGTAGAATTCTGTACTTTCTGTCCTTAGGTGGAGTATCAATCAATCAATAAACCCATAACCCTTCAGGGTCGTAGGGGCACCACATTGGATGCTTCAGCACACAGAGTCCTCCAGCGAATTCTAATCCTCGGCGATGCGGATGAGTGTGGAAATATCTAGCCATCCATTGTAGTATTTCAGTGGGCAAAAGGTTTAGCTAGTGGTGCCCATCTCCTCTCCAGTTGTCCTTCTGATGTGGTTATATGGATGTGTCTTCACTCTCCATCTCCATTGCACTTTGCTGATGTTGACACTACATCACATTTGAACTTCGCGCTGAGCGCATCGCTACCAATTCACTAGGTCTCAACCTTACTTCGTACGCATCCACATTAAGACTTCTAAGCTTGATAATACCTTCACTATGTTGTTATCTTTTAATCCATTAACGAGTAACCTTCAAGATATTATCCCGAATTGACATATTTTCCACTGCACACTAATTCACTGAATATAATACATAACATAGATATGTATTATATTCAGTGAATTAGTATAATACATATCATAATACATACATAACATAGATAGGTGGAGTATATGATATTCCGATCCCTCCATATATGCTTCTAACTGACGTGCACTGATATTGCTCTTAGCAAGCGTATGTATTTAACCTTTTTTGCCTTTCTTTTCGAGCTGATATGTAGCATCGGAATCCTCTTATTTTGAAATATATACCCTCGTTGAGATGGGTATGTCTTTATTCATATGCTTGAAATGATTACTCTGAATTCAGAATACTTTCAGGTTACACTTTTTCCGTTGACACATTCAGCAGTCCAGTGCATTATTTCTCATTGGATTTTGTGTTTTTGACCAGTTGTGAGGCATAGGGCCCGGCAGTACCTGCCTGCATGTCCGTCACAGGGCAGGCACGATACAGTACGATAGATATAAACATATCCCCATTGCGTGAGTTAATGCGTGACACCCTGATTGCTGGGATGTACCTCTTGGCTTTGTGCATCCGTCTTCAGCATATGTATTTACTAGGTCAGACTATGATCTTGATGGAATATAGGATGGTCTCCTGGTCAGTCTTAATTTTCAGCCTCTGTTGGCTGAACTAAGCCAAATCTCTAGTGCAATGATCTGGCCTCGATGGGGCTGATGTTATACAACATATCGTTCAATCGTGACAGGTTTCTCAAATATTTATACAATTTTGTCCTCATGTCTGTTTTGTCTACACAGAACAAGACATCGGGTGTTTGTTTGCTCTATAATTTGCTTTAAACTATTCATTTTGCTTATTCCCAATTGTGATATTATATTTCATTGCCGTCATTACAATTTGTACTACTTATTCCTCATTATATTTCCAACCTTATTCAATATATCTATTGCTCGTCGTACTTGGTCTTACAATAGATTGGAGAGTTTTTATAAAGGTTAGGTCAATCTGTTGATTGACAATCCTGAACATACATAATAAAAAGAACTTGTCAGCACTGCCACGACGAGCATAAGTCAACAGCTTGCGATATTTTTGTATGATAACCCCATTATCCGTTTTTGTCGTGCTATATAAATGGATTTGTTGCTCTATGTGATGTCAACAGAATTCTAGTTTGCTTTGTGATTATCAAAAATGTTCTTGCTGATAACAATAGTAAAGAATTTAGATAATAATCGACAATTGCATATAACGATATTTCATTTTATACAGCCAGACATGATGAGCCCCCACCATTTGTTTGATTGTCTAGTGCGGCTGTAACCTTTACTGATGAAATCATGAAACGCACAGTTATGGTTCATCGTGAAAAGCACGGTTTCACACTAGCGGCATTTACTGCCATTAGGAAACATTGTACACTTGGGACCAAGATATGAATTCACATCACGCAGCAAATGCCATATTTGGAAACATTTTACAGAATTAGTGCTGCAGAAAATATCACGGATACTTGTAGATATCGTAGCACGAATAATTGTATATATTGTGAAGCATTCGAACATTTTATTTTACTTCGGTCTTATTATTGTTTTGGGGAACATGGTAGCTCAGTTTATGGTGAGCTTGCGTCCTAGTTGATGGTGACAAGGTTTGAAGTTCGGTATAACCTAAAATATTTATATACACCTATTGTTCCAGTCTAAGGCGATTACTTGAGACCGTCGGCAGTTATTGAAGACTTGCTCGCTAAATTAAGTTGGAGCCCACTCGTTATATATATATATATTGGCCCCAGCAATCTCCAAGTGCCACTCACATTGAAAGAGATTAGTTGTCACCAGATCCACTGACACGACCAACCAGAGAACTGTCAACGTACGATATTTAAACATACTACAAGCAGCTGCTTCTATGGTAACAAATATTTTCCGTTTGCTACTTCGGTAATCCTAACTAAATCCCCCTTTCCCGCTTCCCCACCCCTCCCCGAAGTGTACCTAGTTCCATGATTGTTAACAATGGTTCTTGTTGACCTACTAATACATTAATTATATCACGCACAATCACATTGGTCTTATGTTATATATACATACACGCAAGTGATCAAATCTGGAATCATATGAGGGGATAATTTTTAATTTTGCACATATTCACAGAGAGATAGACAGATCTAGCTTCCGGTAACACGTACAAGACAAGCAGTAGAGAAATTCCAATAGTTTATGATTATTTACAATTCAGAATATAGTCCCAACGAATTAAGGTTCATCTTCACATGATCGTCTGCTCTATGAAATCACTATCTTTAAGGAGCTGTGCATGCATTTTTAGGGGGTGGGGGTCTGAATAAGTTTTGATAAAAGGGAGGAGGGTGGGTTCACAAAAGTTGACTTCACCAAAAATGTTCTTATAAATTATTAATTAAATTGTTTGAATCACAAAATATCGAAAAATTTGAAAGCATTATGTAGTTTTTATCGTGTTTTTTTTTATTTTACTGAAATTATTTTATGTAACGTATGGGGTTTAAGTGTTGTTGACATAATTAAGCGATTTGGGGTGGGGGGGGGTGTTCAGAATTGTGGCAGTTTGTCGTCAAGAGGGGGCGGGGGCGGACTAGGTAAAAAATTGGCTAAAATTGTTGACGTAATTTCTGGACAGCCCCCCCCCCCCAGCCATGATTGTCTCAAACGAATTCAGAGTTACAGCACATGAGAAAAGGGATGAATACACTAGGAAATCCTGTATGCGACAGTCTCGGGAAAATGTTCCATGTTAGGATGTTCTGTGTGGTCTTCTGTTGAGATGTTGAAGATTGTTATGCAGAGATTAACCGGAATAAGATGCATGACGAAATTGGATGCATTTGGCCAAAGTGCGCACGATATCATATTCTCATCATCATCATCAAGTGCCGTCTCCGCAACGAAGGTTGGCTGCAACGTATCTCCAACATCTCCTGTCTCTTGTCTTGGTGGTGCACTCTGCTAGACTGTAACCTGTCCATCGTGTAATGTTACTCTCCCACTTGTATCTCTGCCTACCTCTTGCTCGCTTCCCTTTGACTTTACCTTCACGTAAGGTCTTCAATAAGGTGTCATGCCTTTTAATGTGTCCAAATATTTTATTTGCCTGATCTTTATTTCTCTTAATAGTTCTTTCTTCATATTAAGTGTCTTTAGCACCTCTTTATTTGTTTTCTTCTCTTTCCATGATGTTCTCCCTATTCTTCTATATACCCACATCTCAAAGGCATCAATTTTGTCTTCTAATTGTTTATTTAGTGTCCATGTTTCTGAGCCATACATTAATATGGAATAGATGTAGCATTTTATAATTCTCATTTTTAACTTGTTTGTAATTTGTTTAGATATTAATAATCATATTCTACTATAAACTTAAAAACATCATTATTAGCTAAAAATACAAATTAAAATATACCAGATCATATTAAAGCGAAGGAATCAGAAGTGGAAGAATGTACACCAGCTACATGACAACATACGTAAGATGCTTGTCAATTTGTTGAACAAAATTGACATTACATAATGTGTTAAAATCCCTTTATGGGCGCCATATTAATATGCCCTCAAGATGTGACAGCAAACTTGTTTGTGTTTTTGCAAGTGCTCTACTTAATATGTATCACAGAATGTATACCTCTCTAACCTTGTGTATCGGGAGAGCGACAGTGGAAATCTTTCTTAGCATGATACTACCTGACAAAATCAAGGCCTTGAAGATGCAAATTAAGATAGGCACTGTTGTGCACTAGTCGAATGCGATTTGCATTTTTCGTGACAATGACATATTTGAACTGACGGCAAGATAGTATCAGCGTACCTGTCCCAGGGAAGTCCATGCTACAAACTAGATCAGCGGTTGCTTTAAACGTTTTGTTATCGTGTACCCTCTTTAAATATTGTTTTCTGCCGCGGACCTCAAACATATTCCATATGTGAAAATGTGTAAGGGCAACAGAAGAGAGTGTAAGATGTACAGAG
The DNA here is from genome assembly GCA_034231615.1 of Meghimatium bilineatum. Lineage (NCBI taxonomy): Eukaryota > Metazoa > Mollusca > Gastropoda > Stylommatophora > Philomycidae > Meghimatium > Meghimatium bilineatum. Next base: position 68,679,267 of record CM067322.1, on the reverse strand, counting down.
GCATGTCTCTACTCAGCCACATAGGAGAAATATATGCAAAAATCATAGAACAGAGAGTAAGACCGATACCCCAACTAAATAAGATACAATTTGGTTTCAGGAAAAGTATGAGATGCACAGGTTATAATTTTGCACTACCTCAGCTGAGCGAAAAGACACTTGAATACGACATAAACATCGACCAAGAAAAGCATTGATAGAGTTGACAGAGAAAAACTGTAGCTAATATTGGAGGACTATGAAGTACACGGACACTTACTAGACAACATAGGAGCTTTATACAAAAACTGCCAGAGCGTAATCAGAACTACTGAGGGCACAACAGACCCATTTGAAACAAAAACAGGCGTTAGACAAGGCGTTACATACTATCACCACTTCTGTTCGAAACATACATGGGCATGATAACTAAAGAAGCGAATCCAAGAATCAAGAACTGCCAAAGGTGCAGTTCTTCATCAGCAGAAGACCGGGCTACAAAGCACGAAGAAGACCAAGAACTAGATGGGCATAGACAATAAAAGAAACATTAAATAGACACGGGCTTACCATGGACAATGCAACTGATGGCCAAAGACAAACAAACTCCGAACCCAATGACACTTAACCGCACAAGTGGAAATTATAATATATATATAGATAGATAGATAATGTGTAGGAATAAATAAATGTGTGTTAATCATAGTAAACAATGTGTGAACATGTAATTGTGTGTGTTATCAGTAAACAATACATCTCTGTGTAATCCACATTTATTTAATTTGTTACGATTGTCTAAAATTTAATTGTGTTACGATTGAACAACTTGTATGTAGTCTGGGCACGTGTGCTGCAATCACGCCTATTGTAGTGAAGAACTTGATAAATGATGTACTGGAAATCACGTCATTGCTTGTTGACAACAGCCTCTTACTGTGACGCCCATAGTTAGTCCTTTTGTATATCAAGATGTCTGTGGCTAATCTTGGACCAACTCAGATTAGTGACTTCAATATAATACTTTTTCCCGCGTCTTACAGTGGATGTTAACACAAAGTGGCAAATGAATAACTCGGCACGTATGAATATACTGAAGAGCGTTACCTATGTTTGTTTTTTCATATCCATACCATGTAGTTGGATAGTCTGTAGTTTATTTAAAGTTCAGCGACCTTTTGTTTTATGTAAGTACTTTTACTATAGTTTTACAGCAGTCTCACTTACTGTCTAGTTAAGGATTTTACGTTAATTTTCAACTTTAACGTGCATCACTGTATTCAACTCGGGAATTATCATGCATATCAAAAAGATAATTTCTGTTTCACTATGAACACCTAAAATATGACTCATCTGTGTAATGTTACTTTGACATTACATGTATCCACAAACAATATATTCGAGAATATATTGATCATTCAATATGAGTATTCAATATGAACACGTGCAAACAAATCTTATATTCATTGTTCAGGTGAAATATTCTGCCATAACGTAATGTGCTTTATGGACGTTCGGAACAAATAACGATCTTGACCTGCTGAAACTAGTAGGCACTTTTCCGTCTTACCAGACGCTGGTATTGTTATTGTATTATAAGAAATATAATCAACGATCCATACAATGACGGGTGTGACCGACAAGATGAATGTGAGCGACCAAAAAGTCTTCCACTGTATGCACAAGGAATCACAGGCCTCTTGTGGCATCTTGTGCTGTTGTGTGGCTTCTTAGAAGTTGAACCCTTAAACTATCGACTATCACTTTCTCCTTTGTCTTTACAGAGTTCCTGACATTTCACCTCTATGCAACACGATTCAAAGCATCCTGCTTCCTTAATCCCACCCACCTCACTGTAGACGAGAATAAACTAAGTCGCAACTGTTGGAGCTTCAAACTTCGATAATTTTCTAGATATTCTGTTTAAGCTCATTTGGTTCACTATCACTTGAATCTCATTAACTCAACATATCGTCACAATCAACACAGTAGAGTCCAAACATCGCTTAAATTTACTTATACGACAAAATACGCCACAACATACACATACTTCTCATGAACATACACATACATCTCAATTGCAAATTTTTGACAACATTTGGTACATATAGCTTCAAGTTACGGTATAAACCTGTCAGCACATCTCAAGTTGTGATAACGCTGTAGATTCCCATCCGGTTACTGAATACCTTTCAAGAAGTATTGGATGACAGAATGAAATGTCTGTTCTATAATATCCAAACACTTGTCTTGCATATCTTATTCAGGATGAAGCGATTAATCCAGCTTATTAAAGCCGTAGTTACTTTCATGAAAATATTTTATTTGTAGTAGATTGTCATTGCTTTCTCAAATATCCAGACTCACGGTTTACTTCGGAGGATTTGAACCTGGTACTATTACCGTTCGTGTCGCGCACTGTACCTCCTAGCCACGTATCCGTACATAAGTACCCAGCATCGACAGAAATGTATTTAAACGACAAGTTTCTATTGTATTGTTGCCATGACCAACTTTGATCGACTTTATACTTAAATAAGGCATGTGCGACATATGGTCGAGTACTACTCTTCGCTGATCCATGTCCATCTTCAATAGAAGTCCTAACAGGTCATATGTAAATATCCGCTCTGCAGAGGCATTATTTGAACTTTCGACAGAAACAGGTCTCACACTACCCAATTGCGTGTCACTACGAGATTTTACTTCGCTCTTTCAAGCACTCTCTCAAGCACTGCAGCATCGATCCTAGCTCGTGGGAAACTACAATCCTTGATCGTTCAGCTTGCCACACCCAGATCACTGCTGGCACCACTAAATTTGGAAAAAAAAGAAAGAAAACTGCGGGCAATTTACAAGCGACGAAAGCGGAAGGACGAATCCGAAAACTCTGCTAATCCAAACCCTCAATACTCCTGAGTGTACTGCAATATCCTGGCACGAATCGGACTCATCGGGCATCTATGAACTCACAAACCAAATTAGAGAATCACAAATGTTTTGTAGTTTTTCTACTTGTTCATCCCATTTATTATTTTTCATGCTATGCTCATCTTTGCTTGCGAAGGAGGAATATCATCATCATCATCATCATCATCATGAGAGGCTACTTCGTTCTTTTAATTAGCTGATGACATGTGAATAGCCTCTTGTAGTTACAGGCAATAGCGTTGGTTGTGGGGTGTTCTTTCGATTTGTCAAAAAAGGCATCTTATTGTCAGAGGTTTACATTATACTTGTTAGGACTTCTTTTGTTGATGGACGTGACTGATTTGACTTATACGTTTCTATCATTGGTTGCTTAGCAAAAATGACCACTTCAAAAGATAGATAATTGATATCAGCCAAAGGTTGAGGAGCGGTTATAAAGTAACCCACATGTTTTATTTTTTAAAAGTCAGTTATAACTATCACTTAGGGAAATAGCCATATTTCACTACAGGATCATAAAATCAACTCAAGTCAAGGGAGATGTTTCTTGCTTTACAAATACCTTGAAGCCACCACATGTGAACAGACACATGAACTGCAGCATATTTCTTCATGATGGAGATGTAGATCTTTCCGAATATGTTATGTAATATAACAGCCTATCATGCACATTGTACTCGAAGCTTCTTAGATCACATATTTTAAACACCCGGAATTATTTGAGCACCGGATTTTAACTATACTAACACTCTCCCTTTTATTGTACACGTGTATAATAAAGGAACATGGTCATCATTAATTTAGTCATTAGCTTCAACACATATATCTCCGGACAAACATGATAATCAACGCAGTGTGGCATGGGGTTGAATGAAAATTGTGAAGGTTTTCACCATCTATTATATAATTATATAAGTGAAACCACGAATACTAGTATGGTTTGGACATGTATGTAGACATGACTCCTTGTCAAAAACAATACTGCAGGAAACTGTCGTAGGGGGAGGAGGAAACAGACGAGAGCAAATAAAGGCATGGACAGGACTTTATTTTTCATCACTCATCCGCATCGCTGAGGATGGGAATCGCTGGAGGACGCTGTGTGCTGAAGCCTCCAATGTGGTACCCCTATGACCCTGAAGGGTTAGGGGTTTATTGATTTATTAATTATAATAATTAAGTCCGTACAAAAGCGGGATTTAGTGTGGGTGGGACGGTGTTTCAAACAGAGCGCCCTCCACCAAGTCAAAACATGACATTGAATACTAGAAAGCAAGCCAAAAATACTGGTTGGAGTAAAGGCTGGTTGTCCCAAAAATGTGATTAAAAATCCTACAAAAACGACGAAATATGTCTTTTCTTTAAGTAAATAAACTTCGCTTCCCTTATATCAAACACGTATCTACGATCCGGATGATAGTAATAAGATGAATAATAATAATACTACCCACAACCAGTCAGGGTTGTAGAGGTGCCACATTACAGACATCAGCACAAAAAGTCTTCCAACGTTTCTGTCCTCAGTAATTCGGATGAGTGTAGAAAAATCACACCCGGACCATTCCTTGATTATATCAAGATTTTCACCTCTTTTTTCTTTCACACTCGACTATTCCCTTCAACCTTTTTTTTAAAGAAGGAAAATGTCGACTACTCAATTCTACCTTTTTTTTTTAAAGAAAAAAAGAGTCTCACTATGGTTCCAAACCAAAGACACATAGTCGTGTCACTCACTACCTAATAACAGAATGGTTCTAGATAACTTGCTAGTTTCAATCTTTTAGACATACCTGGCAGGTATAAATAAGGGACTTCTAATCATTACAACGGTTTTATGACGTAATATTTATTGATATTTATTGATCCGTTTATAACAGGCAATAGAAACGCAGGCAGTGAAACCGCTGATTGGCTAGGACGTTTTTAGTTTCCATGGTGCTTACGTTGTCAGCGTGCGCATTCAAATGGAAAAATATAATGTACCGATTAAAAAACAAAACATAAATAATAAATAAATAAATATAATGGCCATGATTTCGGGTCAATAAATACGTGACACTCCTAACATACCGTGTTGTTTATGTGTACTGTTTTTATTCACAAGCACTTGGATGTCGTGAATGTGTTACCAGGATCCCGAAATGGAAGCACAGAAAAGTAATACTATCACTTATGCTGTACGTCGAATGAATGGACTAAGCAGATTGGGCGTGTATTAGTGCGTGTATTAAACTTTCATGTCCTGTGGACACGAAAATCTCTTTTTTTTTTAAAAAGAACCCGAACAAACTATTACTGATACAACTGAAAGGAAAAACTGAACTCAACTATCAGAAATAGTTGAAGGATCTTCATGAGGATGATTTGGAAGCAGTCCAGTGTCGCAGTATCCAAGGATCACTACGTATGCCAGGAGTGCAGGGTATTCGTGTGGGCTAAGTAGTGCATCATTCTTCCGTCAGATAGGTTGACCCACCTTCAGTGATGTCACACTTAGCATTCTCTCTCACCAAAGAGTCTGCACAAAAGGACACATAAAATGTGCGCTGGTCCGTATCTCTCCGTCATCAACGTGGACCATTTTAAAGAAAACGAAAGTAAGAAATTGAGACAAGACATGCACTGACAATGACTTTTACACAAGTGACAGGTTATCAGCCCATCCTCCAACTTTCCTTATTCACCCCCTACATGCCTGGAAAGAAGACAGTGGTCCTGTTATTTGCATCCTGAAATATTCGGAAATAGAATTATAGGCTCCGGTTGCCACACGAGTATTATGAGCGGTCAGATAGAGCACACTGTGTAGTAAGTAAATTTAAAACATTGTGGGAGCAGATATATAGAGAACACTGTGTAGCAGGTGTAACACACTGTGAGCAGATATATAGAGAACACTGTGTAGCAGGTGTAACACACTGTGAGCAGATATATAGAGAACACTGTGTAGCAGGTGTGACACACTGTGAACAGATATATAGAGAACACTGTGTAGCAGGTGTAGCACACTGTGAACAGATATAGAGAACACTGTGTAGCAGGTGTAGCACACTGTGAGCAGATATATAGAGAACACTGTGTAGCAGGTGTAGCACACTGTGAACAGATATAGAGAACACTGTGTAGCAGGTGTAGCACACTGTGAGCAGATATATAGAGAACACTGTGTAGCAGGTGTAACACACTGTGAACAGATATAGAGAACACTGTGTAGCAGGTGTAACACACTGTGAACAGATATAGAGAACACTGTGTAGCAGGTGTAACACACTGTGAACAGATATAGAGAACACTGTGTAGCAGGTGTAACACACTGTGAACAGATATATAGAGAACACTGTGTAGCAGGTGTAACACACTGTGAACAGATATATAGAGAACACTGTGTAGCAGGTGTAACACACTGTGAACAGATATATAGAGAACACTGTGTAGCAGGTGTAACACACTGTGAACAGATATAGAGAACACCGTGTAGCAGGTGTAACACACTGTGAACAGATATATAGAGAACACTGTGTAGCAGGTGTAACACACTGTGAACAGATATATAGAGATCACTGTGTAGCAGGTGTAACACACTGTGAACAGATATATAGAGAACACTGTGTAGCAGGTGTAACACACTGTGAACAGATATATAGAGAACACCGTGTAGCAGGTGTAACACACTGTGAACAGATATATAGAGAACACTGTGTAGCAGGTGTAACACACTGTGAGCAGATATATAGAGAACACTGTGTAGCAGGTGTAACACACTGTGAACAGATATATAGAGAACACTGTGTAGCAGGTGTAACACACTGTGAACAGATATATAGAGAACACCGTGTAGCAGGTGTAACACACTGTGAACAGATATAGAGAACACTGTGTAGCAGGTGTAACACACTGTTTAAGTAGATACATAAAGCACACAATGTAATAAGTTTAAGACATTGTGTAAGCAGAGTAACAAAACACATTCTATTTTCTAAAATAAAATATATCTTTTCTCAGTAGCTCAGTCGTCCGTGTGTTGCATGAAATTGGAGCGAATAATATTAAAATTGTAATCTTCCATGTGGATCGTAAGCAGCGACTAAAAAGTTTTAGGGTGAAGTTTCTTGTCACATCAAATAGTCAAATTGTGGTTTGGGTGAAGTTGCATGTCACATCAAATAAAGACTGAAATGGTGGTATGAGTGAAGTTGCTTGTTACATCAAATAAAGACTGAAATGGTGGTATGAGTGAAGTTGCTTGTTACATCAAATAAAGACTGAAATGGTGGTATGAGTGAAGTTGCTTGTTACATCAAATAAAGACTGAAATGGTGGTATGAGTGAAGTTGCTTGTCACATCAAATAAAGACTGAAATGGTGGTATGACTGAAGTTGCTTGTCACATCAAATAAAGACTGAAAGGGTGGTATGAGTGAAGTTGCCTGTCACATCATTTAGAGAGTCAAAGTTACGTAGAATCCATCCGTAAGTCGGATGTATCGTGCCGAAAGATGCAGATATTGCAGTTCATTTGCAAACCATTCTACACCGCATTATGTCATCTAGACTACGTCCTGATAAGCAGAAGGAATTTGAGAAATAACTCCGAAGAAAAAATAGCTCAGTGGCTGTTGCATTGACTTCCCGGTCGGGGGTTCAGGTTCGATCCTGCAGTTGAAATGAAACAATATGTTTAGTTCACAAGCGACTATGTGTATTTTTTCATTCAACTTATGTATTTTTCTTTAAGTTTCATCATGGGAAAAAAGTACTCAGTGCGCATGTACCTATAGGTCTGTGTTTGTCTTATGCCAAGAATTGCCAGCAAACATGTGAAGTGCCAAGAATTGCCAGCAAACATGTGAAGCGCAGTTTTCATATAACGATAGCTCTATCAGATTTTATTGATCTCACATTTTGCAATAGTCATGCAAGGGCGATGTTTGCTTTCTTTCTTTCACGACATAGACGTTATTTTGCCCCATACACGTAAAGCGGAATTTCAGCAAAGTATATAATTTTAGCGTAGATTACAACTCATAATTTGAAGCATTTTGTATATGTTTAGCGTAGATCACAGATTCATTTAGAGGAAACAAATTGGTACTTGTGACTGTGGATAACAATGCTGCAGCGATTGTGACAGCGACTGAGGCATTGAGTTGGATTGGTGTGCAGAGGGTGACTCATATTTGCATCCTTTTTGACTCGATGACAGTGGTAGAAAAATGCAGGTGGGTTACTTTCGTGATTGGTGCCTTGAGGTAGTGGAAAGGTCGGAGTTGGATGTAATGCGTCCCGCTAATTTTGGTTTCTGGTCCTGTGGTTGTTCAAGGCAATGATAGAACAGCACGGCTGGCTTACACTGCTTCAGTGTTAGACAATGGAGTAATGGATCGGACTGGCATGAGAATATGGATGGATGGTATCGGTGAGTGTGGTTGTTACTTTCCCATATCCAGCGTGAGGGAGTTAGGCTTGGGGTGCGGAGTGCAGTCATGATAATTTGATGAAGATCTAATGAGTACGTACATCCAGTATTTCCAAAAAGGTTAACAATTTTTCAGAATTTCACAGTCTGAGAAATGATTTCAACCGCTTTTGTTAACTCAGTGATGAGGAGTTTGCTTTAGTACAAAATTCAAGCAAATTGTCAGATGAAAAAAGTCCAGAAGATTGTCAGGATGAATTTCTGGAACTGAAGACTCATTCGAAGTGCTAGCAGTATTCCATGAGAAATCAGTCATAACATGTTGACCCTTGGTGTGCTATTCCTAACCAAAGGTGGCAAAAAGAGCTATTCGTGCATTGCTTTTCATCTTTGGAGTAAGTGAAAAGGAAGCAACAAAGTAATCTAGTAAGACTAAGTAAGAGTAATACTATAATAATTTAATCTCAGAATTCAAGTCGATCTTCATGGTCTTCCTCTGTATCTTTCTGTTTCCATTTTCATTTTGCATACTCTTGCCACTGGCCAATAAGGCTTCATTATCATTAAGTAGCCAAACGATTTCAATCATCTCTGCTTTTCAATATATATATATATATTTGACCAGAAATGTTGTGTCAACAGTTCTTGTAATCTCTTCATTCCTCACATGAACTCTTTCTTTTTCTGTTTGCTGATTTTCTTAGATCTCATTTCACATGTAGTCAGCATTCTCTCTTGTCTGACAATGATAACACAATGTTGGTATGAAGATTGAATTCATGCTTTGCTTTTTAGTTTCCATCGGGAAATATTTGTGCTTAAAATGAGTATTACGAGGCGTGTTCAAATGAAAACGGGACTTGTGGATTTATTTAAAAAGTATCATACGCAATTTAATATTTTCAACGGAATTGAAAAAAGCAACCACTTGTGAATAAGAATGCACCTGGGTTCATCAGAAAAAATCTCCGTATGCATTTAGGCAAGCATCCCACTGTTTAGGTAGACGTCGAATGCCGTCCGAGAAAAAGTTGCGTGGCTGTTCTCTGAACCATGTGGTCACCGCTGTCTTCACGTCTGCGTCGCTGTTGAAACTCCACCCCATGTGGTTCAAACTCCACCCCATCCGTTCTTCCTTATGGTGGTCAGTCAACATCCGTGGGACCCACTGTGAACACACCTTCCGATAGTTCAATTTCTTCCGAACAACCATGTGGGCTGTCCCAATTGACATATGGAATTCTTCTGCAAGCGAACGAATGCTCCGACGACGGTCAGTCAGTACTGCTTTATCAAGCACGGCTATGGCTTCTTCTGTTGCAACAATATGCGCCTGACCTGGCCGTGCAAGATCTGCCGTTAACTCACGTCCGTCTTTAAACATACGCACCCACTCCATCACTCTGGTCCTCGACAAACATTTGTCACCATATGCTGCCTTCATTCTCCGATGAATGTCTACTGCTTGACATCCTTCAAATGAAAGAAACTGGATCACAACACGCTGATTCACTTTGGATGGGTTCGGAATCACACCCGCCATATTGTTAACAGTCTTCTGCAGCACATATGCATGCTGGGAAGATGAACACGTGACCGTATGTAAATTATTGGATACTCATTACTAGTGCAAAATGTCATCAATATCAGTGCGCTCTATCACGCGTGGTGTAACAAGTCCCGGTTTCATTTGAACATGCCTCGTAGTTCATAATTTACGTAGTTGGCTTTTTAAGTTCTTGATTCGAGTTCTCTGTCCATTCTTTCGTCTTCTGTAAAAAATGGTCCCAAGATATTTAAATTTAAATTGGTCCATTTATCTTTATGTTGATTGTATTGGTGGTTCTCTGCATATAGACATTACTTCTGTTTTTTTCTCTGTTTTTCTTTATATTGTGATTGAGGCAGCTTTCGTTGATAATGTTTATGTGACATTGCGACATTGCATACAGCTCTTCACTTGAACTGTAGAGTGGGTATTGATCATCAGCGAAGTGTAGTTCGAATAGGTCATTCGGATGGTAAGCGTCTGGAAGTGTATTTACTGTTTTTGGTAATATTATCCATATATATATATATATATATATATATTACCATTATTACTAATATATATATATATGTCTATATATATGTATATATATATATAGTAATAATGGTAATATGACACCCTTTTCTAACTCCCTGATGTTACTGAAAACCACTTTGTAAGTCCTGCTCTTGTTCTAACTGCACTTTCACTATTCAAGCTTAATGGTTGGTTGGTTGGTTGCTGATCCAGCGGTCCATGGGCTCATGCCCTTTGACCTAATGCCATTAGATGGCATTATATTGCTGGGAAGTCTGTGGATTTTCGGCCCACCCCGGGACAGAGCCAGAGAATAACTATCACACCTCCAGGAAGGTAGGTTTCAACCTATGCACTGCGCCTAGCCACTGTAGCCAAGATAGGGTTCACTGTGCTCATTCCCCGCCACCAATTGACTACTGGTTATTCCGAACTTCTCTATAGCTCCAGGCATGCAACCAAATGTTCAAGTCAAAAGGATTGTGACGTCCTGAGTCACTGTGCCTCTATGATGGGCCTCAACCATAGGAAAAACAGTGATGTCAGTTTACTCCTCCCCAGTGCTGCACAGTACATCTCTGGCTCCCTCCCAACCACAGAGGGTGCATACATATATATTTAGGCAAACATGAAAAACATTTCAACAACAAAACAAAATCATAACTGTATAGATGACATGCCATGAAGGTTCTATAAGAAGATAACCTCAATATAACGGCATGTCATCCACTAAAGTTTTCTGTTGCATGGATGGTATGTCTAGTGAGCCATTGGTGAGACCCACAGACGCAACCACATGCGTATTCAAGCTTAATGAATCAGTACATTTTATTTCTATTATGTTAGTAAAACTCCGCTACAAAAATAATTAAATTTAATGTATATTATAATGATTACAATATATACCACCCTGCTGTGTGTTTATATTATCACTTATATTATTATGATGAATTTTTACTATATTTTTTACTATTTTACAAGTATTTTACTGGAAGGGGCGAGGGAAGGGGCATATCATTTTCTTATGTGGTGAAATGAGGAATGATACTCTGTCGTGTGGTATAAGGAGGGAATCAGCTTTAAAAAGTTAAGAACCACTGGATTAAAGCATCTTTGTGGTGAGGAACACATCTTTCAGTTGTGGACTTTTCTACAATTTAGTTATATTCGAGTGTATAACCTTAAAACGTTTCATTTTAAGATTTACTTTAGTATAGACTTATCCATCTTGTGTTAGTTGTGTTTTCTCCGTGTGCATATTCAAATTAAAGTGGTAGTAAGAAGGATACCATGAAATGTGCTTATATTTCACAGAACCTTCCAGTATTATCAGTGTTCAACCAAGGGCAGGAGAAATTGAACATCGATCGTAGCTGAACAAAACAGGCACATAGTCGCATGCAGCAAACAATTATCTGCTGCAATTTCAGACAGTAGTGCTAATGGCATAAACTGCTAGCGATCAGAAAGATATCACGTTTTATTTTGTCTTCAGGATGCGTCATTGTACGCACTACTCAATAGTGTACATGGCTTAAAAAATTATAAGTATTAAGAGAAATCGTTTGTCTTTCGCAATACTCGTGAAGTTATTGACGCGCAGTGCTATCTGATTTGTTGATGGTATGGTGCATAAATAGTTCAAATATCTGCACGTGTCATGTTTGAGAAGAACATGTCCACCGTGTTTTATTAACTCGGTAATACACTGTGTTCATTTTCCACGAAAGATCAAGACTGTCGACATAATAAGACACATTGGCTATGACGTAATGGGAAACAACTTTTTTATTTTACTCATTTGACTATTCTTGCGTTTTTCTTTGGTCACTGATTATACTTTGTGTCGACACAGCCAATGAAAATCACAGCAATAGTGAAATGTAATTTTCGAACTCTTTTTTACCATTGACCAATAGGTCTTCTTATAATATAGACGGTCGAAGATGGTCATATGTGCTGAGTCACTCATTGGGGTTGACGACTGTTCATTGACCACAATAGGAAGCTAATGAAAAGTACAGAAGTAAGTCAAATGTGTCCCCAAATCTGAGCTGTTCCGTGACTAATTAGCTCATTGACAACCTTCTTAAACAGTTAGGATTGTGTTGGACCCTGGCGGAACCCATTAAACGATATACATGTCTCGTGGAACCTTTGCATAAATGTATATTTAGGGCTAATAGCTGAAAGGAACCAACATTATTTTTAAAAAAAATGAAATTCCATAACTAATACATCTGAAATTAATTTCACTCCAACGGCAACCATTCAACACGTGTAACATTGGGCATCAGCATGGCGTGTGGTAGTGTTAAATTTAAACATGCTGAAAACTGTTGTGCTGTGGATAAAGGACAACCATTGCGTGATTGCAGGAAAGTGTTACTGTGCGAACTGTGGCTACGAGGCTTGCAGTATCTCATTGAGTTATTGTCAGACTCCGGCTGCGTTTAGCCCATACTTGAATCGTCGAGGAACGGAAACGCACAGGTCGTCCTAGAGTCACTACTAGACGATTACTTAATTCAGAGGCAACTACTGCAACACAGAAGTACAACCGCAAATGCTATCACACGCCATGTGGTGGCGAGACTAGCAAATTGGTCGGCCCGTTCGTTTCCCTCCACGCCTGCGTGTCTACAAAGATAAACGTGAGTTTTCGTAGTTATGCCCGCATTTTAACTTTCACTAATGACTCCACTCATCCCTTATGTACATCATATGTTTTAACTTTCTGAATCATATTCAGTGAGTCACTTAGTATGCATGCATGCGAATAGGCGATTCCAGCCAGTTAAGAATCTTAACAGGTATGTCCCTTAACCAGATATGTCGACCAACAGGAATGTCCACTAATAGGTATGTTTCTTAACAGGAATGTCCCCTAGCAGGTCTGTGCCCAACATGTATGTCGCCCACCCATGTTCTATGCTATGTTGGATGATGTTTTCAGAGATCTGGACTTGAAAGTAGAAATCATATATCGCGGGATGAATAATTGTTCCACCTTTGGCTGCTCCGAGAAATAAGCAAATTGAAATCACACACAATCAGGGACCTATTTTCTGATGACTGTGTCCTAAATGCCAACGCTGAGGCGGATGTACAAAGTATTATAGACATATTCTCTAAAACTTGTACCAACTTTGGATTTACTATTAACACGGAGAAAACAGAAGTCATGTTACAACCAGCACCTGATAAAAGATATCTCGAGCCCTGCATAAAGGTAAGTGGCGTAGCACTGAAACATTCCTAGGTAGAATGTTATCACAAAATGTCCACGTTGAGGATGAAGTGTATACAAGGATCGCCAAGGCAAGTTATAACTTTCGGCATATTGTACGTAAATGTGTGCTATAGAAATGGCATTATCTACAGACTAAGCGGAAAGTTTACAGAGCGGTGGTTCTTGCAGTGCTGCTATACCCCAGTGAAACATGGACTCTGTACAGACGTCATGTGAGGAAACTCAATCACTTTCGCACAACTTGTCTCAGAAAGTTATGAACATCCGACGGTAAGATAAGATTCCATTTATCACTGTCCATGACGGAACCGTTATCCTTAGCATTGGCACTATTCTGATGCACACAGATTCGTTGGGCAGATCATTTAGTACGTATGCCAGATCATTGCCTCCCAAAGATACTACTCTATGGTGAGCTGGAGAAGGATACACGATCTCATGGCGACCAAACCAAGCGTTACAAGCACTTGTTAAAGACATCACTGAAAGCCTTTGAAAGAGACCAAGAAACATGGGAAGAGCTTGCATAAAATAGATCTACATGGCGCTCTACAGTCAAAAAAGGCTCACCGTCTTGTGAAAAGAGGGAAAATGCAGCACGAAGAGTAGCTAGAATGTCAGGGATAGTCCAACATCTTTCTACAGTGGTAATTCCATGCCCAAACTGTCCAATGACATTTTTAACTTGAATAGGGCTTATTAGCCTTGTACGAATTATTAGGGGTGGACATAAATCTAAATGAATTTTCAAAATGCGAAGTAACAAATGGTTATCATCACCTGTTATGGACGAACATGTCCCCAGACAGGTACCTACTCCAACAGGTATGGCCCCTAACAGGTATGTTCCCCAGCATGTACGTTCGCCAACGTGTATGCCCCATATTGAACAATGTTGTTGAAAAGATATTGTCAACAAAGTAATTAAAACACTTTCTTTATTAATTACTTATAAGCTCATCAAATATCAGAATGAATATTTCAAAGGACATTTCAGTGTGTAAAAAATAACGATCACTTCTAATTGTCAAGTCATCAGATGAGAAGTTATGTATTGATTACAAGTGCATTACTATATTTTATTTTAATACTGAATTAAAATTACTCCATGATTTGAAAATCAGATGCCGCAGAGAGAAGCCATCAACAAATTTTACCATATTTAATATACACATTACTTGATACAACATTCGAGGGAAGAAATATCAACATACTTAAAAGGATTTTTATTGAAACTACGCAAGAAGAACTATTACACGGGAATAATCCATATCTAATGGAAGTCTTCCAGAAATATCTGTTGTTCTATACAAAACCCAAGACTCTTTACGGTATAGATTTTACTTGGAGAGATCGTTGCGAATTATGATAAACATTTCAAATCTAGGATTTATACTACTGACTAGGTCGTTCGGAGTCAGCCTTACTCGTGCGTCTATACAAAGATCTATAGAAACAATGATATACTACGACGGGATTAGTCACAGTAGAGTTGATATTAAACAAACATTTACGAAAGTTTCATAATAATTATAAATGTTGTCTAACTTTACTGGTGACACTTGTCTTGATGACATTATAACCAGTTTTTAAGTTTTCATTAGTACAACCACGAACATTTGTTTACCTTCCACGCATGTCGTAAAAGGCGACTAAGGAGGTTATGGGATGGAGTTGGCTGTCCCATCCCATATAGGGTCAGTGACCCAAAGCCATGCTGAAGTCGGATGTGTCAGACCGAAAGGCGCAGATATCACAACAATGCTGAAAACCTTGACACAACGCATTCCGTTCTCCGGACTACATCCTGCTAATCTGCAGGAGTTTTAGAACGAACGCAGAAGAAGAAGATCTGAAAACAGTAAATACTCATCTTCAAACAGGTAAAAAGGTTACTCGAAATACCTAACTATCTAGCAACCTTTTTACCTTATTTAGTATTTACTATTTATTCGTTTGGTTTTATGCGGCTCCTATTTTGTCGGACATCCGATATTTTGGTTATTTATATACATCTCAAAACAAAAGGACGTACTGCGTCGTCATAAAAGATGTCGATTGTCAGCATACATTGCCGGGATGTCCCTTACAGTTAATACCAAGTCATTTTTCATAATAGTCATGCGCACTGATCTCACACAGCGTCTGTCATCTTTTCTGATGCCGCTGATAATTATTATCCGCTTAGTGCATACTTTGCGACGCTGGCCAATGAAAAGAATGGGAAAAGTAGGATAAGAGAAGGTGAGTGATGCTGCTGGAGATCATCACGATGGGCAGTTCTGAAGAAGAATTTCATATATACAAGGATGGTAAATTTTATGGTTATACTAGTAAGAATTGGTTCAATGACGACATATCCCAGCAACAGCTGTTAACAACCGACTATTTTTGTGTTGTTTTAGCATTTTCGTTTGTATATGTAGATATTTGTTGCATAACTCAAAAACGTATTTAAACACGAATAATAATGTAAAGGAACTCCAAATAATGTTGTTAACAGCATTCTCATCCAGATATACCAGCATACATTAACTACGGCGTCATAGGGTGGGTTGTCAGTAAAGATTGTTGTATTTCTTTCGTGTTTTCCCCTTCTTGAATCAAATATATACAAATTCTAACCTTGCCAGAAAACAAGTTACTATCCACAATAATCTTCCTCGTTGATATCAAACAATGGTACTTATCTTGAGTGATCCGACTTTCCCCGCGCTTTTCATTGACTTGTGACACAAAGTATACGCATATCAGTGATGCGATGGTTGTTCTAGAAGTATATGTAGCGCTCCTGGCCGGGCGTGATCCTTTGAATCACTGGAATGCCTACCTTTGGGTTAAACATCCATCCATAAATCTCCCTTACACAACTATGTCTTTGAGACTAATTTATGAGTCCGGGTGTCACCTCATTTACACAACTGAGAAGAACGTGTGCTTTTGAACCTGGGCAAATATCGAAGAATATCCATGCGACTACAGATTCGTGACATAATCACAAAGGTTTATCTGTAGATGATACAAATATGTAGAACGTGACCTATTAGATGATTATTTGAACCAGGGTATTTATCCCCAATTAAAGACTCAAACTACTTAAAGAATTTACCTCATTGTACTCAGATTACCTCATACGTACTGCGTGCTTCTCGAAGAGGTACGATGCCTGTCGAGAGTACCACTCACATCACGTAACTTCGTAGCGTCAAGCGAGAATCCCCAGGGACCTTCGATAAAATCAGCTAAATAAAGGAGACTTCTCGAGCGGGATTCGAACAGCTATTTCTTTAGCACAAAGCGAAAGGTTTAACCAATACAATTCCCATTGATTGGCGCTAGTTGTGTCAGATATGTCATATATCTTTGTCAGCGTACCTCCTGCTCACTTTTCACTTTGCTTGCCAAATATAGGCAACGATTGACTTGGAAATCGGTGCTGATGCAACGTGACAGTGAAGTTAAATAGATTTTTATTGACCTTCCACTTTCCTAACTTGCATTATGTGTGCACTAAACTCAAGAGTTCTTGCTGAAGGGGGAGTGAATACCACAGAAGACTTAGTGTGTGAGTGATGGTTTAGAAAAGGTGCGGAGGAATCGATCAAGCAGGACAGGTTTATTTCCTTCTCTTATTGTTTCTGTCACCGTTGGAGTCATTGTTTTGTTTTGTTCGATTCAATCCCAGGAATTGACAAGCGATTTAGCTATAATTTTGTTTGTACAGTGTTTTTTTATGATGTGCTACTTGTGGCGTTGGGGAGATATTTATCCAGATTGATTTTTTTATAAACAGAAGTATAGTAACCGGAGGTCCTGGTGACTGGAGTGCCATTTCCATAACTGTGACATCCACTATTTTTGATGGCTAAAAACTCTGATATAACCAAATTTTACTGACGTTCGCGGTTGAAAAGAGCGCACTTCACCATAAGTGGTATATTTTACTTAACCAGAAATACCAAGACGATTTCAAACCACATCATTTTGTCTTAATTTGAGAAGGCGATTCCTACTCTAAAAGGAAGAATTGTACATTCGCTTGAGAAAAATTCAAACATCATCATTATCTAAAGCAGTGCTTCTCAACCGTTCCACAGCGACTCTCTTTTGGGGCAAATTTTGTCCCCCCCCTCCCCCCCCCATTCCACTTTGCAATTATCGGTTAGTTACTTTCTTCAGGTCATCAAGGCTTCAGAATTTTAAGCTTTCTATCTATAATTCTTCGTGTTTTGAGCTTTCTTGCTATAATTCTTTGTATTTTAAGCTTTCTCGGTTTACTTCGCATTGTTTTAAGCATCTCGCTATAATTCTTATTGTTTGAAGCTTTCTCGCTATAATTCTTCGTGTTTTAAACTTTCTCTAAAATTTTTCTGTTTTACGCTTTCTCGCTGTAGGCCTAATTCTTTTTTGTTTTAAGTTTTTATTTAATATAAAACTTCCCGTGTTTTAAGCTCTCTTGCTATAATTCTTTGTGTTTTAAACTTTCTTGCTATAATTTTTCGTGTTTTAAGTTTCTCGCTTTAATTTGTCTTGTTTTAAGCTCTCTCGCTATAATTCTTCCTGTTTTAAGCGTTCTTGCTATAATTATTTGTGTTTTAAGCTTTCTCACTATAATTCTTCTTGTTTTAAGATTTCGGCTATAATTTTTCTTGTTTTAAGTTTTATGGCTATAATTATTCTTAATTTAAGCTTACCTTCTAAAAATCTTCTAGTTTTAGACTTTCTTGTTATAGCTTTTCGTGTTTTAAGGTTTCTTTCTATAATGCTTCTTGTTTTAAGCTTTCTCGCTATAATTCTTCTTGTTTTAAGTTTTCTCGCTATAATTCTTCTTGTTTTAATCTTTTTCGCTGTATACTTCTTGTTTTAAGTTTTCTCGCTATGATTCTTGTGTATTACGCAAGTAGTTACCTTTCTGTACCCACCCCTTGGACAGATCTGTTCCCCCCTCTCAATTCCAAAATATTTCTTCATTCTCCCCTCCCCCCTTTTTTTTAAAGTCTTCGTGGCTCCCTGGAAATGAATATGGTCCACGTAAGAACCACTCATCTAACATACTGAAGCTGTCGTTGAAGCGTTGGTAGCCTTGAATCAGTGATGCTATTTTTGCTATAATCTATAATCTGCAATTGTTATACTTCGTTTGAGGAAGATTGTTTCATACTCTTTTGTGTTTTACGTGATTTAATCATATATTAATGTTTTGCTTTGCTTTTAATTGCTCGATCTATGATCAATTTTTTTATAGATTTCTCCCTCTAATTACCATATTTTTTAATTGATCGCTCTAATGATTGTATATTTGTGTAATTGCTCGCTCTTATTATCAGATTTTTTAATTGATCGCTTTAATGATCACATTTTTTTAATTGCTCGCTCTAATTATCAGATTTTTAAATTGCTCGTTAAAATGATCATATATTTTAAATTGCTCGTTCTAATGCTTATTGGTTCGCCTCTTTGATGTTGCATTCTTAATTTTGGTAAAAATAATCTCACGCCTAATATTTTATATTGTAATCTTATCTCCGGAGTTAGTGGTGACTTGATAATGATTACAGAACAGACACCTCCACTATTTTTTGATGGTTAAAAGTTCTGATATAACATAATTGAACTAACGTCCAGGTTAAAAGTTCTGATATAACATAATTGAACTAACGTCCAGGTTAAAAGTTCTGATATAACATAATTGAACTAACGTCCAGGTTAAAAGTTCTGATATAACATAATTGAACTAACGTCCAGGTTAAAAGTTCTGATATAACATAATTGAATTAACGTCTTCGTTAAAAGTAGTATTAGTAGCGTATCACATTCAGGATGTAGCCGTCAACCCAGTATTTTATGGCTGTAGTGATGTTCTAGGCAATATATATACGTTTAGTGACTTGCCATTGCTTTCTGAACTGTCTGGATGGACTTCTTTCTGCGGCTTTATTCGTTGTCTGCGGCTTTATTCGAACCCGGTACCTTAGCCGTCACAGACGTGCACTGTACCACGCCACAAACTTCACCATACGTGGTGTTTTATATTTCATCAACTTTTATATGATGACGTCCTCATAAAGGTATGCATTCTGTCACACATTCCACTGACATTTTGGTGTCGCTGTTTTAATTGTTTCGTCCCTTTTTTCATCATTTGCCATTATAATAATTGGTTCGCGTGGTTTGGTGTCTCTGTAATCTTATTAGTGGTTTTGTCATTTGTACCGGTCATAATGCTGGAACTTTCAACAGATAATTATGTATTCTGACATTTATAATCGACTGGAAATAATACCCGTCGTTGCCCGGTGAACATATGAATATATTAGTATTGCGAAATATAATAGCAGAATGATGATAAAGATATCTTGACAACATAAAATGATGTGAAGAGTTGTTGCGACCATATTTTGAATAGTATAGAAGTCCTGTTTTTGTGTACTGTGCACCAGCTTGAGGTACATGATAATGGTATAAATGTTCAACATAGACGATTAGCAAACGGTATTGCCAAGCATCATATGATCGATCTATTGGTTTAATCAATGAAGTGTAGAGTACGGTCTTTGCTTGTAACAATAGTCTTTTTTGTTATGTACATCACCAGTGTTTATTATAGCAACGTTATTACACGTTAAGTATGGAAGAGAAAATCACCATACCTGTCCAGAAAGCTGTCATTTGTTATTTCTATAAATTTTATTATACTCTCATCCCAATAGCAGCAGTTATTGTGAGAATTTGACGTCATGTCGCTGTGATTTTAAGACACACTGCGAAGAGAATGTAAATTTGAAGAAAGGTGAAAGGACAGTGAATGGGTGGAGGTAGATATTGAGAAGACATCATTGACTAATAATACAACTAGATAAAGCGTGTCGAAAATGGACCGGTGTCAAGGTCCAGTGCATGATTTCGCCCACCTACATTCGCAGCGACAAGACATAATTATATACACTGATGGCTCATTTAATAGAAATACAAATAAAAGCGGTTGGGATTTTGTTGCTACAGAAACGGCGTGAAGTTGGTTGAGAAATCTTCAGCATATTCTACTGTCACATCGAGCTTGATGACGGAGATAGAGGGAGTTACCGCAGCTCTTAATTGGTTGATACATGATACACCAACACATTCGATAATACTCACAGACTCTCAAAGCATGCTACAAAAGATAGAAAAGTGCATGCTGAGAAAATAATGGCCGGACTTATTGAATAACTCAATTGTCCAGAGCATTACATTAATATACTGCCCTGGTCATGCTGGGGTCAGAGGAAACGAGAGTCGACTTAATGGTAGGCAATGTGGTTATAGATGGAATAAAGCTGAGAAGAGATGTTAAGCAGACTTGATCAAGACAGTAATAAATTAATTTCAAGATGAAGATGATGTCAATGAGGCTGACAACGTACACATACAGAGAATGTCAGAAATGGGGGTGTGTCTAGAGGCAACAGAATGAAAAGTAGTTGTTTTTTTTGGAAAGTCTCGAAGATTACGCAATCAACACCTGATCGGGACTCTTGAGTCTACATAAACTGTGATGGATACTGGAACGGAGAGCGGAGCACTTATGAGAATGCCCCAATGTTGTGCTGCTAGTTTCTAATCAAGAATCAATATAATTTTAAGAACATAAAGACAGATGGGATCAATTTATGTGATTGCCCCATAGATAATTATATACATGACATTAGCAAAAAGGAAAGGGGAAAGAATAGTGAGCATGTTAAAACAAAGTAATCATCGAATGAATTGAAAATGCAACAGTAATAGGTCTAAGCTCTAACATTCCTTTTTTAACCATTGTATAATTGTCAGATGCAAAAGGTTAACCAATCATAATAATGGCCAGCGTTGCCAGACTACAGGAGAGTGAAAACAAACTTTTAAGATTTTTCATGTTCTATAGCACTATGTTCATACCTCATTAGTAATAGTTTGAAATTTCATCCGTTTCCGTCATGTCGAAAAATAAGAAAAGCAGCAAACAGAGCAAGAAGAGATGTGAGGAATGAATAGATTACAATAACTGTTGGAACAACATATGTGGTCATATATTGAAAAACAGAGATTGACATTTTTCGGCCACATAATAAGAATGAACCCTTATTGACCAGCGGCAAGAGTATTCATGCGAAGGAAAACAGCAAGATACAGGAAAATCAAAGAAAAGGGGGAAATCAAGAATAAGGTGGATTGAAGGCGTTACAAATATTCTGAGACGTCATAATATTACTGAATATCAAGCGACCAGATATTTGATAGCCCCATAATCAATCGCCATTTAATCATGCGACGTTTTACAGCAAAAGCAGAGAAACAACAATAGATAGATTACATATATAGATAGATAGAAAAATGGATGGATGAATAGACAGATAGATACAGAGCGGAAACCAGGTAGTCAACCGGGGCACAAAGCAAAAGAGTAAAAAACAATACCAGCCGAAGACAAATGTATCGGACCATTGGCACAAATAAACTGCGACACAACGCATTTACATTCTCTGGACTACATCCTGCTGGAAATCTAGTAGGATCATTGTCCTGCTACAAGAGAATCCAGTGGGAGTTTGAGAATGAACGCAGAAGAAAAAGAAAAATCAATACAAAGGGCGCCACAATCGAAACGAAGTTAATTTATGCATATGAAAAAGGGGGAAGCCTTGCCAAGGACATCAAAATTATTGTCAATTAACATCATGTACCTGTTGAAGTAACTGTGCAACATAAAGTTTACTATACACCCTCTTTCCTTCCTTCATTCTATAAACTATGTGTGCTTTGCTAATTAGATTTATGCTTTTAATGATTTCTCGGGAATTCCTAGCAATTTCACGATACTGTGAGATTAGGCCATACGATAATTGAGATCAGTTTCATGTATGCATATCTCTGTTTGCTCTTATTTTACACGATTACTGCGCGTTCAGATTTAATAGCTCGGATATTTTTCCAATAATATGTCCAAAACACATACTTGCAACTATTCTTAACTAATTTTTATGGATAGTATCATACACTTCCATGTACTTAAGCTGCTCTCATCGGTGCTAGGTCTTTTACTGTGATCAAAGAAATAATTATATTGGGCTCTACAGTGCAATGTCCTGATTGAAAATTCCAACAGTTCACAATTTCTCCTGTGTCCCTTTCATCTTCTGCGTTCGTTCTTAAACTCCTACAGATTAGCAGGATGTAGTCCAGAAGATGGAGTGCGTATTCATTATTTACAGATTGACTGCGATACATTTTCATCTCTTCCTTTTCTAAATAAGGGTAATGCCTTGTTTTTCTACAACATCTCGTCGTGCTCATTTCTACCTTTTATAGTCGTCTTCTGTTCGTGTTCCCAGGCAGGTCTTGTATTGTTTCTTCTTTATTTTCACGGCTTCTCTAACTTCATTATTCCTCAATAAGCCTTCCTCATACCAGATTGTCCCTTTAACTTCTCAATCAGCTTTCATCATACCAGATTGTCCGTTTAACTCCTAATTTCCTCAATCAGCTTTCTTCATACCAGATTTCCCTTTTAACTCTTAATTTTCTCAATATCTTCCTTATACCAGATTGTCCCTAACACTATCTTTTAGTATGGTTTTCAGAAAATGCTCATTTAACTTTTATCTAAATTAATTATTTGATCAATTCCTGACAATTTCCATAATTCCCTCTTTATTCTTCATCTATCCATGACACTCCTGTGTTTCTGTGTCCATGAAGAAATTCCTAATTTTCTGTGGATCCATCGACATCTCAAATATTGCTTCTTTATAGAAATGCGCACAATCTTTATCACGTATTGATTATGAATATCTCAGCGCAGTGCACAGCTTTTAGTTGCTTTAAGTATGAATAGCGATCAATTTGAAATGTATGATTGCCAGCTTATTTCCTCCGGGTTAAGCAAAATGATATTTGATGGCTTTATAAACATTTTTTATTATTGTTTGAATGTTTTGTTGAACTGAAACAGTCGTAGATAACGTTTTTATATATGTTCCTTCGGTGGCTAATACGGAATAGGACAGAAACCAGTGCTCTCTAGTTTGAGCGATGTGATGCCACTGTGTGTAGTTTTTTGCATGTTGTTGAGACTCATATTCATAGGGGAGAGTGGGGAGAAATGGACTGCCATTCTTCATTTTTCACCAAAATCGGTATTACTATAAATAATAATAAGTCTGAGGTGTTATTCATATCTGTAAGTGAAATATCCATTTATTTCAAAATATAGTCTTCAAAGAATGGTTAAACATTAAAACATTTTATAAAATATACATCTGAAACAATGATACCATAGTGGGGTGAAATGGACCACATAAGGGGAGAAATAGATCGTATAAAGGGGAGAAATGGACCATAACTATGAGAAATAGTCCATGAAAATCAATCAATACAATTGTATATTATCAAAGGATATCTTGAATCGTAGATAGCTTTCTGTTCTTTTTTGTACCCTAGCATCAAATAGGCTGTGGTAAAGTTGCTTTAATTTGACTCATTTTAACAGGCCCTAAACTACAACAAGTAAAACAGTATCAATATCTTGGACACATAGTCACAAATGATGGCAGATGTGAAACAGAAGTTAAAAGGAGAATAGGAATGGCTAAAAGTACCTTCAATGACATGAGGAAATTATTAATATCTAAACAAATTACAAACAAGTTAAAAATGAGAATTATAAAATGCTACATCTATTCCATATTAATGTATGGCTCAGAAACATGGACACTAAATAAACAATTAGAAGACAAAATTGATGCCTTTGAGATGTGGGTATATAGAAGAATAGGGAGAACATCATGGAAAGAGAAGAAAACAAATAAAGAGGTGCTAAAGACACTTAATATGAAGAAAGAACTATTAAGAGAAATAAAGATCAGGCAAATAAAATACTTTGGACACATTAAAAGACATGACACCCTATTGAAGACCTTACTTGAGGGTAAAGTCAAAGGGAAGCGAGCAAGAGGTAGGCAGAGATACAAGTGGGAGAGTAACATTACACGATGGACAGGTTACAGTCTAGCAGAGTGCACCACCAAGACAAGAGACAGGAGATGTTGGAGATACGTTGCAGCCAACCTTCGTTGCGGAGACGGCACTTGATGATGATGATGAACAGGCCCTATATCTTCTACAGATTTTAACAGTCCCTATATCTTCTACAGTAGGCCAAAAAAAACTTAACAAACATTTTCCCAAATGTTCTTAAAAGATTGATTTCCACAACACCATCTTCAAGACTTTCCCAATGAAATATTTTGTTCTCTTTCCAGTCTCAAACTCACATACAACAAATAGGCCAAGATTTATGTATGTACTTTCTACACCACCCATTCTGACATTGTTGTTTTCATCATTACTATCACGCCCAGTGTCAGACATGTCAGAATATTTGTTATCATCATATGGTATATTGCCAATATCATCATCAGCCCCTGATATTTTCTTCAAGCACAAAAAGTGATTTCTTGGCTTTTGATATAGTAACATTCTTTGAATTTCTGATCAGCATTTCACTTTCCTCTTTCATCTCCATCATTGCTGCGGACAATGTTGCCAGCATTGTTATTCCAAGTTTTCTTCCTCGATTGCTTTCCTTACGAGGGGCAGCCTTAGAACATCCTTGAAATAATTCAGGAGGAGGAAACACTATTAAAGCTTCTGCTGGGGCATTATCATTTGGAGACACTACGTTTTTGTCAATGAAGCCAGGGAGTTTGAAGTACCACTGATTGAGGCCCTTTTATCAGTAATGTCTAAATTAGACTTAATTGAAATATATATATATATTAGGTATTAGGTATGTTGATTATCCTCTTCGCACACCAGACACGTTCATATGTGTTCAGATCAACGATTCAGTAAATTTCTCAGGGTATAACGGCTGATGGTTCCGGTTCTATGTTGGTTCACTGCTCTTTTTGAAATCTTTTTCATGTATTCTCTACAGGCCACTCCCATCCTCACTCTCAATTCGCACATTCTTGATATTGACTGATGCTCATTCATTTCAAAATCCTCTTATCGTGAGGACTCACTAAGATCAATGAGTATGTCTACTCGATCTATACGCTGACCATCTGTTGTGGTTGCGAGGCTAGCTAATTGGTCAGCCTGTTCGTTTCCTTCCACGCCCGCGTGTCCGGGGACTAAGATAAGCGTGAGTTTTCATAGTGAAGCCCATATTTTAGCACTCTCTAATGACTACATCCATCACCTATGTACATACCATGTTTTGACGTTCTGAATCATATTAAGTCACTTAGTATGCACGCATGGGACTAGGCTTGAGATTCCAGCCAGTTAAGTGTCTGCGTTACAGCAAATACTTCCATTATTAGACTGTTTGTTATTGCGGTAAAGGCACCACTGGCTTTGTGTACTGTTCTTCCTTTTGATCTGATAGTAAATGACAATGTGCATCGATGATAACGGCTGACCGACCCGTCCTTGAAAATCACAACATCTGTGTCATCGGCATGCTCACAGATAGTGTCTTGGCCTTAGCATCTACGCTCATGGGGCTGTGTTCCCTGCACTCTCTATTGTGTGAAAACTCTATTGAGTATTACGACGGTCTTGACTACCTCTTGAAAGATCATATGAATAGATATCCATTCCGCGCCAAGCGGTATGTCTTCTGGGGCGCAGATCTGTTTCACGGTATCCTTTGCACGACCCATTTACGATTTACCTCTTTTTAGCCTGTTTCTCTTCACACCAGGAAGTTCACTGTGTAGTGGGTGATCTATGTCAGAACTCACTCTGAGGTATGCACTGGCACGTCACATATCAATTCTGTGAGATATGTTCAGAAAATGGAGAAATTTCATAGCAACACAGAGTGTGTTCTTTGTACAACCAATGATGATCCGCATAGCTTGATTTTGAATTCTCTCCAGCTTCTCAATCTGTGTGTGACTGGCGGCGATAGTGGCGCCTGTATATTAAATGACAGGGAGGACAAGAGTATCATTTAAGATTATGAGCTTTGATTGTTTAGTGTCGGCCGCTGTCATCACTCTCAGAGCTGAAAGTCCTTTACTGTCCTTTGCGATAACATGATCAACGTGTTCCCGAAAATACAGACTACGATGAAATGGCACGCCCAGATATTGTAAGGATGATGTCCTAATTACATCGTACCCTCTCATCTCCGCTATCGTTGTCGCAGACTTTACGATTTGATTGTTAAGATAGAACCATGTCACCACAGCCTTCTCTTGGTTGATCAGTGTCCCCTAATCATCACAACAGGAGGCGGTACGGTATAGCTTATTCTGCATTGATCCGACAGTTTTTGTTCTATCCTTTCCCTGTCTGTATCAGGATATCATCCGCAAAGGACAGTGTTCTACCTCTTCCCTCTAGCTGCTACCGTGTGATTGCCACGGTGTAGACATTGAATAATACCAGTGAGAGGGGAGATCCCTGTGAAAGGTCTGGGCGTATTGTTATGGGTTTAGATGTCCAACAACCACACATGAGAGCCACCTATCTTCGAATAACACCACTGACATCCATCTGACGATGAAAGGGTCAACATTAAAGAGCAAGGGCATGTTGATGGAGTACCCGAACGGCTCTCTGATATATGCGTCCTCCAAGACACTCGCGACAGCTTCCATTTCCAGACCTGCATGGATGCCCTCGAATACGTCGTAGACGAAAACAGCGGCATTGCTTCATGTTTCTTTCTGACGTTTCTTTCTGACGTCTGCAGCCTCTTAGCGTGCCCCGAAAAAATGCCCGAAAAAATGCGGCTATCTTCCAGGTCTCGAGCGAGGTGATGTGCAACAACCTTCTCAATAAGTTTGCCCGTGGTGTTTGCATCGTTATGATTCGATAGCCGTTGATCTGGGCGTGGTTTAGGGCTTCTGTATTGGCAATAGGTAGATGTGCAGTTATTCTTCTTTGATAGTACCATTCTTGATGTTTCCGTTAAACTCACCAACTAGGTCGTTTATGTCTCTCTCCTTAACCTTTAGCACACTGTAAACAAAAACCCATTTCAGCTGGATTCTTTTTGAGATTGCCGTTATTGTTGGTACCCTTTTCGGAAAACACGATAACTTTCCTGTTGTTAGAGATATTTAAATAATATTTGATCATATAAATAAAGAATTGAATTCTGCATTTATTGGTTTAAGTTTTGTTTGTGTGTGTATGATACGAGACATGTGAGAAAGTAGAAAAGATGTTTATTCCACCAAAAACAAACACATTATAATCACATTAACGAAGAAAAAAATAATAAAAATAACTTACCTTTTTTCTTGAAATGTCCTTGAGTGGCAACACTGGTACAGACATATTTCTACACTATTTATGTTGTTTCCTTACCAAATTATCCAAATATTGCTGAGCGACTGAATAAAACATGTAGATTTGCTGTAAAATCGTTCTTGGAAGCTAAACATAGCCATATTTTAGCCACTTCACAACACTCGGTCCAACCTTTACAAGTCAGAAACTAACGTGGCATTTCTGTATATTTCTATTGTGGAAACTAACTATATCCAAGAGTTCATCATTCCAATCACAATCCATTATTATTTTATTCAAAATACGATGAAACAAAAGTCTATAAACTCGATTCACTTTCATGTTTCCGCTCCGACTTGTCGGTGTGGATATATGTAATATATTTCGCTAAGTTCAACGCCATATACGTTTTTCCCCGTTCATAATCTACATGGAAAAGGAAGGTCTGATTTACCAACTGTTGTGTTCGAGATATGCTAATTTGTTGTCTGACTGACAAGACGATCGCGTGCTATACGGTGATGGCGAAGTTCTCATATCGTATACCGTTAGGGCCTGGGTAAGTGTTCCGCGACAATTCATGAGTGGTCTGGGTGGTCGCTGCAGTGATGTGTATGTTCTTATTCCACTCAGCCCCAGTATATAGACCAGACAGCTCAGTGATAATCCTCCGCCTGGCATATAGATTGTTTTGGTTCGTCTGTTGAACGTAATGCTCAAGGAAGGCCTATCCCTTATCTTCGTCTGATTTCTGCCATGTCATATCAGTGGATTGAAAATCAGGTATACCGAATCTTGAAACATTTCCGTTCATGCTCCACTGAAAACCCCAGAATGTCTTAGGAAATTTGTCTGAACTGATCTGCTTGCAGAATTCATTCATTCCACCTTTCTACTTTGGCTTGCTGAGCGCATGTATTGAAGAATAACATAGTGTCATCTAAAGTCTGCTTCAATGCAGTTACGTTATTGGATGGTACTCAGTCGGAGTTGCGTGCTTTCTGCCACATCTTGACGGCCCTATGTTTATTCCTCCACGCTGTAGAATGTCTTTATTCCAGTTCAGCTCACTGCGCCTTGGGCGCTTGACCTGCAATTTGCTGTACCTAATTTATTTTGCTTACCGTGTCAAGGCCCATATTATCATACTAGAAGGTATGCGGAACTTTGATACGCTTCCCATGATTGTGCTTATTGATTAGGATATATTTATATATATATATTAGATTTAGATGAAGATTTAGATTAGATAGATAAAGCATATTTATATATCGTTAAAACTTGAAACCATGTCATCTGTAAACACCGCCATTATTCCCCCCTTAGACACTAGTGTGAGGCTGTGGAAGAAATAATTTACCAGAGGTCGCTGGTTAATAGTACAGTACAGTACAGTACAGTACAGTACAGTACAGTACAGTACAGTACAGTACAGTATAGTATAGTATACGAGATACGATATACCAGGGGTGGGCAAACTACGGCCCGTGGGCAAACTACGGCCCGTGGGCAAACTACGGCCCGTGGGCCGTATGCGGCCCTCCATTGGATATTTTGCGGCCCTCAAACACATTTTTAAATACACGAACATTGTTAAAATATTTACAAACCTTTTATC
The DNA here is from genome assembly GCA_034231615.1 of Meghimatium bilineatum. Taxonomy (NCBI): domain Eukaryota; kingdom Metazoa; phylum Mollusca; class Gastropoda; order Stylommatophora; family Philomycidae; genus Meghimatium; species Meghimatium bilineatum. The sequence continues at coordinate 68,649,737 of CM067322.1, read as the reverse complement.
TATATTAGAAAATATACTGTTATAGTGTAAGTCTGTTAGAAATGTTTGCACAAAAAGTTTGCCTTCTGCACAAAAAGTTTGCCCACCCCTGCGATATACGATATGGTATATGATATGATATTATATGATATAATATAGAAGATTCGAGGATTTATTAATAAAGAAAAGTCATGCCGCAAACAGGTTTCGAACCGGGTCCTTTCAGATTACCAATCGCCTCACACTTTGAGTCAGCACGATCTCCGTCTTCGATCACACTGCATCCCAAAAAATAAAGCTGCGATTTTAGTCAAGACTTAACAACGTGTATATTCCCAAGCTACTATGAATATGGACACACTGACATTAGTAAGTGCCAGAAGGCCACAATACTACTACAATGACAAAATTAGGTCGACTTGTAAACATAAATAACATAAAGATAAGCAATGTTGCCTACATATCTGTGCAGCGTGTGTGTTATTGTTGTCCGTTGTGTCGATCGGCCGGTCCATATTCATAGTAACTTGGGAATATAAACGTTGACAGTCTTGACTAAAATCACATTCTTTTTTAGAAATGCAGTGTGGTCGAAGACATGGCCACTCAAGGCGCGTGACGATTGGGTGCCATCTAAGCGGACCTAGTTCGAATCATGTTTGCTGCATGATTTTTCTTTATTAATAAATCATTGATGCGTCTATATTATGTTATTCATTCAACCATGTCACATTAGAAGCCATAGTGTTTATATTTATGTGTTATTTATGTTTACAAGTAGGCCTAATTTGGTAATGTAGTTTTGAGGCTTTCTGCTGCTTACTAATGTTAACGTGTGTTTCTCGAGGAGTTTACACATCTGTGCCGCGTGTGTGTTGTTGTTGTCCGTGTGTCGATCAGCCGGTCCACACTCATAGTAGCTTGCGAATATACACATTGAAAATCTTTACTAAAATCACATCATTTTTTTAGGGGTGCGGTGTCGTCGAAGACGAAATACGTGGTGACTCAGGTGTGCGTGACGATTGGGTGTCATATGCGCGGGCCTGGTTTGATTCCTGTTTGCTGCATGATGTTTCCTCACTGATTTTAAAACTAGTCTATTATCAGTTTCTCTTTCCAAACACCCCCTCCTCCCCAGGTAAGCACTTGCGACACTCATTATGTCTATTTGCAGTATCCCTGATATATGAATGACAAGAATTCTAGCTCAGATTAATGCAATGATTGTTATCATCGGGTATCTATCTCTTTCTCCCATACCCCCCCCCCCCCCCCCCCGTAATGAGTAATATCACAGTCTCGGTAAATACAGTTGTCATGAACTGCAACAGTCAGCCTCTAATCAGTTTGATGAAGGAAGAACATACGAGTATCATTTCCATTTAAATAGTAAGCACTAGTTGGCCACACTTCGACATCTTCTATGTTTTTGATTGTTATTAATACGCACGTATCAGTAGCCAAAGCAAATTTTCACTTTTGTTTTGAATGAATAATTGTATTGGGAGATCCTCTATCATCTGTTGATGTTCTTATAACAGAGATAATGTAAGTTAATTTGTTTGCTTGTGTCAATCACCATGATTACGAGCAATATAACTTTTGTAGCTTATCTCTGGTGCGCCGCAAACAAAACTAGTTACGTTGATCTATTCTGCCAATAAAACACTGAAATCCTAATTTGTGTGGTTACGTAAATACATTATGACAGGACAGGAAACCCCCAAGAGATAATGTGTTAGATATATATATATAAAATGAAAGACGTATGGCGGGGTTCTCAAGAAATAAATTCCCCCTTGAATGCAATCGCTGAGGTGTGCAAATATTTATCTGCGATGTTCTGTACTTGAAGATGGAAGCCTTCTACTTAGAGGAGGAAAATAGAGATTCTGATTTGGGTTTTATTTTTGCTCAGTCACTGCCGTTCATATTATACAAGATAGCTTGTTTTGTACACACGAACATCACGCACTCATACGCGACAACACGAACACACATACACCAGCCTCACACACTCATATATACGAACACGCACATACGTCTCTTGTGCTAGATATCATGGGAGGCTATGAAACATCACTAACCATGTCACATTTCGCTGCTGAACATAAACTATACTGCATTATGAATAATATATACTGACATATACGATATCTTTACAAGAGGATCATGCAATTTATTGCACTGTTGTATTATTTATGGTTCGTAGTGGACTAACTGCAACATAATGAATATATATGTGCGTGTGTGTGGAGACACGGCCTTGCGTGGTTCTTATATATATATATATATATATCCATTCTTTTAAACATGAGGACAATAATTACGACCCCTGAGGACGCTTTCAGGTGAACAAGAATATCTCTTGGTAATGGTAAATCATAGCACCTTGTGTGGTTGGGTCTCGTGATGAGGCGTGATTCTCTTTCCAATAATGTGGTGCAGGGATAAATTGTAGGTTGACAAAGAAAAGGAAAGGTTAGACAAGTATGTGTTAATAATTGATAAATACTGGACTTATTGGTAAATAAGTGAGGAAGGCCTTCAAGATTTAATTAATGTTGTAGTCACAGAAAGTAAAGAGAAAGGCCTCTTCCTAAATATCAGGAAAACAGAAGTAATGGTTATTTCAGAGAAACAAAACAACACACCTTGCAAGATCAAAGTGAATGATATTGTTTTAAAACAGGCCCAACAATTCAAATATTTTGGTACAATGATTACAGCAGATGGAAGAAGTTCAACAGAAATAAGATGCAGAATATGACAGGCAAAAACAGCATTCAGAAAAATGAAAAAATATACTGTGTAATATGACCTTGTCATTAGAGGTGAGAAAGAGAGTTCTGCAGTGTTATATAACCCCTATACTAACATATGGGTGCGATACTTGGACAATAAACAGACTGGAAAGTGGGAGATTAGAGGCAACAGAGATGTGGTTCTACAGAAGAATGCTAAGAATACCATGGACTGCCAGAAAAACTAATGTAGAGATGTTGAGGAAGTCAAATGCGAAGCGGACCTTGATCAACAATATAAGAAAAAGGCAATCTTATTTTTTTGGCCACTTCATGAGACAGGCAGGTTTAGAGAACATAGTCACAACAGGCAAAATTGAAGGCATCAGAGACAGAAGGCGACAACGTGAGAAAATATTAGACAGTTTGACAACCTGGTACGGCAGGGAAACAACAACGACTTTGATACATAATACTGTGGACAGAGAGCTGTGGAGAGCCATGACCGCCTACGCCAGCTGGCATGGCACCTGATGATGATGATGATGATGAAATACTGGACAGGATTATGTTTATCAATATTCAAACAAGGTTCTGAGTACAGAGAGACATGTTGATATACAAGGTACTGAGTACAGAGGTATGTTGATATACTAGGTACTGAGAACAGAGGTATGTTGATATACTAGGTACTGAGTACAGAGAGACATGTTGATATACAAGGTACTGAGAACAGAGGTATGTTGATATACTAGGTACTGAGTACAGAGAGACATGTTGATATACAAGGTACTGAGAACAGAGGTATGTTGATATACTAGGTACTGAGAACAGAGGTATGTTGATATACTAGGTACTGAGAACAGAGGTATGTTGATATACTAGGTACTGAGAACAGAGGTATGTTGATATACTAGGTACTGAGAACAGAGGTATGTTGATATACTAGGTACTGAGAACAGAGGTATGTTGATATACTAGGTACTGAGAACAGAGGTATGTTGATATACTAGGTACTGAGAACAGAGTGACATTGTTTTATGTCGATGCTTCTAAAGTAACACTCATAGAACACTATGAGTTTTATGAAGAACAGTTTGTTGCTGTCTGAACATGGGCTTCCGAAAGATTTTTTGCGGAATAAATGGAAGGACGAGTAAGGGGGGATGGGGGGGAGGGAGGTCAGTAATGTCCAAATTCTCCATTTGGCATGACACTTTCAACGTCAAAATTGAATATATATTGGTTATATCAGGTCATATAATCATGGGTTGTATTACATCGTCCTAGATTGTGGATTTCGCCAGTAAGAAGACTTGTGTTCAGAATTAATTAGGACTTCGTTCGCTACATTAAAAAAAAAATTATTGTCGTGATTTTCACTGGTATACGTGAAGTCGCACGCCATTATAGCTAAGGCCGATCAATGAAATTCACGGAAGTAATCAAAATGGCCTTTCAAGTCATGCTTACATTTTTTGTTGAAAGGTCTTATAGCACCGTTGAAGGTCATGCCTAGATAGACCTGGCTATGAAACGGGTTATTCGTATACTAATTTATTATACTAATGAAAATTGTATGTAGAAAAAACCTTTTTATTATTATTATTATTATTATTATTAACACTGATATGCTGGATAGAACAGAGATTATCAAAGTATTGTCCATACTTAGTCTACGAACATACTGCTGTGGCTGGGTCACACAAGGAGGGTTGGGGTACAGCAGTAAACCAAATGAACAAACACTTACACTTGATGTACATATTTCAAGAGCAACTTATGCTTTGGGGCAAGGATGCATGAATGTGTAATATGAATACAGAAGATAAATGAAGTCATGGGAATGACATGCCATGGACCCTGATGTATACAGAAAGATTACAAAAGAATAAAGACAAAGGAAAAATAAATAGCATATAGATTCTTAATTCTTGATCAGAAACTGGCATCACAGCACGTGGGGCATTCCCATAAGTGCTCCGCCCTCTGTTCCAGCAGCCATCCGACTCGATGGTGTTTCGAGTATAATGTCGCTGAAACAGACGTCGACATCAGGGCACAACTATGGTCCATGCGACAGGTTTCTTTGTTGTTCCGCCCACCCATGCCGTGCCCGTAACTAGTACAAGCACAACGTAGGCCTATCGGAACAACACGGTAACTCTTATCGAAGGTTACGACTACGGGATTGTATAGATGACGTGCCATGAAGCATCTATAAGAAGATAACCTCAATATAAAGGCCTGTCATGTACTAAGGTTTTATGTTGCATGGGAGGTTTGTCTAGTGAGACATTGGTGAGACCGACAGACGCAACCGCATGCGCAATAGCATACAGAACGAATACTATAGTCTTGAGAATATACACTACAGGAGGCACAGAACAATGCGTCACAAATGATGATGACATTCAATGTGAAATAATCTTTACAGATCGGATTGGTTACATTGGTCACATTAAATAACCTCGTGAATTGTTATGTGTCTATCTATACAACAGTCCCTAGCCTTTACTCTAGATGAATGTCTGAAATCTGCACTACCAGAGCAAGATGTAGATACAAACTGGGCATATTTGAGCAAGTGAATTTACGACACTGCTACTGAGGAACTAGGTCATTATATCAAGAAACAAAAAGACCGGTTTGATGAGAATGATAATACAATTGAAGAAATGTTGGCCGACAAACACCACCTTCTCAAAGTATACTTAATTGATCAAAAATCGTCTAAAATCAACGTTTGCGCTCAATTACAAACGGAAAATAATACAAAATAAACTACGCAATATGAGGGACTCTTTGCTTATAAATAAAACAGATGAGATACAAAGAATTGCATACACCAACGATTTGAGAAACTTATTTGATGCACTTAAAATGTTATATGGTCCAACCTCGTAAGGACCTTTTCCCCTTCTCAATGCAAATGAAACACAATTAATCATAGAGAAAAATACAACTTTGCAGCGCTGGGTAGAACACTTCGAGCACATTTTGAATAACCCATGATCAATAAATGATGAGGCTATCAACCGACACCAAGAAGGTTCATCTCGATGAAATTCTAGGTGACATTCCTACTTTAAAGGAAATTCGTAAAGCAATTATCAGCTTTCTAGTGGAAAAGCACCTGCCTCCGACTCAATACCAATCGAAATATATAAGTATGCTGATGAACATCTTATTGAGAAACTTCATATAATTTTCAAAACAGTCATGGAAAAGCGAAACTGTTCCACCACATTTCAGGGATGCAACAATGATACACCTGTATAAGCGTAAAAGGAACCGTCAGTCATGTAATAACCATCGTGGTATCTCTCTACTACTCATCGATGGAAAGATATTTGCCAAAATGCTTTTGAACCTTCTTACATCTCATCTTAATGAAGGATTATTCCCTGAAAGCCAATGTGGTTTCAGAAAAGAACGTCGAGCAATTGATATGATCTTTGCTGAAAGACAACTTCAAGAAAAAAAGTCAAGTACACCACTATGACCTGTACATATAATTCATAGACTTAACAAAAGCATTTGACGCAGTCAGTAGGGATTAGCTGTGGAAGATTATGGCAAAATATGGATTCCCACAGAAATTTATCACAATGGTGCTGCAGTTGCATGATGGAATGTAAGTTAGAGTTCGGGATAATGGAGAGTTATCTGTCTCGTTTCTTATCTCAAATGGAGTACAACAAGGATGTGTATTAGCACCTACCCTATTTTGAATCATGTGCTCTGCTATATTGGATAATGCTTTTAGAACTCTGGACTATGAAGTAGATATAACATATCACATAGATGGAAAATTGTTCAGCTTTCGGCGGCTCTGAACAAAAACCAAAGTAAAATCACATACAATCAGGAATTTTCCATTTGTCGTTGACTGTGGCCTAAATGCCAACTCTGATCTACAAAGTATTATAGACATATTCTCCAAAGCCTGTACCAATTTTTGACTGGCTACTAACAGATTTTACGCAAATGTGTGGCGTAGAAATGGCATTAACCTACAAAGTAAGCAGAATGTTTACAGAACAGTGATACTTCCAGTGTTGTTATACGTTAGTGAAACATGTACTGTGTATATACGTCATGTGAGGAAACTCAATAACTTTCACACAACTTGTCTCAGAAAAGTTATGAAAATCAGATGGCAAGACAAGATTCCAGACACCACTCTCCTTGACATATCTGGTATCCCCAGCATTGACACTATCCTGATGTCGACACAGATTCGTTGGGCAGGTAATTTGGTACGTACACCTGATCATCGCCTGCCAAAGATACTTCTCTATGGTGAACTGGAGAAGTGTACATGATCTTAAGGCGACCAAAAGAAGCGCTACAAAGACTAGTTAAAGATATCACTAAAAAGCCTTTGAAATAGGCCGAGACACATGGTAATAACTTGCACGAAATAGATCTATATGGCGCTCTACAGGCAAAAATATCGCAACACCTTGTGAAAAGATGAGAAATGCAGCAGTTCAACAGTTGAACGTAGCTAGAAAGTCACAGCTAGACCAAAATCCGTCTATAGTGGTCATCCCATGCCCAAAATGTCCAAGAACATTTACAGTTCGAATATGGCTTATTAGCCATCTACGAACTGTTAGACATGGACATAACTCTACTGAATTTTCAAAAGTGGATGTAAGAAATGGTCATCATCAATTGTGATGGACGAAGACACATCTATTTATACCAATAATCACATAATTGGTCAGGGTCATAGGAGTACCGCGTTGATTACATCAACACAGTCAAGTTATAGGAGTACTGAAATGGATGTACCAAAACATCGTCAGGGGCACTACATTGGATTCATAAATACACAATATAAGGATCGTATGATACAAAATCAGGCTGGAGTTCTTTGGAAACAAAAATTTGGTCCGTGAGTTGCCGGGGTCCGAAAGGGAAGCAAAGAATAGCAATACTTTTCACCTTCCATGCATGTCGTAAGAGGCGACTAAGGAGGACATGGGATGGAGTTGGCTGTCCCATCCCATATAGGGATGTAACCCAAAGTAATGCTGAAGTCGGATGTATCAGGCCGAAAGGCGCAGATATCGCAGCAATTCTGTAAACCATGACACACCGCCTTCTGTTCTCCGGACTACATCCTGCTAATCTGCAGGAGTTTGAGAACGAACGCAGAAGAAGAATGGAAATTTAAAACACACAAAGAAAAATCACGCTGTTATACAAATATCAAAAGCTTATTGTAGACGCTTTCATTCAATTAATATTTATATTCCGCCGAAGACGGATGAACGCTGAAGAAGAAGAAGAAGACATCCGTATATCCAAAAATAAGAAAGCACATTCAATAATCGCGGTAGTTGGACATGAAAATGTGTTTAAACGCGTTATTACACATTACACGTTTCAACACAACACATTACCGGGATGTGAAAAGTTTTGGATCCCTACACCGTCATCCGAAAATCTCATACCAGGTATGGTATTCTAGAGGTCTGTGGTTGTATTCACCAGACAATTGATAATGAAAGCAGTTGACATGAATTGAATACATTTGAATAAAAGTCAAAGCAAACATAAACAATAGAAGTACCCGGGAAGACAGGTGCAGCAGATCACGACACCACGCAGGAGGTTTAATCTATAAACCAAGAGACAAACACTAACTGTGGCTCAACATGGTAAATTGGTTATGTAAGAGACCCGTAAAATAACAATAAATGACACTGAAAATAATGAAGGTAGATTAAAGACAAAGGTAGAATAATGTAGAGTTAGGTATGTAAGCGTTGGCGTATAATGTTCCCTCCAGGCCTTCAGGACACCTTAACCCGGTGTTCCACTGTTAATCAGAAGTACCGGTACATTTCTTTAAAAATCCCTGTGGTTAAATGGCACTGTCAATTTTTAAGGCAGTTGACATGTTCACTGTTTGTCCTCATACTCCCTTTCTCTTTGTATCTGTATCTCTCTATCCCCACTCTTTCTCTCTATATACATCTTTCTGAGATGTGACGTGTCAGCGTTATTTTAAATAATCACCAGAAAACAGGAGAAGATCCACCGATAAGGCGTGGGATATGCTTATTTTACTATCTTTCAGTGTAACTTTTCAGTGTAAATTTATAGAATGTTGCCCTCACTATGACTATGTAATCCTCTCGGTTCTGTGCTAACTGCAAGTTTCATTCTAGTGCCATATTCAGTAGATCTTTAATATCATGTGAACATCGTAGTGGTGGTCTGCCCGATGTTCTCTTTCTTTAGACCACTCCCTCTATGATTAATCTTTCTAAATTATTGCATTCTTCTAAAGCAGCGGTAAACGTACTGTTGAACAATATACTGCAAATACTAATACACCGTGACACATTCTTATAATTCTGTAAATTATAAATTTGTCTATTTTCTTTTTTTTTCGATGATCCATCAACGTATATACCTTAAATCATGGATGTGTCTGGGCCAGCACAGAATTCAGTGAGGAATTGAGGTGCAGGTGTATATATAGAATATCCACACAAGTCTAGAGATACGATCAGAACACCAACAGGGAAATTCTGCAATAATTATGATGCAGATATCCAGGCAATTAGGGTGGCAACTGAAAAACTGCTAAACTGCAACACTGACCCACAGACCGTAGTATTCCTAACAGATGCAGGTCAGTGCTTTAAGCTCTCCAGTCTGGACAATTAACAGACTTACAAAAACTACTTAATGGACTGTATTACCAGTATAGGGTAACTAGGCACCGGATACCCTCTCACTGGGGAATACAAAGAAATGAAAAAGCAGACCAACGAGCCAAGGAAGGTGCAGCCGAGTATCCATCACCTACCATCAGAAAAAAACAGATGATCAAGTCAATAAGAAAGCCACAAACACCAACACAAGATGACTATCACATTATGAACAGATCAGAACAAGTTATAATTCTACGTCTCAGAACAGGACACAACCGTCTCCGCAGTCACATGTATACAAAGTTCAAGATTGGAAACACGGCCATGTGTACATGTGGACAGGCAGTACAGAGTGCCAAACATATACTTCAAGAGTGTTCTGAGCATGAAACACTGAGGCAGACATATTGGCCAGAGGAAACAACACTGGAATCAAAGCTCTATGGGACACTGTATGAACTACAAAAGACAGTGAGTTTTATTAAGGAGACAGAATTGCAGATATAGACATGTTTCAAGTGAACGAAAGAAGAAGAAGAAGAATAAAGCTTTCAATTGACTTCAAGCGTGATCTGAGTATGAAACGCTGAGGCAGACATATTGACCAGAGGAAACAACACTGGTATCAAAGTTCTATGGGCCTTTGTGTGAACTACAAAAGGCAGTGAGTTTTATTCAGGAGACAGAATTATATAGATATGTTTCAAGTGAACGAAAGAAAAAGAGAAATGGATGAGTTGCGCTGATGATACTGTTAAAATGATTTGTGCAACAGAAGGCATCAGTCCTGGTTAGGAATACCTGTTCATATTGTCATTTATGCGTCAGGTATTCATGACCGTCGTTACACTCAATGGAAAGTGCAAGAAACGTAGCATCGCTGTGGATGCTGAGGCAAAACAAAGAAGCCATACATACTATATTAAGGTAATAATGTTACTGAATATTCTAACTATCAAATAGTGAAACCAATGTAAGAAATAAATTACAATAAAGAACCAGTAATATTATTAGCAGCAGCGGTAGATATAGGAATAAAATGGTTACATATAGTCAATCAATCAATAAAACACATAACCCTTCAGGGTCGTAGGGGTACCACATTGGAAGCTTCAGCACACAGAGTCCTCCAGCGAATTCTATCCTCAGAGATGCGGATGAGTGTGGAAATATCTAGCCCTGTCCATTCCTTGATGTTGTCTGTCCATGTCTTTATTTGTCCTCTGCTTCTTCCACCCTCGACAGTTCCCTGTAGTATTGATTTTGACAAGGAATCGTGCCTGCATACATGTCCGAACCATGCTAGTTTTCGTCGTTTCACTATTGAAAGCAATGGCTCTTGGACACCTGCACACATCTCTACTTTATTTCTTACGTACACATTGGTCTTATGTTCCCTATAGGAAATTCGTAGAATTCTTCTGTAGTATTTATACTCGAAAGCCTGTAATCTTCTCTCCATGTCCGCAGTAAGTGTCCAACTCTCACAACCATACAACACAACGGAAAGCACCAGCGACCTATACAGTTTGATTTTCACTCCAACACTGATGTTGCTTTTCCAAATCACAGTTAGCCTTTACAAGGACGCTAAAGCCATCTCCAGCCTTACATATAGTATGGAACGCACAACAACTACCAGAAGACTGGAAAACGTTGTGATAATACCTATCTGGAAGAAGACAGCAAAAGGGATAAAGGGAGTGTACAAAATGCAGAGGTATTTCACTTCTAAGCCACACTGAAAAACCTTTCAACAGTATTCTAGAAAGAAGGTTACGAGCATTAACCACAGCTTAGCAACACTAAAATTGGGTTCCGTAAGATCAAATGCTGTAGAGATGCCATTTTTACACTGGGACAAATGGCAGAAAAAAGCAGCCGAAAACAACAAAGAACTGTATATCGCGTTTGTCGACCAAGAAAAATCTTTCGACAGAGTAGACAGACAACAACTTTGGAAAATCTAAACAACCTTCTGAGCTATTTTTTGTTGTTGAAGATAATCAAGAAATAATAGAAACAACAAAAGAACAACCACAACAACATATAAATAGGCTCCACACATGTAGGGACTTTAACATGAAGGTAAACAGAAGAAATCTGAGGTAATGTCAATCGCAAAAACAGAAAGAAGCATCACTATTCTAATTGATGATCAAGAACTTGAACAGATGAAAGAATTCACTTATATCATCGAATGGGGAAAAAACCCTAAGAAAAGAAGAACAATATTACCTTAATATAGTATTTATCGTTTCTGTGTTATGTTGTTGCTACAATCTTCATTTTGTCGAACATCTTTTGACAGTTCGGTTATTTATTTGTTTTCCAGCCGTTACCTAACATTGTTTTCGTTTCTACTTGTTGTTTTCCATTTTCACTTAGTATATGTCTATTATTATATCACACTTCATCTACCTCTTACCACCTAGTATATAAGTTTGTATCTATGTTTCCAGTTGTATTTCTTTCTTGAAAAAGATCCATGTTGGACCGCAACGCAGAAACAGTCCTTGCCCCTTTGTTTATTGTTGTTTATTTTTTTTTTACAGTAGATTCACTATTTGAGAGTTGCATCCAGTAACATCGCCTTAATATAGTATTTATTGATTCGTGGATGCTGAGGTCAGGACACTCACCTGCGAATATACTGATGATACAGGTGTTGTGATGGTTTGCTCATCCGCCAACTGCGGCGCAGATGTTCCTTTGCTGTCAGATCACATGGAGGAACAGTTTTTAAGTTTAGTAGAAACGTCAACAAGCAGTTTAACGATGTAGGTGTATACCATAACGCATGCACTAAACTGACTGGTACGCAATCCTATTCTCATGCATGCATGCTGAGTGCCTCAATAAATACAATTCAAAAAGTCTAAACAGGTGATGTTTGCAGCGATGAGTGGTCATTGGAGAGAGCTAAAAAGTAGACCTCTTTGTGAAAAATCCACTCTCATCTTAGTCCCCGGACACAGGTGTGGAAGGAAACACCGCAGGAGCCGACAAAATGCGAGCCGCGCCACCATAACAGATGGGCAGTCTATGGAACGAACATACTCACTGCTCTTCTTGAATTCGCAAGATCGGGAGGATTTTCAGATACATGAGCATGGGTCAGTATCGAAATGCGCGAAATGACAGTGAGAATATGCGCGTTCCTATAAAGAATCCCTAACAACAATTTCAAAATGAACACTGAACTAACATAGAACTGAAATCATCAGTAGCTGTACCCTGAGACATTTATTGAAACCGATATCTGAGCAACTATTTGTTCAGCGAGAATATCACCACACCTAATAACCTGCTACCAAATGCGTTTGTATGTGTTTGTTGTGTTCCATTTGTCTGTCTTTAGGGAAGAAGAATATTTTTTATCATTAACCCGTGGTATATAAGAGGTCGCAGATAATATCATCTTGATGGTGTGTTCATTATGAATCGCGTTATAGTTTAATTCCGTTATATCAAATGCTGTGTATGTTCATGCAGAATTTTTTTTCATATGGCGTTACTGCTATAGCTGATTTATCTCATTGTGTTTGTGTTGTGTGTCTTCTGTTGGAATTTTTTGGATGAGATAGTGGTTTGTATCTTCTGGTCGAAATCTTTTAATGTGATAGTGATGTGTCTGTGTGTTCATGTTGAGATTCCTTTAATGCCATTGTATTGTGTCTTCTGGTTAAAATCTGTTAATGTGATAGTGTTGTCAATTAGCCAAGATGCTCATGAATTTAGCTATTTATCTTTTATTGAGACCAGTGAAGATTTCTTGCGTTTATGGTTGTTTTCTTGACCTGAAATTGTCCCCCAATTTAATATCGTATTAAATTATTATTATTATTATTATTATTGTTGTTAGATAACACATGACCGAGAAACATCAGGCACTATAGTCGGAAATGTTTTAAAAAAACAACAACAAAAAACCACACAAAAAACGGATGCCTGGCGTTGTATTATACAATAAATATCACCGATCAATGTTTGAATGTCTGCTGCCTTATCTTAATCATGTAATCAAAACGAGATGGGACATTGTACCGGCTTGTTCAAGTTTTGTTATTGTTATTTGTTGTCCGTAATCGTGTATTACTCATTATTGCCCAGTCATTATTCTATTTCTGGACATGTTCAGAAAACATTAAAGTTAGTGCCTACTTTTCTAATATTATTGAGATTGTTCCGTTTGTGGAAACAAGTAGAGAAACGTGAATAAATTATGTAGATTAGATTCTTATTTCTGAGAACAAATACAAAGGCGGGAGTAAAATACACAAACATGTTACATATTCTTTCTTGTCAAAACAAGTAGAGAAATAACTACATATAAATTACCAGTGAAGAAGCATGAATATGCTACATACTGTAGAGACGGGAAAAATGCAGTATTGGACAATTGACTGTAATAGGAAGTAATAACTCGTTCATTCAGGTCAGCACTCTTCCAGATTACTGTATATATTTCATCCCAGATAAGAAATCTTGAAAGACTCCTAAGCTCGTTGTATTGCAAGCTGCCGCCACGTTCAATAAAGCAGTCCCGTGAATTTGAAATATAAGCTCTGCTAGTTGCGTAGAAGTTATTTTATCCAACCTTACGAAGATAGGTTTGACGTCCACCTAACGGAAACAGTTTTACACACCACCTAACGGATATAGGTTTACCATCCATCTAAGGGAGATAAGTTTGCCGTCCACTTAATGAAGATATGTTTGATACCCACCTAAAAGGGACAGTTTTACACACCAACTAACTGATATAGGTTTACCGTCCATCTAAGGGAGATAAGTTTGCCGTCCACTTAACGAAGATATGTTTGCCGTCCATCTAAAAGAGATAGGCCCTATGTTTGGCGTCCACTTAACGGAGATAGGTTTGCTGTTCACCTAACGGAGATAGGTTTGCCGTCTACCTGAGATACGTTTGCCGTCCATCTAATGGAGATAGGTTTGCTGTTTAGTTGATATCGATTTTCAGGACCAGCACGAGGTTTAGAAACAGCGGACATTTTCTTCTTCTGTGTTTATTCTGAAGCTTCTGCAGATCAGCAGGGCATATTCCAAAGAAAAGAATGCGTGGCGTCATTATTTACAATTTTGATATGTGACTTTTTCGTCCTGACAGGTAAACTTCAGCATGGCTTCTGTGTCACTTTGACCCTATGTGGGGTGGAATAGCCAACTCCATCTCATAATTTCATCAGTTCCCGCCACGAAATACATAGAAGATAAACATTGTTTCTATTATTTACTGCTCTTTCGAGCTCATTCCACGCACTAGCTACAGTTGGCAAATAATACCTGGAATAATACTTAATGAACTGTCTTAAGGGATAAATGTTCCAGTGTAATAAATGTCGGATAAATTTTATTACAGTAGGATAAATGTTATCAACCCTAAACAGGAAGTAGGTGACTGGAGTAACACAGGGCAAATATAAAGATAATCTTACCAGTAAATGGTAACTATGCAGTGGATACCATCTCACTGTGGAATACCAAGAAATGCAACACACAAAAAAATTGGCTAAGGAAGGTTCTGCCGAAGATCAACCAAATGTACCAATCATCTATCATCAGAAAAAAGCACGAATTAAGTCCATAAGAAAGTCACCAACACAAGATGACTATCACATTATGAACAGATCAAGTTCTAATTCTATGCCTCAGAACGGGACACAACCAACTTCGCAGTTACGTGTACACTAAGTTTAAGATTGGCAACATGACCATGTGGACAGGCAGCACAGAAAGCCAAACATATACTTCAAGAGTGTTCTGAGTATGAAACGCTGAGGCAGACATATTAGCCTGAGGAAACAACACTGGAATCAAAGCTCTATGGGCCACTGTATGAACTACAAGACAGTGAGTGTTACACACACACACACACACACACACACACACACATACACACATCCGTTATTTCGCTTAAATAAGTACCTCTTTTTATGTACACACACTGTACGTACACACGCATATATATATATATATACACACACACACACACACACACAAACACACACACACACAGAGATCCATTGTAATTTCAGTTAAAATAAGAACTACCTCTTGTTGTGAGTTACGAACCTTTCAACCGCAGACATTGCCCCAATTTGGTTATATCAGAATCAAAGAAGCCACAAGAACAACCTTACAAACAGCACACAAGAAGTATATCTCCAGAGAACTCTTCCACCCCTGACGCCTCAATGAAAAAAGGGCCACAGCGTATAGATAGATAGATAGATAGAGCTTTTAACCAGCGAAAAAATAGTGGAAGGCGTGTTTCTGTTAATCCAGTCACCGCGACCTCTGGAGATATGTGTACATTTGCGGTGTGTGTATTGACTAAATTTAAATATTAGTTCTGCTGATAAAACAGTGCAGCGCTGCCTCCACAAATATCAATAATGATGTGTGCCACTCATGTCATTGCATTTTTGGTAACGGCAAAGAAAATATAGCATAGAATGTATTATTGAAGATTGGGTGGAAATATATATGATTGTGTGGAAATATATATGATTGTGTGGAAATATATATGATAGAGTGGAAATATATATGATAGAGTGGAAATATATATGATTGTGTGGAAATATATATGATTGTGTGGAAATTTGATTGGGTGGACATATATATGATTTGGTGGAAATATATATGATTGGGTGGAAATATTACATATTAATTACACCCACTTGCAGACCACATCATTCGTTTGTTCCCCTTCATAAAAGTCTTAGGAATACACACAACATACCTGATTGTATTCTGACATTTCGTATGACATGATTGTGTTGGTGTTACAGTGTCCTATTGTGGATATTGTGAATAGTTTGAAGAGAAGACCTGCTTTAGTTCATTTCCTGTTGTTTCCGGAGCATGCAGAACGTACTAGAATCACAGCTTAAAATATTTGCATTGAAATGATTATCTGGACGGTACCTGAGATTTCATGTATGTTTTAAAATTGTTGTTAGCTGGTATGGTTAAAATGGGGGTAGGTGCGCTTAACACAGTAGGTAGCGCACCGGCTTCGCATATGAATGGTCCTGGGTTCATTCCCCAGTTGAGGTGGAAATGTTTTTCAGATCGCAACGGCTTCCGGGTCGACTCACAAATGGGTACCGGATTAATCTGGGAAGATAAGACTACGACGGAGAGGAGATGCCTACCGCCCTCATATAACAGAGTCACTGAAATGTGAGATCGCTAACATCTTATACCCCTACGATATTATTTAATGCTATGGGTAACTTTACTTTAGAGTTAATAACACCTTCATCAACCGTTTATGCGAGTCCAAATTGTATATATTGGAGTATATAACATCATAAGGTCTGGCTCTGTGACGTCGTGGTACCATGCGCGTCTGTGACGCCAAGGTCCGGGTTCGAATCATCGGCAATTGTGCATCTGGACCGTCAAATATCAATGACAAACTACTTAACGTATTCATAATGCCTAGAAAATCACTACATCAAAATTCTAGGTTGATGTCTACGCCCTGAATATGAAATTCTGCCTATATACTATTAAAAATACAGTCATTTATTTGTGCAAGTTACCAGCCACCACGACCACACAGTTTTTATTTTTTTTACACTAACAGTATATAATTCTTGGCTTTTCCGGTCAGCCCATTTATGTTTAAGCGAACACATATTTCGTATATGTGGTTTATTATGTAGAATTATATTTACTGTTCCTTAATTTAGTCGTATTGAACTTCTCGGCCGTTCATATAACCACAGTTATTAATTAAATAAGCTAAGTTATTAACCGGCGCCATAGCACACGGTTTCTCATAAGTGCTCAGCAGCATAGTCAGTGCTTGACCAGAAACCTCCTGACTAGCAGCGGATATAGTGCAAGTGCTTACTCAGTAACGAGGGTTCCATTCCTCGACCTTCCTAGAGCATGTGCACTAGTAGCCTACTTCTTGATGGCTATGTGAACCTAAATTTTAAATTATAACTTAATGGATATAAAAAATATGTAGTCATATACAAATCCTTTTACTTGCGAGCACTTAGGATTGAGGCATTAAATGTAATTTGGCGACATCATTTTAAAACGTATTATATAGTGGTGTGCCTAATTGGTCTTGTTGTTTTGATGTGATCACAGCTCTCATTCATTGTCCCTTTCTCCTCAATTTTGTTAAATATAATCAGCCATTGGTGTTTCTAAGAACTGTCAGATGTGCATACGTATTAGTAATATCTCACCATGTTTACTTTCATGTAATGTATTTCTATATTCCAAAAATAGCACACTCCATAAAATAAATAACAAACCAATGTCTAATGTTTTGGCAGAACTCTACAACAGGCACTCCAGTCACTATGAAAGTGGATGAAAAAGGTTACATAATGTACTGGAAGGATCAAAATAAGGCAAGTATCTTGAGAATGTGCTGTTTGTTTGTTTGGAACCCCAGAAATTACGAGTGATCAGGCACTAGTCTCCAGAGTGGAATGGGAAGTTTCTCCTGTCTTTTTTCACAGCCAGAAGGCACCCAGCTTATAGCGTATGAAATTCTCTGAAAATAGACTTTCTGTTAACATGATACCCATGTGTGTGTGTCTACGTATGCGTGTGTCTACGTATGCGTGTGTGTGAAGAAATGTTACACCAATGTTTATGCAAGCATTCAATCACATAAATTACTGCAACCATTTGCGGTACAGCTGTATTAATTTTGGCACTTGTAAGCACTGAGATAAATCACCAATGACAGGAACAAATCATAGCGCTGAAAATTGGGCTGAGGTAAAACAAGACGAATATGAGCATACAATAAATTAATCAACATGTTTTTAATAGTGACCACGACGTACTAGTAACGAAATACAAGGACGTACGAGGTTTGAACCCAATACACCGTGATTAGGACGCGTGACATACGTTCATCGTTGTTTCGGAGCAGGCACACTTGTATACAATGTATCTATACACTTGACAATGAAGAAAACATGTCGATGCTGCTTCATAAGAGTCTGTTGGAGGAGCACCCAAGCCAATCTGCTCTCTCTAGATGTCTTGAGCGCCCACATAGCTAGACACGTAAATGAATGTGGACTCATTCAAATTTCAACCTCCCCACTTCCTCAAGCCACTTCTCACGAACGCAACCCGCTTGTTCATTGAGTCACTGATGATGCAGACATGAGATGCCTTCTGTGTTATGTAGTTCCAGACCTTGGTTACTGTCATAATTTACATAAAAATTATATCTGTAGTCACAGCAAACATATCACTACGTCATTTTCCCTAGAACTTTCGCTTGTCAATGCCTGTACTGCAGAATCTATAACAATAGGCACCATTCTTTGCATTCTCGATTGATAGTTATTATTACGTGGTAGGTCTACCAATATGCCGATACACTTATCCAATCAGAACCCTGATCACATTCTTCAACATGTAAAAAATGTGTAGGACGCCAGTGGCACGCTTCATCCACGACTTTTCTCTCTTTTGTCAGCTACCTTTTACTTTCTGCATTTCAGAATGCAGTGGGTGTTCTTTGTCAGTTGTGATTTGGGGATAGGGTCCTGCTCTGTGAAACTAGCCTGTGCTCCATAGTTGGACAGTCGAATAAGAATCGCATGGCTAGTACTGACGTTGTTTTCTGTGCACCCAGTATAATACACATCGCCTCATTCTGAATTCTATCTAGATTTTTCAGTCTGCAATTAGCTGAGCTTCACAATTGTCATTGCATACTCTATCACAGAATCAACCAAGCATTATTATAGACGAAATAGTAGCCATTGCACGCAGTGAGATATTAGAATTGGGGGGGGGGGAGAGACTATGTGCATGAGTGTGTGTCAGTATGTGTATATGAGTGAGATATTCGAGTGAAATAGTGTGTTCATGCTTATGTCTGTGTATATGATATTTGTGTGCACTCTGCTCGTGAATGTGTAAGCTTTAGAGTACTTTTGTGAAACTTTGTAAGAAGTGTGGAAGTGTAATACACGACTTCTGTAGAAATTATTTTCTATATGTCCAGGAGGTTACAAGTTTGAAATCGGGACCCGACTATTTGATTACAACTACATATTTCCAGATGTGCTTGGGAAGTATCGCTTGAAATATGTAGTTGGGAGTTTGTGGTGTTACCGTTCTGTCCTGTTGGAAAACGCAAAATACGAGTGCATATAAGAAAAACGGCGTACAATAAAGTAAATTCTATATTCGTTTCTATTCCCCGTTTCAGGTTGTGTCGGTCAAATCCGACACACCAAACCATTGACTTGTCCGCCAGGCTGATATGAATGTAATATATACCTATGTGCTGACCTGACGTGGTTGAAATCTCAACCTACACTCACGTATGCTCTCTCAGCGACTCAATGAGCTTGCTATATAATATAAAAAGATTAAGAAAGATTAAGAATAGCTCGGCAAGCAGGCGGTAGTTAGAGTTTGTGAAGCGGTCTAAACTGACACGAATCAGCTTTATATTTGTACCTGAAAATGTCGGTCCAAGGAAATTAACATGCAGACAGGCGTGTTTGCCAATGTTTGTACTGTCACTCTGGGAACCGGAGAAGCAATGGACTAAGCTGATGTCTTGATTGCCCTTAGCGAGATAGCAGGAGTGACTGATACCACTTCTGAATCTGCAACTGAGAATACTAAAGAAATATCGATGTATGTGAAACAAAATAATATCATCCTGTAAAATGCGACCGAATTTGGGAAGCATGGGTTTACGTAGAATGCATTATTTGGAAAGCACAGATGACGTAATAATCTTCCGTGGTGTTTTGTTCTGCATTATTTGTAGGACACATGAAGACGAGTTTATTAATTTGAATGAATGCGTTTAATAATAATAACAATGTAAGTAAAAGAAGACAATTTATATATCATTTGAACCATCTCTAGCAGTTAGACACAGTTCATGATGAAAGGGTAACATTAGATTTAGTACATGTTTTTATACTGTGTAACAGAAGTGTCAAATAAAATAATAACACCATAATATTAAAGGTACAATTATTTTTCTCCACACATGAAATAATACATTCTACGGAAACCCATGCACACCAGACTCCAACATATTTTACAGACCGGTATTATTTTGTTATATGCACCTGAATGTCATATCAAGAGGGGTGTAGCTAAAACAAGAGTTCAAGTAACCAGAGGAGACAAGTAAACCAACACAGATTAGGTATGTTTAGTGGTTATATGCTGAGGGACATCATGCGGATGTGAACTGAGCATCTAACTAAACTTGCTTGAGCTCAGAAAACACTATTTGGAATCCAAAAACTTGCTGGACCCAACTGCACGAAAAAAAAATTAAGGCTCTTTCGACTTCAAAACAAAGTTGTCCACGTCTCGCTATAAATTCAAGAGTAGGTGTAAACGTATGTGTGCGTGTTTTTATATATGTGTGCTGTTACTTATAAAAGAACGTTGTATATTCATTATTCTCTTGCTGTCTGTGTTTATTTTTCTAGGAGATGGATTTTCTGGATATATCCCACATCAAGGACACCAGGACGGGAAGTCAAGTGAAAACACCAAAGGTAGGACACACGTTTGTATTTGCTTGTGCTTGTATGTCCATCGCGCAAGCGTTAAATATGATCATTCTCCTGTTATGTATATCAGTTTTGTGAACTGTTTATCCTTATAAGGGTTCTCTCATATCGCAAGTGTTAGAGACTACTATGAAAATGGAAGATTTATTGGCTTAACGCTATAGCGGATATGTGATAATACCGATAATACCGGCGTCTTCTTCAGCTGCGTTGATATTCACGCTTCTGCAGATTAGCATAATGCATAAAAGAGATGGTAATGCGATGAACAGCTTAGCTGCGGTGTCTGCGACTTTTAGTCTGACACATCCTACTTCAGCATAACGTAAGGGGTTCTTTGGGTCATTATGGATAGTATAGCCACATCCCAAATCTGCAGTCGCTTATTACGACATGCCTTGCAGGAAACAGTGTCGTTATTTTTACCCCCCCCCTTCCGTCGTGCCAGCAACCCCGTGCGTTTTTCAGTTTGATGGAGATAGGTTATTACGAATTTCTCTGGTGTATAGGTTAGTACGACTATTAACTATTTCTCTGGTGTATAAGTTAGTACGAATTTCTCTGGTGTATAGGTTAGTACGAATGTCTCTGGTGTATAGGTTAGTACGAATTTCTCTGGTGTATAGGTTAGTACGAATCTCTCTGCTGTATAGGTTAGTACGACTATTTCTCTGGTGCATAGGTTAGTACGAATTTCTCTGGTGCATAGGTTAGTACGACTATTTCTCTGGTGTATAGGTTAGTACGAATTTCTCTGGTGTATAGGTTAGTACGAATTTCTCTGGTGTATAGGTTAGTACGAATTTCTCTGTTGTATAGGTTAGTACGGCTATTTCTCTGGTGTATAGGTTAGTACGAATTTATCTGGTGTATAGGTTAGTACGAATTTATCTGGTGTATAGGTTAGTACGACTATTTCTCTGGTGTATAGGTTCGTACGACTATTAACTATTTCTCTGGTGTAAAAGTTAGTACGAATGTCTCTGGTGTATAGGTTAGTACGACTATTTCTCTGGTGTATAGGTTAGTACGAATTTATCTGGGGTATAGGTTAGTACGACTATTTTTCTGGTGTATAGGTTCGTACGACTATTAAATATTTCTCTGGTGTATAAGTTAGTACGAATTTCTCTGGTGTATAGGTTAGTACGACTATTTCTCTGGTGTATAGGTTAGTACGAATTTCTCTGGTGTATATGTTAGTACGACTATTTCTCTGGTGTATAGGTTGGTACGACAATTAACTATTTCTCTGGTGTATAGGTTAGTACGAATTTCTCTGGTGTATAGGTTAGTACTAATTTCTCTGGTGTATAGGTTAGTACGACTATTTCTCTGGTGTATAGGTTAGAACGAATTTCTCTTGTGTATAGGTTAGTACGAATGTCTCTGGTGTATAGGTTAGTACGAAATTCTCTGGTGTATAGGTTAGTACGACTATTTCTCTGGTGTATAGGTTAGTACGAATTTCTCTGGTGTATAGGTTAGTACGACTATTTCTCTGGTGTATAGGTTGGTACGACTATTAACTATTTCTCTGGTGTATAAGTTAGTACGAATTTCTCTGGTGTATAGGTTAGTACGACTATTTCTCTGGTGTATAGGTTAGTACGAATTTATCTGGTGTATAGGTTAGTACGACTATTTCTCTTGTGTATAGGTTCGTACGACTATTAAATATTTCTCTGGTGTATAAGTTAGTACGAATTTCTCTGGTGTATAGGTTAGTACGAAATTCTCTTGTGTATAGGTTAGTACGACTATTTCTCTGGTGTATAGGTTAGTACGAATTTCTCTGGTGTATAGGTTAGTACGAAATTCTCTTGTGTATAGGTTAGTACGACTATTTCTCTGGTGTATAGGTTAGTACGAATTTCTCTGGTGTATAGGTTAGTACGACTATTTCTCTGGTGTATAGGTTAGTACGACTATTTCTCTGGTGTATAGGTTGGTACGACTATTAACTATTTCTCTGGTGTATAGGTTAGTACGAATTTCTCTGGTGCATAGGTTAGTACGAATTTCTCTGGTGTATAGGTTAGTACGAATTTCTCTGGTGTATAGGTTAGTACTATTTCTCTGGTGTATAGGTTAGTACGAATTTCTCTGGTGTATAGGTTAGTACAACTATTTCTCTGGTGTATAGGTTCGTACGACTATTAACTATTTCTCTGGTGTATAGGTTAGTACGAAATTCTCTGGTGTATAGGTTAGTACGACTATTTCTCTGGTGTATAGGTTAGTACGAATTTCTCTGGTGTATAGGTTAGTACGACTATTTCTCTGGTGTATAGGTTGGTACGACTATTTCTCTGGTGTATAGGTAAGTACGAATATTTCTCTGGTGTATAGTTTAGTACGACTATTGAATTTCTCTGGTGTATAGGTTAGTACGACTATTTCTCTTATGTATAGGTTAGTACGACTATTTCTCTGGTGTATAGGTTAGTACTACTATTTCTCTGGTGTATAGGTTAGTATGACTATTTCTCTGGTGTATAGGTTGGTACGACTACTGACTATTTCTTTGGTGTATAGATTAGTATGACTATTCCTGTGGTGTTTATTTTCTATTGTCTATCCCCACAGATCAATTATGATTAATAGTATTCACACTTGCTGTTAAACGCAGGGGTGTGAGCTTCAGTTGTCGTTCCAAGGTCAGATGTGTCGCATTGGCTGCATTACGTCCTTGGTTGTTCAAGGTTATATTGATATTTTCTCTCCACTCTTTTCTTGGTCTACCTTTTGCTTTATGTCCGGATATTCTTTTGCTATATACCCTTATTGGTAGTTGTTGTATGCATCTATACCTCTAGCCCTGCATCATGGTATGACTATTTCTCTAGTATATGTATATCTAGTCCTGCATCATGGTACGACTATTTCTCTAGTGTGTGTTTATCTAGCCCTGCATCATGGTACGACTATTTCTCTAGTGTGTGTATCTCTAGCCCTGCATCATGGTACGACTATTTCTCTATAGTGTTTATCTCTAGCCCTGCATCATGGTACGACTATTTCTCTAGTGTGTGTATCTCTAGCCCTGCATCATGGTACGACTATTTCTCTAGTGTGTGTATCTCTAGCCCTGCATCATGGTACGACTATTTCTCTATTGTGTGTATCACTAGCCCTGCATCATAAAATGAGAAATTTCAATAGATAATAATAATAATACTATGTAAGCGTTAGTGTTACTGAGATGCAATATCTTCTTGCATCAGTGCCTAAAGAGATCAATTCCCTCTCATGCATGCATAGTATCGGTTACCTGGCTTGCTGAGTCAGTGCAAGATAAAGTTACAAAATAACACTGTCACCATTTGGTTATGAAATAAAGTTCTGGAGAAACCCCACCAGTGCACATATGACGTAAGAGCTAAATTGGTAGCATATCTTATTCAGGACGTAGCCATCAGCCCTGTATTTTGGCTGTAGTGATTTTCTAGGCAATATAAATACTTTCAGTAGTTTGTCATTGCTTTCTGAACGGACCGGATGCACAAGTGCCTGGGGTGGGATTCTAACTCTGTACCCTGGCCGTCACAGACACGTTATGTGCCACAGAGCCGGACTAATGGCGCGTAACCTACGGAATCAAATAATAGTCCTTAAACTTATGGCAGAATTTTATTCGTTATATCTGCCATCTATTTCTAGCTGTTTTATTTTTGTCCGTCGCAGTCGAAGATCACTTGAGCTCATCAGAAGTAGGGGTAATGATAAAATTATAACGATTGCGGTATATCAGAACATGGATAATGAATGTATGCGATTCTGCAATTTCCTTCCACCCGTAGAGTGTCCTCGAGGTACCGGAGATATTCAGTAGCGTTTGCTTTTTTAAAGCTTATTTTTTCCTTGATCAGCTCATATTTTTCTTCTAAAATATTTATGCTGAACAGCATCTTGCCTGAAGTCATATACAACGGGTAAGTCTGCGACGCCTGTCATATGCCAGACAGTGACCATCAACATTATTAGACATATGTGCTAAATTGGAAATCACCCTTCTAACATTTCCCATTTGACTTTTCCCGTAATCTTCATCAGATGTCCAATAGTACATAAAGTATTAACAAAGTGGTCAATAAAAATCACCGGAAAAGTAAAATGCGTCCATTTTGAAAGATTATTTCCGGTATTACGGCAGAACTGTATAATTGACGAAAGGCACGGCCAGTTTCCAATGAATTAATATCAGTCTACATTGAATTCAGTCATTGTTTTTTTAAGTGCGTCTTTAAAACTTTTCTTCTGTTCTACAATCATGCAGATACTTGTTTGAAGTCTCTTCCCTTCCCCACCCCACCAGATGGAGATCTTTCTTGCGGAATAGAGCCGCCTAGCGTGTATGTGCCTTCGAAAGAAAAAACAAAAATAAAAATCCCGCCTGTACAATTTGAACCCGTTCCATTACAACTGTGAGACCTGAATTCATTTGAAATCTCAATCTGTAGATGTCAGTGTTAGCGATGTGTTGTCCGGGATCTGATGTGCTATTAAAAAAAGTCATTAGGCAGCCTAGAAACTAAATTGACACGTGAACACGTAATTATAGCCGATAGCTGTGTATTTAATCCTCTAACCTTTACGATGGCATTTTTTTCCTACTCCCCACAACAGTTCTCAATTGTTTCGTGATGTAGACAATCCAGTATTTTAACTTGCTGCGAAGATATTTTAGATTGTTGGGGATGTCATAATGAGCTATGTGGTAGAGTGATTCGAGTGTCCGCCTCACAAACACTCGATAGAAACCGCTCGCGGCTCGAAAGTCCAACGTCAACGTACTACTAGCGATCCGTTTACATTATTAGCTGTGCCTACACATTCAACAATAGTGTAATAGCAATGTGCTACACGGGATATATTCTTCTTATGTGTTCATTCTCAAATTCCTACAGATTAGCATAATGTATTCCGGAGTGCGGAATGCGTCGTGTCATGGTTTACCGTTTTTAGAGAAATCAGCGCTTTTCTGCCAGACAATCCGACTTCAGCATGGCTTTTGGGTCACTTTTTCCCTATATGGGATGGGAACCGTTCTCGACAAGACGCTTCAATCTAGCTGTCAGTTTTGCAAGTCTTCTATCTCTTGTATGTTCTCCGTTTTTGCTTTTAGATTTCGAAGAATTAAATGATGATCGGTTTTCGGGATATGTCACGTTTGGTTGCTTGATATCCAGTAATATTACGACGTCTCATGACGTTGGTAACTTCTTCACTCAACCCTTCATCTTGGCCCTTCAATGCTTTTTGCTGTTTCCATTCTCGTTCTGTATACTTTTGCTGCTGGTCAATAAGGTTTAATTCTCATTAAGTGGACAAACCATTGCAGTCTCAGTTTTTCAATATATTTGACCACAGACGTGGTTCCAACAGTTCTTGTAATCTCCTAATTCCTCACATGATCTCTTCTTGTTCAGTTTAATGTTTTTCTTAGACATCTCATTTCGCACGTAGTAAATTATCTCTCTTTTTCTTTAAGCCACCTCACACTCCAAACAGTCCAGGAGCATTCACGAAATAGATAACAACACAGTTTTGTTCTAGAAAATAGAGCTAGCCCTGTGTTATTGTTACTCTAAAGGGGAGCAAATGATAGCAACACAATCTGCCATTCATGTTCTTCGAGGCGACAAAGGAAGTTTAAGGGTGGAGTTGGTTATACTGTTCCATAGAGCGTCAAAGTAATCCTGACGTTGGATGTGTCAGACATAAAGGCTCAGACATCGCATCAACGCTGTAAACTATGACACAACGCATTCTGTTCTCCTGACTATATTCGACTAATGTGCAGGAATATGAAAGCGAAGAAGAAAAAGAAGTAATTCTGTAATGAATACTAGCTGATTTCGATATCGGAATTTATTAGGTAAGTAATCATCGATGTTCGGATATGTTGGGTCATTGGCGTAAATACAACGGTGACACATCGAATATCCGTTATGTGGACAACTATGTCCTGTAAACGTAAATGGATAATGGATCATTGTCTATGCCTATAACAATATATATATATATATATATATATATATATATATAATATGTTATACATGCTTGAATTAGTATGGTATGCAAGTAGTATAGCTACTTTGAAATAATTCAATATACTAAGATTGGTCCCATCACCACTGTGCCTTTGTGGGCAGGCAGAACAAACAGCTGAACATATCCTACAAGATTGCAATACACTAAACAAGTTAAGGGAAGAACACTGGCCCACAGAGATGGATATCCAAAGAAAGATGTATGGGAGCACTGAGGAGCTTTCAAATACAGCAGCATTTATAAAGAAAACAGGACTTGCTGCGTAGACATGTCAAACTGCGAACGAGAAGAAGAAGATCCAATGAAAACGTCATGCAGATGCAGGAGGAAATAAGACATACAGGCCAGAGAACAACAGTAGACACATACTGTCGAAATTAGCACAGAAGCATATCTTTCAGCTCAGAATACAACATTACAAACTCAAAACTCAGCCGAACAACTCAGTCTCTGCTTTTCTACAACCTTATATTACTCGATATTAAGATATAATTTCTACACGATCAGCACGAACTCAGTCCGATATTTAGTACAGCGTATACAATTAATTTAATCTCACGCACACCTGTTACTATTTCTGGTAATCAATATTCGATAGAAATCACATATTTCTAGATACACAGATATACTACAAGACTTGCAATGTTAAGTTAACAGTTGGTTGTAAAAGAAATGTTGCTGTAAGTCCCTATAGGCCTATATCCTTTGCAGAACGTTATCCTACTGGTACTCGTTAAGCCTTTCGGCTCTGTGCAAGCTGCCTGCTTCTCCAAGTGTCATATATTCAAAAGGTATTTGATGTTATGTGGCCATCAACATACTTGGGATGCCTCTTGTTGTCCTTCAACCATGGTAAATATGTCTTATCTACTGTGTCTTAAAAGCATTTTCGAAATATGTTAGTTTGCCTTTCCTTTTGGGGGGGGGGGGGGGGGAAATAGTTTTGAGATGCCAATCTTCTCCTATGTTCAGGTCTTTGGGGATGTCTGTGTTGGTTTGCCTGTCTGTCATGGTTTTCTTATGATGTTTTCATAACAAATAAATTGATCTGTTGGTTGCTGATCCAGTGGTCTATAGTCTTTGACCCAATGCCGTTGTTTTCTATGTGCGTGTGTTTGTTATATTTGGAGCATTTAATTTCAAATGCTGATATTTTCTTTTCTCACAAAAAAATAATTGTTTTTGTCATTGTCCAGGTCCCATAACCAAATATTACAACTAGACAAATATAGCTTTTAATAGTTGTTAACTTTGGTTTTCTATTTGTCCCGTGCCATATATTTTCATCTGGATATTTTTTTTTTTGGTAAGGGCATTACTAATCTCTTTTTGATTTCTACTGAACAATCTCATATGATCGACCAAAGAGACTAAAAATGGTTTCAATTTTCTAGTTGTTTGTTGTCAACATGAATTGTAGGTACCGTAGATACAAGTCAATTTCTGTTCATCAACATTCTTTTGTTTCTTTAATTTCTTTCATTGTATATAGGGGCCTACATTGTCTAGAAATAGGCCTATTGGTGAAATTGTTGCTAGGTCGTTATAATCAGTTCCATATGATTTCATCAGTAGAGCTCGAAATCTTATATAAAATACATATTACTGTAAGGCAGTGGTTTTCAACGTGTGATCATTCCACGGCCACAGAGATTTTCAGGGGTGGGGTTGGGGGAGGAGGCAAAGACAACATTTTGAAATTGGTGAGCCATATAGGCCCTACACGTCTGAGGGACAAAGAAAGATTTCAGTTTGAACAATATTTAATGAGATAGGGCATATTCTACCAAAGAATAATTTTCGCTATATTAGTTTTCAAACTTCGTGCGAGTAACAGGATGTTATCCGAAGAATGTGTTATTCGTAATTTGCAATGCGATGTGATATATGAAC
This sequence comes from Meghimatium bilineatum, assembly GCA_034231615.1. NCBI lineage: Eukaryota > Metazoa > Mollusca > Gastropoda > Stylommatophora > Philomycidae > Meghimatium > Meghimatium bilineatum. The sequence goes on along the minus strand of CM067322.1, from coordinate 68,620,805 downwards.
ATATAGACATTAAATATGATCGAAAGACTGGATAGAGTCCAGAATGCAGCAATGCGTATCATTCTGGGATGCACAAGAGACACATTGACAAGAGCTATGCGATACCTACTTGACTGCCCAACAGCTGAGCATAGATTATAGTATTGCCGTGCACGGGCGTACCTTCAAATATATGCAGATAAGGAACACCCATTGCATTCCGAAATACAGAAAGTTAAAGGCAGCAGACTCAAGAGAGGATTGTCGTGGATGGGACGTGCTGATGATGTCATACAAAGCGTGTGCAGATTACAGGATGTGGCAGCAGGTGCGGAATGGATAGGTCTACCCACAGATTTCGAAACTTGTTTGAGAGTAGTAATATCACTTAGCAGGGAATGCAGAGAATGGCGTCCCACAGCTGTGGAGAAAGAAGTGCAGGCTTTAATCAGTCAGAATACCAAAGAGGGGAATGTGATTATATACACTGATGGATCTGTAATTAGGCATGTTCGCAGTGCTTGGGCCTTTACAGCTCAATGCGCAGGTAAAACGATCAAGGAGGAAAATGATGAATTTGCGGTCACTACGAGTAGTATGACCATGGAGACTATGGCGGTGACCAAGGCATTTGAGTGGCTACGCACACAGAAGGTAACGCAGGTCTGCATCTTGAGTGACTCTATGAGTATGATTAAGAAGGTACAAGTGGGTCTCGTTTGTGAAAATTGGATTGAGGCCTTGAGAAAGGCGAGGTTGAAAGTGGTTACATTTATTTTCGTGCCGGGACATGTGGGCGTTCGAGGCAATGAAAGAGCGGATCAACTGGCATCGTGTGCGATTGTGGCACAGTGCAATGGATCGCGCTGACGTTTTGAACTCCTTAAGAGATATAACACGCGAGAGTGAGACTAATATGGATGATGATTCCTTTTCAATGGCCAGGATTAAAGATCAGGGATTGAAATGCGGTGTTGCTAGAGGTGAACATTTTGGAGGGCGCAGAAGAATGTTGGTCAACCAGCATAGGACCGGTACTATCAGCAGAAGTGTGATGGCGGATACACACAAGGAGAGATCGGAGCAACTATGGATGTGTCCAGTTTGCAGTGATGATGATACGACGACTAACTAACTAACTAACACGTCGTTGGTCTGAGATTTGACCTGTGCATTTCTAATGCACTCGCCTCGTCCGTTTGAGATGGTCTTCCAATCCATCGCCTGGCGCGGTCTGTGTATTTTGACTCTTCGCCATAGGGTATAGGCAGTATCGTTAGAGACTTGCGCACCTCCCCCTCTACGTTGCCCGCAGTGTCCAGATTCCGGGTCTCAACATTGCTTCGGTCAGAATTTGAACAATGCACTTATCGACATTTGTTACATGCTTGTTCTGTGTAGAATGGGGAGCTATTGTCAAGGCTTTCTTCCATATCCAGGAGTGCATGTTCAACTTGACGTATCCAATACCTGAGTTCTGACTCATACTTTAAATGGAATCAATTGTGAAGGGACATGAGGCTTCTGTGTATTTTCGAGCATGAACACACTTCCACTTGTCGGTCTCGTGCTGGACCATTGTAGCTCCGGTGCCACTAAATCGACTCACGTAGACTACGCTGCCCTTTAGCCTGTGTTGCCAGGTTCGGTGTGTACTCGTAAGATCATCATATGTTAGGGACATTGACATTGGTCGCCACTCCAATGTTTCTGCTTTTTAAGACGGCCAAGTGAGAATGCACATATGTCTTGCATATGTTGGATGTAATGGCGTAGAGGTTTCGGAGATATTTACTGTCTCTCTGCAGGCAATTCTCATTCCATCTGCAGTATCCACGGACACGAGCTTAAAAGTTTTAGACAGAAATACAGCAAGAACAGCTGCATATCTGTTTCCAGGATGCACCACGAAGAGGTAATCTTAGGAATTTGGTTATCTTCTAACCCTGGGTCCGCACGAGAGCAACGCGAGACCTTTTGCACCCTTTTTGGTTATTTATATGTGTGCAGTTATAATGCTTTAATAATCTGGAGAAGAATAATCTGGAGAAGAATGTGATGTCCAGTAACTTTATTTTTACATTCACACATTGACCGTTGAATGTGATTGACATACTGTTGTCTTTTTGTTTTGTTTTTGTTAAAGTATTTTGGATATATTATTATGCACTTGATATGTCCCTTAGTTATAGAAATGTTAGCAAATGATACATTGTCAGCTCTCGTTTTTCAGGAGCACAAGTTAAAAGAATCTCTAATGATCGGACAGTCAGATATTCCACTAGAAGACAAGATGGTCACAGTTGTACATGGCACAGATATGGTTAATGTGGAATATCTCCATTTTGTATGTGCCACTCAAGAAACTGCTCAAGTGAGTGAATGTATAGTCATGTTATGTGTATGTAAAAACCGATGATAACACTAAATTTATGTGTAGTTTGCTGGACAGCCAACTGGCCATTCACGATCATCTTCAGATATAGGCTTATATTATTGGTTTCTATCCTTAGAAAGTATGAGGGTTGTGTATTATTCTAGGGCCTATATTATTTTATATAGGCATGTGCTTTTAACGGTTAGGCCCTATATATTTGATTATTTTTTTGGGTGGGGGTGGGGGTGGGGTGGAGAGGGTGCGGAGGTTCAGATAATTATTTCATACCAAGAGGACTACAGCTCTCAGTATGCTTTGATAATAGGTAATAACTGCAGTAAAACTGAAATGCAACAGACGAAACTAGGAAATGTAGTTTTGCTAATCACTGGAAACACACATGAATAGTGTCATTAATACTTGTCGTATTGTTATGTTATGAATGTGCTATAGATAAAGACCCTTTTGTCGAAACGTTGATTTTCGCGTGGTATCATGTATATTTTCAATGATTAGCAAAAAGTCATCACCATGTTTCATAGAGTCGACAGTGTGCTATGAAAAAAAATAAGTATTTATAAATTACGTGAACAATTAGGGTGGTGAGGTGGGATCTAAAATGTTTGACAGTTACTGATAGGGAAAGGTAGGGGGGGGGGGTTGTTTGACAAAAGTTGAATTTAATGCTTTTTTAATGTACCAATTATATTATTTGAATTAGAAAATTCTTGAAAAAATAACCAAAAAATTTCTTATCCTGCTTTGTCTTCCAAAATATTTTTGTTGAGGGATGAGGGATTTTAAATATTTTTTCACAAGGGGGATGTGATCAAAAATAGCAAAGAAATTGTAGATGTAATGTATGTACAGCCCCTATGAGTGAACTGATTATGTATGACAGTCCCTGTGAGTGGTGGAAATATGTACGTACAGTCCCTGTGAGTGATGGAAGCATGTACGTACAGTCCCTGTGAGTGATGGAAGTATGTACGTACAGTCCCTGTGAGTGGTGGAAGTATGTACATACAGTCCCTGTGAGTGGTGGAAGTATGTACGTACAGTCCCTGTGAGTGGTGTAATTATGCATGTACAGGCCCTTTGAGTTGTCTAATTATGTATGTACAGCCCCTTTGAGTGGTCTAATTATGTATGTAGAAAGGTGTTCCTCAACAATAAACATATAAGTAAGGAAAAAAAGACTTATTGTTGCATGAACATATATTCTATGTCACAACCTTGACAAATAGGTAATAAAAAAAAAGTAAAGTAACCCATAACATTTATTAATGCCGTAGGGGTGTGAGATGTTAGCGATCTCACATTTCACAGGCTCTGCAAATGAGGGCGGTAGCCATCTCCTCTCCCTCGCAGTCTTTACTTCCTGGATTAATCTGGTGCCCATTTAAGGCAGGGTCGACCTGGGAGTCATTGCGATCTGAAGAACATTTCCGCCTCAACTGGGGAATGAACTCAGGACCACTTATATGCGAAGCCAGTGTGCTAACTATTGTGCTATGCGGCTCCCATATAGAAGATATAGTTCGCAATCAGACAGTAGGTGAAGTATAAAATATCACAACTGACACTTGTGTGCTAAAGAAAAAAAAATTACCTTTTATGATGAGGTACGATCCTTTTCCCCTCGGACATTAGTCCACATATGGGTTATAGCAGAGCTTTTAACTATCAAAAATTAGTGGATGTCATGGTCATTTTGTAAACATCATGAGCCAAGTTCAACCAGCCACCACGACCTATGGAGATGACTAAATATTCAGTAGAACACTGCCAGTTGAGATGATTTTCATGATTCTTGTCATCCCTGTAGACTGGGAGAAGATCAAGATTCACAGAGGGTATATGAATCACAGCCAGTGGTCGAAATCCCTAGAAGATTTGCAGAATGATGGAAAGACGACTACATTAGATAGTTCATGGGAGATTGAGACCTGAAATTGAACCACACGTGTGTGTGTGTGTGAGTGTGTGTGCGCACACTTGTGTGCTTATGTGTCTTTGCATGCATTTTGATTGTATCATAAATATATTTATCGCTAAAGTGGTTTGACGAGGTAAAGAAAATAAAATATAGTTGAATATAGTTTCATATTTTCTGATTATTCACACAGGAATGGTGTGATGAGCTTTTAAAGTACGCAGGCAATCTATTAGCCTTAAACAGCAGTTCCCTGACATATTTGGACAAACTGTTTACGAGATTCAATCTTGTTCTGAACAACGAAGGAAAAGTCTCTATGAAAAAGTCAGTAATTACTGTTTTTGGTGGTTTATATTGTTTCAACCTTATCATTGTGCTTAAGAGAACCCAGGTTCAGAATCTGCTTGTTACATTTACAAAATTACTTTTTTTCAGAGATGCTGAGTTATTTTATGAGTGACTACACAATGCAGTCCCATGGACTCATACGAAATCATCGCACAGTGATGCCAAACAGTGCCAATTTAAATCACTTTTCCCGTGATTTTCTTCTTCTTCTGCATTAGTTCTCAAACTGAAGATTAGCAGGATGTAGTTCAGAGAACAGAATGTGATGTGTCATTGTTTACAGCTTGGCTGTATTTCTATGTCTTTTGGACTGACACAGCATGACTTCTGGGTCACTTGATCATCTATAGGATAGGACAGCCAATTCTATCACCAAAACCTCCTTAGTCATTTCCTACAATACAACGTTCTTGGCAGATAACAGTGTCGCTATTCTTTACTCCCCTCTTCTTCGTTTCGAACACCAGGAATTGCAAATGATTAGCTCTTACTGCCTATGTGGAATTATTTCCTCTTACTTCCCCATCTGGATTTTTTCACCACCTAGTAGTTTGCCACAAAAGAACACAGATGCAATGTCCAATGACCTGCATCTCTTTGTTATCCATGAGGACCATCCAACAGAAAACAAAAGTAAGACACTGAAACAAGTCATAGCCTACAGTGACAATGATAGTTTTTTTTTCCAGTGGCGTCAGATTACCAGCCTCTCTCTCAACTTTCCTTAGTCGTCTCCTATGACATGACTAGTAAGAAAGACAGCGGGCTATTCTTTGCAGACTGAACTAGAAGTGCATGACCAGTTGCCACATGGGTGACAGTTATAGAGAATAAGATGCAAGGTCACGAAGCAGTAGATATTTATAGAGAAGTGAAAGCAGTATCGTACAGCTGTAGTTGTTTATAGAAAAGAAAAAGCAAGGTAGCACAGATATAGACACTTATAGAGAAGAAATAGCAAGGTCACACAGATATAGACACTTATAGAGAAGAAAAAGCCAATATCGCACAGATATAGACACTTATAGAAAATAAAAAGCCAAGGTAGCACAGATATAGACACTTATAGAGAAAAAAAAGTCAAGGTAGCACAGATATAGACACTTATAGATAAGAAAAAGCCAAGTTAGCACAGATATAGACACTTATAGAGAAGAAAAAGCCAAGGTAGCACAGATATAGACACTTATAGATAAGAAAAAGGCAAGTTAGCACAGATATAGACACTTATAGAGAAGAAAAAGCCAAGGTAGCACAGATATAGACACTTATAGATAAGAAAAAGACAAGGTTTCAAAGACACTTCTAGAGAAGAAAAAGCAAGATCACATAGCTGTATACACTTATAGAGAAGAAAAAGCCAAGGTCACACAGATAGGCCTATAGACATTTATAGAGAAGAAAATGCAAGGTCACACTATTGTATACATTTATAGAAAAGATAATGCACCATATTCATCCCAGAATGTAGTCTTCTGTAATTGGTGCTTGAAACTCAAGATTCTGGACGAGATGACCTGATGCAGCCAAAATGTTTCATCATTCTGAAATGTTTTTTTGGCCTTCATTGTTTTAAACAACCATTTCCTTTTTTTAACTAGCAGCAATAATGCCTTAAGTTAATAGTTTATTCATGTTGTTATGTCTCTTTGTATAGCAAAGAAAAACTAGGATGTTGTTTAGTAGCAAATTATCTTCCACATTTATGTAATTAACACATCTTGATTTTGTTTCTTTCATGGTTCATATCATTCTCAATATTCCTTTGTAGCATTTCATTTTGTAATAAGTAACTCTTATTTAAATCTCCATGTTTCCACACCCATATATTGCTACTGGAAATATGTTTGTTCTAATCACAGGAAATTTAGCTCTTGAACACAACTCGAACAGCTTAACTACTACGCCAGGGAGATCCCTTAGTCTATTCTACTATTAATTGGCATTGACCGATTCCAAGTCATTAAGTTGTCATGGCTATGTTCAGTAACTATTGGTGGTTACGGTAAATGTACGTCCCATGGCAGCAATCTGCCGTTGGAGATGACGATAACTCTTCATGTACTAAGCAACATTAACTATTAGGTGGGGTGGCCAATTCCATTCCTTGTTGTTTTTACCTTCCCTAACTCATGCTTCAGGTATCCATATACAGATGGAGGTTGACTTGAGGATCGGTCGTGTCAAGCAGGAAATCATGATAGAGATTGTAATTTTGTATTTTTATTTCAGATGTTGTTTCGAACCTGGCATGCTCTAACCCATTGTTTCCCAATGTGGGGCTCACGCCCCACAGGGGGCAATTTGATTGTTCAGGTGGGCAATTGAAACAAAAGTTTTATGGAATAATTCAATTTTAGAATATTAAAAAACATCTATATGCTACATGGGGGGAGGGGCATAAGAATCACTATGAACTAGATTACTGTGCCTCTAATGTCGGTAGACGGCTGTGTAACTTGTGTTATTCTGATGATCTTGATCTCTTGGCTGGTTCTCAATATGAACTACAGGATCTCACCTCAAAGTTTGAAGACTTACTCAGAAATTAGGCCAGGAAATTAACATTTATAATAGCAAGATATTGGTAATTAGTGCTATGAAACAAGATCCCACGAATGGTTAAACGGTCACAAACTGGAAGTTACTACCACATTCAAATATCTCTGGTTCCAAATATGTGAGGATGGTAACTCGGGAAATGAAATTAAGTTCAGACTTGAGATGGTGATGGCAAGGTTGAATCTTATTCGGAAACATAAAATCAGTATTACAATAAAGATCAATATATTCAGATCGCTAGTGCTAAGTATATTTTTGAAAGGACGTGAAAGCTGGACACTCAATACAGACACAAAAAGGATTCAGGCTTTTGAAAACAAGTAGAAAGGGACTACTATATACGTTTATAAAGAATTAGTTATATAGAACAACAAGATAAATATTTTCATCCGGCAGAAAGTAAACAAATGTTCAGGATATCAATAACCATTTTCAACAGCTGTGACGCCTAAGTGTTGCCGGGGCCCGAAAGGGAAGCAAAGAATAGCAAGACTGTTTACCTTCCATGCATGTTGTAAAAGGCGACTAAGGAGGTTGGGATGGAGTTGGCTGCCCCATCCCATATAGGGTCAGTGACCCAAAGCCATGCTGAAGTTGGATGTGTCAGGCCGAAAGGTGCAGATATCGCAGCAATGCTGTAAACCATGACACAACGCATTCTGTTCTCCGGACTACATTCTGCTAATCTGCAGGAGTTTGAGAATGAGCGCAGAAGAAGAAGAAACAGCTGTGAAATGGCGCAGGCCTAAGCTTGTTTGGTTTGTGCATGTAACGAGACACATCAGACTTTCTACAATTATTTTTAAGGAAAAGTCAAGGGTGGAAGGAGAAGAGGCGAAGAAAGAATATCCTAGATTGACAACACCAAGAAATGGTCTGGGCATAATGTCTGAGAAACATGATCGCCTATGCAATTTGTCATAGCACTTGATTTTTCTTTGTTGATAGAATCAATTGTTTGAGATCTGCACCAACTGTGTCATCTCTGTTTCTTATCTCTGAAATATGTCAAATGGATGCTAAAGGGATTACATTCAATGTCATCTTGTACGTTTCTCAGTATATTCTTTGTATATATAAGTATATATACTCAGTATATATAAGTGGAGATGTTATGTCAGAAAGGGGGGGGAGTGAGAGTAAAATATTCACAAAGAAATTGATGTAAGTTATGTATAGCCCTAACCTAAACCATGATTGTCTGCAGCATAGAAGACCTCTGTATGAAAATACCAAAAGGCCCCATACCAAAAATTGCCAAATAGCCAAAATACAAATGTATAGACGACTAACAAAATAATCAAAATAGGCCTTTCAGATCATGTTTACATTTTCTATTGAAATTTCTTAAAGTAGTCTCGAAGGTCGTACCTAAACTATGTGGAGTAGAGATTCCTTATATTATATAAATATCAAATGTAAATATATAAACATTAAAGAAATCTACTTCAAAAGATTATACATTGGAATATTGAAAAATTTATAAAGTAGTAGACGGAATATGAACTAGTTCCACTTAGCTGGCTCGTATTTGCCCCGCAACTTGAATTAAATGTTGGCTCATTGCCTTCTGATTTTTTTTTTTTATAACTCCTGGATGCTTCCTATTTATTAGAATATGGGAAGAGAGAAAATGAAGTGAAGAACTAAATATTGAGAGTTACAATAATAATCATAATAATAAGATTATTGGATGTACATCAAATTAATATTTTGTGTGTTGTTCTCTAGCATCATGAAAAATGTCACTGGTAACAGAGATGATCGTAAGAAAGTTGAGAAAGCTCTGGAGGCTGTTGGATTTCATGCCGGAAAGGTAGATATTCTGTGTACTAACGTATTTATCGTGAATTCATCATATCTAGCTGGCAATAATCTTATCCTAAGTAGCTTAGCTGTTAGTTAATTTTCTTTTAGTTCAACTGGGAATTTTAAAAATAACCAGCGGCTAGGTCCAGCCAGCCTAAGGGAAATAATTATAAAAGTTCAAGTGTCGGGTAATGACCCTAAGCAGGAAATGGGTGGTTGGAGTAAAACAAGTCAAATATCAAAATGAACAAGAATAAGTATGTGTTACCAAAAAAGGTCAATAAAACAGCGGGACAATGACAGATAGCATTTTGACTAAAAAAGCCTTCATCAGTACAAACAAAAGACCACAGTAAACAGATCTTACATATAGACACACATGGTGGTGATAGGAAGTGAAAAAGAGAGAAGAAGCACAGTGTAGCATGGGGGCGATGGAGGAAGCAAAGATAGGGCAGCATGATAGGTGAAAAGAGGGTGTGAGAGAAAGATGAAAGTGGTAAGTAAGGTGGGAAAAGTGCACAGAAAAAGTGGAACTAGATAAGATATAATGTAAATAAAATCAAAATGTACTTAGCTCAATAGAAGTCTGCAGTGAAAAGGGAATAGGAACTAGAGACACCAGGTTAAATAGAAAATTGTAGCCTGTTACCACAATTCAAGTACACAAAGGGAGAATGACCATTTGCGGGCTATTAGAGGCAATAAAATTGAGTGGACAAAGGCCGGATCAAACAAAGACAGGGAGTTAACCTAAGTGTAAGGCAGTGGTGTAGTAGCCATGAAGGGCAAGTATCAGTAGCCATGCCTAGAACAAAATGACCTATAATAACTGATAAAAGAAGAGAATGTGGGTTGAGAGAAGGAAGAAGAACAAAAATGGGGTAAATAAAGTGGCGAGAAAAAAAGAAGTGAAAGTGGCAGATCAACGTGGGCACAAAACTAAAATGGAGATACGTCACACAAGTAAGGAATGCAGAGGTAGGAGGGGGCCCAGGGGACACAGAAAGAGCATTGGTCAAAACTAGTTAGAGTTGGTCAAAGCTAATTAGAGTTGGTCATAGCTAATTAGAGTTGGTCTTTGTGTCAAACCTGTATATATCAAAAGAATCAACATTCATACATTTATATTTACTAGGTATCTTTCAAGGAAGTTGGTTGAAAACGATACCTTCTTTAGTGAGTAGTCATGTGTGCAGATCCAAAACATCTTCACTTATCTTAGCTGATGTGACTGGTATATTTTGTGTCATCAGTCAATGAAAAGTATGGAAGACAGCATATCAGCCAAGAAAAATAATCTGGAATATGCACACTGGACTATTCTGGTGAAGGACTTATTGAAAGTGTCAGCGATTGAGCACTTAGAAGTAATTATGAAAAGATTTTTAATTTTCTTTTGACTAAGAAGATAGGATTGCCCTTCATCTGCTCACTGATTGGGAGTCACCACTGTAGAGAAGGAAACACAACTCACCTGTAAAAATTTTAACTGTGTCCACTGAACAGTGTCAAATGTATAAAATATTAGTGAAGCAAGTCAGTGCACGGTCAGTTAAGTGAAGGAGTCACCCAATTAAAATTAAGAGAGGAGTCCTTCAAGACAACATACTGGCACCAACCCTCTTCTTAATCTACATAGATGACATTAATACATGCTGCCATTTCAAAACAAAAATTAACATGCGATTATCTTTCTATAATGTAAATGGCTAAAGTTATTTGCGCTATTTAAGTTGTTTAATCATGGGAGGGGACGTCGAGCATTTAGGCGACTATTGACGCAATGCCACTGATGTGTGGCAGTTATTATTATTATTTATAAATGAAGGGAAACAATATCACAAATTTAACTCCTTGCAATGTACAGTTATATAAGCTACTTCGGTGGCTGAGATGGTGATGTGATCAATCTTACTTTATATGCGATTCCGTTTGCGTTAACTTTCTCATTTATTGCAACCCCTGAATGTATTTCCGTGATAGAAATGACAGTGACCAGAATGCCTGAAAGAACTGTGTTTGCTCTGGAAATTTTTAAAAGAACCCACAGCCAACAACGGACTGAGATACTTAGCAAATATATGGCTTAATATATGAGGCTTACTTTGAGATGGTTGAGAGACTGACGAGTTGAGTACTTGTGGAAATGTAGATAGTACATTACTATAAAATCAAGATAAAATGGGTAGAGATAGGGTCCTAAAAACAATCTTTTCAATTCTTTTGGCGAAAATTTGTTACTGAAAACTACATTTCCAGTAATTTTATTATAAGGGGAGAGTAAAATGCTTCCATCTTTTTACTTGTTTTGTAGTGATAAACACAATGTTCTATTTTCCTAAACATGAAAAGGGGTTGCTTGAGAAGTATGTTGCACAAGTTAATTATACATTGAATTTACTAGTTGTCATTGTTCTAATGCTGATGAATCTATCATTCTTTTGGTATTGAGGAGGATGTTATTCATGTTAATTATACACTGAATTTGCTTAATGTCAATGTTGTAATGTTGATGAATTACTCCTACTTACTGAGTTTCGAAGGATGTTTTGCAAGTTAAAATGGTAAAATGGACATTTAATTAACTTGTCATTTTGGGAAATTAATGACCACTTTATTGCAGAGGAAAGTGCATCTGCTGTCAATGGCATCTCATTGTAAGCAGTTAATTATCTTGTAAATGTATGTTAATTTACGATTGCACCCACATTTAGAAGTACTTAAAAGGTGTTCATTGTGGTAAAAGATTAACTCCATTGTAGTTGATTTTCTCCATGTATGCTCCGATATTTAGATTTTCTCCATGTGTACTCCAATGTTGAGATTTTCTCCTTGTAAGTAGTTAGTTTTCAGCAACTGGATTCCTGATGCCACAATAGATAGAATATAGGAATGCCAAAAATTTGATTGGGCATTAATAGGGCCCATAGAACAAAAAAGAATGCCAAAAAGACAGTTTGGTGCTAATATGGCTCAAATTGTCTTCGCAATGAATGAAGGTTGACCGCAACAGACCAGCTACTCCTGTCTCTTATCTTGGTGGTGCACTCTGCTAGATTAATCTGTCCATCTCGTGATGTTACTCTACCACTTAAATCTCTGCCTACCTTCTGCTTTCCTCCCCTCGACTTTGCCCTCAAGTAAGGTTTTCAACAAGGTGTCATGTCTTTTAATATGTCCAAAATATTTTATTTACTTGACCTGTATTTCCTTTGATAATTCTTTCTTCATACTAAGTGTTGTTAGAACCTCTTTGTTTGTTTTCTTCTTTTTTCCCATGATGTTCTTCTTATTTTTCTATATATCCACATCTCAAAGGCATCAATTCTGTCTTCTAATTGTTTGTTTATTGTCCATGATTTTGAGCCACATATTAATATAGAATAGACTAAGCATTTTATGATTCTCATTTTATCTTCTTTGTAATTTGTTTAGATGTTAATATTTTCCTCTTGTCATTGAAAGTACTTTTAACCATGCCTATTCTCCTTTTAACTTCTGATTCACATCTGTGATCATTTGTGAGTATGCGTATGAGATATTGATAATGTTCTACTTGTTGTAGTTTCTCTCCATGTATTTTTGTGTTCAGCACCTGTTCTTCTGGGACTTTAATGGTTATCATGGTGTATTTTTTTGGGATATTTATATGCAGTCCATATTCTTTACATGGTTTATCGACTTGATATATTAATCTTTGTAGTTCATGTTCACTTTCTACTAAAAGAACAGTGTCATCTGCATATCTCAGGTTGTTTATTTTTTCCCCAGTGATCTTGAGTCCTAGATTTCCTTCTTTGCGTTTGAAGATATTTTCTGTGTAGATATTAAATAGATTGGGTGATAAAAAACATCTTTGATTTACCCCTCTTTTTATTTCTATGAATGGTGAGTGGCTATTTTCACACCTTCTTGATGCAGTGTGATCCTGATATATTTTCCATCTATGTCTATTTCTTGAAGACATTCAATTAATTTTTCATGTTAGACTCACATGTTTCCACACCAAATTCATCTATAATTTTTTATTATGCCTGATGTTATGACTACTCTGTTGTAGGAACCTGCAGCCTTTCCACATTTTATTGATTTTATTGTGTTTTCTACATCTGCTTTCAGTACTGCTGGTCTATGATTGTTGTTTTTTGTAGGTGTTTTTGTTCCGTTGGTCATCAAACAGTTCTGTCACATAATCTGCCCATCTTTAAGTACTTCAGTTTTATCAAATATAATTTTTCCACTTTTCCATATAATTTATCTTTAATGCAGCCACCCCCATTTATAATTTGTTTTCTTATTTATGATCTGTCTTATCTCCTTATGTATTTCTTTTGTTTTTTTTTGTACTGACATCTCTATTTCTCTGCATTTTGTTTTTAGCTATCGTTTTTTTTCTGTTCTGCACATGCTATGTATATCATTGTCTATAAGTGAATATTTTCACTTGTCAGATCAGTTAACAGAGTTAGCAATATTCCTCTATGAAATTTGAGTACATAGACCTACTTTCGTGCTGGTGTATTGAATGATGTCTTGTGTTTATTTTATTGGTTTTCTTGTGAAAATTTGCAACACACCCAAATTTCCAGGTTTTGCAATCATAAACATCACTATTTAAAATAAGAAAAAGTATTTCTTTTTCAGTACAAAAATATAACTCTATCCTATTAAAATACAACATAGTAAAACCACTAACAATATTTTTACTGTTTATAATACCTAACCCTTAATGAAAACGTTTTTTAAGTTTTCACCTAAGGAAAATAGTTATAATATGATAGAGGCCTAGATGCTATTCAGGTGGTGGTATACATTCATACATGGGGCTTTTATTCATACACAGGCCTAAGAAGTGTTTTTTTTTAAATTTACATTGTGCATTACCCCACACTCAGATCATGGCTCTGTGTTTGTTTAGCCCAAATAGTGAGGATGGGATGAAAGATACAAAAATAAATGTGTAAATACTTCTATCTTTGATAGTAATCTGTAATTACAAGTTCTATAATACTTTGTGTGGCTACGCATTCTATTTGTATGTTTTCTTATTTCAGACTGATGCTATAAATCCACAGAAATTTACATTTGAAAACTTCTTCAATTTCTATAGACACTTGTTAGGTCGTACAGAAGTGGATAAGATATTTGATGAGCTGTAAGTCATTTGCATATTTAAGATTGCTAAAAAAAATATATTCATTTAAATTTTTAAATTATTTACTGATGATTATCTTTGATAACCATAAGAAAAATCCATACCCACAGGCAAACATTCCACAACTTTCAAAACAGAAAGGGAAGCCATAATAGAGACAGCCAAAATTATCATAAATTGCTTGCCAAGTCACAGCAGACATGTAGTCTTTCTAACTGATGTAAAGTCAGTATTGCAGGCAGTAATAGATTTTTAAAAAACACGAGCATGAATGAACTTATGGCCTGCTTACTACACCTCAACAGTACTACCAAAAAACAGTACTGCAGTGAATCCCTGATCACTGTGGCCGATTTGGAAATAAAAATGCTGATCTCCTGGCCAGGAAAGGGGAATCACTAGAACAGGCATGTCAAATATGCGGCCCGCGGCCCACACAAAGAATACTGCAATTGTCTCATTTAATGGCAAAAATTGCAGTTTTAATACTTTAAACTGGGTGTATAAAACACATAAATCTGGCATAGTGCCACGTATAAGAAAACAATACGGCTGTTTTAAGCTAGTAAGGGTTTTCTATCTATGACAATTGGCAACATTGACCGGAAGTAGCAAACAGATTGTTATTGCAAGGTTAAAATTTTAAAACAATAATAAATTGTATCTTGCGGAATCGTGCTGGTAAATATATTATTTGTTTTAATGAAGTACTGCATAAACTGACTCTGTTTAAAATGGCTACATCACCTTCAGCTAAGAAGAAAAGGACACTTGATGAAGAAAGGCGAGTATTTCAAGAAAAATGGGAACTACAGTATTTTTTTGCAATGGTAAATGGAAAGATACATTGTTTAGTATGCAATAACAGCATTGTCACGCCAAAAGAGTGCAACTTAATTAGACATTATAAAACAAACCATCGATCCTGCGATAAATATATGGGCTTAATGTGTGTTTCAAGACTCCAGGAATTGAAGGCTAACTTGATACAGCAACAGACATGTTTACAAAAATAGATCAAGCCAATGTCGCTTCCGTTACTGCAAGCTATGAACTCAGCCAAATGGTCGCCATGAGTGGGAAATCTAATAGTGAAGAGATTTCGTAAACTATTGCCTTGTAAAGCTGCTGACTTTGTGTGCCCACAGAAAGCACAGTTATATTAGGATATTTCGTTAACCAGGAATACTGTTGCTGGACGGATTGATGAAATGGCAGATGATTTGAAACAACAGTTGAAGGCTGCATCATCCAAATTTGAACATTTTTCTATTGATATTGATGAAACAATTGACATCACTGGAATAGCACAGCTTGCAGTTTTTATTAGGGCCTGTGACAGTGAATTTAATATTTATGAAGAACTAATTGAACTAATCCCAATGCATGAGACTACAGTGAGCGTACACATCTTTGAAAAAGTCAAGCATGATTCTGTATGACTATGATTTTGATTTGAGTAAACTTGTATGTTTATCTACTGACGGTGCTCCGAATATGGTTGGCAGACATAATGGTGTTGCTGCCAAGTTGCGAACAAAAATTTAGAACTCGTATCCAGATTCATCATTTGCACATTTTCATTGCATTATTCATCAACAAAATTTGTGTTCAAAGACTTTAAAATTGAATCACGTGCTTAGTATGGTCACAAAAACAGTGAACTTTATCAAATGGAATGCTCTCAACCATTGTCAATTCAGTCAGCTATTAGAAGACATGGATTGTCAGTTCACCGATGTTCCATTCTACATAGCAGTCCATTGGTTGACATGTCACAAAGTGCTGAAAAGATTTTATTTGCTGAGGCCAGAAATTACTTTATTTTTGGAGATTAAAGGTATTTTTGGAGATTAAAGGTAAAAACACTGATGAAATAAAAGATGAAAGTTGGGTCCAGGATCTAGCATTTGCTGTGGACATTACTGCACATTTAAGTGATCTTAATTTGAAATTACAAGGCAAAAACAAACTCATCACTCAGTTGTACGACATCAAATGTTTCATTACAAAAATAAGCTTATGGAAGACACAAATTTCACATGAAAATTTGATTCTTTCTCCTAACTGCAAAGAACTCAAAATCCAGGCCAATGCTGAATCTGTACTTACCTTTGCTAAATATGAGAGTCACCTACATTTATTGTCAAAAGAGTTCCAGGAAAGATTAGTGATTTCTCATCTTCTGAATACCATTTTGCATTATTCTCTGCACCATTCAACTTTGATGTTGTTAAAGCAGAGGAAAACTTGCAGATGGAGCTATTAGAAATGCAGAGTCTGATTCTACACTCAAAGCAAAGTATCAAGAAGTCTGCATACCTGGCTTCTATTCATACCTTCCTGAAAAGTTTACAAACTTCAGAAAGTTTTCAACTAGGATTATGGCAATGTTCGGTTCCACCTATGTGTGTGAACAGTTATTTTCCTTCATGAAATTAACAAGAACTTCTCAGAGAACAAGGCTGACCGATGAACACTTGTCATCCCTGATGAAGGTCGGAACTGCAAATACATTTCAGCCAGATATACGAAAAATTGTCATGAAAAAGAGGCATCAAACCTCAGGACAAAACACTGATTAAAGAGTAAAAATGATTGAATGTTCTTAAATAAATGTTGCCTTACAATTATTATATTTGGCATTGTGGGGTGTTAGCTCAATAAAACCATTGTAGTAGGCGTGCAAATTAATTAAATATAATTAAATAAGATTACAGTGTTTCTCAGTTTTGTTAGTGTGGCCCACCGGTATACTCAAAGGCCCATGGTGCTTTTTAGTTTGACACGCCTGCACTAGAACAAATAGAAAGTGATAATAGGTACTGTGAATGTAAGACTATGATAAAAGTAGAATGTAAGAAAAAGTGAAAGCAAATGCACCAAACTGTAAAACCAAATGATCCCTACCATGAAATGGCATGCAAGGAGCAAACCATTATCTTCAGACTACAAACTGGCCACAACAGACTGAGAAGCTACATGTTCTGAACGATGAAAATTGGTGAGACAGACCTGTACAACTGCATACCTGTCAACCAGTTGAGACTAAAAACCATACAAAAAGTTATAAAAACCATAATTGAGCATGAATAAACCATACAGAATGTTGAGGTGGGGCTCCATCCACACTTGCACACACACATACACACAAAAAATGGTCCTTCGGGTTTGTTCCTCACCCTTTTTTGGCCATGTCAATTAACAGTGGCCTGCTCAAATTCAAATCTGTTTTGCTGGGAGGGTGTGTGAACATCCTCCTCTTATCTTCGGCCTTGTCATCATCAGGGCGTGTTGTTGGGTGTAATAAGCAATTTATTATTTTTAAAACCCTATTATTATATTTTTGTGGAATGTATATTTATCCACATTCATTTGTGAAAGTTTAGTTGTTTGTGCAGGTTTACCACTTGTTGCTATGTGTAAATTTCATTATTTACATTGACCCCCCCCCCTCCCCAATCCCTTTTACAAAAAAGGGTTTGAATGACAACACCATGCATCACAACAAACTCCTTTAACAGATGTTTTTGTTACACACTGTCAATAAATACACAAATCTGATTTAGGCCCTAATATAAAAAAATAGGTTGTATATACTATTCAGGACGTAGCCACAACCCAGCCTTTTTTATTAATGTAGTGATCTTCTAGGAATATGTACTTTTCTAGACTAGGAATATTCTTTTCAAAGAATATGGACTGGATATAAATATCAAAAACCATGATAATCAGTAAAGACACAGAAGTACAAGAGCTAAACGTAAACATACATGGAGAGAAACTACAACTAGTAAAACATTATCAATATCTTGGACACATAGCCACATATGAAGACAGATGTGAAACAAGTTAAAAGGAGAATAGGAATGGCTAAAAGTGCCTTTAATGACATGAGGAAAATAGTAGCATCTAAACAAATTACAGAGATAGGAAGAGATACAAATGGGAGAGTAACATCACAAGATGGACAAGTTACAGTCTATCAGAGTGCACCACCAAAACAAGAGGCAGGGGATATTACAGCCAACTTCTTTGTGGAGGTGGCACTTAATGATGATTATTATTTTCTAGGCAATTATAAATACGTTCAATAGTTTTTCTTTGTTTTTTGTATGGTCGCCTGTTGCTGGGATTGAACTCGGTACCTCAGCCGTCAGACACAATATGTACCATGCTGTCAAAGTGCCAGACCTAATATTAATACTTAATAAAGGATAATATATATTTTATTACAGATCTAATATATAAAAAATATAATATTTCTATATGCTGTAAATAAAGTGTAATGTTTTATTACCAGCATTATATGGGACAGAACAAACACACGACACTCTCAATGATTCAATACAAACATTCATATATATTGTATTTGTTGTTCTGTAGTAGTATTTTTCAGCAGCAGATTTACAAATTTATACCATACAAATTATTATAAAAGTATTATGCAAAGGTAAGTCTAAATATCAGATTTAGGCCTACATAAACAAATAACATGGGTAGCAGGGGGCAATGATGCGCGTTTTTCACTTTTTTCCGTATTCTGACAAATAGACTTAACTATGAGAGACCAAACTAGCAGCAGTGTGTAGCTTATCCATCCATCTAACAATCGTCAGGTTATTTACAACATACAATCACGTTTAGTCCGTAGAATGAGATTTTATGAACATGAGTATAATCCCACATTTGCCCCAATTTCTGGGGCAAACACGCGCAGGCAAAAACAATTACAAAATCATGGGAAAATTGACAAAACCAGCAAAATAACAACGTCACTTCCTATCTAAACATAGTCAGTCACAATGTGGGAAGATAATAGAGCACAAAGACTAGGCATATGTATCTTTATGTAACTTTAATACGAAAAAAAATGAAAAAACGTAAATATGAAAAACAAAATTTAATACAGAGAATGGGTGCTTAGATCCGTTTAAAACTATAACAACGTGTTGGAGTGCTCTATAAAGCATTTGACTATAATTTCAACTATCTATGAATAGCGGAGGTCAAGCATCTATGATCAGCGGAGATCGTACAACTATGACAGGCAGAGATTGTGCAACTATGACCGGCGGCAATTATGCATCTATGACTGGCGGAGATTGTGCATCTATGAATAGCGGAGATTGTGCATCTATGACTGGCGGAGATTGTGCATCTATGACTGGCGGAGATTGTGCATCTATGACTGGCGGAGATTGTGCATCTATGACTGGCGGAGATTGTGCATCTATGACTGGCGGAGAACGTGCATCTATGACTGGCGGAAATCGTGCATCTATGACTGGCGGAGATTGTGCATCTATGAATAGCGGAGATCGTGCATCTATGAATAGCGAGATCGTGCATCTATGAATAGCGAGAACGTGCATCTATGAATAGCATGGAACGTGCATCTATGAATAGCCGGGAACGTGCATTTATGAATAGCTGAGATCATGCATTTATGTATAGCGGGGATCGTGCATCGGCGGAGGTCGTGCATCTATTATCTGCGGAGGTCGTACAACTATGACCCGTGAAGATTGTGCAGCTATAACCGACAGGGATCGTGCAACTATGAATAGCGGAGAACGTGCATCTATTATCGGCGGAGACCGTACACCTATGACCCGTGGAGATTGTGCATCTGTGATCGGAAGGGATTGTGCATCTATAGCAGCGACTGCTTCATTTTCAGTCCGTGGCAACATTTTCTAAATTTTCCGTTTGTAATTCCTAAAAAGAAACATAACGTGACAATGAAATATTGGTTTAAATATTTGGCAACATGAGGGGGAAGTGACTGGGGCAAACATGCGCAGTCAGTCAGCAGCGCATGTTTGCCCCGTCAGTGTGCGCGGCGTTACCCCAAAATCACCTTGTTCACAATTTTTATAAAAAATCATGAAAACAAAAATTATCTTGACACAGTAACATGCTTAATAACTTAACAATACAATTTTCAGTTTAGATATGTAAAATAACATGGCAGTAATGATAACAGAGGACAAAGAGTGAGAAGTGGAAAAAAAGTTAGATCGAGAAAGTTAAAAAATGAATTTACCTTATGGCTCAAAAATGACCTGCCCGTGACCGATGAAAATTCGTTGTGCGACAGAAACGGACGTTAGCGTCCGGCAATGCCACGTGGTTTGCGGGAAAAACCCATAGTTCCGGAAAAAAAACGACTGCGAATCTTTGCCCCCAGCGCATCTTTACCCCCGGCTACCCTATTATTCTATTATTTAAACTTTAATCTTAACTACCTAGGTCTAGGAGGCAAACAAAAACTTAGAATATAAATTGAACGATGTATTGCATATAGTAGGCCTAGAAACAAAAATACATGTGTTACTAGTATTTGTGTACTGTAGATACACTGAATAACACTGTCAATTCACGTGGACAAAAATTCCTTAAGTTCGGTATAATAAAGACAATGTACCCAGCACAGAGAATAATTAAAGTATTGGTAGTGTGTTAAAAGCATTGTTTCCAAAAAACCACACAAATCACTGTTGCCATTAAAATATATACAAAAATATCAGTGTCACCACTAAATTTTGTAAAAAAAAAACTCAAAACAGAACTGCATAAATTCATGTAAAACCCCATAAATGCTGGTGTACGCCCGTACAGCTTCGAAGAAACCGTAAAAATACGCTGATTTACGGACAGCTGACACCTACGCAACTGTGGACTAAGCTCAGAGACTGAAGAATACATTCTTCATGCATGTCAACTCTACCAAGAAGAGAGGGAGAAACTATGGCCTTCTGTGATGGCACTTCTTCCAGACCTGAGGGGTTCCATGGTTGACCTGAAGCAAATCACATAATTCATTGAAGCTATTGGCACTGTAACCTGATATCTGACTGAAGAACGATGAAGAATCCTTGATAACCATCATAGGCCTCCTTTCTAGATTGTTTCTGGATCTATAATTGTTGGGAGCCTTTCCAAAATTTATTGCTCATAGATAACATTTGAACATCTTTCAAATGACCATAGCAATCTTTTATTGTGTAACGACAATAGCTTCATGAGCAAACATCCTATGCAAAGGCCCCTATTTATTTTTAGTCTCTACTTAAACTCTTTCTGCCCGTAAAAACGATATATCATTGTATATAGACATCCATTTCGGATGTATCCACTATTATTTGTTCTCGCAGATATGCCATCTAAATTTGCTTAGTTTCTATTGTAAATGAATTAGTACTAACTTATTTAGCTGTTTCAATTTTAGAAATCTGGCTAACGAAATTAAACCCTTGTGGCACTGTGTGATTAGATGTGTGAGACATATTTATTTTAAATTAAAATTTGAACAAGGTAGGTTATGTTTTTCTGAAATTAGCAAAATGGCTTAAACTTCCACTAGTAATAGAGCTCAAAGATTTAGCAAACATCGAGCTTTATTATTCTTTCAGTTTTATAATTGGAGATATTATTTCGAGTGATGTATCAGAAAACAATAGTGTTTGTTTTTTTTTACAGTGGAGATTACAGACTTGTTGAAAATCGAAAAAGAAATAGGCCTAGACCTAATCTGTTTAGGGAAAAATAGCAGCTTAAAAAGTATAAAACTGTTCCCCTTGCTATTGTTTCTGAAGAATCAGATAGGCTTAGTGACAGCAATGATAATCTTGCACTATGTTATAGGCCACTATATAAAATAGTTAGACCTAATGATAATATCGAGTGGAATAAAGTTCAACTTTGGAAATCCAATACTTGGGAATATTTTGTAAAGTTTCACAATATTTTGTTCAGTTCTGAAATTTAACATGAAACACAAAAAATGGCATAAAACACTAGGCAGTTGATATATTTACTTCAAATAAACTTATTATGATGAGTAAATGGACAGTCAAGGTATCTACTTCAGTAACATTGGATATCAACATTTAAAGACTAGTAAAATGGGGGTGAGTACAACAAAATAGGCCTTATGTGTTAAAGAAATTTATGTTCATCTAACATTCCTATTTGTGGTAGGGTAGCCGGGGGTAAAGATGCGCTGGGGGCAAAGATTCGCAGTCGTTTTTTTTTCGGAACTATGCGTTTTTCCCGCAAACCACGTGGCCACGCCGGATGCTAACATCCGTTTCTGTCGCACAACGAATTTTCATCGGTCACGGGCAGGTCATTTTTGAGCTATGAGGTAAATTCATTTTTTAACGTTCTCGAACTAACTTTTTTTCCACTTCTCACTCTTTGTCCTCTGTTATCATTACTGTCATATTATTTTACATGTCTGAACTGAAAACTATATTGTATTGTTAAGTTATTAAGCATGTTACATTGTCAAGATAATTTTTGTTTTCATTATATTTTATAAAAATTGTGAACAGTGTGATTTTGGGGTAACGCCGCGCACACTGACGGGGCAAACATGCGCTGCTGACTGACTGCGCATGTTTGCCCCAGTCACTTCCCCCTCATGTTGCCAAATATTTAAACCAATATTTTATTGTCACGTTATGTTTCTTTTTAGGAATTACAAACGAAAAATTGAGAAAATGATGCCACTGACTGAAAATGAAGCAGTCGCTGCTATAGATGCACAATCCCTTCCGATCACAGATGCACAATCTCCACGGGTCATAATTGTACGGTCTCCGCCGATAATAGATGCACGTTCTCCGCTATTCATAGTTGCACGATCCCTGTCGGTTATAGCTGCACAATCTTCACGGGTCATAGTTGTACGACCTCCGCAGATAATAGATGCACGACCTCCGCCGATGCACGATCCCCGCTATACATAAATGCACGATCTCAGCTATTCATAAATGCACGTTCCCGGCTATTCATAGATGCACGTTCTCCGCTATTCATAGATGCACGTTCTCCGCTATTCATAGATGCACGTTCTCCGCCGGTCATAGATGCACGATCTCCGCCGGACATAATTGCAATATCTCCGCCGGTCATAATTGCGCTATCTCCGCCGGTCATAACTGCACTATCTCTGCCAGTCATAGTTACACAATCTCCGCCAGTCATAGATGCACGATCTCCGCCAGTCATAGATGCACAATCTCCGCCAGTCATAGATGCACAATCTCCGCAGTCATAGATGCACAATCTCCGCCAGTCATAGATGCACGATCTCCGCCAGTCATAGATGCACGATCTCCGCCAGTCATAGATGCACAATCTCCGCCAGTCATAGATGCACGATCTCCTCTATTCATAGATGCACAATCTCCGCCAGTCATAGATGCACGATCTCCTCTATTCATAGATGCACAATCTCCGCCAGTCATAGATGCACAATCTCCGTCAGTCATAGATGCACAATCTCCGCCAGTCATAGATGCACAATCTCCGCCAGTCATAGATGCACGATCTCTTCTATTCATAGATGCACAATCTCCGCCATTCATAGATGCACGATCTCCTCTATTCATAGATGCACAATCTCCGCCAGTCATAGATGCACAATCTCCGCCAGTCATAGATGCATGATCTCCGCTATTCATAGATGCACAATCTTCGCCAGTCATAGATGCACAATCTCCGCCAGTCATAGATGCACAATCTCCGCCAGTCATAGATGCACAATCTCCGCCAGTCATAGATGCATAATTGCCGCCGGTCATAGTTGCACGATCTCTGCCTATCATAGTTGTACGATCTCCGCTATTCATAGATAGTTGAAATTATAGTCAAACGCGTTATAGAGCACTCCAACACGTTGTTATAGTTTTAAACGGATCTAAGCACCCATTCTCTGTATTAAATTTTGTTTTTCATATTTACGTTTTTTCATTTTTTTTCGTATTAAAGTTACATAAAGATACATATGCCTAGTCTTTGTGCTCTATAATCTTCCCACACTATGACTGACTATGTTTAGATAGGAAGTGACGTTGTTATTTTGCTGGTTTTGTCAATTTTCCCATGATTTTGTAATTGTTTTTGCCTGCGCGTGTTTGCCCCAGAAATTGGGGCAAAGGTGGGATTATACTCATGTTCATAAAATCTCATTCTACGGACTAAACGTGATTGTATGTTGTAAATACCCTGACGATTGTTAGATGGATGGATAAGCTACACACTGCTGCTAGTTTGGTCTCTCATAGTTAAGTCTATTTGTTAGAATACGGGAAAAAGTGAAAAACGCGCATCATTGCCCCCGGCTACCCTATAATTTATGGATTTTGAAGTTAACAATTCTTAAATATTTTTATATTGTATATGAATTCCACATTCAATTATCTTTCTTTTGATACCTTATAGGCCCTATGACCTTCCATAGTTAATACTTTGTCTTCAGGAAGCTTGCGCCTAAATCATATTGTGATCCACAAATTTAGCCTAAAATTAATTACGCCCAAACCCCGGAAATAATTATGTCCTGAAAGAGTTAAGTGTCACAATATTTTCATAAAGCTTATGGCATCTCTTTTCTGAATAGGCCAATTTTGTGACATTCTGACATAAAACATGAATGTAACAAGCACTGTTTGTGTGTTGAAATATCAAGACCACCTAGAAGTTATGATGTTATATATGTCAATGAAATTATTCATGAATATTTAGTATAGTTGAAGGTCACTTGCTTGTGCAATTCCACTTTGGACTGCTACTACTTAGGCGCCTATGTCAAAAAAGGATGTGTTAGGCCTAAATGGAGTAAATGTAGTGGTAGCACAACATAGGCCCACTTCCACTCCCTGGCAGAAATCACATGTAAATTTGTGTTGGTTATTTGAGAACAAATGCAGAAGATGAAAAAGAAGAACTGCTACTTGTTGACTGACATTGGCTATTGAAGATCTAATACTTTGTGATCATCCCTAATGTAAAATCAAACGATAATTGTTGATTCCCCTTTCGTTTCATCATCAGTTTGCATTCGTCTATTGGCCTATTTTCTAGCTTTCAACTGAAGTTTAACCCACAAAGTAGTAGATAAACAGAGAGGTTGAGTTAGATATATATCTTTAGTAATCTGATAATTGAGCTGAATAGATATTTTATAGTGATAGTTTTTCCTCACAAATGCACATTATTTCACCGGAAGTGAATATCATCTGTTTGGTTGATTGATTTAATGACTAATTAAATTTGATCTTAGAGATGGCCCACATATCTTCTCAGGTAAATTTTCAGGAAATTGCTGGCAGGATAATGCATTCCATTAGGGAGATACAGGGAATGATTTTGTAGCTATGTGATAAAGGCTGCTTAAACTATAATGCATTAAGTAGCAAAAAGGACAATTTAACACAATGTTGGCACATATGTTACCACTTCTTAAAGAGGAGGAAAAAGATTTAAAAAGCAACTAGTGAGGTTTGGGGATGGAGTTGGTTGTGTCCTATCTTATAACACAGTCATCTAAAAGCAATGCTGAAGTCAGTTGTTAAATCTGAATCCTATATCAGCCAAGCTGTAAACTATGACACAATGCATTCCGTTCTCTAGATTACATCATGTTAACCAGCAGGAGTTTGAGAATAAATGAGGATGGAGAAGAATACATTATCATCAGTTTTGATAAAGTTATATAATAATATATGTACATATCTATGTTTTATTATGGTAAAGTTATGTTATTACAGCTAATGTGGTACAATAACAATAGAAATAAAAAACAACTTGTGGACGTGTCCAATCTGAAATGGTCAGATCAGTGTAGGTATTAAAAGCTTTGAAGAAAGTAGAAAACTGCACACAATTTAAAAGAGACAAAAACAAAAGGATGAGAATAGACTTTTCCCTCATTGCAAGATCTACCACATTCCTGTTCACACTGAAACAGATTTTTCAGAGCACAGATTGGAACATCAGCCATCTGAGAACACAGAATCACATCTAGGTGGGCCTTACTTTTTTCAGTCATGCTCTTCTTTGCTTGCAAAGAAACAATATCATCATTAGAGATAAAAATATAATGGCACACTTAATCGTTTTAAATGCAGCAGTATAATAATTGAAGTACCATATTTAAACATTATCAAGAGAATTAATCAACCTTAGTTTGAATCAATTGTATTTATCTATAACCACACGATGAAATCACATAATGCATCAATTAAATTTTCTTATTTTCTTTTGTATTAGAGGAGCAAAAAAAAAGCCATACCTTACAACACAGCAGTTTCGTGATTTTCTTAACAAGCAGCAACGTGACCCTCGCCTGAATGAAATCTTGTATCCAATTTATACCCTTGCACAAGCCGATGCTCTTATACATCGCTATGAAAATAAATCTGGAATGGCCCAGAAAGGTAAATTGTGCAGTAATTAATTTTGGCGTCTGCCCATTTCAAAATAGTTTGTTATGCTTATATTTCAAGATTTTATATATTTGTTCTGTTACTTCAGCATGATTCCTTTTGACATTTGCTGTGAAGACTTGACCAGTTATGGGATTTCAGGAACTCAATGGGAGTGCAGTGGTGTGAACTCATAACCAATTCATTACAATAGTCTCAGGTATAGGGCCTATGTTTAAATGTGACTCTTCTAATTCACAATATTCAACATGCTTGAGCTGTGAAGCAATACATAGCTGCTATAAATAGTAATGTTAACCCATATTTAACTGATGTTGGAGTGAGACATGATAGTGATCTCACACTTTAGAAGCCTTCTATATGAGGAAGATAGCCATCTCCTCTCCCTCGCAGGCTTTAATTCCCGGACTAATCAGGTACTTAATTAAGGCTGGGTTGACCTTGGAAATATTGCAGTCTGAAAAAACATTTCTGCCTCAACTGGGAAATAACTAAGGACCACTCATATGCGAAACCAGTGTGCTAACAACTGCACTATGTGGCTCTCTATAAATGCTATACTGCTTATCTGTTTGAGAGAGAAAGGGATATTTTTGGTTCTATCCTTGCTAATTGAATTTTTATTGTTGCATTAAAAACTACATTTAAAACATCTAAGACAATTCATAAAGTGTTTATTAAATAGCCATATATATATATATATATATGAAGGCTTTCGATAGTCTTCACAGACCATCTCTCTGTAAAATTCTTACGCTTTATGGCATCCTGACGAAATACATCAATATCATAAAAGATTTTTGCTCCGATACAGCTTGCTGTGTAAGAACAGAAAGTGGCTTTTCCAGCTGGTTCCCAGTAACAACAGCAGTAAAACATGGATGTGTTTTGTAAACAGTACTGTTTTGCATCCCGATTGACTGGGTGATGAGGAAATGCACAGACCAAAAACAGCTAGGAATCAAATGGGTAAACAACAAGACCCTGGAAGATCTAACCTTCGCAGATGATATTGCTCTCTTGAGTTCAACACACCAAGATATCCAAGAAAAAACAAGAAAGACTCAAATTTTTGGCACGACAGATAAGCCTTCAAATAAACACACATAAACGAAAATCATGAACTTTACCGACCTGACAGAATCAATTAAACTAGATGATAATATACTAGACAACGTTTCAAATTTCGTATATTTGGGAAGCAAGATAACAGCAGACAGGGATACCAACTCAGAAACCAAGATTCGAATCGCTCTCGCCTCCAACGCCTTTAACAAACTCTCAAACATCTGAAAATCGAAGTAAACACATCAAACTGCGACTATTCAATGCAAGTGTGATTCCATCATTGACATATGGATGTGAAAGTTGGAAATATACCGCAATAATGGATAAGAAGTTAGTTGCCTTCGAGAATAGATGCCTCAGAAAAATCACAAATACTAATTGGAAAGACTTCAAATCAAAAGACATACTAAGAGAGGAGGCAAAAAAGAATATGTGACAAACATCATCAGGAAACGCCGCTGGACATACATTGGCCACATATTGAAGGAAAACAGAATTCCACGACAAGTCTTCATGTGGACACCAGATGGGAAAAAGAAAACAGGGAAGACCAAAAACAAAGCTCAGAAGAACATTTATGAATGAATTAAATTCAACAGGCATAAATGCACAAGACCTGAAATCCCTAGCAACTGACCAACAGGCATGGAGAGCTATGACATCCGCCCTATGTGCCAAACTTGGCAAAAGAGGAACTGACTGACTGATATGTTAGATGCAACATTTAGATAGCATTCTCTGACATGCATAGACCTATTTGCCAACAACATCTAGATCTTAAGATGTAAAATATCCAAGGTGGCAACAATAATGTGTCTGGTTTCAACCTTTAATCTTATTATTGTTGGTCCCATTTTCATGTCTAAAAAATAAGGTAATGCTACCTATAGGCCTATAAAGGTAAAGGTAGGTCCCATAGCAGCAACTTCCATCGGGGATGAAGATAACTCTTTTTTGTACTAAGCCACAGTATTTTTACTAAGTTTTACTAAGACTAAAATTGAATTTTCAAAAGTGGATGTAACAAATGGTCATCATCACTTGTGATGGACGAACAACACTAAGCCACAGAAACTATTGAGTAGAGTAGCCAGGTCCTTATATAGGCCTATATGATTGGATATAAACAATAAAATTTGATGTAGGGCCTACCATATGTATGCCTTCTTGTAAATGATCAAATTTAAAGCTTCAAACCATCAGTGGATTTGTTTAATGTTGATAATAAGTGAGACTGCTGTAAAACTAACACAACAGTACTAAAGTAGAACATAAGCTTCTTAAACTTTACAATAAATGCATGGACTATCAGACTATGGGGTATTGGTAAAAAAAAATACAAATAACAGTATACACAAGACATTTTCAACATTTCAACCTTAAGGTCTTTTCAAGTAAATGCCAGCCAAACATTCAATAAAAACAGTAAAATAAAATTGTCATAGAGACGCCCATTAAAAAAATATAAGTGTAATGAGAATCGAAAAATAACTATGTCTGAAAACAAGATGAATGACAATACAACCTGTCAAAATCTACATTAATTAATTATCAGAATTAAGACCAAATGGCTTAAGGGTACCAAACTGAACTATATAACAATTTTCAAGGATGTACTTAGCTCTATTGTCTGTGGTGCAGGATCTCAGGGAAATGACCTGAAATCATGGGTACCGCAATGATTAATGCCATTAAAATGTGACAGGAGTAGGTGTTCTGTGGTTAATGGTATGAAGATGCTTGCAGAAATGGTCACTTAAGAGATATAGACATGTTTGAAGTGAACAGAAGAAGAAAAAGAGCGGTCACTAAGTCTTACGCCTGGTTCACATATATACTTCTTGTTACAGTGTTTACATATGATAGTGTAAATTACATTACAGGATTCACATGGAAAGACCTCATCTATAATGAAAGTGACCGTATGAAATTAAATGGAGCAGATCTGCACTATAACCTTTGTTCATTGCAAACACTGTCATTGCTACACATGTCCCTATGTAGTGCAGATCCACTCATTTCCTAAGGCCACTTTCACTATTGATGAGGTTTTACATGTGAACCCCATAATGTTATTTATGTTATCATTTGTAAAGACTGTCACAAAAAGTATATGTTTGTTTGAGAACCCCAGGAATTACAAGTGATTAACTCTTACTTCCTATGTGCAATGGGGGAGTTTCTTAGCTTTGTTTAATATTCAGGAGACCCCATCTAGGCCAGCACCGTGTAGTGGTGATGGGGCTTAGTTCAGCCATCATGGGCTAGAAATTAAGACTGGTCGGGCCGTCTCACTCGAGCAGAACCATAGTCCGTCCCAAGTAAGCAGAGTGTTGAAGACGGAGGCAACCAGCTAAAAAGCGCACAGATAATCAGGATGCCATGCACAAAACACAATGGAAAGAACAGGAGACAACTGACTCAGCAGTCACATGTATACAAAGTTCAAGATTGGCAACACGTGATGTGTACATGTGGACAGGCAGCACAGAGTGCCAAATATATACTTCAAGAATGTTCTGAGCATGAAATGCTGAGGCAGACATATAGGCCAGAGGAAACAACACTGGAATCAAAGCTCTATGGGCCACTGTATGAACTACAAAAGACGGTGAGTTTTATTCAGGAGACAGAATTACAGATATAGACATTTTTCAAGTGAACGAAAGAAGAAGAATATTCAGGAGACTTCACCTTTCGGCTTGGTGCAATGGCTATTGAAGAAGCCTTCTACTCAATGGGGGTACATGAGAGAGGCAAGATGAGCTGATAGTTAACTTGGATACCCCTTGTTTGTCTATCCTTTGATAAGGCGCTTCACAGCTAGCGATCTGTTCCTCATGTAGGAAGACTATTCCATTACCACCCTTTGTGTCCCTAGGTCTCAGACCTAATTTCTTCCGTATGAGCCGTGTTGTGTAACAGGAAAGGTCGAATTAGACTCTTTCCTAGATGAGATGCTGCTTTGCCAAACACGTCGTTGGTCTGGGATTTGCCCTGTGCATTTCTCACGCACTCGCCTTGTCCGCTTGAGATGGCCTTCCAATCCATAATCAGGCTTGGTCTGTGTATTTTTACTCTTTGCCATTACATATATTACCCAAAGAGGTAGGTAAAATACAAATCTCCAATGAGGACCTTCACAGTGGACGCTTGGGTACTTAACCCAATTCTCTCTGAGCCATGTTAGGCAATGGCTGACAGTCAAGTTGGGCTAGATTTGCAGTCTCTTTAGAGACTTGCACCCCCCTCTACATTGCCCACAGTGTCCAGATTCCGAGTCTCAACACTGCTTCAGCCAGACATTTGAACAACAATGTACTCCCTGACATTTGTTCAATGCTTGTCCTGTGTGCAATGTGGAGCTGTATTCAAAGCTTTCTTCCATATGCAGGAGTTCATGTTCAAGTTGGAGCATCCAATACCTGAGTCATTACTTCTACTTTGAATGGGGTCAATTGTGATGGGATATGTGGGTTTCTGTATGTTCATGAGCATGAACAGCACTTCAGCCAGCCAGTCTCGTGCTGGACCATTGTAGCTTTGTTGCCATTGAATCAAATCACATACCCTATGCCACCATCTAGCATGTATTACCTTTTCCAGATTCGGTGTGTACTCATAATATCACTATATGTTAGGGACATTGTCATTGGTCGCACCTTCAATGTTTCTGCTTTTTTAAACCTGCCAAGTCGAACTGCACAGATGCTTTGCATATGTTCAATGTAATGGTGTAGAGGTTTCAGAGATGTTTCCTGTCTCTCTGCAGGAAATTCTCATTCCATCTACAGCATCCATATCCACAACACAAGCCTAAATGTGTTAGCCAGGAATACAGCAAGAGCAGCTGTATTTATGTTTCCAGGGTGCACCATGAGGAGGTACTTTTAGGATCTTGGTTATCTGCTAACACTGGGTCTGCACGAGAGTAATGTGAGACTCTTTGCACTCTGACAAAAAGTATATAGATGAAATTGGCTTAAGACTGATTGATCATTTCTGCTGGTGTCTTCATGTCATTAACCACAGAACATCTACTCCTGTCACCATATTTTCAATGGTACTGGCATTGTGGTGCCTGTGACATTAAGGTCACTACGCTAAGATCCTGCACCACAGATGATTTTTTTTTAAAGAAGACCTTACGGTTGAAATGTAGAAAATGGCCTGTATACTGTAATTTTTATTTTATCATACCAATAACTTATAGTCTGATAGTCTGTGCTAGATGTTAAGCTTATCAAACTTGTGTTCTATGTAAGTACTATTGTTTAGTAGTGCAGATTTTGTCAGCAATGAAATTATGAATTCAAGGGTTTAGAAAAAGAAAATATTACATTAAGTAATATTTATATCTAGAGCTCTAAGAAGGCAATATTGAAGCCACACAATTATATGGATTTTATGGTCAAAGGTGGTCAAATATTGATACCACCAAATTGTTGCAAATGAGTGGATGACTATATATAAAATAATAGAAAATGCCTTCCACCAGCACACACCCTCTTTCTAAGTAGAAGGCTTCTTTACAGAGCATTTGCATACCTGCTGAGTGTTGAAGTATTTTGGATATGAAAGAAAGCCCTGAAGAAGTTTCCCCAATTGTACATATGAAAGAAGAGTATTAATGCTCATAATTCTTGGAGATTGAACAAACAAGAACTCTTGTCATGAAAGTCATATTAGCACTTAAATCTGTGTGTTATGTTAATGCATTCTTTGGGTTCATAGACCTATGTATCACATTTCATAGGCCTACCTATTCATGATTCATCAATGGAAATGTTTTTGCTTGCTATATATGTGCCTGTTATTTGCACTTAACCAATGAAACTGTTTAATCAGCATGCATGCATTTCACATCTGTTGGAAGAAACTGAACAACCATAAATTTTGATGGTAGTGTTCTGAAGTTGGCTCAATAATAGGCCTATGATCCAAAAACACTTGATCTTAACAAGTAGCCTTTTATGCTTTATACAGAGTCTACAACTTTTATTTTTAAATGGATAAATAATAATAATCCTATCCCAAATACAGTTTTCATTATTCAGATTCTGTAAAACAATGCATTGTAAGTTTTTTAGTGACAGTTCCTGACTGCAAGTTAGTTCATCTTTACTTATTGTGGACTATAAGATTATTACAATCTGGACTTGAAATCAGTTTACTACACCCTAAGTGGTTTAAGCTTATGTCACTTGTGGTGAATTACAAATTGATTACAACTGTGGTGAATTTTAAATTATTTTAATTAACGAAGAGAGGACTTTATGTGTATGTGGTGAGTATAAGATTAAAATTAATACACCTATGGTTGACTATGGTAAGTTTTTTATTACAAATACAGTGCACCTTATTACATGTGTTAGTAGGAATGTTTACCAGGCAGCAGAAATATCACTTAATTATGTCTGTGAAACATGGACACTATATGCCAGATATGATAAAAGACTAAACAATTTCCACCTAAGCTGCCTTCGTAAGATGCTAAACATTCATTGGTGAGATATTGATGAAATATAAATTGTAAGCATACGCTGTACTGATTAAGACACAAACATGCTAGCAAAGACACGTGGCTCATATGTAAAATCATCATCTGCGAAAACAGCTGTTATATTGAGAACTTGAGGTGGCTCTCGCAAGGCTAGAGGACAGAAGAAGCATTTTAAAGACATTCTTATGACATCATAGACTCACTTCAACATAAACACAAATTCATGGGAGTCTCTTGCACAAGATAGATCCTACAGATTGAAGAATAAAGAGTGGTGCAGCAGCTGCAAAGAACCTCAAGATGTGATGTTCAAAAACATCAAAAAGGCTAGAGCTGCTCACTGTCAGACTCCTCCCACACATGCTCAGAGTGCAGTAGAAAATTCCAGGCATGAATAGGTCTCATTAGTCACAGCTGGACACACTACAGACATCATCATTTTCATCATCCCAGTTGAGCTGTATGGTCATCTACTATAACAGATGAACTACAAATTGGCATTTATTGTACATTTATTGCATATGTAGTGCACTTATTATATTTTACACCTGTGGGTGACTAAGTTTATTACACGTATGATGGATTTTAAGTTAATTATATATGTAGGTCTGTTGGACTATAAGAGATTGGGTGGTGCATGCTGTCTGAAATGGTTGAAAACCCTGCAATAGAGCAACAATGATGCAACAGCAAACTCCTAGTAGAAATAATATGTCAATATACCGGAGTAATGAGATTTTCCTCTTATACTTCATCTGGACAATTACATTTTTAAATCATCTGAATGGAAGATTTCTTCTCATAGTACTGAACACCACTGAGAATTGAAGTCTTCTGTGTATGAAAGAAAGCTCTAAGAGACTATCCCTCCCCTCACTGACTAATAAATAGATTGCACAACAGAATACAAAATCGTTATTGCTCTTAATTACAAACACATAACACTGATCTTTACAGTGTTATCGTGACTCTAATTAAGGTTTATTAAGCTTCAAAAGGGTCAAATATTGATGTAAATCAAGAGAGGATAGTATAGGCCCCCTATATAGATGATTTCAACCTTAATGATCTTCTTCTTTATTTTCTTGTAGGCTATTCCTTTATGTTTTACACAAAATGTTCTTTTTCTAAATATAGGTCTATATATGGTAGAACATTTGTTTATATTTCTATAGAGGCTTACTGCTTTGAGTAAATTTGTGTAACTATAGACCAGTGCTCAAATGATCAAAAATATACATTCCTGTATAATGTACTTTACTGTTTGTGCTGCCTTTCCTCACTGACACATTGATATTTGGACAAGTCCTTGTCTCTGTATATAACCTAAAATTGGCACTCTGGTCTAGACCTGCAGTGGCTTGTTGTAGTGAAAGAGTTGACAGGGGACTTGCAAAATGCTTACTCTATGATTGGTGATCAACAAGCTATATTGGCCATCTTCTGAAAGTAATTGAATATTCAATTGTGGTCAAAGTACAGACTTGACGTCGGATAATGAATAGTCAATAATAATTATATTTCTTTAAAAATTAATGATAGAACAAAAGCCCTATAGAATCTTTAGGTAAGTTCTAAAGTCTTTAGTAGTTGTTAATTTTATGTTATGTTTTCCTCTATGACAATATCTCTTAAATATATATAATGTTTAAATACCTGTTTATTAAATAATATACGGACAATCGTTAGTCTCAATATACGTTAAATGTATTGGGGCTGTCATGGTGTGGTATGTCTTCACATTTGACATTTTCATGACCAGCATAACTATACTATTTACTGTCCTTTGCTGTTTCAGAGAAAGGTAAGCAAGCATATTTTGTAGATACCACACTAGTGTGTTAGTCTCTACTTTGCCAGGATGAAATGATTAACCTTAGATTAAACATAAGCTTCTAATACCTCTTTTGTTTAGATTTATAAAATTCATAATCACTTAAAAATTGTTCTATTTACTTTAATGTTTGATTTTTATACATGCATATAAATTATTTTCCTTTTATTAAATTTGGGTTGAGACCTTTATTTATAATTTACTGCTGGTTTATGTTAGATAACCAAATGTGAGTCAAATATTACACTTGATGGATTGAGACTTCATCAATATTACTACTACCTTGTCATTTCAATATAGTACAGGCCTAGGCCTATACTTGCCTAAAGTGACCAAAGTCATTGTATCAGAACCAGAAAAGATATTAATATTTTGTAGATCACATCCTCAATTACAAAACTTATCACAATACAGCAATGAACCCACAGAGCAAAATTTAAAAAAAAAATGGTATCCTCTTTTACAGAACTGATTTTAAACAGCAGTAAAATAATTGAAGCCACATCGAGCAATAAAATAATTGAAGCCACAATGAGCAATAAAATAATTGAAGACATAACAAGCAATAAAATAGTTAAAAGCATAACAAGCAATAAAATAGTTAAAGCCATAAAGGGGTGCTAAGAATAATTATACTCTAAATAGGCTATTTGTAAGGCATTTGGACATGAGATATGATGCTTCTTGTGCAGAACTATAAGACATGCTGCCTCAAAATGTAACAACTGCCATAGATTGAAGGATGTAACAGGTTAAATTATGTTTGATATCTGCCATACAAATATCATATTGAGAAGATTGAAGCAAGCTCTAGAAGCTCTAAAATTATGGTAATTGCAAAAATTGCAGTATTGCTTATTATAATATCAGTTAGTCCTGTCAAAGATTTCTTTTAATACCAATCACAAGTTCTTTTTATTTTTCAAGGAAAAAGAGGTAGTTATACACTTAGTTTGTGAAAAATTGCATATAATTTAGTGGTAATACCCCCCTCCCCTTTCCACAAATGCTCACAAACACAATTCATTTCTTTGGAATTATAAAAAAGTTGATATATGAATTTTGCCTTTAAAAAAATTTGATATATGACTAGAAAGCATTCTTTTTTCCCTTAATTCATCTTTGTAGACACAAAATTCTGAATTTTATTCTCTGAAATGTTTAATTCAAGTCTCAGCACAACTAACTCAGCATTAAAGATGCTTTCTACTTTAGTATTCACAATGCATATGTGCTCTGAAGAAGGAAAGCCCATCTCCTAATTAATCCTGTGTTAGCCACACAGCATCACTTACCTCGACTGATACCTATGATCATTCACCACTGTGTTTATACTTTGAAACACCAGCCGTTGAAAAACATGGGAAAAGTTGGGTCAGCAAAGATAAATGACATTTGGGATTAGCACAAAGAATTATTCTGGAAAAAGACTTTGGTAAATGGCCATAGTGAAACTAGATATTGGTTTTGTTTAAAAATGTGTAACGACTTTATGGTTAGTGGTCAACCAGAGATTGTTACATTTGATTTCTACTGGTAGCATGGTATTCCTTTGTTCATCACCACAAACAATACAGGATGTGGGCTAATTTGAGATTTATCCTTCTAATATGATGCATTTAACTTTTATCATGATTTTCTTTGGTTGTTGACACAAAGTGAACGATGAAAATCACAGAGAAGTCAAATATGTCTCTTTAGAAGGATGAATCCTGACTGGCCAGCAAGATTGTATAAATGACAAAGGATAAGATGAAATTGTCTGGTTTTTGTCAGTTGAAATAAAATATTTATATACAGGAGACTAGCTGTGTTATCAATTTTACTACCAGGGAAAATGGGCAATGTCAGCTATAAATCCAAAACATGATATTTTAGCAGGGTATGCCTTTACTATGAATCAATGTCCTTGATTGTTTAGCAGAAACATGACAAAATATAGAAGAGATTGCCTTTCGAGTGTCTCACTGTAGACTTTTCTGTTTTCATGGACAGGAAGTTTTCTTTAGGTTGATACTCAAAACCAAAATAACTAAAGAAAAAATGTGGGGATACTGCATATCTTTGCATATTCCCAGAAAAAAACGCATTGCATCATAATCTTATTAGTGTCTTGATTATATTGTGAAAATTTTAATATCAATCATCAGAAATGCAAATATTTTGTGCTCTGTAAATAAATAAAATAGTCTAGATGCATAACTATTGCAATGAACTTCTGTTGTCAATGTAATTAAGAATTTATTGGCCAAACCATAATGTTCTATGTATTAATAATCTTCCTCTTTGAATTTGTTCTTCCAGCTAGTTAGCAGGCTATAATTAAGAGAAAAAAATATACATATCCTGAGTGTTAACACTAAGGTCGACCAGACATGTTGTGGACACAGATGTTGTGATTTACATCCACCACCAACGATGCACATGGGTCTTCACCGTCAGATTACATGGAAGAATAGTTCATGAAGCCAGTTGGTCTTTGCCATAACAACAGTAGTCTAACAATGGAGGTGTTTGCTGTAATAAAGGCCCCAAACTGGCTAGAATTGCAGACCAATTCTAATTGATGCATACTGAGTCACTCAATGAGTGATCCAGAAAATCGATACAGGCGAGTGGTAATGGCTAAGAATTGCTGTCTCGATATGCAAAATTGGTTAAGCTGTCAACATGCCAGACAATCATCTTTCAAAAAAAATATTCTGTTGATAACTGTGTGCAAATCAGAGATAAAGTTGAGGACAGAAAAAATAAGTCTAGATCTACTTGAAGACATCTCTCAAGCACTGAAATATTGTCCCAAGTTCTCCGGAAACTACAGCTTTTAACCACCCAGCCTGGCATGATCAGATCAATGTAAGTACCGGTATTAAAATCTTTGAGCAGAGTAGAGTACTGCAGTCAATTCAAAAGAGACAAAAATGAAAGGAGGGATCAGACTATATACCCTCATCATAAGATCTACTTCCTTCCTTCTCATATTGCAATAGGTTATTCAGAGCACAGATCTTCCAAACTGCAACCAGGGCCAGGACGTCTAGTTTCAAGGTGCACAAAATAAGGCCTTCTTCCAAGGCTTAGGAGGTGACCGAGGAAAGTTCGGGGATGGGCTAACAACCTATTACCTGTGAGAGAATCATTATTGTCACTGCATGGCTTTGAATAGATTATGTCCCAGTAATGATTGAAGCAAAATTCCTGACATTATAGTATTCTATCACAAATTCCACATATACAAAGATTGACCTATAGACTACCCTTGAAGACAGTTTGCTAGGGTCTAAAAATATCTGCCTGCATTTTAGTAGTGTGGTATATTAAGGCATCAGCATGTAGAGTTCCCCTGATAAAGTCAGTCTCCTAATCTACTCAACTAAAAATTGATGCATAGATTTTATGAGTTATAGAAATATTCAGTTGTGCTGCCGGAGCTACTGTATAATGATGTATATAAATATCTAAAATATATGGACTACATCCATATTTTAAAAAAAATTAGTTAGCATAACCTATTCAAGATGTGGCCATTAACTCAGCATTCTTTGGTTGTAGTGACAACATAAATATTTTAGATAACATAAATATTTTCTGTAGTTTACCGTTGCTTTTTGAACGGTCTGGATGCATAATTGCCTGTGGTGAGATGTGAACCTAGTATATTGGCCATCACAGACGTGTTCTGTGCCACACCACCACAGAACCGGATGAACACATCCTCCATATATACATACAAATTATATATATATATATATATATATATATATATATATATATATATATATATATATATATATATATATATATATATATATATATATATATATATATATATATATATATATATATACCTATATTTATATTTAAAAAAATACTATTTTATTCTGATTTTCATTTATCTGAATCTGTTTTATAAAAATTGATAACATACCTTAGTACAGTGGAATCCCTCTGTAGCACATCCTTTTATAACAACTCCTTATTAATACCTTTCAAAATGCTCAAATCTGTTTACTCTTTATGATATTTGTACTGCAGGATAGTAAATTTCTGTTAATACATATGGTATGCCTACATATTTCATCGGTATGAAGCAAGTTGTTAATAATGGGGTTTGACTGTATTATGTGAAACCTGCCACTAACAAGTTATATACCCTAAATATTCCTAACTATTAAAGCAGAAATTCATTATAATTTTTTAAAGTTAGTACTATGTAATTTGCTTAAGTTATTTTTCAGCCTGGCAAATTAGCAGAAGATACAGTTCTCACATATTTTTTCTTTCATTTTATCCCTTTAATTATAACATACCAGTATAGCCTATATTTGTGCATTAATTTTGTACCATTATTCAGCCCATTATATTGATTCTATTTGACAATTGTTGCACATGTTGTATTAATGATACATTGTTTACATTTTTCAGCCACAGGCTACTGAAAAAATATTGTATGTGAAATCAATGTGTTACACAAATATTATGCAATATACTTTTCAAATTATCTTGATTTCTAAGCTTCTATTAGAAAAAGCTATAGTGAAATATTTGCGCTGACTTTTAGAGGTACTAGATTTTAAAAGGACAGGGGAAAGGTAAAGCATAATTTAAAAGCTGATAAATAGCATTGTGAAGACATTTCTTCTTTTATCCATTAATCATTGGAGAAAAAATAAGAATGAACTGTAGGCCCTATTTCAGATCATTCAAATTCTTTCATTTGTATATGTTATTCATAATTTTGATTACCGGGTATATACTGTACTAAATCCTGAACACATTTTTAATGCTGTTAGTTCATGTTTTCTCATTTCCAGCATTTTTTTTTTGTTTGTAGCTTTTTTAGTTGTTTTTTATAAATTTGTGAAAAATATTTTTATCAATGCCCACTAAGTTTTATTTATATGATCATAGCACAAAAATTTTTCATTTCATATATTGTTAGTAAATCATTATGCCTATACCTATTTGCCAGATCTTTTCTGCTTTCTGGATACTAAATCTTTATAAAGGCCCTACTTCAGATTTATCCATACTGAGCTGATAGACTTCTTGGTTTAAAACCTTCTATAGGCCTATGTAGAAAATTTCTGCATCTCATGAATTGTTTTACTATGATTTACCTTTAGTGATATACAGATATGAGCATAAATTGAGGTTGCCTTGGTTAGACCACATAATCAGTCACAACAGTAAAACTACACATTGTGACATCAAAAATATATGTGATCCAAATAAATAAAATAAATGATACAGACTTTAGAAGTGTATTCAGTTTCTGTTGCTGGATTCAGGAAGTCTTTTTCAGTAAATAAATGTCTGATATACACTATGGAGATTCTCAAACTTTCTTCCATAGTGTAAAGGATTATCAATTTCATATTTTGAGAATAATCATTAATTAGAAGTTGATATGGTTATACACTTTTTCTTGCCTCATCCTTCTCAGCTATTCATTCTTGTCTGACATTTCAATCTGTTATGGAAAATCATTGCATACTCTAATGCTAAACACTTTCTCCATCTAATTTATCCCACCCCTCCACACTTGATTTCTGGAAGATGAAACTCAAGGATGTTAAACATTTCTCATTCTCTATTTGAATACTTTTAGTTGTTCTGTAAATTGTCTGTTATACAATCTTGCAATTAACTTATGCAGTTTCACATGAGCCAACATGATAAAGTTAATAGTGAGCTTACCTTGCAAATGTAACTCATTCCCTACGGAGTTATTTTATCATTTGGACAGAATAAATTTTTTTTAAAATATATTTTTGTGTGTATCTGTCACAGGAACAAGAAATAGTAGTTATAAATATATTGAAATTATAATGTGATATATATATTTTTAAACATAAATGAATAGAGAATGTGGTTATTACAAGTTTATTTTGAATAAAATTGCTTTAATTATTGAAAAATTAATTTTAATAATAAAAACATAATTTATAAATAAAAAAAATAAAAATTTACCAAACTTCCGAATGAATAACTTTCACTCAAACGCAGAGTATCAGTTTCGCAGATAATCAAATTATGAATACAAAAATGTATAGTATAAAGGCATAGTGATTCAATTATCTTTGTTATTCCCAAATTATCAGACCGGTTCTCTGAGATTTGAAAGTAGATCTAAGACTTCAATCGCACATTTTTTTCAGATTTGCCTTACAAATGTGTGTAAATCTGCTTAGGTACGTTGCCAGTTATTGCCATGTTGGATTTAAATAATTAATGCAACCAAAGTAGGTAAAATAGTTATACTTTCACGAAACATAAGCTTGCTAAATAAATATAGGCTATATAGAAAATATAAGGAAAAATGACGTCACATAAGATACATGTTCAAAACTTATCAATCACTTACAAAATTTATATATAACACAAATAAAATCATGTCAGAAGTAATGTGAATATGTTACAATTTCAACCAGAACAATCATTATGTTGATATAAATACAGAAAAAGATTGAATTTGCACACAAAAAATGTAAGGATCTTTTAAAAGATACTAATAATAAATTGTTTATTTTTTTGTGGATTCTCTTGTTCATGACAGTAGTCGCTAACACTACAGATAAAGTATTTCTG
Source organism: Meghimatium bilineatum (assembly GCA_034231615.1). Classification (NCBI taxonomy): domain Eukaryota; kingdom Metazoa; phylum Mollusca; class Gastropoda; order Stylommatophora; family Philomycidae; genus Meghimatium; species Meghimatium bilineatum. Next base: position 68,579,395 of record CM067322.1, on the reverse strand, counting down.
TGCTATCCTCCCTTTTTCTCTGTGTAGATTCTATATTATCCCAAACATCAGATTATAATGTAATAAAGATGAGTCAAATATGTGTACTTTTGTTTATTTGTAAAACTGTGTTTCATCTTTTTAAAATTTGTTTCCATTGTGCTCTCATCTATTTATACACAGTTATACTGCATTACCTATCTCAGTACCCATGTGGCAACCATGATCTGGACTTCTAGTTCAGGTTACAAAGAGTAGGACCTCTGTCTTCTTTCCATGCATGTCGTAGCAGACAACTAAGGAATAAGCTTGGGGGATAAGCTGACAACCTGTGAACAAATCGTCATTGTCACTACTTGTCTCAATTTCTTATTTTTGTCTTCTATTAAATAATCCCCATGGATGACGAAGAGATGCAGACCAGCAGACATTGCACCTTTGTTATTTTGTGGCAGACTCCTAGGTGACAGGGAATTCTAGATATGTCATCACTGTGGATGGATCAACAATTCTGGTAGAAGAATGATGATTTAGTTGGCCAGAAGTGTGTGTTGTGCTTCTGGAAGGATGTGGTAATACTTGGATACTAGTGCTTTGGAATGCCTCCCTTCAGCAGGAACTAAACATGTATCCATAATCAATCTTCCCCCCACCCCCACCCTTTACACATTCACGGCTATGAGACCTTATATGAGTCTTGGTGTCGCCTCAGTTGCACATCTGAGAATCTGTGCTGTTGCCAGAAGTCTATGGGCTGTCAAGAGCAACCTGCTCACAGCTAAAGGGATTATTTAATCATAATCTCTCACACATTTTTAATTCCTATATGTTTTAAAAATATTTAAAAAATTGTCTCTTCCTACATAGGCCTACATTTTAATGTTCCAGTTTATATTTTTTGAATAAAGATTTGTGCTGTTTAATTTGTAGGCCTATGTACTTAAATATAAGATCAGAGGTGAGAAACCCTTTTGGATCAATGTGCAGGATTGAGCATTTCTTGTATGGATCATAAAAAAGCGTGTTTTAAAAAAATTATTGTGGAAATAAGTTTACTTGTGGCTCGGATAGTTTGTGTGATTTTATATTTTCTGATCTCCAGGATCAGTGTGTATAGTCATTTTAAATCAGTTTGACCAGCCAGTAAACATTCTTTGGCAGGCCGACATTTACCAGTGGGCTGTATTTTTTCCATCTGTGTATGAAATTATTATAATTTATAGAGAAACCAAGGTTTCTGTCTATTTACATGATTTGATTGAATGTGTTTTGATTAAATCTATTAACAGAGACATTGTTGTCATGTGATGTATTCTTTCCAGAACGTAGTCTTCAAATTTCGTCTGCAAATTGCAAGATGCATAGAGGGCTGCCATCAATTGAAATTGGTGTTTGATGGTTCGGTCTGTGTGTTAGTTAATTAATTTACCAACTGCATGAAGCATCACCACAAGTTCGAAGTACCACATACACAGTTCTCTAGACAAGCATTAAGGAGGCAATTCACGTTATTCTGTGTTTAATACTCATTATGACATTTCTTTGAGGAAAAAGGATTGCTTGGTGGCACAGAGTCCTCTCCAAGTCTCCTTGTTTGAACATACATGAATATATTTGCTCTAATCTGTTCCTTCTCACTTACTTTCATACAGCACAATGGATACAACTATTGTTTTGTATAATGTTTACATCCATATTGAAAAGCTGAAGTTTAGAGTCTAGTTTATTTTTTTTTACCTCCCATATCTTGTTAAGAAGTGCAAGAAGTAATTCTGGACTTTGCTATTCCTGATTCTAGGTCACAATATATGAGATGTTTGCTATTCCTGATTCTAGGTCACAATATATGAGATGTTTGCTATTCCTGATTCTAGATAAGAATATATGAGATGTTTGCTATTCCTGATTCTAGGTCACAATAGATGAACTGTTGGCTATTCCTGATTCTAGGTCACAATAGATGAACTGTTTGCTATTCCTTATTCAAGGTCACAATATTAAAAACTAGTTATTAAAAACAACAAAACAGATTTAGATTGAAATAACAATGAATACATTGTCATGAAATGAAAATTGTTATGAATTGTTATGAATTGTCATTGCATAGTAGACCCCTAAATGTTGGCAAAATGTAATAGAATGTAATAGTATTGTAGACAATGTACTCTTAAGTTTGTTTTCCTTATTTGCATGCACATATTATAGAAAGATTTATTCAACACATTTTCTATACCCTCTACCCACACAACATTCTTTAGCACAACATGTGTATGAATATAACTTTCTTTTAATTACATAATAAATTATTGTTTGCACAGGTTCCTCTTATACAAATCCTCACCCCAACCATATATTACGATTAAGTTCTGAGATATGCAATGCTCTTGTATTGGTAATTTTGAATTACCTGTTTACAATTTTAAAATTTGATATAATTTCTGGTGTTTCTGTAAGAAATGGAACTGTGTCAGACATTAGGCAACGTTTCATCTAGACAAGATTTGTACTTAGTTCGGCACAAGGCTTTATTTAAATTTAACATTGATAAACAAATTTTTTAGGAATTTTTTGACATGTTTTCGGACAATTCTTTCCAATATCTAAATATGTTTTTAACTATTTTATTTTGTTTTATCTTTATTCCTTTACAACTAGTAAATTTTCACTTGAGCTTTGGTTAATGCTCTTATAAAAACCCTTGGTTGACAGCTTGCTGTTCTTGTTCTGTTAAGAGGGAGAGAGTAAATATCAGAAACTCAAGCACAATGAAGTAAATTCTCTGCAGCTTTAAAGTGTATTATTTAAATGCCTGTTTACATATTCCATTTTCTTTGTGGATAAGAAATAGTATTTTTTATTTTAGTTCCACTTTCTGTTCTTTCATTATTCTGTGTAAATATGCTTCTTAAAGTCCTTTTGATTGAAAAATGTATGGTATGTTTTTATGATCTGTAAAACTATAATAGGCCCACATCTGTTTTTTTCTTCATTTTTTAATCTATTAAATGTGTAGGTCCCTAAGTCATGAATATATTCATTATCAAACTCATAATTATGTTTGTAAAAGTAATGATATGTAAGTTTTACTGAAGAAAAAACTTTAGAAGATGCCTTTGCAAAAAAGTTTTCTCAAAATGGATGGACTTGTAGAAATGACTTGTGTCATCAATAAAGAAGTATCTCAAATTTACAGCTATAGAAATGAGTGATTTATACTAATAAGATGGTAGAGGTATCTAGTCAAGGGGTAATAATTTTAAGTTAAATTTGCCACACAAGCACCATTCCTTAATTTCTCTTTAAGAGATTCTCTTTTATGTAGTTTTTATTTAAATATTATTTAAGTTGGATTTGTTGACATTATATTGTTGAATTTACTTGACAGGTCACTTATCACAGGAGGGATTCCTCAAATTTCTGATGAGTGAAGACAATAACTTGGTTCCACCAGACAAGCTGGACATTAGTGAGGACATGGATCAGCCATTGGCCCACTATTTTATCAATTCCTCCCACAACACTTATTTGTCAGGTTTGTTCTAGTGTCTTCTGTTTCATTAAACAAATGAATTAGTCACAGTGTTTAACATCAACAGTATCCTATTAGTTATTGCCTAAATCTGATCATAATTAGTTAATGTTTCACTACATTTCACTTCTTAAACATATTTGTTTATTATATTTTGTAATTATAAGATATTTGTGTAATATATTTCTAGACACAAGATATTAAGATGCATCATTATTACTACTTTAATTATAGCAGATTTTACAGGAACATTTCATTTACAATTTTTATGTCAGTGCCATTGTAAGGCCAGAACAATATCTTATATTCTCATTTCATTACCAGGACATCAATTTACTGGCAAATCTTCTGTAGAAATGTACCACCAAGTTTTATTAAGTGGTTGTCGATGTGTGGAGCTAGATTGTTGGGATGGAAAAGACTCAGATATGGAGCCCATCATTACTCATGGCTATACCATGTGTACTGAGGTCCTGTTCAAGGTAATATAGCTAAACTTAACCATGAAATGTCATTCAATATTTAGAAGCTAATAACTTCTCTCTTCTCCTGAAACATGCTTGTCCCAGTCAGGAGGGTGACATATTCATCCATTCTCATACATATGGTGGCCTTTACGATGCTAAAAGATTGAAATTCAAAATCAGAATAAATAAGGTCCTTATAAGAGAGTTGCTCTTTGCAGATGATGCTGCAATTACAATACATTCATAGGAAGAACTGCAAAACTTACTATCTACCTTGTTTATGCATGCAGTGAGTTTGGACTAACAATCAGCAAAAAGAATATACAAATTATGTTTCAAGCAGTCACAAATTGTCATCAGTGGTGATGAGCTAGAAGTAGTTAACCATTTTACATATCTAAGATCCTTAGTCAACAATAATTTATTCCTGGATAAAGATAAAAGTATCCGGATTGGCAAGGCATCTACAACACTGAACAGACTAACAAAAAGGGTCTGGAGAAACATAAAATTAACCATAAAAATTAAATTCTAGGTTTAACTGGATTTTTGTCATCAGCACAATCCTCTATAGCAGTGAAACAATGGGAAACCTATATACACCAGGTCCCGCCGAAGACGGATGTGTCGGGCCATTGGCGCAAATAAAACGGCGACACAACGGATTTCCATTTTCTGGACTACATCCTGCTGGGAATCTAGCAGGACCATGATCCAGCTAGATCCAGTTGGAGTTTGAGAATGAACGCAGAAGAAGAAGAAGAAGATATACACCAGGTGACATGACTAAACAGCTTTCACATGCTGTGCCTATGTAGAATTCTTGGAGTTAGCTGGCAGGACAGTCACTATCACTGATGTATTGGAAAAATAGAATGTGATTATCACAAGATCATTTTGAAAAAAAAATGTGGTTAATATATAAAAATTATTTTAGACAGAAAAGAAAATATGTAAATGACACATAAATATTATTTTAGATATGATATTTGACCTTACCGCATTTTTGAATCAATAAATTCCACTCAAACTGTATCATTTCTGTTAGATAATCCAATTATGAACACAATAATGTATAATATATATGCATAGTTCGTCAAAAATTTATTATTTAGAAAGAATTTCGACATCTATCAAAAACAGTAGACTTAACTTTACACGAAACTCAAATGAAAATATGGCTAATTTTTTTAAACAAAATGGCGTAAATTTGCAAACACGATGCTAGAAGCATTTGCCAGGTTGGATTTCATAATAAATGAGACCAAAGTAAATAAAATAGTTATTATTTTACGAAAATAAGTAGATTGTAAAAAATATATAAAACATATAAGGAAAAATGACGTCACATACCCCCATTATCAAAACTTATCAATAACTTAACAAAATTGATATCAATACACATAAAAATCATGCAAGAAGTAATGTGGACATATTACACTTTCAATTGGAAGCATTCTTATGTTGATATAAATACCGAAAAAAACAACATGAATGTCATTGGAGTATGACTTATAGGAGTCTTTTCGGCCAGAAGACATTAGGTTTACTGACTTGTATAAGTCTCCCCGGCTGGAATGAGTTAAGCCACTCACAGCATATGACAGTAGTTTTCCTAATGATAGATGTGTAATATAAGAATCATGTTTTAACATGGGTGAAATATACATTTTAAATAATCACTGGAAGAGCCTTTACAACAATATGTTGTATCATGGATATTGATAGAATAACAGTTTGTTTCCAAATGTTGGAAGTTTGTTTACCATGACAACAAACAATATGGTATGACAAGTGCATGTACAGCTCCAGTAAATAGGTTATATGATGTGTTACCAAAGTCATCTGATACTTCAATGATGACAAAAATATTGAAAGCAGAGTGGGTATCAATTCTTATAGCTGCAATATTGATAGAAAATATGTAAATATTGGTGATTATGTAGTAGTTTAACTTCTGAGTTCATATTAAGTCAAATTAACATTGTCTTTCAAGTGTAACCTAGTGAAGTTTTAGTGTAAATAAGCTTCACATGTTGCAACATTTTTCCAATATGTATTTTTTCAAACTTTGATAATTTTGTAGAAATAGTATAGATATAAATGCTTACAAGTATGTTACTGACAGCATAAACATTTTCTATTTTTCACAACTGGATATACTACCTGAAAATCATCAAAATAAATTCTTGATTCTTCTTGATTCTCGATTAGAAACTCGTCTCACGCCACGTGAAACATTCCCATAAGTGCTCCGCCCTCTGTTCCAGCAGCCATTCGACTCGATGGTGTTTTGAGTCTAATGTTGCCAAAACAGACATCGACATCAGGGCACAACTCTGGCCCTTGCGACAGGTTTCTTTGTTGTTCCGCCCACCTATGCCGTGCCCGCAACTAGTTCAAGCACAACGTTGGTTTGTCGGAACAACATGGTAACTGTTATCGAAGGTTACGACTACGGGATTGTATAGATGACGTGCCATGAAGCTTCTATAAGAAGATAACCTCAATATAAAGGCATGTCATGTACTAAGGTTTTCTGTTGCATGGTTTGTTTGTCTAGTGAGCCATTGGTAAGACCCACAGACGCAACCGCATGCACCAAAATAAATTCATATCATGCCTTGGAAATTCTAAATTTTTCTATAACATTTTGAACTTTGTTTGTCGTTCTTTTATGTATCTGTTATAGTATATTATGTTTCTAAAGAAATAAATGTCAAAATACATAATTGTGTTAGCTGATGATGATATAAAATAATACATTTAGCTGTGAGCATGTAGCTCTTGACTGCCGATAGTCTTTCTGACAAAAGCAGGTTCTTCTCATCTTGTCAGCAGGTTCTCCGCCAATTTTCCTTAGTCACCTCATATAACAGGTCTGTAAAGAAGATAGTGGCCCAATTTTTTGTACCCTGAACTAAAAGTCCAGGTCCCTGTTGTCACACTGCATTGTTAGCAGATAAGAATAGTTCTTCCATTTGTCTTCCCACTGACATCATTCATCAAAATATATTGAATATTTAAAAAAAACTATTTTGCTATGACAACAGATTAAGTGGTTATCACACACTTCCAGTATGACAGTGCTCCTCAAAAAAGCATTGCTATACAGCCACAGTGGATACAAAGCCGGGGGCAGACCATGCAAAAAACGGATTACAGAAATAAAGAGTCCATGAAAACAAACATATGAAGTGCATAAAAAAGGCTGTCTCCTGAGATATCTTCTACCCCTGAAGCTGCAAGAAATAAAGAGGTATAAAGTAAAAAGAAAGAAAATCTGAGATTGCGAACATTTCCCAGAACCTACATGCATGTTGAGATAAATTGTGTGCTCAATGAAATGTCTGGCAATACTTCATGCATGATGAATGAATGAATAAATAATGTGTAATGCTTTATAGTTTACTTGTGGATCATTCTCTGTGAATTAATTTCCTTTAGGATGTAATAGAGGCAATAGCTCAGAGTGCATTCAAAACTTCAGAGTATCCTGTAATTCTATCTTTTGAAAATCATTGCAGGTAAGTATTAACTGTGAAAATTGATGGTTTATGTATTGTATTATGTATATACACCATATACTTTATTGCAATTAACAGAGGGCAGTAATTTATATATCTCATGTCTGTGTTTTCTTTATAATCTTGTGTCTGAGTATTTTAATTCACTTGATAATCATGTTCTATGTGAATTAATGTTGTTTTAATTGTAACAAGTAATAGTACTATAATTTTAAGATGTTAATTTTAATGGATTCTGGCTACTAAGGATTTTTTATATTTACTGATTACCGGTTTGAGTTTGAGTTTTAATCTAAAGAACGCTTTTGGAACTTTATTTTTTTCTAGGTTTGGACCAAATTAATTATCAGTAGTATAACTTCTATTTCTTCTGCGTCGTTCTCTTGTCACCGCGAAAGTTCATGTGATTTCCACTGGGGAGCATGAAGTATGTTGTGCTGCTAATTTCACAGCAGAGCTGTGTTATTTGACCTTGGTTGGCCAGCATATCTGAGGCCTGAAAATCCGAGGCCCAGCACATCCATTTTCATCATGCATTTAATTCTGGCAGTGGGCTTCCCTTGCCTATGACAGCCTTCCTATCTGTTGCCAGACCGCGAATGTATATCAATTCTACACCATGACCGTTTATCACCTACTGTGTCATTGGACTTTTCAGGCCAAATCATGTTCCTAGGTGGCAGTCTCCATGGAGATTGTAGTCAGGGATTTAGGTTTGGGTCATCTATGGCAATGTCGCACGAGGTGTTCTGCTGCCGTGAACATGTCTCGTGTAATTAGACGTATTGTACCTGTGCCCATCAGATACTGAACCTTTTCTCTCTGCGAGCATGATTCCAATATAAGAAAGCATCAAAGGTAGAGTTGGGCTTGGGTTCATTTACTCTTTTAGCCAAAGTGTCATTCCCATGATCCAACATCAAGAATCCCTCATCCAAGTCTGAGTCTCTACACATTTTTAGAAGCACCGGGAACTAGAATCTTGTTCTCGAGCTGAACAAAACTGTAGTTTCAATATTTCTTTTAATGTTTTCCCATTCTGTTTACATGTAGAGCTGTCCTCTGGCATTTTCTGACCTCTCAGTGTAATATGTTATCTTTTCGACTCTCACTATTTGGCTTGACATCTACCAATTTCATGACAATTGCATTGACCACCCCTCCAATGCTTGAGTCAGACTGTCTTGCAAGACTGTGTCGACTGTGATGCTGTATATGTTGGCACAGAGGTGTCTGAGATTACTGCTTGTCTTTTTTGCAGTCCATTCTCATTCCATCTGCAGCCTCCATATTAATGGAAATGATCCCAAAAGTGTTCTTTAAGTGTTCAACAGCTAAAATCAGATGCAGCATGAGCTACTGTCTTCTGTTTCCAGGGTACACCATGAGGAGGTACTTTTGGAATCTTGATTACTTGTTAACCTTGGGTACACTGAGAGCAATGTGGTACCCTTAGCCCTCCTCCTTATCATGTTTTTAAAATTTTATTGTGATTTACCTATGCGTGTGACCGATATTTTTGGAGCGAAAATTATAATTTCTTCTAGGTTTTAAAAATATTAGCCTCCCCCCTTATGTACAGAATAAGTTAATCATTTGGGATTCAGTATTTTTTCAACTTTTAACATGTAACAAACTTACATTTCAAATGTAACATTGTCATTATATTTCTTTAAATATTGTTTTCTTTATTGTTATATCTTACAGATACTCTTTTATTGATTAAAGATATACTCATATACAAATTTACTTTTGTAAGAAACAGCAACAGAAATATCAACTGAATGTTTCAAACAAATGAATGCGTTTAATCTCATAATTTAAAGACACAACCAAGAATTTATTGGTAAAACATTAGCAATATTTTCTTACAGTCAGTGATTCCTCGCTTTCTTATAAATATATTTGTAATAAATATAAGATAATTTGTGTGAATATGAAACTATGAAAAGTCACATTCAGGGATAGCATCATTCAAAAAATAATTCTGAGATGTTTGAAAAACCTGGTGTATGCTACTATTTTTGATAATATTTACTCAATTTGTTTTAATTTTCAGTCCCAAGCAACAAGCAAAAATGGCCAATTACTGTCGAACGATATTTGGAGACATGCTTCTTATCAACCCTCTAGATACCAATCCTGTAAGTGCTGATATAAAATATTTTAAATATCATAGTGGAATGAGTTTTGATCTTGCATCTGTTTGAAATTCTACAGACTTTGGGCCAAGGTTGGAGCTCTGTAGTTTTTCAGTTGCCAATTTATTTGCCTGGATTTTTCATAATGTTTTCATGGGTTTACTTTGATTATATCACTAATATTGTTTTTGTACTCTTTTTTATATTCCTGCTTCTCCATTCTTAACTGCATTCTGCATTGACCTATCTTTACAATAGTATAATCCATTTTTTCAGAATATTATATTCAATGTACTTGCATCTTACGAGGTCTGGGGCCATGCAGCTTAGAGGAAACATTGCCTAAAACTATTACCTGTTTTTCTCTGTATTATTAAAAGTAACTACTTATTTCACTATATACTGAGAGTTAATGGACTAACACGCTGATGTGATTAGGAAATAATGTAGATAATCCATAAGGCACAAAAATCATCAGCGTTCACACTCTTCATCATTTTTGGGAAAACAAAAACTTATGGGCCTGCCCAGAGTGTAGCATCATTACTTTTAACTTATTATTGCCCAGAATGTAACAACATTATGTTTTTGTTAACTAACCTTTAGTACCCTATGGGTGTGTGAATTTGTTGATGAATATTTGTCAATATAGTCCTTGTGGCGAACCCATTCACACATTACTATATGTCGAATTGATCAGTATGGAACTACATGATGTTAGGCTCATGTGACGAATGATTCATGCAATTCTAAGCTATTACTGCAATACATCCTCCACATGTATCCCTTTGCTAATTATGTTGTAGGATAGAGAAGCTATGCTTAATATTTGACAGTTGGTTCACTGAAATTAAATCTGTTCAATTTCTACACCATATTTCATGCAATGTTTATGGATTCTGTTCCAATGATGATGATTTCTTGGGAATTACAGTTGCATTCAAAGAAAATGTTATTAATACGTAACTTTTGGAGAATAGATCCCTTCATTTCGTTGCTTTCATATGGGCCTACAACATTATATATAGTTAAGATTGTGTCCAAATGAAATCTCTCTAATGTTGAATGGACTGGATCAGCATGGTGACATCTCTATGTTTTATTTGAATTCCAAGTGTTTTTTATTTGTTTAAATATTATGAGAACTTTAGTTTATTTATGAAATGTTTTGTTTGTTGTTTGTTTTGCGTTCATTCCATAATAAGCAGCACAGATATTTGTGCGATTTCTGCCGGGAGTGTAGTTAATGTCACCATTATGCTCCTTGTAGTACTAGCACAGCTGATTTTGGCATGCCTTGACATTTCAGGTGGACTATATTAGCCTGTGACAGCCTTGCTATCTGTCGCCAGGTGGCGAATGTATGCTGACTCTACGCCGAGACAGTTTGTTCTTCACATCTATCTTGCACGAGGTGTTCCACTGCCAGTGAACTTGCCGTACATAATTAAACATATAAAATTGTGTCCATGTCCATCAGGTACTGAACCTTTTCTCATCTGCGAACCTGGTTCTGATTTAGGAAGAACTCAACAGAAGAGTTGGGCTCAGGCTCATTCGCCCTCTTATCCGAGGTGTCGTTCACCAACGTCATAAACCCATCATCCTAGTCTGACTCTATACACATATTTAGGAACATCTGGGACTAGCATTTTGTTCTCGAGCTGAACAGAGCTTGTCTCATTGGATGGTTGTGCCTGTGCCCATCAGGTATTGAACCTTTTCTATCCACAAGCATGATTCTTCTTCGGCGATCATTACTCAGTCAGGTTGGGACTTCGGATTCTATGATATAGGCTGCTGTCTGTTTTAAAGTGTCCACTGTGCCATACAGTTTCTCTTCAACACTGATTGGGGTGGGCCATGTCTTGTTTCTCAGGTCTGCATACTGGGGACATTCTTGTAGGATATGTTCTGCTGTCATATTTTCAGGGCTGCAATGGCAGAGCCCAGTTGTCCCTATTTTGAATTTGGTGTACAAATGATGTCTCATTTTGTTGTGACCAGTTCTGAGGCGCAGCAGGATAACCTGGTCTCTTCTGGACAGTTGGTAATACCCGTCATCTGCATTATATTTGGGGTGGTCTTCTTTCCACTTTTTGTTATAGTTGCCTTTAATGATGGTCTTCACTTCTTCATAACTGACCAGATAGTCTTCTTGAGGTAACTTCCCTCCTTCTTTGGCCAGTCTATCTGCAACTTCATTCCCTTCAATGTTACAGTGTGCCGGTATCCACTGGATCACTACTCTTTGGAAATTATTGTACAACTGAACTAGCACTGCCCTCAATTCATTCAGTTCGGTGTTCCTTTGTAGTTTCAGTGCTGTTATGACAGAGAGTGCATCTGTTAGTAGTACAATATTCCTGTGCACTTGTTCTTTGTGTTGTAAGATAGTTTCTGCTGCTTTCTTGAGAGCTTCCATTTCTGCTTCCAATTGGTTGAGAGCTTGCCTGTAGCTATGGCTAGAGTAACATCTTTCCCGCATTTTAGTCTGAGGGTCACTCCTCCACCTCCATTCTCAATTGCGTTTGTGGCCGAGCCATCTGTATAGGCATGAGTCCATGCATCTTGTGGGTAATTAACTGCGATGTGTTGTTCTGTGATACGCTTTCTCTCCAATTCTGTCTGAGTTCCTTTCTTTTCTATACCTTCTATTTGTTCTTTTAGTTGTGGGAGTCTGTATGCCCAAGGGGGGATGATACTGACTAGTTGTATGGGCCTTGGTTTCGCTTGTCCTATAGTTGGTGCCTTTTGTATCAGTTTCTTTGCATTTGCTGAGAAGTTGCTCCTCTCCAGCCTGCTTTTGCCATAGCCATTAATTCTTTGGTGCATAGGATGATTCAGGAGTCTCTTGTATTTTTCTGCTTGTTGAACTACTTTCATGTCTCTTCTATCTTCCATTGACTGAAGGCCAGTTATTGTTTCTAATGTATTTATGGGTGTAGATTTCATAGATGCAGTGATAATACGTGTAGCTTGATTCTGAGTTTTGTTTATTTTGTTGAATTGCGTTTTAGATGCTGTGGCCCAGGCTGCGATGCCATACTCTAGTACTGGCCTAACTCTACCTGTGTATAGCCTTTTCAAGATTTTGCTGTCCGCTCCCCAGTTTGTGCCTGCTAACTTTTTCATTATTGCCATTCTATTTCAGGCTCGTTTCTCTGCTTTTTCTGTCTGTTTTGCCCATGTCATTCTAGAGTCAAGGGTAATTCCGAGGTATGTTGGGTTCTGCTCTAGTGGGAGAACGTGATTGTTTATTTTTAGTGTTGTTTTCTGTACCTTGTTGGATAGTGTGAATATTGTGTGTGTGGTTTTCTTTTCATTAATGGTATGCAACCATTTCTTGGTCCAGCTTTCTAGTTTGTGCAGTGCCCCTTGCATTCTATTTTTTGCAACTGCTATTGTCACCCCTCCTGTCCACAAGGCCAGGTCATCTGCATACATTGCAGAGTGTACCCCAGTTGGTATGCCCTCCATAATATCATTTATGTAAATTAAGAAGAGTGTAGGGGATAGTACACCTCCTTGCGGGACACCTTGTTCTAGTATTCTCTTCCTGCTACGTTTTCCCTGTACTTGCACTCTAGCTGTTCTTTTTTCCATATAGTTGCATATCCAGTTATATAAGTGTCCTCTGATTCCTAGTCTAAGGAGCTTGTTCTTGAGTCCATCTTTCCAAACTTTGTCAAATGCCTTCTACATGTCAACCCACACTGCAAGCGTGTGTTTTTTTTCTTGGTATGCGTCTTCAATCTCTTGGGCTATGTAGGCGACCTGGTCCTCTGTTGATCTGTGTTGTCGGAAGCCGCTCTGTTGTGCTGCTATGAGTTGTTTTCCTTCCAAGTGCCACATGAGTCTTCTGTTGACCATTTTCTCCATTAATTTGCCCATACAGCTGAGGAGACTGACAGGTCTATAACTACTTGGGTCGAGTTTGTCTTTGCCTTGCTTTAAAATGGGTACCATGATAGCTTCTTTCCATGCGGTGGGCACCTGTCCTGTTCTCCAGCTAGTATTTACTATGTTTAGAAGTTTTCTCTTTGCTCTAGGCCCCAGTTTCATAAGCATCTCATTGGTAACCCCATCTTTACCTGGTGACTTCTTGAGTTTAAGGTTCTGTAGTGCTTCTTCTAGCTCAGTTTCCGTAAATTTTGCCAACATTTGCTCTTCTATAACCATAGGCATATCCTTTAGTCCATGGATTTCATTATTGACTTCTATTTTTCTTTCTTTTGGTATGTTTATCTGGCTCACAGTTGCATAATTTTTAATGAAAATGTTTGCTGCTGCTTTTCCCGTGTGTATTTTGTTATTATATTCAAGTGTTATTGGAGGCCGGCTACTGTTTTCATCACTCAATGCCTTGGCAAGTTTCCAGAGTTTGTTTCCATCTTTGTCCATGTTAAGGCTCTCGGTTTTTTCGATCCATCTCCTCCTTGCTGATGTTTTTACCTCTCTCTTGTATTTAGCTGAGGCTGCCTTGAGAGCAATATTGCTTTCTGTACTCTGCTCTGTTTCTGCTAATTCTCTGGCCATATTCAGGTCTTCTTCAAGCTTTTGTATTTCTTTGGACCAGTACGGTTTGTAGTTTTTTCTTGCCCCTCTTGGTATTGCGTCTTTTGCTGCCCTAAGTATTGCCTCAGTTAGCTTTTCCGTCATGTTCTTAATTTTTTTTTGATGGGTGTTGATAGGCTCACTATATGCGTCTGAGAGTTTTGCAAATTTGTCCCAGTCTGCTCTGTTATAGTTCCAGCGGGGAAGAGGTTTCTGCTCTTCCTGTGTGTAGTTAAGGTTGATAGTGAGTTTTATTGGTTTGTGGTCACTGTCCCCTATCTGGTTCATAACTATTCTACATATTTTATGGGATAAATCGCCAGTGGCAAAGCATGATTCCAGTATAGGAAAACATAACAGTAGAGTTGGGCCCAGGCTGGGATCACTGGTAACTGGAAGCTTGTCTCGAGCTAACAATACTTTAGTTCTGATTTCATTTCCTTGAAACGTTTTCCCATTCTGTTTGCACAGGATGCTGTCCTAAGCGCTGTGCTTCCTTCTCAGTGTACTCATTATACTTTCTTTATGGTGACTGACATACCACCGATTCTTAATATTTCTCATAACATCTAGCTACTTCCTAACATCTGCATTGGCCACCTCTCCAATGCTTCTGCCATAAAGACAGTGTGTTGACAGTGCTGCTACATGTTTTGACACAGAGGTGTCGGAGATATTGCCTGTCTTTTTGCAGTCACTTCTCTTTCCATCTGCTACCTCCACGTTCACGTTCCAAAAATTTTAGCCAGAATCAGCACAAGCAGCTGTATTTCTATTTTCAGGGTGCATCACAGGGAGGTACTTTTGGAATCTTGGTTATCTGCTAACCCTGTGTCTGCTGAGAGCAATGCGGTACCCTTTCACCCCATTTATGAAATAACATAAATACAATATTTATCAGGGGTGCCGCAGATCGGCATTGAATATAATTATGTTGTATGTTGGCATAAACCTAATATAGAATGACAGAAACTGTAACATCTATATGTTTTATTTGTTTGTTCAGTCCATATTATGTTAGTTTGGTTATGAAATAACATAAATACAACAGACATAGGTGTATGGAAGGATTTTATCAATTGCTAAACATTACTCACTTATAGGTATGTCAAGAAATTATTTATTGATATTTTATACCTGTTTTAATGTGATTTTTCTCCCAATTTCCAACTTCACAACTTTACAACACCTTGCATATCACACAAACAAACATAATTATATGCATTATTCACTTCTTTTTTTAGGTGTTAAAAAATTGTTTAAAAATCTATTTTTAAAAAGTTATTATTTTCACAACACCCACCAAAAATAAAGTAAATTGTCAAAAAAATAAGCCAGACCCAGGGAGCATTTTGCATAATTTTAAGCTAGGGTTCTAAAGATTAACTTATTACTGCCTAGAGTGAAAGCAACATTAGTTTTTGTTAATTTATTTTGAGCCACAAATTTCTGAGATACTTAATGTGTCCTTTTACTGGTGTGTTACTGGAGCATGAAAAGGAAGAAAAGATAAGTAACTCTGTGACCTTACAGGCATATCATAAGATAATTTTTCAGCGATCATCATATCATAAGATACAACTAAGGAGGGTTGGGCATCAGGATGAATACCCCCCATCATTTATAAGGTAAAAGTGATCCAAAAATGTATATGCTAATTGTAAAAAATTATATTTAATAATTTTTAATTTAATAAAAAATATTAAATTACAAATTGAAGTCATATTTGTTATGTCAAAAAGACATAGCTATCATGGTATTTTCTAATCTGCTTACAACAAATTGTGTTATTCATACTACATCATGGTAGCTTGCAGGAATTTGAGAAGGAATACAAGCAAAGAAGAAGATAAATATACTCCCTCATACATGACCTATATTAGACCTGTAGTGTATTCTATTGCTTTAAGCTACTGTGCATACTCTTGAGGTGTTGTACATTTTATTTTACTAGCTAAAACAAGATGTGCCTCTGCCAAGTCCAAATATGTTGAAACGTAAAATTATAATTAAAAACAAAAAGAAACATTTGCACAGAGGTAAGTAAAAACTTTACATCTTGCATGTAATGTGGTTTATCTTGTGGTGTAGCTAATTGTTTTAATTTCTCTTGGAAGGTTTAAAGTGTATTTACTGATTGTTTGCAATGTTTGTTTGTTACATGCTTTAAAAAAATGCATATAGTTATTGTAATATTTCTTGACCAAATAATCTCTGAAATTCATTATCATTATCATAAAACCTATAACTCCTTAGAATCATATGATACTACAGTAAATCTAGCAACACATAGTCCTCCAATGATTTCACTATTATTAATTATCTTATGATTTATTACTAGATATGCCTTGTCATCTGATGACTGTTTGTGGTGCCCTTCTTTTAATATCAGACCTTTATACAATTATATTATAATTGTAAATTAACCCCTTGGCTACTGGAGTAAATATGTCAAACCAGCGGTGCAACATGGGAAAATTATAATGGTTCTTTAACTAATTTCCCTAACCAATTTGCGCACCACATTCTTGCATTAAAATATTTGAGCGTATTATTACTGTATAGGGCCTACTCTAATTTATGATTTTACAAGTAGGTCCTATGATGCTTTTATATATTATGGAGATGTAAAAACCTTTCATATACATTCATCTCACAAAAGAAAAACATTTCCAAAAATGGTGACATTTCTACATTGAAAGCGATAAGGGTGACCTTACTGTATCAAATGCGTCTGATCACAAATATGAAACAGGTGTGCATCAGATATCTGAATCTATATCCTCCGAATCACTACTAGTATCACAATTCAAATCAACATTTTCTAAATTTCTTCCTGCATCAGATAAATTGCTGCTAGAATTATCATAAAAACCTTCTTCCAGATATTTATAAATTTCGGATTCATTGAGACTACACTTAGTATACAAGATAGTTACACAAAGAAACTCTAGCTATGTCAATACACAAAAGCAGAAGTTACATTTCTATTTTTAAATGACGTCTCTAGACAGTTTGAACTAGCCATCAGAGTATTTGAGCATCTCAAGTTGTTTTGTGTAATAAATTATACGAACACATGAGCCATTACTCTTTAAGGAGATGTCCACAAAATTGAGGTAACTTTTCATTGCTCCTTAAGGAGATCTCTGAAGCTGAGAGGTTTACTGTAATTCTGAACTTTTCAAAATAACTCCATAAGTCAACAAGATTGCCATATCCTACAATATTATAATATTTGTGCAATTAATTTGTTGAATATTAAAATTCACTCTTCTTCTATGTTTGTTCTCAAAATCGTGCAGGTCAGCAGGATTCATTCCAGATAATGGCATGTGTTGTGTTGTAGCTTACAGCTTAGCTGCTCTGTCTACTTGCTTCGACATAACACATATGACTTGAACATGTCATTTTTGTGTTATGTTTACCCTTCTACTGGTTGGAATAGCCAGCACTTGCCCAACCCTTCGTGGTTGTCTATTAAAACATGCATGACTGGCCAGTTTTGCTATTATTTTTTCACTTTTTGAGCACCAACATCAAAAAGATGAAATACACTAAGTCTCACAGCAGAAAAAATAGAAAGTGAGTGAATGCATGTAAATGTGAACAACATATGGTTAGTCCTCCATCTAAAATAGCAGCAAGCTAACAAATTCTTCAAAACAAATGGGACATGAACAATACTAAAGTGTGAGTGGCTGGAATATTTACTTTTACTGAGTGTTATTAAATGCATGTTCTGAGATGATGATATAGACTGTGCTGTTGGGAAATATCACAAAGAGTGTTATTGCCAATGATATATGCTGTTATATTTGATGATGACATCATCACAAAAACAGCTCACTAAGATCAACAATACATGCATACATTTTGGAAGGATGATTTATATTACATACCTGTCAACCTGTTGAGACTGAAAACCATTAAAAAAGTTATGAAAAACCGTAATTGAGCATGAAAAACCGTAAAATCGTACACAGTGGTGAGGGGGCTCCATCCGATCACAGAAAAAAAAGAAGAAAAAAAGGTAATTCAGGTTTTTTTTTACGGGTAGTTAGCCTTTGTTTAACATAGACAGTCATAGTGTGGGAAAATTATAGAGCACAAAGACTAGGCCTATGTAACTTTAATACAAAAATATGACAAGAAGAAATATGAAAAAAAATTAATACAGAGAATGGATGCTTAGATCCGCTTGAAACTATAACATCTTGAGTGACTCTATGAGTATGATTAAGAAGGTACAAGTGGATTGAGGCCTTGAGAAATGCGAGCTTGAAGGCAGTTACATTTATTTTCGTGCCGGGACATGTGGGCGTTCGAGGCAATGAAAGAGCGGATCAACTGGCATCGTGTGCGATTGTGGCAAAGGGCGATGGGGCAATGGATCGTGCTGACGTTTTGAACTCCTTAAGAGATATAACACGCGAGAGTGAGACGAATGTGGATGATGATTCCTTTTCAATGGCTAGGATTAAAGATCAGGGATTGAGATGCGGTGTTGCTAGAGGTGAACATTTTGGAGGGCGCAGAAGAATGATGGTCAACCAGCATAGGACCGGTACTGTCAGCAGAAGTGTGATGGCGGATACACTCAAGGAGAGATCGGAGCAACTATGGATGTGTCCAGTTTGCAGTGATGATGATCCGACGACTAACTAACTAACTAACTATAACAACTTGTTATAAAACGTGCTCTATAAAACGTTCGACAACAATGTCAACTATCCATGAAAAGCGCACATCATGTATTTATGATCAGCGGAGATCGTGCATCTATGACCGGCGGAGATCATGCATCTATGGCTGGCAGTAATCATGCATATATGGCCGGCAGAGATCGTTCAACTATGACCGGCATCAATCGTGCATCTAAAACCGGTGGAGAATGTGCATCTATGAACGGTTGAGAATGTGCATCTATGACCGGCGGAGATTGTGCATCTATGACCGGCAGAGATTGTGCATCTATGACCGGCGGAGATTGTGCATCTATGACGGGCAGAGATCATGCAACCATGACCGGCAGCAATGATGCATCTATGACTGGTGGAGATCGAGCATTTATGACCGGCAAAGAATGTGCACCTATGACCGGCAGAGATTATGCATCGGCTATCGGCGGAGGTCGTACAACTATGACCCGTGGAGATTGTGCAGCTCTAACCGACAGGGATCGTGCATCTATGAATAGCGGAGATCGTGCATCTGTGAATAGCGGAGACTGTGCATCTATTATCAGCGGAGACCGTACAACTATGACTCGTGGAGATTGTGCATCTGTGATATGAAGGGATCGTGTATCTATAGCAGCCATGGCTTCATTTTCAGTCAGCGGCATTATTTTCTCATTTTCCGTTTGTATTTCCTAAAAAGAAACATAACGTGACAATAAAATATCGGTTTAAGATAAGTCTAAAGATCAGATTTAGGCCTACATAAACAAATAACATTCTATTATTTAACTATAGGCCTACCTACACTACCTAGGTCTAAGAGGCAAACAAAAACAATAAAAATTAAACGATGTATATAGTAGGCCTAGAAACAAAATACATGTGTTACTAGTATTTGTGTACTGTAGATACACTAACACACTCAATGCACGTGGACAAAAATTCCCTAAGTTTGGTATAAAGACAACGTCCCCAGCACAGAGAATAATTAAAGTACTGGATAGTGTGTTAAAAGCATTGTTTCAACAACACTTCACCCCGAGACCAGATCAAATAAAACCCGCAAACGACACTATTGTGAATGAAACACGTACAAATCACTGTTACCACTAAAATATATACAAAAATATCAGTGTCACCACTAAATTTAGTAAACAACCCCATAACGTACAGAACTGCAGAAATTCACGTAAAAACCCGTAAATGCCGGTGTACGCCCTTAAAGCCGTACAGCTTGGAAAAAAACCGTAAAAATTACGGCACTTTACAGTCAGTTGACAGGTAAGATATTAGTAAAATAAAGGCTGTGGTAATTACAAAGCAAAGTCAAAGTATGTATATTTACAAAAATGGGGAGGTCATTAAATACATGCAGCGAATTATATATCTGGTATAAATAATTACAGAGAGTTTCTACTCTGAAGTAAATATAAAATGTAATATGACAGTAACTAAAAATAAACAAAAATATATGTCTTCAACTAACATTAATATAAAGTTACCTGTGCTGAATAATAATTAGTACACCTCTGAAAGTTGAAACCTCTGGGTAATTCATTGGGATAAACAAACTTAGAAAGAAAATCAAGAGTGAATAGAGCTGGATATGACAGATGACTACTTTCATTGCATAACCATGCAGGTATACAGGAATTCAGATGTGCTTTCAAGAGACTTGTTAGGGACAGAGTATACTGAAGACACATAATAAAATGATTCTATCTAACCTGATATTTATCAAATTGGTGTCATAACTGATAAATAAAACACCATATTTTATAACTAAAAAATAAATTTGCTGCAATTTGTAACTAGCATTTACATTCATACACATTAAATGATCTGTAGAAAGTTTTAGTTACTGTTACATATAATGTATGTTGTGAAATGAGATAACATCTTTGGTTTGAGTATATAAATGTGTAGCATGACAGTACATGTTCATCAGATTATCTGCTACAGAATCACAACTTTTTGAGTGTTGCTTTCAATGTGCCTTTTACTATTTTGTTAGCTCTTACACAATACATGTGATGTTGCATGTTTGTATTGACTTGTAAGGGTTGAATTTGATTTTACAGGAAATTCCAAAGGTATATTTAAACATATAAGCAACATCATTATTGAATTGACAATCATATTTAATCACCCACACTTTAACATCTTATTTAGTAATAAACACCCACATCTGAGTGCTACTTTCATTCAGTCAACACCCACTGTTTCTCAACATCTATATTCATTATACACTTATATTCAATCAGCACTCACATTCAACTAATAGGCCTACACATATTAAATTAGCATATGAACACACACATTCATTGAACACAAACATTTAATGAATGCAGACATGCAATGAGCACAAGACATTCAGTGAACACGCAGATTCATTGAACATAGACATTCAATTAACACAGACATTTAATTAATAGTCATATTCAAAGATTACTCCGCTTCCATCTTCACTTAACATGAAAATTATAAGCATAGCCCCATATTATCATTGCATATATCGCATACATTTATTTTCTGAGAAATAGAAATTGACTTCTGATGCATAGTGTAAACAGATAAGTTGCAACCTACTTTATCATTGTTTCCAGCTTTCCTATTTTCTTTCTCATAGAGTAGTTCACAGACACTTGAGATACTTATGCAGAACACAACATAGTGAGTTTTACCATGCACAAGGAGACAAATTAGACTAATGGACAAAAAAAGTAGATGACAGTATACAAACAGACTAAATCTACATTTCAACCATAAGGTCTTTCTCATGAAAAATGCAAAAAGAAAATGATAAATATAATAATTAATTATTATATTTAATCGTTTGTTCTGCTTGTTTTAAGAAAGTTATCTTAAGAAAGATCTTATTGTTGAATTGTTGAAGTAGTATTTTTTGTATACTGCCATCAATTTTTGTTCCATATCAATCCGTCTGATAGTCTGTAAATGACAAAACTCACTACCTTGTGTTCAGTGTCAGTACCTCATTGATTATACAGTGTTACTGCAGTTTTACTTATTAAAGAAACTCTAGAGTGAGATTTATATTTATTCTGAATAAATTTGATATCAATCAATAAATCAAGTGTCATGCCGACTGGCATATACGATAATATTTCTCCACAACTCTGTCTCTTGTGTTGTTAACCTGTAGCAACACGTATTCTACAAATGCCATCTAGTGATAAACGTCTGATGTCGACAAATGTCTACATCGAGGTAGCCATTTTTATTCATGGACAACAATTGTCCATGTTTATTTCCCATCATGTTTTTATAATAAGTGTGTCTATAGTGATTGTTCCTTAGTTTTCTGAAGTGATATAAATATGCAGTTGTAATTTATTCGACCTTTTACATTTGGAAACCAAACTGCATAGTAGGTCTAGCTTTGGTGCCTCCATTTTTCACTATTTCTTCATGGATTATGATTCAGAAAAGGACAAATTTTAAAGCATTAGTGTTTCAGTTACTGTAGATTAGCTTTTGGTGTTTTCGAGAGATGTTTAGGCCTATGATATTTAAAAGTGATGTAATTGGTGTCATTTAAGATGAGGAATTTGAGGAGTATGTATGACTTTGATGCAGTAAATACTTTGTTTGCAATTAGGTATTAGGTCTCTTAATTTTCCTCTTCACACACTGGACATGTCTATAAGGGCTCAGAACTCCACTTCAGTAAATCTCTCCGGGTATAATGGCTGATGGTTTAGGTTTTATGTTGGATCACTGCTCTTTTTGAAATCTTTGTCAGGGCTTCTCTATGGGCCATGCCCATCCTTACTCCCAATTTACACATTTTTGATATTGACTCATGTTCAATCATCTCAAAATCCTCTGATCATGAGGACTCATGAAGAGCAATGCGTATGTTTGCTCGGTCCATAGACTGACCATCTGTTGTGGTGGCGAGGTTACCTAATTGGTCAGTCTGTTCGTTTCCCTCCTTGCCCGTGTTTCTGGGGACAAAGATTTGTGTGCATTTGTCCACATTCATGATTTTCATTGTACACAACATAACAGTGACACACACAAACAAATACCTCCAAATCATATCCAGCATCCATTTATCTCTATTGCCTCCAAAGTTTAAATCATAACTCAGTAAATAAAAATGTTAAAACAAAAATGCAAACACATGCAGAAAAACCAGAAGTCATAATAAATGGCTGGGTGTCAGAGGAAATATGAATTTTTTTCAGCTGTTTAATCAAGTTAGTTAATAAGCAACATTTGGGATCTATTTTCATGGTGCAGTGACAACCCATGGATGGCTGTATGGTTAAAATGGCTGTGTGATTAGAATGTTAGAATGTTGTTAATGTTGTTCTCAGACCCTTAGTGTCCTGGGTTGAATCCACAGTTGGGACACGATTTTTACTTTCAGAGGTACAATCAAAATCCTATCTGTACATGTCGCTGTGTTTGCTATGGCACAGCTGCCTTTATTTTCACAGCCCATAGAAAGCCTCCCTGCACTCCTTCATAGAAGAACATGCAGTAGTGAAAGTGAAAACCCATCCAGAAATTTCTCTTTTTGTCTTCCTCTTTTTCTTCTCCCTTTGATCTTTCTGGTGTTACTAAAGGTTAAGTTTTTTCTCTTCTCATTACATGCCCTAAAAATGTTACTGTCTGCTTCTAATTTTTGCTATAATTTGTCTTTTTACTCCAGCATTTCTACGGACTTCTACATTAGTTTTCTTGACTGTCCACAGAATTTTCATAATTATTCTTAAAAACCACATCTTAGTTGCCTCAATACAGCCCATCTTCAGCTCTTTTGTATGCCGTCCATGCTTCCATAAAAAGAATTGGTTCATTATAATATCCTATCACTGGAATAATATATTTGAATAATAATATACATTATAGAAATATAATTTCTATGCACAGAAAACTTAAACATTGTCTACATGATATTTCATAAAATAACAAATTTTACAGTAAGTAATATAGTCTGTGTAGTAGAACTGTTGTAATATTTCTGCAACAGGATGCATAAATGGTCCATATATTTAATATTTGCTGAAAAGTTACAAAGAAATGTAAAATTAGGTTTATTTGTTTAAAAAATTAAACGTACGGGGTAAGTGTTTTTATAATATTTTAAATATGCAAAAGAACTTAAGGTCTCATTGTTGACTTGTCAGATCAACCATTATCCAATAATAATCTCTCAGTAGATAACATTGCTTTCCTCTTGTGAAAGTGGCACAGCACATCATCTGCATAGTTATATTTCCCATTGTGGTGCAACATTAAAAGAACCCAGCATTGCACATTACACTGGGGGGACCAGATGAACTCCAGCTCTGACCTTGGTCCTAGCTGCCAGCATTTGCATGGTGGCCTAGTTATGAATAGGTGTCACATGAGATGTTGTGAAAGGAAGCTCTGTGCAGGACCTGACAATTCTCTTGGAGAGTCCCTCTTTGGATGGCAGGAAATGTATAGTTAGGTTGCTATGGACATCTATGGCAGGAAGGATGCTTGGCAGGAGAGCTCAAGCTCATAACTACAACTGTGTATGTTGCAGAGATGTAGAAAAGTCACAAAACTTCTAGAATTTATCCCTTCTGAGTAGAAGATTTGGTCTCAGGGTATTGCACACCACTGAGATTTGGGGGTCCTCTTGGTATGAAATAAAGCTCTGGAAAAACTTCATTAAAATGAAACAAGAGCTATATTGCTCATCATTCCCAGGGATCAATACAAACAAGTAAATAATAATATTCTTAGATCAGAATTTATTACTGCTTAATCATAATTAAATCTGACTTTAAATAGTAATGATAATATGTTTTGTTAACTGTTCAGTCAGAATTTGTTACTGTTAAATATAATTAAGTCTGACAGAAAATAGTATTGGAAAATTGTTAACTATTAAATCCAAAATGTGAAAATGTAGAACTCACAATAAATAGTTTTACTTATGCACACAACTGCCTTAATTAAGGCACAAATATCTAGAAGCAAGTAGACAATAAATTGGGCCATCTATGCTTACTGTAGCTTCCATGGCTGATTGTTAACTATTTCTTCATAATGTTCTAAGTGTTGTTTTGTCACATAATTATTGATGTTTGTTTTAGAAAAGGCATCTAAGAAAATCAGAGGTAAGCATTGTTAATTTTAGCTACTATATCCATCTCTTTGGAAACTATTTTGATTGAATAATTCAACTTTTTACATCCCAAAACATTTACCTCAAGAAGTCCAAAAGTGTTAATTTGTACACAATGAAAAGAAATGATTGTAGTTTATCAATGTTTACCAAATAGATGAGTTTCATATGCCCTGCCACATATTTTAAATTAGTAGAAGACACAAAGGTGTTGTACAATTATTGAATAAACACAGCAACATAATGTTGATCTATAGCATAACTCAGCTAAGAATTGAGATTCTGGATTTAAAAATATGTGAATATAGGCTAACCAATACCTGAGAAAGGAATGGTTTGATTTATTGAATAACTCAAATGTTCAGAGACATGGATATACTGCCCTAGTCATTCCAGGGTTAGAGGAAATAAGAGATCTGACTTATTGGCAGGAAATGCGGTGAAAGACAGCACATTGCTGAGAAGAAATAAAGCAGCCTCAATCAAGGCAGTAATAAATTCATTTCAAGATGAAGATGATGTCAGTGAGGCTGATAACGTACACATACAGAGAATGTCAGAAATGGGAGTGTCTATAGGGAAGGAAAAGTGTTTTTTTTAAAGTCTAGAAGATCATGCAATCCACATCTGACCAGGACTCGTGAGTCTACATACACTGGGATTGCTGCTGGAATGGAGAGCGGAGTACTTATGGTAGTACCCCACATTCTGTGATTCTAGTTTCTAATCATGAAATCAAATAACCAAAGAGTCTATGTATTTGACATAGGTATCTCAAATTATTCCATAATAACCAGTGAAATTTATTGTTTATATATGTTTAAAGAAAAGTATTATTTCTTCTCCTATATTCAGGACATATATATGACTATAATAAGGTGGGGGAGGGGTTAACTAATAAAAACTAATCGCCTGGTTTTGTGGAAATTTATGATATTTTTTAGGAGCGCGGGGAGAGGTGGGAATGGAGACCACTAAGGGGATGGGGGTTACCATATTTATTTGCTTGTTTCTTAATAATGTCATGCCTTGAATCCCTGAAACCCTTCCCTCCACCTTATCTATGCTCTTGCTTGTATTCCAAACTGCACAGCAACATATACATTATTTATGTATTTACAGCTAACTGAAAATAGCAGACAATTATGAGTTATGGGAACTAATAAAAAATACAATAATAGATTTTGAATTGGAAAAATGTATTGTCAGTCATTCTCTTGGAAACCTTAGAAAACTATAACATCAGAGGTCAGCTGTTGGTCAATATAAAGCATTATACCAAAAATGCCATAGTTCATTAATAACAACAGATGGAATATCTGAACCTTTCGAAACAAGATCTAGAGTAAGCTAAGACTGTGTTCTTTCACCTCTCCTTTTCATCATATACATGGACAGAATAATAAAAGATCACGTCAACAAAGAGAAAAACAGTGAAAATAAGCCTGATAAGAAAATTAATAATGAAACAACGAACTACCGGTACTATTTGCCTATGATCAAAGTATAATGTAGGCACCTTTCAGAAAATTAGGAAAGCTTGCAAAATTACATCAATGCATTGCTTTAATGCAATTTGAGTTTAACAATGTATGTATGTTTGTTAAGAATCTCAGTAGCTACCAATCAACATATTACCTATGGTTGGAATGGAAAAAGATCATTTCAGTTAACATTGTTTCCATTCTCTTTTAGTAGGCCTATAGTTTTATAGATTTAGGTTATGTAGCATAAAAGCTACTATAGATCTGCTTAGGTGCTAGACCTATAGGGTAGCCTGGAGGCAAGACGGCACAATTTTTACATTTTAACATATTCTGACAACTAGACTTAGCTATGAGAGGCCCAACTGTCATCAGTGTATAGCTGATCCATCCATCTAAGTGAGAGTATTGAAAACATACATGTAGACAGTAGAATTATATTTATTTAATATGTGTAAAAAAAAACATCTTTCCCCATTTTATAGGACAAGATGGTGCAGACAAAAAGGTGTTAGACCTACACACCATTATAAAATTGAAGGAGTTTGTCAGATCTAGCAAACTGGCTGTGTGTAAATGTGTTATAAGAATAGATAAATAAATAGCCTAGTTTTGCAACTTTAATCAGAAAAAAAAGTTTGAATAAAAAAATAGCTTGTAAGTCCCATTTTAAAGCTAATAATGTCTTTGTAAGGTTGGATGATCATTATAACCATATATATCAGTTTCTTCCAGCTTTAGATTGGCATCTGCAATTCCTCATGACGATCAACAATTTTCTTCATACATTTTGAATGCACTATCTTACCCCAATAAACGTGCACCATCTTATCCCAATTCACATTTTCAACAACTGTCAAAAATTCCAATGAAAAAAGGAGTCTGACATGATAATATGCTTAAGAACTTAACAACACAACATATATTTCAGTTTAAATATTGAAATATCATAATATTAATGATAACAGCAGGCTGAGTGCAAAAAAGTTGAAAAAATAAATAGATCAAACAGAGTGAAAAAATATTATTCAGCATTGTTGAAAATTGACATCCTTGACCTAACAAACTTCATTGTGTCAAAGATAGGAATATTGGCATCTAACCTAGTCAATTGTGCTACCAGTAAAACCCATAAGCTCTGGAAAAAACCCTCTGCGCCATCTTACCCCATTTGCTGTCTTGCCTCTGGCTACTCAATTCAAAAATGATATTATCATAATTTTGTAAGTATACTTTGGTAGGATAAATATTTTGACATATTTTTCATTGATTTGTCTGGATTTTTGTATGAGAAATTACAGATTGTTAGTGAATGCAATATTGAAACATATGAAGTCTAAAAAGATCACAAGTTACTAGAACTGTAGATATAACTTTGTGATTTTATTTTCTTCAATCAAAAGCTTTTCACTTCAGTTTTAGGCATGTTTTTAAACCATTAGGGAGGAGGAGTGGGTGTTACCTTTATTTTTTATATCTTTTTTACTTTTTTTTAATAGTACTAAGTATCATGTTGTATCTTTCTAAAAATGGAGAAGTGTGATTTGAGCCTTATAAATTCCCACGATCACTCCCACACCCCTACTATTATCAGAAGTAATAAACTTGTTACCACAGTTGTTGTATAGGTGATCATAAGCATACTATCTTTTCTCATAATTTAAATAACATGAACTATTACTGGTGTTCAATATATATATATATATTTATAAATAATGAATCATTATTCTTATTCATTATTATAAAAAACAGTGGAAAGTTATTTACAGAATCCATGATTATGCCTAGCCTATACAGTATTAAAAGTCACAAGCCTTTATAAGTCATTTTATTTTAATTATTTAAAGTTACATAAAAACAATGATAAATAAAATTCTTCTTCTTCAGCATTCATTCTCAAACTCCTGCTGGATCTCTCTGGATCTCTCCATGGTCCTATTAGATTTCCAGCAGGATATAATCCAGAGAATGAAAATGCATTGTGTCGCCATTTTATTTGTACCAATGGTCTGACGCATACATCTTTGGCTGAAAACAAAATTCAAAGTAGCTTTAATAAAAATATGTTCATAATAGATCAATAACTTTATTGCATAACCAAATGAGACATGTGATAGATAACTGTTTCTATAAATTACTGATCTGATGGAGTATAAGACTTTCACTGAATAAAGAGGGATGTTCATGAGACTGACAGCTTGTTTGTAAAAAATAAATTTCAATACTGCATGTTTCCCATTAGTGAGTTGCTGGGAAGTGATACTTGTGGCTGTGTGATGAAACTTGTGGCTGTGTGATGAAACTTGTGGCTGTGTGATGAAACTTGTGGCTGTGTGATGAAACTTGTGGCTGTGTGATGAAACTTGTGGCTGTGTGATGAAACTTGTGGCTGTGTGATGAAACTTGTGGCTGTGTGATGAAACTTGTGGCTGTGTGATGAAACTTGTGGCTGTGTGATGAAACTTGTGGCTGTGTGATGAAACTTGTGGCTGTGTGATGAAACTTGTGGCTGTGTGATGAAACTTGTGGCTGTGTGATGAAACTTGTGGCTGTGTGATGAAACTTGTGGCTGTGTGATGAAACTTGTGGCTGTGTGATGAAACTTGTGGCTGTGTGATGAAACTTGTGGCTGTGTGATGAAACTTGTGGCTGTGTGATGAAACTTGTGGCTGTGTGATGAAACTTGTGGCTGTGTGATGAAACTTGTGGCTGTGTGATGAAACTTGTGGCTGTGTGATGAAACTTGTGGCTGTGTGATGAAACTTGTGGCTGTGTGATGAAACTTGTGGCTGTGTGATGAAACTTGTGGCTGTGTGATGAAACTTGTGGCTGTGTGATGAAACTTGTGGCTGTGTGATGAAACTTGTGGCTGTGTGATGAAACTTGTGGCTGTGTGATGAAACTGCATGTTTCCCATTAGTGAGTTGCTGGGAAGTGATACTTGTGGCTGTGTGATGAAACTTGTGGCTGTGTGATGAAACTTGTGGCTGTGTGATGAAACTTGTGGCTGTGTGATGAAACTTGTGGCTGTGTGATGAAACTTGTGGCTGTGTGATGAAACTTGTGGCTGTGTGATGAAACTTGTGGCTGTGTGATGAAACTGCTTGCCCTTGCTCTCATTGGGCTACATCATGTACATTAGGGTAAATTATTATATTTACCCTCTAACAGGAAAAAACCCAGTCGTTACTGAGTGTTGAACCCTGGAACTCATAGAAGTAAGACAAATGCTCTAATCTCTCAGCTATGCACCCCACTTGCAGCTTTTGCAAGGAAAAAAATACCTATATTTACAGACACAATCCCCCTATAGAGCGCAGAAAGTGGCAATCACTTTAAACTGTGTGTTCCACACAATAATTATATTCTTCCTACCAGATCTTCTGTCTTTTCTTCTAATAGACCCCTATAGTGACACTTGTATTTTCATCATTTCATCCATTTAGAATAGGAGTTTCTGCAAATTTTCTCAGATATTTTCAGTTTTATTTGTGGACCCTTAAGTGTGGAGCTTATGTAGAGTGATGTATACCTGTTTTATGTTCAAAGTTTGCTCTTCCAGAATCATTAGAGTTAAACTGTAGGTCCTCTAAGACCAAAAGTATGACAAGGGACAAATCAATTAATGAGTTTTCAGATTCAGTCTCTATCACTAGCAGGAAATGAAAATGAGCCAACAAATGTGTGTATCTTGATTCTCTATCAGCAACAATGGGGTGTCTTATGAAGAAGTCGGAAGACAGTTGATTATTGTACACAGAACATGATACACATGAAGAACATATCACTGGATAGCAACAAGAGTAACTGTCTTTTGAGCCTGGATATTGTCACTGGCAATATATGGATTGAAAAACTACAGAAAGATTCTGATAATACCATTGACATCAAAAAAGACAAATCAAGAATAAGAATATTTAAATTTGGAGAGTGCTGGCTCTTATACAACAATATAATAAGAAAGGTTAGATTCTTTGGCCACAGAGAGCCATTACAGCATAAAATAAATAATAACGGCAGGCATGTTTGTAGCAGGGGTAAGGCCACCCAAAACGATGATGGATAAGAGACATCTCAGAATGTTTAAACAAGCCCCTCACTGCGATAGGTCAACACATCCAGAACTGTGAAAATTTTAGAAGATTTATAGAAAATACTGTGTTCTGGAAAGAATATATAACCTGAAGAAGAATATATGAATACTAGTCTTGGACATTCACAGATAACATGAATGTACCACCAAAGTCGCATGAGTCAGGTTATTCGATATTAATGCAAATAAAATTATCATTGCCTGTATTTTGCATATGTCTCTGTACCCAAGAAGAGGTTAACCATGATATCTTCTCTCTGACTGTAATTCTCTATAAAGTAGATCTTTCGGTAGTTTGCCATTTTCCATCCTCTTAGTGTGACCCAGCCATCTGAGTCACTGAGCATAGAATGTAGCCTTACTGTGATAATGCCTGTTCTTTCCAATACATGAGTGTTAGGACTTTGTCCTACCACTTAACACCAAGAATTCTATATAGGCACTGTATGTGAATGCTGTATTAATACTATACTACCAGTAGTGTGTGTGTGTGCGTGCATATGCATGTATATATATAAATATTTATCATATAATATATATTATTGTATCATATATAACATTATACATCATAATTATTATACTGTACTATACTATATTACATTACATTTTATTATATTCAATCAAGTGTCGTGGCGTAGGTGATCAGGCTTCTCAACTCCCAGTCCCTTATGTTGTTAATAAGTTCAGTTGGAGACTTCTTTTTGTGCCACAGTGACATCCCATCCAGAAATTTATCAGTTTGTCTTCCTCTATCTCTTCTTCCCTTGATCTTTCCCTATATTATAAAACATTACATTAAATTTTGGTGGCCATCTCATCTTCCAAAGCAACATGAAGAATTATTATATTATATTATTATTATTATTTACTGTATAAACATTATTGTATCATATATTATCATATATTATTATATTTTATTATACATTGAATATGCTATGCTTTCTGAGTACAGGGTATCTGCATTTATTTTACATTGGCTTTACTATTTAGTAGTTAGCTTATCTAGTAACAATATCACATTAATATAGTATTTATCGCTTCTTAGTTTTGTTTCTGTGGAAATCTCCACCTTGTCAGATATCCTCTGACTTTGTGGTTATTTACATATCCAAAATTGCTCAAAAGTTTTAACATATTTTTAATATTTCAATATTTATTTTATATTCACTATATTGCTTTTTGAAATAAATGTTAAATTATAATTAAATACATAGGCCTACATGTGATTTGTTCAATGAATCTTGTGTCAAGCCAAGTGGCGTAGGCTATTATTTCTCTCCTGAACTCTGTCTCTTGTGTTGTTAATAAATTCAGTTGGTAACTTCTGGTTTTGCCACAAGGACAACCCATCCAGAAATATCTCTCTTTATTTTCCTCTGTGTCTTCTCCGCTTGATCTTTCCAGTGGTTTCTAAATGTTCAAGTGTTGTTCTACTCATCACATGTCCTAAAAATCTTGATTGTCTACTTCTAATTTTAGCTATAATTTGTCTTTTTACTCCAGCATATCAGAGGACTTGTACATTAGTTCTCTTCACTGTAAATGGAAGTTTCATCATTTTTCTCAAAATGCATATCTCAGTTGCCTCTACCTTATCTTTACTGTACATGCTTCACATCCATAAAGAAGGATTGGTTCAATATAACATTCTAGCACTTTAATTTGCATATGCATTGATACTACTCCATTGCTTAGAATGTTTCTCATATTTTAAAATGCTTGTTTTCCTGCGCTAACCTGATCTTTATCTCATTGGAGCACCAGCCATCTGATGTTAAAATATGCCAAGATACTTGATTTTATCCACTTTACTTAATTTTGCATCATTGATATTAATACTACATATAGGCCTAAAGATTGTTACATTCATTAATGCAAACAAACATAATTATTTGGTCATTGATAGTGTATTATATTATGGTATTTTTCCTATTAAAATAATTACCTCTTGCAGTAAGGTGTGTCCTTTTCAAAGGTAGATGTGAATCCCACCTGGTTAAATTAGAGCTTGTGACCATTAAAAAAAATAATGGACATCACAGTTCAGCTTATCCTGCTAAACTCATAAGAAAATAAATTATGTAGTCGTTTTTGTATTTTTTATATAGTTGATTTTGAATGTTATTTTATTAGTGACAGTTGTGCTTAAATAAATTTTTAAAATTTAATATTTGTCATCCACATTTCTAGCTCAAAATATGTCAAAAAGATTGCGTCCAAAACCACCTACAGGAGTAATCAGTGATACTATTGCAAAGCCAAAACTGAGTGAAGTAGAGGAAGATGTGGAAATGACATTTCCACAGGCTGGCACTGAGCAACCAGAATCAGCTAATCCTGCCCTTGACCAAGTAATTGTTCCTACTCCTGAACCAGAACAAAAGTCTCCAAGCAGAATTGCACTGGAAAAAAATCTTTCAATAAGCAGGTGATAAATTTTTGTTTAAACAGTGATAAATATTCTCTACTTTAATAATCGAACCAATATATTTTAAGTAGTTTGTAGATTCAAGAAATTTTTCTGTATAAAATCGTGAAAGAAGTGCTACAAGAATCAGCAACAGAAACATTCAGGACAAAAAGAATAACACTCAAGCTTGGGAAACAGATAACATACTGAAACTATGTGATGATTGAAGACAAGTGAAAAAGGTTAAGAAAGAAGCCCTAAAATGACAGGGCAATATAGCAAAATTAACAAATATATGAGAAGAAAATGTAAGAAGCAGGGCTAGAGGAACAGTACATGAATTAAACATGGAAACAGTAATATATGACCCCGTAAGAAAAATGTATGGCCTTTTGTTTTTGTCTTTCAGACGGTCATTTAGACTGTCATAAGAAAGATAAAACAATAAATAATTCCAAAGATATCTATTATAGAAGATAAGCATGGAAAGATGCTAAATGAAAAAACAAATATAATTAAAAAAATATGGGCAGAGTATGGCAAGAAACTGTATAACTGTGACTGTGATCCTGATTATAGGGCCTACTATATTAGAAAATGCTGTAAGCAACAGAGAAAGAGGAAATGCAAGAATTCTAGTAGAAGAAATTATAGAGACAATATGAACATTGAAAGGAGTGAAATCACCTGGCATAGGTAACATCCCAGCAGAACTTCTTAAGTATGGATGAATGAATGTGTAAATATCATTACTAAATTGTCAAGAAAATTTGGAGTTAAAAAAAAATGCCTGCTGTGTGAACACAATCACTAATAATATCCATTTACAAAAAAAAAGGAATTTGAAAGTGTGTAATAATTATAGAACTATTAACCTTATAAAACACCCAATTAGCAGACTAAATCACAGAACTGAGAAAATAATTGCAGAAGAACAAGTTGGATCAAACACAAGCACCTTAGAAGAAATCTTAAACATCAGGATTTTAATTGAAAACCATATTCAGTATCAGCATAATCTATACCACAAACACCATGTTCTTGAAGGAAACAGATTTCAGATTCCATGTCATCAAGATGACTAATAATCTATTGGAAATTGGTTGTCACAGACTGAGACATTTATTTAATACTGGGACAGTCAGTCAACGTGTAATGGCAGGTACACTCGAGGAGAGATCTGAGCACCTATAGACTTGTCTGGAGTGCAGTGATGATGATCCAATGACTAACTAGCTAACTATTTATTTAATAATAACATTGTTTTTAAAAGCACACAGAAATTACTTTATATTGTTGGCATGTGAAATTATGCTATATTTAGAGTGTGTGTACAGGTAATCAGGATTTATTAAGAATATGGTAGATCTGTGGAAGTCAGTATCAGCCAAAGTTCAATATCAAAGTGTACACTCCTTTCATAAAGAGAAATTATTTACTAATGCTTAATAATACTTACTCCTTGAGATTTGTCATCTTTATTATGTAGTGATTTATTATCCTCTCTGAGTAGGATTCTTCTCAAAACATTATATGATACTGAAAGCTGAAGTTTTCTAAGTTTCAAACAAATCTGTGAAGAAACTTCCCCTTGCATAAAAGGGTACCAAAGGGTACAAAGAATATGAAACAATTGTATTAAATAATTACATTTTTCTTTTAGCAGTGAAGGCCCTGAAATTGTTGAACCTACGAAAGAAGGAGATGATGCATTTGATAGTGACTCAGATTCCAGCGACAGTGATGATGATGATGACACAGCGATTTCAGAGGAAGAAAAAGAGAAAACTAGAAAGAAGCAAAAGAAAATTTTGACAGAGGAAGAGAAAAAACGCAGGCAAAGAATGAAGAAAGAAAAGGTAAAGTTAATGTTTTGAAATATTTGAATAAATAAATACATTTCTAAGCCATACTTTTTTATATGTCATACAAATATTTGAAATGTTAATTAAAATTTTTTACACTGATATGTTAATGCCCTTCCCATTGAAAAGAACTGTAATATTAACACACACACATACATACAAAATAAATATGCAAAATTGAATTTTTGACCCAAAATAAAATTATCAAAAACAAAACAGACTGAATGAATAAGAAATACAATACTATGCACTCAACATTGAACAATGAAAGCAAATAATGGATAAATAGTTATAAAAATTATATGAAGGAACAGAGTCAGCATAAAAAAAAAAACAAAGGTAGATACAGTACCTGGCAGGATAATTTTAGGCCTATGGAAGGCAAGTTGCCATACAGGTAACATAGATACAATGGCTCTCAAGAATATAAAAAGTATAATCTCAGAGGAACAAGACTGAACAACAGTTATATCAAGTGACATATTCTTTCCAGAATCTTGTCTTCGTCATGGATACTCTGAATACCTCTCTGTTCCAGACAAGTAGGCCTGCATTGGCCAAAGACATGTGCACACATTCTTCAATGTCACTGGTCCATTGTCTTCTTGGTCTTCCTCTTCTTCTCTTACCCGGCACTCTGCCTCTAGAATCAGCCTTTCGGTACCATCATGTCGCTTTAAGTGTCCAAAATACTGTAGTTTCCTTCTTATGGTGATATTAAGAAGAAACCCTTCGTTTAGTTTCAGTAATTTCAAAACTTCAATTTTCTTCGTTTTCTCTGTCCATGATATTCGTAGGATTGCTCTGTAGCACTTCATTTCAAATGAATTTATTCTTTTTGATATTGTCTTATTTAGAGTCCAAGTCTCGCATCCATATGTTGCCACTGGGAAAACACATGATCTTAAAATGGTTAATTTAGTGTCATTATTACTATTTTGCCATAGCTTTCTCATTTGTGTTAATTTGAGTGTTAAATTGCGAGTCTTCTTCTAATCTCGATTGAACAATCTCCGGAACTGTTTATATTTTCTCCCAGATATTTGAATTTGTTTAAACATTCTAGTTCTATATTGTCTATGTTGATTATTGTTTGATGTATTGGTTTTGTTTGTTGTCATAATTTTTTGCATGAATATTATATGCACCAAGATGGTTGTGTTATTGAAGTTTGTGACAAAAATACACATGGATTTGTGGTTTATACCATGGAAATGTTGGTAGAATAGATCACCTTTCATTTTTTCAATATGTAGATCAGGACATAATATTTACAGATAATAGTATAAATATAATGAAAGTGGCTGTGGGTAAATGAATAAAACAGGTCTGAAATACAAGCATTACATCATCAAGATTCGCACAGTGAGCCAATATATCAGATTTAAGAACTATGATGTTCTTAAGCCTCTTATCACTGCTGTGTCTATAGAGAAGTGGAGGACCATGAAAAGCTGCAGGTGTCTGAAGATCAGATGAGAAGGAGAAGGTGCCAGAACAAAACACTATAGACAGCATAACTGTGAGGACGAAGATTCAAGACTTCTTCAGAGGAAGAACTTTTGATGTCACTAAGAAAGTGCTTCCTGACAATAGGTTTTAAACATGAAGCTGTCATAGTGAGACCCCTGTGATAGTATCAACATCAGAAGAAGGCCCTTTCCTTGTTTCTATCATGGAAGTCATTGTCCTCACTACATATACAGCATAAGTGAAAAAGATGAGAAAATGGCAAGGATTCACTGCAGGCAGAAAGATGGAAGGAGGTATATATGAGAACATATCAGTGGATTAGTAGACATAGAAATTAAGATTTGAGGTACAACAATCAGGGAATTTTCTACACTAATAACTGTGGACTATACACTGAATGTACAGATAGTACGTAGGTCACTCTAAATCATTTTTCTGAAGTCTATGGCAACTTCATGTTCACCATCAACACAAAGAAAACAGGTTATGTTTCAGTTTTCACCAAATAACCCACATTCCAATCCCCATCTCAAAATCAAAGAAGAAAAGCTTCAGAAGTCAATAACTTCATATATGCAGACAGCATTTAATCCAAAGCTTTAAACAGTGATGCCAATGTAAACACCAGAATACCTAAAGCTAATGCAAATAGATTAGGCAAAAATGTATAAAAGAAAAAGGAATAACTGCTATCACCAAACTTATAGTCTACCATGCAGTAGTAATACCATCACTAAGTTGCCTCTGTAAGATACTCATCCATTTGTAGCAGAAAATACCAGATAGTGAGAAGCTGATGAAAGTCACATCTGTAAGCATAAACGCAGTGCTAATGAAGGCATAAACAAGGTGGACAGGTAATTTAGTCCGTATTCATTCCCATACTTAAATCTACAACATCATTATTATATTTATTCTTCTACAGGGTACAGCCGGAAAAGAAGCGTCAGCAGCAATGGAGATGTCTCTTTTGGTAAATTACATACAGCCTGTTCACTTTCACACTTTTGATGCTTCAGAAAGTGAGTGTATTTTATTATATGCGTAGAGCATATATATGTATGGCCTTTTTTAGTCATTTAGATGGTCATTTAGCAATAACATGAAGCAATCCATTGAATATTTCCTCATGAATGGGTACTTTTTTTAGCAATCATATCACAGCAATGGAAGATTTTTGTTTGTGGCTTTCAATTTTTTCTTCCATATCTTTAAACATATTATTTCTGAACAATGCTGCTCTCACATGAAGGTTCTACCTCTAGATATCCAGAGTTTTGGCCATGTTTTCCCAGTTTTTAGATTATGTATATATACATAATCTAATGTATATATATATACATAATGTATATATACATAATCTAAAAACTGGGAAAACACGGCCAAAACTCTGGATATCTAGAGGTAGAACCTTGATATATATATAATTTATGAGGTATTGATGAAACATTCTAAGTTTCCATGTATGCACATGACAGACCGAAATGTAAATGCAGACTCAGTGTTGATGCAGAAAAGTTGCAGCTTAACAAAAAGACTTAAAGAAAAGGCATTATTGAATAAATGGGAGATTTCAGTAAAATCATTCTCCATATCGGTAGATAAATGTTTCATATTATGTGACATATTCTTTCCAGAACATGGTCTTCGTTATGTTTTATCTGAATATTCTGTGATTATGGGCAAGTTGACCTGCTGCAGCTAAAAATATGTTTAAACACTCTGAAATATCACTGCACCATTGTCATATTTGGCGACCTCATCCCCTGTTACCGTTAACTCTGTCTTCAGCTATTAATCTTTCCATGAGCATCTACCTTCTGATGTTAACAGGGTTTCATCTCACTTTTTCAACTTGTGCTAATTTTGTGTCACAGAAATGTTTACATAATATAAATTCAGTTAAATAGATTTTACAAAGACCCTACAAAAAAGAAAAAATTTCGAGGGACAGACAAACTATTTGAATAATTTTTTCTTTGTTGTAGAATCTCTGTAAAACCGATTTAACTGATTATAGGCCTATAGGGACTATATTGTCTTTATGTATCTAGAAGAAAGGAAAAAGCTCATAGCTAACAGATTAGTGAAATTAGTCAAAGATAAGCATGAAACGAAATTCAAGTTGTATATGAACAAAGTTGTATATGTGGTCATCCAAAATAATAATTGGAAAAAGTCATACACATACTCAAAATGTGGAACAAAATTCAAGTTGTATATGAGGTATCATTAACTACATCATGGCACAAGTCGAGGGGAGGAAGGCAAACAAGAGGTAGGCATAGATACAAGTGGAGATTAACATTTAGAAGAAAATGGAGAAATTTAGAAGATGGACAGGTTACAGTCTAGAAGAGTGTACCACCAAGACAAGAGGCAGGGGATGTTGATCTGTTGCAATCAGCCTTCATTGCGGAGACGGCACTTAATTATGGCACCTGTCATCATCCTTATTCAAATTTAGTCCAGTTGATTTTCATTAACTCTAACAAATGAACAATATAATCTGTAAAGGTATAAATCTTGAGAAGTTTTATATTAAAATAATCAGTAATAGGCACCAAACCCATTAACACTTTCATCTATATATGCCATTTTGCAACATTTACACAATATAAAAAGGCTGAAAGGGCATAGAGGATTGATTCTGTTGTAATTGAATTTCTCCATATGTACTCTATCCTCTCTACTAAGCAGCACTGTGCTGAGAGCATCACTCATAGCATGTAAGTCCATGGCTTCAAACAATAATCCCCAGGAATCTTATTAAAAAATCCACTATGTAAATAGGACGTTATGAGCCAGGTTATAACCCACAAACTCTTAAGCACGAGGCAAAGAGCTTAGTCACTATGCCATGGAGATCCCTGCAGCATTCACAAATGATGTAAACATATGAGAAACTGATCTTTAGAGCCCTGATCTCACAGATTTACATTTATTATAATAGTCAAAAATTAATATTTGCTTAATTTTGTATAAAGATATTTTCCAAATGTATGACATTAAAACCTTGAAACAGACAGCAAACTTTGTCATAGAATCTGGAGTACAAATCTGAGTAAAAGATTAATTGCTGAAGAAGAAAAGCAGAAGATCTTTTCCAATGTGATTCCATCTTTACTGTACTGTGTTTAAATTTGTTAATATAGGAACATTTTTCATAATAGCCTTTATTCAAATATTTGCATATTTTCAATTCTTTGGTTATATAATTTTTTTAAACATGGCTTTACTGTCTATTTCAGAACGTAGGAGAAGTTATGAAATAACATCATTTGTGGAGACTCAAGGCACTTCTTTGTTAAAGGAGTTCCCAGTTGATTTTGTGAAGTATCCTTCATTAAGACATTTATTTAACAGCATACTTATTAGCATATATGTGCGCAGTTATTTCTAATGTTATGTAATTTGTCACTTGTGCTAACTTAACTTTCAAAACTTATTACAAAATATTTGTAGTTACATTTTTAGTTTAACACAATAGTATGAATCTACTAATACACTACGACTGCTACATTGCAACTATCTTCACCTATGTAGCTCTCATATAATACAAGATTGCCATTATTGAACAAGTGCAGTATGGATTACATAGCCATAGTATTTTAAAGTCGTCTTTTCATCATTTGTTTTTGCTCGTTTGGCAACCGATCCAGGACTTCTAATTCATAGTGCAAAGAATAAGGGCAACTGTTTTCTTTCCAAACATGTCGTAGGAGGAAACTGAATTTCTTACTTTTGTTTTCTATCACATCATTCCCATGGATGATGAAGGCTAGCAGATATTGCACCTTTGCCCTTTTGTGGCAGACTCCTAGGTGATTGGGAATGCTAAATGTGCCATTACTGCCAATGGGTCAACAAATCTTACAGAAGAATGATCAGATGGTTGGCCCAGAAGTGAGTGCTGTGCTCCCTGCAGGACAAAATGGTAATCCTGGGCTCCTGACGCACTGGAATGCTTCCCTTTGGGAAATAAGCATGCATTGATAACACTCCCCCCCCTACACAACCATGTCTTTAAGACATTCTTATATGAGTACAGGTATCACTTCAGTTACACAACTGAGAAGAACTTGTGTTTTTGTTAGAAATGCACAGGCTGTTAAGACATAACTTCTCACAGCTAAAGGGATTGTTTCATTATCGTCATAGTTGAAATATAGTAATTAACCTAAAGTCTAGCATCTGTTGCACAGTGCAGATATGTTTGAAGACTTGTGCATCTAGCTAGTAGTTCATCATCATCATCAAGTGCCATCTCCGCAACAAAGGTTGGCTGCAACGTATCTCCAACATCTCCTGTCTCTTGTCTTGGTGGTGCACTCTGCTAGACTGCAACCTGTCCATCGTGTAATGTTACTCTCCCACGTGTATCTCTGCCTACCTCTTGCTTGCTTCCTTTTGACTTTACCCTCAAGTAAGGTCTTCAATAGGGTGTCATGTCTTTTAATGTGTCCAAAGTATTTTATTTGCCTGATCTTTATTTCTCTTAGTAGTTCTTTCTTCATATTAAGTGTCTTTAGCACCTCTTTATTTGTTTTCTTCTCTTTCCATGATGTTCTCCCTATTCTTCTATATACCCACATCTCAAAGGCATCAATTTTGTCTTCTAATTGTTTATTTAGTGTCCATGTTTCTGAGCCATACATTAATATGGAATAGATGTTGCATTT
This sequence comes from Meghimatium bilineatum, assembly GCA_034231615.1. Taxonomy (NCBI): domain Eukaryota; kingdom Metazoa; phylum Mollusca; class Gastropoda; order Stylommatophora; family Philomycidae; genus Meghimatium; species Meghimatium bilineatum. The sequence goes on along the minus strand of CM067322.1, from coordinate 68,538,370 downwards.
TATAATTCTAATTTTTAACTTGTTTGTAATTTGTTTAGATATTAATAATTTCCTCATGCCATTGAAGGTACTTTTAGCCATTCCTATTCTCCTTTTAACTTCTGTTTCACATCTGCCATCATTTGTGACTATGTGTCCAAGATATTGATACTGTTTTACTTGTTGTAGTTTCTCTCCCTGTATGTTTATGTTTATCTCCTGTTCTTCTGTGTCTTTGCTGATTATCATGGTTTTTGTTTTTTGAATGTTTATATCCAGTCCATATTCATTACTTGATTTATTGACTTGATCTAGTAGTCTTTGTAGTTCATGTTCACTTTCTGCTAAAAGAACAGTGTCATCTGCATATCTAATGTTGTTTATTATTTTCCCATTGATCTTGAGTCCTGGTGTTTCTTCTATATTTTTAAAGATATTCTCTGTGTAGATATTAAATAGGCTTGGTGATAAAATGCATCCTTGTCTTACCCCTCTTCTTATTTCTATGTATGGAGAGTAGCTGTTTTCACACCTTATTGATGCAGTTTGTTCCCAATATATATTTCTAATCAGCCTGATGTCTTTTCCATCTATGCCTATTTCTTGAAGACATTTGATTAATGTCTAGTAGTTACCAAAGGAAGAATTTAATAGTTCACTACATTATAGGTTTTTAATGGAATACTTCTTATGGAGTAGATGTTCCAGCTGAGAGATCTGTCTTCCATTTAGCTGTGCAGCTTTCTTCATTTTTACATAAAACCCATACAACTTGTACCTGCTCTTACCAGTTAACTTTTAGATGGATTTAAAAAATATTTTGGTTGTATTATATTTGTTCTATAAACTGACCAAATAGTTGAAGTGGTTTCCACAAGTTATATGTTTCCTGTAAAATTGTTATATCACACACTGCATGAGCTCGTGTGGATGACCACACTCATTTCCAAGTTATTGTTTTTTTTAAAAGCCATTACAAATTCCATGAAAACTAGGAAATTGCCCTTTATTAAGGTAACATCCCCATTCTCCTTACTGAAAATGCATTCACTTTTGAATTCATGTGATGTCAATGTTTTGTTGATTTTTCAAAATTTAGCATATTTAGTACAATACTGGAAGATATTGAAACATTTTGGACACCAAAATAATTAATAACATTCTATGTAACAACATTCAATTAAATAATATTACTTCTGTTGAAATAAATATGAAATCCACATCACTGCATGTATGTGATCACTCCACTTATTTTTGTATGGAGAGTGCTTTATAACACGTCTGCACTTCATATAATAATTTGAAATAAAGTACCCAGATTTTAAATTATTCATTGTTTATTGTATAACCTATCAGACTCCTTAATTACAGTCAGTTATAACAAACGCCAGATGAGTAGAATTTACCCCAGAGGTACAAGAGTGGACTCTAGCAATTTTATGCCTCAGGTGTTCTGGAATGCAGGATGTCAGCTGGTAGCTCTCAACTTTCAAACGCTTGGTAATTTTTATTTGATTTTTATCTTACAAGTATTATTATCTATACTATTCTACATACAGTATTTTTCTGACATATTTGTTTGTTATATTATCAATATAACACATCTGTAATACATGTCTATAGCATTTATGTTCTTTAGCTATAAGAGTAGATGATGAAACATCAGATGGTTTAGGGTGGAAAAAGGAGTCAGACAAGCATGTGTCATTTGTTACAAGGATGTGTCAAGGATTTGAAATAAAATACTGTATTACAAAAGAATTTCCAGATATGTTGGACCAGAAAGATCACTAATAGGAACATTCTGAGAGAATTGAAAGTAAAAAAAAACTGGCTAAACAGCAAAGTTATCTCTATAAATGACAATATTTTGACCATATCAAATGACAAACAGCTTAGAAAAGACCATAATGGAGGGATGATGCAAAGCAATGGAAAAGAGGTAGGCCATGAAGAAGATGCAAGATATTAAGACAACCTGAACACTACATGCAGAGCAGCAGGAAGTTTGGCTCAATATCAGCCAGATTGTCAACAGGCTGTGATGATTGCTACATTCTCCCTGGGATATGCTACCTGATGATGATCGAAAAGCTATGACCATTCACAGTGGCAGTTTCTTTAAGCTTGGTGGCCTGTTTTACAAGATGAATTTGATAACTCCAAACAAAATCTTCCTTAAATAATATTTATTGAAGAAAAATGTATCTATCATGTTTACTGCAAATGATCTCACTAACTGCTTGTTCTTTCATTACAAATTCCATGAAATATTCTTATATGCTATTGTTTTCTTCATATCTTGCAAATAGCAATGATCTTTTCCATTTCTTTGTGTCTTCAGCCTTATTTTTGAGGTACAGGATTTAAAAGAGTGCCCTGTCTTTTTATGTGGCCATGATATTGGATTAGTCTTTGTTTTATGTTATTCAGATGTTCTCTTTTCATTTGTAATCTCAGTGCCTATTTATCTGTTATTGTGCCCATGAAATGTTGCCCATTCTACTGTAGGTTTAATCTATATGTACAAGACTTACAATTTTGTCTTCAGAATGCTTGCTATTGTTCATCTTTCTGTACCTTTAGAGTCAATGCACATTTAGTGTCAAATATTGTGATTACGGCATATACCAGTCCCAATATTTTTATTTTTATTAATGTAATTCTACTATTTATAGCTCTTTATGTTGTCAGAGACATAGCTGTGCATTCTCTGATAATTTCACCATGTGCCAGTGTTAAATGAAATATCAATTCTTCATAAGAAAGTATGACACAAGTTTCAGACTTGTGCTTCAATAACATTGCGAGTATTATGCATATCATTGCTGCTTTTGTCTATGCTTGAATCAGGACCACAATTTTACAGATTAGGACTATTAACTATCCTCTTCTACAGAAGCCAACACCTTAGGTTTAACCCTGTGTCACTAAACCTTATTCTTTGTCATAAGATCATTTGTTGTTTGCTTGAATTTTTTTTAATATTTTTTTTTAAAACGTGTTCTATTACAACTCTATTTAAAGATCTAGCCATGCAGGTCAATCTAGGTATATTTGAGTACAATGGACGAGTAGGATACATCTTGAAACCAGATTTCATGAGGAGAAAAGATCGACATTTTGACCCTTTTGCAGAATCTACAGTAGATGGCATTATTGCAGGAACAGTTTCATTCAAGGTATATCATTTTCTGTATAGTTAGTTAGTTGTTGGATCATCATCAATGCAAACTGGACACATCCATAGTTGTACTGATCTCTCCTTGAGTGTATATGCCATTACTCTTGTGCTGACAGGACTCAAATGTCCTGGTCACCACCATAGTCTCTATGGTCATGCTACTCGTGGTAGCAAAGGCACCACTCTCGTCGCTGATCATTTTATCTGCACACTGAGCTGTGAAGGCCCAAGCACTGTGAACATGTCTAATCACAGATCCATCAGTGTATATAATCACATCCCCCTCTTTGGTATTCTTACTGACCAAAGCCTGCACCACTTCTTTCTCCACAGCTGTGGGACACCATTCTCTGCATTCCCTGCTAAGTGATATTACTACTCTCAAACAAGTTTCAAAATTTGTGGATAGACTTATCCATTCTGCACCTACTGCCACATCCTGCAATCTGCACATGTTTTGTATGACATCCTCAACATGTCCCATCCACGACCTCCCTCTCTTGAGTCTGCTGCCTTTAACTTTCTTGAGTCTGCTGCCTTTAACTTTCTGTATTTCGGAATGCAACAGGTGTTCCTTATCTGCATGTATTTTCTGTATAGTAAATCATGAACCATTTCATAAGATAGTTTATAAAACACTGGGTATTGAACAGGCTTCATTGCAGTGGAGATCATAGCATTGGTTAATCAAATACTTACCCTTCCCTTGCATGGCAGAGGCAGTATTACTATTCTTCTCTCCCCTTCTGAACCCCAGCAACACACACAAATGTACATTTTCATATAACTGTTGTTGGTAGCATACCATGTATACCATAGGATGTAACAATCAATATTTTGGCTGCAGTGATTTTCTAGACAATATAAATATGTTCAGTTTGTTGTATTGCTTTCTGAATGGTCCAGATGCACAGTTGCCAGTGTCATCATAGACCTGGTACTTTCTCCATCCAAGATGCACTCTAACTCACTGCCCCAGAGTTAGACCATGTAACTTTACTTATTTGTTTCTAATATGATACATCTGTTATTTCTCAGTGATAAAAAAATACATCCTTGTTTCAGTAATTTGTAAGTATTCAAATTATGAATACTTGTATGTATATTATCTTTATAAGTTAATTCTCTGCACATTTTTAATTTCTCAGTAGTAGTGGTGGTGTGGTGGCAGCAGTGGTGATGGTGGTGGCAGCCAGCCAGCAAGCTAACAGCAGCTAGCAGTTGGCAGTTAGTTAGCAGTAGTAGTATATTGTTGTTTAAATGTTAAAAAAGTGAATAAATACATTTAAAAAAATCTTTTTATCAGATAATCTCTGGGCAGTTTTTGTCAGATAAAAAAGTAGGAACATACGTAGAAGTGGATATGTATGGGCTCCCAACAGACACTATACGAAAGAAGTTTAGAAGCAAGACTGTACTTAACAATGGTCTGAACCCTGTGTATGATGAGGAACCTTTTGTTTTCAAAAAGGTTTGTATCTACTCATATTTATGTGACATTATGTGTCTTTAAATATAGGGCATATAGTCCTCAGAACACCAATAAAACAATTCACATATGGAGATGTGCTGCATTGCTGGTTCAAGAAATATAGGGTAACTAACTGCAGCATCATAAGTGATACCAACAGGGATGCAAGAGTTTCAGCTAATTTGTCAGAGTTTCAGAAGAAGAGCACAATCTAATGAAAAAATGTCTCAATGAGAACATAAATTTCAACTAAATGCTTTCATCAAGGTATACCAAGACTAATTAAAAAACTATAACTAAATCGTAACAAATAATATATGTAACAGCATAGAACCATGCAAAATTTCATTTCCTTATCCATTCCTGTACATCCATCATAAAGTATGAAATAACACAAGTATTTATTGTACATCTATTATTTTGATCTGTCATGCTAGATTGTGAAGGTATAACATGTCTGCACCTCAGTAATTTGATTAGTTAACTCTGCTCTCTCTCTCTCTCTCTCTCTCCCCCCCTCTCTCTCTAGATATATATATATATATTGATTATTCTCCACTTTTAGGTTGTGCTGCCTAATTTGGCCACCATTCGTATCGCTGTTTATGAAGAACAAAATAAATCTTTGATTGGCCACCGTGTTTTACCTGTGGAAGGATTAAGACCTGGCTATCGTCACATTCCACTACGAAATGAGTGCAACCAACCACTTCTTATGCCAACTTTATTTGTTCACATTGTGGTCAAAGATTATATTCCTGACACTCTTGCTGGTAATATTTTATGTAATATTTAATATTTAAACTTTATTTGGAGTTTTCCCTTAGTGTGTGCAGATTAAAACAATATTTAAGCATGCTGCTTCTGAGAGATTTCTATTTAAAGTAACTTCAGGTGGTAGTTAGTAAAGATTTAGTGAGGTGTAAATATCTTCAGGGTGTTTATGGTGAAAATTGATAGAAATGGAAGTGACATGATCAAGTATGTTGAAAATTGTGACAATTGGAAGTCACTTCAAGGGTTGTATGGAGAAAATTGTAATAATTGGAAGCAACTTCAGGTGATGTATCATGAAAATTTGTACAACTGGAAGCTATTTTAGGTGTTGTATGGTGAAAATTTGGATAACTAAAAACAACTTCAGGTGACATATGGTAAAAATTGATACAACCGAAATCCACTTCAAGTGGCATCTTATATTTGTAATTAGTTTCAGATCTTTTTCACGAACAGAACACAACACATTATGAGTAGGTCAACACTTTCTGTAAAGATATTGCTACTGATTAATATAAACAGATGATTGCCTGGAAAATAAATGATAAATAAATGTTATACAAAAAACTGAAAAAAAACAAAGATGAAAGAAAGTGAATGGGAGATAGAGAAACCAACAGAATCTTTATGTGTAGGGATGAAAGGTGATAATCCTGGAATACCATATGGTACCATGAAGATTCCAGAGTGTTGGTTACTAAACACAATAACAAAAAGAAAACTACGCCTGTTTGGTCATATAAAGAGACAACTGTTTAGAAAGACACATAATGGAGAGAAGAGTACATGAGCAGAGGAGAAAGGGCAGACCAAGAAGACGATGGACTGACGTTATTAAAAATAACATGAATACATCGCTAGAAAATGCAAGCCACATCGCCCAAGACAGAGAGAGGTTCAGAGAGTTCATTGGGAAGACAATGTTCTGGAAGGAATACGTCACATGACTAACCATGTTGATGGATATATAAGCCCTCAATTGCATACCAAATTCTGTCATCCTAGGAGCACATTTTAATGGAAATCATCTGAATATTCCAGGTACTCAGATGGTTTGTGCTGATAAAGTTTATTTATCTGCATGTTCGGTACTCCTGTTGTCACATATTGCAATGGGTGCATATACTGCACATAGTATCCATACAATTTTCAATCAGTAGAAAAAGACTAAGCTCCAATATATTATGAAGTTCTATTAACCAAAATTTGCAGAAATGTTTGGCAACAAATATAAAATTTAACTTACAAAAACTGAAATAATGAATGCTTAGCATTATCAGTGAATGCATGATGTATAACAAAGGACTACCAGGAGTGCTGAGTAAGTAATAGCATTTCTAAGATGTCTCTGTCAATGTCTGTCCTTGTAATCTTACATTTTATTTTACCCCCCATTTATAATAGATTATTTGTTTATGTTCCTTCACTTTTACCTTCTCTTAATAGCATATGCAGATGCTTTGTCCAACCCAATTGCTTACCAGTCCAACTTGCTTGAAAAGCACAGTCAACAGCTGGAGATTCTTACTGAGGATTTTGAAGAGGAAGCTACAGTAAGTACATTTCTAAGTTTATAATCACAGCTCATATAGTCATGTCTTTGTTGAAGCAGTTCATAACAAACCCTTCTAGTCTATTGACATGTAATAAATATTGAACATATATTTGTACCGTAACTATTAATTATGAGTGATACTCAACATATTTATGGTTGTAGAATGTTCATTTTAATACGCTGTAGGTGTCCTTAATAGATGATAGTTCAGTGGTAGAGCAGTTAATGGGCCTGTCTTAGAAGCACAACTTTGTTGAACTTGCTCCTGGTTGAAAGCCAATTGTTCACATTGTAGGCCTACTTGTAATGTGTGTTGATGTAATAGTATTGCCTAAAAATTAACTAATACCCCTGTAGTTAAAAAATAATGTTTTATACATGGTTTTATTATATTTATAGTTTATTTTATTATATTTTTATGAAACTACACTATTTAACATTGCTTCAGGTGGCTTCTATTAAAAATGGGACAATTGAAAGTCTTTGTAAGTTGTGCCTCATGTTTTAAGATTTCAGTTCACTATGTAGATGAAACTACCTGTAAATATTTCATATTAGTATATCCTACTCAGAACATAGAGATAAACTCAACATTTTTTTTTATTGTAGTGATTATCTGATCTAGACAATATACATACATTCAGTAGGTTGTCATTGCTTTCAGAATGGTCCAGTTAAACTGTTGACTGGCAGGTTTTCAACCTAGTATATTGGCTGCCCGTGATGTGTTCTGTACCATGTTACCACAGAACCAGATAAATACTTTGTATCAGATCTCACTTATATTTTTAATATGTGCAATAAATACCAGGGATCTTCAGTATAATAACCATGGATACAAGATTACAATGTGCAAGATACATCATTGAACCACAATTGAGCCTCTCACAATTGAGCCCTGGTGGAACGAAGAGGTTCAAAGGGCATGGAGCGAGAAACGGAAAGCAGTATCACTATGGCAAAGGGCAAGGAAACATGTTGCGGCTCAGCCCATGGAGGTTGCACAATCGCAACGAAAGAAAGATATCTTAGTCCAAACATTCAAAGATATTGCAAAGTCAGCAAAGGCGTCAAAATGGGATGAATTTTGCCAGGAGATCACACGTGAAAAGTCAATAAAATTGTTCTGGCGGTTACACAAGTCCATTAATGGTCTGACAAGACGCGTGGCTATTGCCGATTTCCAGAGCGACGATGCCGTCTGGCAGAAGACGGACGAGACAAAAGGTGCGGTGATGCTGGCACACTACAACGCACAAATTGGTCAGAGAAATGTGGAGGCATATCAAGGAATCAGGAAAACAATCACAGACACGTGTAAGAACTTGAGCATGGAAAACCATATGCTAATCACAGTTGAAGAAATCAGGAAGGCACTGAAAAGTACAAAAAACACAGCACCAGGGCCAGATGGCATTAGATACAATGACATTAGTCGAAAAACGGATGAGGAGTTGGGAGAGTTGGCGGACATGTTCAATAATAGCCTTTTAAAGGGCACAGTGAAAGAAGACTGGTTGCACAGCTATTTAGTTCCACTACCCAAACCTAGAAAGGACCACACCAGGATACAAGGCTACAGAATAATAACAATGCAGAATACGATTGGCAAGCTTTTGGAAAAAATTGTGGCCTGGAAGGTATCGTGTTATCTTGAAAGAAATAAGTGTTTACCAATATTGTTAGGAGGATATCGTCCAGGAAAGAAGATATGGCAGAATGCAGCCATATTTGCGCAGGATGTTTTTGAGGGGTTCGATTCGCGCATGGAGACGTGCAGTCGCAATAGACCTTGAGGATGCGTACAATAGGGTGTCCTTGGATATCTTGATGCAACAGCTGTTAAATCTTGCAGTTAATCCTTTTGTCGTGCGTTGGGTTGGCACCGCCCTGATGCACAGGGTTGTAGTTCTTAAGTGTGGTAACTGGATATCTGCACCAACGGTTATTAGCCCTGGTCTGCCACAGGGATCGTCTCTATCTCCTGTACTTTTCAATGTATACACAGTACATACCGCTGGCAATCAAATCACAGGTGTTGGCAGAATGATGTCATATACCGATGATATCCTGGTGTATAGACAGGGCAGAAATAGAGAAGAGTGCATCGTGGAACTACAGAAGGAGCTGGACAGACTGACAAATTGGTGTCGAGATACGGGAGCAGTGGTTAATCCGTCTAAGGCATTCGTGACGTGGTTTTCCTTGAACAATCACATGGTAAAGACACCCATGCCACAAGTTTCGTTGTCCGGGAAAAGTTTAGAAAGAACTAGCACAATGAGATATCTGGGTGTGTTTTTTTACAGAAGCCTGAGTTTCAGGGAACATGTTGACCACATTATCATAAGGGCAGGCAAAGGCTTAGCAGCAATGAAGGTTATGGCTGCTGCGCAGTGTGAGCAAAGATTATTTCTTTTGTTCCAGGGTTTGGTTGTGGCTGTGGTGAATTATGCACTGGCAATTCTGACTCTTAGCCAAACTCAGATCGAAAGACTGGATATAGAGTCCAGAATGCAGCAATGTGTATCATTCTGGGATGCACAAGAGACACATCGACAAGAGCTATGCGATACCTACTTGACTGCCCAACAGCTGAGCATAGATTACAGTATTGCCGTGCATGGGCGTACCTTCAAATACATGCAGATAAGGAACACCCGTTGCATTCCGAAATACAGAAAGTTAAAGGCAGCAGACTCAAGAGAGGAAGGTCGTGGATGGGATGTGATGAAGATGTCATACAAAGCGTGTGCAGATTACAGGATGTGGCAGCAGGTGCAGAATGGATAGGTCTACCCACAGATTTCAAAACTTGTTTGAGAGTAGTAATATCACTTAGCAGGGAATGCAGAGAATGGTGTCCCACAGCTGTGGAGAAAGAAGTGCAGGCTTTAATCAGTGAGAATACCAAAGAGGGGGATGTGATTACATACACTGATGGATCTGTAATTAGGCATGTTCGCAATGCCTGGGCCTTTACAGCTCAGTGCGCAGGTAAAAAGATCAAGGAGGATTATGGTGCCTTTGCGGTCACTACGAGTAGTATGACCGTGGAGACTATGGCAGTGACCAAGGCATTTCAGTGGCTACGCACACAGAAGGTAACACAGGTCTGCATCTTGAGTGACTCTATGAGTATGATTAAGAAGGTACAAGTGGGTCTCGTTTGTGAAAATTGGATTGAGGCCTTGAGAAAGGCGAGGTTGAAAGTGGTTACATTTATTTTCGTGCCGGGACATGTGGGCGTTCGAGGCAATGAAACAGCGGATCAACTGGCATCGTGCGCGATTGTGGCACAGGGCGATGGGGCAGTGGATCGTGCTGACGTTTTGAACTCCTTAAGAGATATAACACGCGAGAGTGAGACTAATGTGGATGATGATTCCTTTTCAATGGCTAGGATTAAAGATCAGGGATTGAAATGCGGTGTTGCTAGAGGTGAACATTTTGGAGGGTGCAGAAGAATGATGGTCAACCAGCATAGGACCGGTACTGTCAGCAGAAGTGTGATGGCGGATACACTCAAGGAGAAATCGGAGCAATTATGGATGTGTCCATTTGCAGTGATGATGATCCGACGACTAACTAACTAACTGAGCCTCTCACAATTTGGCTTCAGAAGAGGGGTTAGTTGCACAGACGCCTTGTTTATACTCAGGCAAATGAGTGAGAAAGCGATAGAATACAACAACAAACTAAATGCAATATTTATAGATCAGGAAAAAGCATCAACAGAGACCTAATATGGAAAACTCTAGAAATGTATTGTATTAAAGGACAACTGTTAGAAAGTATAAGACCTTTGTATAAAAACTGCTAATGTGTAGTAAGAATATCAGATGGTATCATAGATGCATTTGATACAAAAACGGGAGTGCGTCAGATACATACAGATAGACAAAATAGGAGTAAAACAAGTAACAGAGTTCAAATATCTCTGTAGTATTTTTTACAGAAAATGGAAGCCTCAATAGAGAAATAGAGACGAGATGTCAAAAGGCAAATGTAGTAACATACCATTACCACTACTTCTTCATCCCAAGATAAAAATGAAAGTTAAAATACAAATTATTTACAGTATATTCCTACCAACACTGTGCTAAACCTGGTCTCTCATCTTCACATTACAGAAAGATAGTGACATGTGAGATGAAATGTATGAAGAAAGCTTCAGAGGTCACTTCACCAAGCTTGATAGATTACAAAATTAAGACATCAGGGAAAGAATAGGTATAACACCTTGCACAAAATACATAGAAAGGCAGCAGATCAAGTGGTTTGGCCACATTATGAGAATACATCACGACAAGTTGCCCTTACAGACATATAACCAAATAAGATCAGGGTACAAAGCCAGAGGAAGACCATGGAAAAGGATAGAAAACATCAGGCGCATCTTGAACAAACATGGTCATAGCACAGCTGAGGTGACACACCTGGCCTTGGAACACAAGCTCGAGCTCCAATCACCCTAATGCTTAATGGCACGAGTGGATAACAAACCACCTGAGGAAAGACAATAGACAGTAGACAATATTACTTGTACCTAGAAAGTATATCTATAGATGTCTATTTCTAATTAAAATAATGTACATAAACATTTTAACAGCAATCTGAATTGAATGAAAAATAAGTAGGATATATAGTAATTCTCCTTCACTCTTTCAGAGCTTATAAATAAGCTATTAATTACACAAATATTGATTACCTCTTATTTGACACTATTGTGTGTATTAGAAATAGGCTATACTATTATGTGTTTATAGTTTAGCCTTGACACATTTAACAGTTCCATAAATTATGATTATTTGCTTCTCAATGTAGGCTATGTTGCATTTTATTTTATAACTTAACTAACAATTTTAGTTCTGAGAGTTTCTATAGTGCCTTATATTAAGACAATATTTTCATTTACTAATTTGTTCAAATATTTTGTTAATCACATTGATGATGCTAATATAAAAGTTTGCTTTAGTTAGGCCTATACTATTGTAACAGTCATTTTAACATTATTCAAAAGATGATTGGTTATTTAAAATGGTTAATTGACTAGATAACAAAAAGTGACAGCATTATTGTTACAGGTCTACTAACTTGAGTCTTCCTTGTTTCTCAGCTGACAGCACTCCTGGTAGACCTATTATGTATTACTAATGTTACGTTTAACTCAATCAGGATGCATTATTTCCAGGGTTTGGATTAATTTTAGGCTAAATTTTTGGACTGCAACATGATTTAGGTGCAAGCTTCCTGAAAACAAAATATTAGCTATGGAAGGTCATATAAGACATCAAAAGAAAGATAATTGAATGTGGAATCCATATACATTATAACCATATAAGAATTGTAACAACAAAATACAAAAATTACACCACAAACAGGGATGTTAGATGAAGATAAATTTTTGGGACATGCATTTTGTTCTGCTTACCCTCAGTTTTACTTGTCTTGAAATGTTGATATCCAATCTTACTAAGGTAGATGCATTGACTGTCCATTTACTGCTAATAATTAGTTTATTTGAAGTAAATCTATAAACTGTTTTATTCCATTTTTTTTGTTTGCCATGTCCAGTTTCAGAGATAAACAAAATATGAAAATTTAGGAAATATTCCCAAGTATTCATGACATAGTATTGAATTTCCATAGTTGAACTTTATTCCACTCAATATTATCATTAGGTCTAACTCTAATGTCTGTATAACATAATGGAATATTATCATTGCTGTCACTAGGTCTATCTAACTCTTCAGAAACAATAGCAGTGTAAGCAGTTTTATAATTTTTTTGAATCTTACCTATATTAGATCAAGGCCTGTTTATTTTCCAATTTTCAACAAATTGGTACTCTCCACTGTCAAAATTGAAAACACTGTTCCTTACCAACACATCACTTGAAAGAACATTTCCAATTATAAAACTCAAAGAATAATAAATCCGGAAGTTGAAGCCATTTTGCTGATTTCTGGAAAGCTGAATCTATGGTGTTCGAATTTTAATTTGAAATAAATATACCACACTTCCAATCACACACAATGACACAGGTTTCCTTTCGTTAGCCAGATTTCTAATTGTTAAATGGCTAAATAAGTTAATACTGGTCATTTACAAACCAAACGAAGCAAATTTTGATGGAATATCTACAGGCCCAAAATATCGTTGTTATGTCCGGAAAGGAATTCCTCTTGCCCAGATATATTGTGTTTATGTATGAATTGAGTTAATACATAATTCATTCAATTGAAGCAAATACATCATCTGTTGTGATATCCACAACTGATAGGTGGTTATCTAGATACTTCAGTACACTCCTTTACTATCATTAACTCTCTTACTATAGATGTCTTGACCATCTGCTCTACCATTACCATAAAATCCAGGATGTACAGGACAATAGCTCAATGTCAGATGCAAGAGATTAAATGCAACAATAGCATCCACTCATACAAACACTGGTCATTTTGGATCTTTCAAAGTATTGAAATAATTGGACATGAAACACTTTTAATAATGAACACTATCAGAGAGTCATTGGATGGGAACAGTAATGTCTGTACAGGCATATTCATTCAGGGAAACATTGGAAGACTACAGTAACTATCTGTACCTCCATATTCATTATTGAACTGATAGTACTTGTGTGCTCAATGATCAGCCAACATCTTATAAATAAGACAATGCAGAAATGTTTATCAACATACATCATCATCATCATCATTCACAGTGTTATCAGCTACCTTTTTTGTAATTGAGGGTCTGCTTTTTTAAATATGATCGCTACATTTTCTTTTCAAGAGATAACTTAACGGGGCATCAGTCAGAATCCAATTATGTCATGACTTTTATCACCTAGCTTACTATCTTTCAAATCTGCATTTTTAATTATTTGTTTTCATTTCTAGAAAAAAGAGTAGGCTTATACCACTCATTTTCTTGAAAAAAAACAACAAATGTTAAATTGTATATATAGTTTAAACATTTTGTGACTGGGAATTGTGATACTCTGTATATTACTGTTTGAAACACTGTTCTAGTGCTTTTAATTTTATTTAATTTGCATGCCTTATGTCATTCTATCAGCTTAATTATTAGTTATACATTATTATTTTGTCATTGACAAATCAGTCAGAAATGGATTCTAAAAAAATCTACTTTTTAATGTTTTGTTCTTTAAAAAAACATTAACAGATTTGTGTTGGGTGACTTAGGCGCTATGAGGCTCAGTTAGAGTAAATTCATAGGCAAATAATTATTTGATTTAGGTGCTGTTAAATTATTTAATTTTCTGTCAATTTATAATTTTGTTTGGAATACCACATTCTTAACTTTATCTTAGAGAAATAGGAATAGGAAAGTTATTCTGTGCAGAATAAATTTCAGACAAGATAACTACCAGGAATTTTTTTCATTAATAAATATTTGTTGAAATAAGATACCATGATTGTTATGTAAAAGTTATAAATAATTCATTATACATGGATGCTTCAAATGAATAACTTAAAAGTGACACTTTCATTTAAATAACTGACTGTAGCATTATCTTGTAATCTGTCAATATTGTTGTTATGGATGCCAAAAGTGTCATGCATTTGTCATATTATTCATCATCAGGTGACATTCTTTCCAGAACATAGTCTTCCCTATAGATCTCTTGAATTATCTGTGGTCTTGAACACGTTGACCCAACTCTTTTAGGCATTTTTTAACATCTTGGGTGGCCTTTTCCCTTGCTCCCTTCTATTATCCCCTCCAGAAACACTCTCTCCATGCCATCATGTCTCTTAATGTGACCAAAAAAACTAGCTTTTTTTAAAATATGTTATTCAGTTGCCAGCTTTCCTAGATATTTAATTGTTCTTAACATCTGGTTTCTTTTCCTTGTTGTCCATGGTATTCTCAGAACTCTTTTATAGCACTTTAATTCAAATGATGTTATTCTTTTGGACACAATTTTATTTAGTGTCCATGCTTAATATGTTTTCCACAAGAAACACACATGTTCATAGTAAACACTAGTTATAATATGTCATACTGGCAGTTTAAATATGGTTGCCTCACTATTGACATGTGTCAAAGAGGTGCAGTGTTCTGGTATTGACTATTAAATCAGTGAATGTATGAAAGCTATAGAAATTTCACCTATAGAAATTCCTTGGTGAATGAAGGTTTGGTATAATGATGCATGTCTGCCATTCAAACATGTGTAGTTCTTATGAGTGGAGTAGGAAGGTTTAAAATGGTGTGATTTCTGTGATATATTGCTTACAACTGAGTCAAGCACACTGAGTGGTGGTACTAGAGCGGATTGTAGCCATGAGCAGTTAAACCACCAAATGTTGTCAAATTATCACTCATCTAGACATCATCCTTGGTTAAGCATTCCACATTGTCTGTGATGTACTATGCTATCACATAGCGTCCACAAGGTAGAGCACAACATCTTGACTTTTCAGAGAAGATGTACAGCAGATGGAACATGAGTGGTTAGACACACAACTAAGAACAATTTATTTTCTACAGAAATTTAAGCACCTTATATGTGCTAGATGACTTGTATTCAATGCAAGTGACTATATTTAAAAAATGATACAGTTGCAATTTACTTTTTCAGAATATATTCACCAAAAAACAATATTTAAGGTTCTCATTTGAATCATCCTCATAATTGAAGCATATCCTGTATAGGAAGTGTTTTTCAACTATTGTTAAATATATAGTATATGTTTATAAATAGCATTGTCAGTGGAATTTAAATGAAACCTCAGTTAAACCTTGACCAAATTCACAGAAGTAAACATTTGCACAACAATAAATATTTGTTACCATAGTACTGATATTTATAACAGTAGTATATATTTATACACACAAATTCCATAATGAGTTACAGAGCTTTCTTACTGACTTGTCAATTCTTAGATTTCATAGCGTTCTAGTTTTGTTTGTTTTATTAGTTTTTTTTATTTATACAAACTTTGCTTTCACTAGCCTCAGGAAAAAGAGGCTGTTGTGGTTGAATCAATAGTAAGTGAAAACATGGTGTTATAATTTGTAAGCACTTTTTCTTTGTGTCTAAATGTCTTATGTGCTGAGGATCAAATTGTGTTGTGAGACATTTTATGTAGAACCTATCGGTGTGTATTTATTTTAGCTGCACCTTTTCACAATTATTTTGCATTTAATTTTTACTATGAACCATACTATCCAAAGATGTGTTACTTCCATCTCAGATTTAGGAGCATATCACTTCTAATATATTGGGTTCAGAATATTGGGTTATATAACTAACATACCATTGGGTTCAGAGATATTACTTCTATCTCAGGTTTAGGAACATATCATTTCAATCCAGTATTGGGTTTAGAGGTATATCAAGAGATGCTACTTCTATCTCAATCCAGTATCGGGTTTAAAAATATATCAGAGATGTTATTTCTATCAAGTATTGGTTTTAGAGATAAATCAGAGATATTACTTCTATCTCAGGTTTAGGAATACATAATTTCAAAGCAGCATTGGGCTTAGAACTAGGTCTATATCAGAGATGTTATTTCTATCCAGTATTGGTTTTGGGGACATATCGGATACCAGCCTATTATTTCTATCTCCATTGGTTTTAGGGGTATATTATTTTTTAATTTTCTAAAGGAGAATGATCTCATTCCATCAGTTATAATTTCGATTTTCTTGATTTTAAAACGTTTTTGCTCATATGTTGCTGGGACCCTAAAGGGAAACAAAGAATAGTGATACTCTTACCTGCCATGAATGTTTTGGGGGTGGAGTTGGCTATCCCATACCATACATGCTGGTCAGATGTTTCAGGCCAAAAGGGATAGATAGCACAGCCAAGATGTAAACCATAACACAACATATTCCGTTCTCTGGACTACATCCTGCTAATCTGAACAGGAGATTGAGAAGAATGCAAGCTAATTTTGCCAGAGTGTAATTTTGTTGCTGTTGTACAGTCTGTAATTCATATCCAAGGACTGTTCTCACTTTGGCCTATATAATAATTCACTTGTATCCAAAATGTGACCCAAAAATATATTTCATATTTGTCTTTCTTAATTTTTCTCAGTCAGCTTTCCATTATGTAGAGTATTTAGTATGAAATTACAATAGTGTGGCAAAGTGGAGATTGCCACATAAAATCTTTAGTAAAATATATAGATACTTAATACATTTTATCCATGCTTCATATAAGAAAGAATATAAGCACAGGACATAAAGAGTAATATTTTGGTTTATCAGCATGTCAACATAGAATATTAGACAATGAGAGTAAAATGCTACTATCTGGCAATGAAATGTAACATGGTGATTGGACTATGGTCCAGTTATTGTGTAATGGTCTATAAACTAAATCACTATATATTGCCTATTTTCTGTCCCTAGATGAATGATGGTATCGCATTCACACTTGCCGTTAAGCGTGGGGTGAGAGCTTATGCTGTCGTTCTAAGACCAGATGTGCCACAGTGGTTGCATTTAGTCCATGTTTGTTCAAGGCTATCTTGATGTTTTCTATCCACCCTTTCTTGGTCTACCTTTGTCTTTATGCCCAGATATTCTTTTTTTATATGCTCTTATTGGTATATCAATATATATATATATAAACTATATATGTCTGCTTCCTTCCATGAATAATTGTATGATGGCGCAGAATTACTTGAGCACATAATTTGTTAGATAAAAATCACAATTGGCACTGCCTGAAAATGAATGCAGAAGAAATAATACTGAAGATATCATATATTTTGATAGAAAGATGTATCATTCCTCTTTCTCTCTACACTCTGCTCTACAAAACAAATAGTTGCATATTGAGCACCTTCATGACTCTCCCACCAAATCGTCCCAATTACTCTTCAGCATTTTAAGAATTGTTTTATGCAAAATATTTTTAATACCCTAAATAATCACATAATGCATCCTTTTTTCTTAAAATCTGGCATTTAAAAATGTATTTGAATCATTTGTTAAACTACAGTAAATAAACTATTCTAATTTGCAGAAAGTACCCAAACTCTTGTCAAAAGATTATTAAACATAAGGCTTAGAAATATAGACAAAAGCACATATGTTTCTTGCTCTCGTTGCTAATATGCACATTTAAAGTTTTTATTTTAACATTCAACCCAAATTTCACTATATATTTGCAAGAACAAAAAAAACAGATTGTGAATACTCCAAACCTTATGTCATTTTCACGGCAAAATAGTTATCACATTTTCATAAATAGTCATCAACAGCTTCACCTTCCATGTTCATGGCTTAATTTGGATTTCTCTTTGTGGTTTATGAGTGTAAATATGTTGTTCTGATATAATTAGCAGTCAATAAACTTTTGGCAAATAAAATATTTTGGTCATGTAGATTGTCATCAACAGCAATAAAGACTAACCAAGACGTGCTAAGAAAAATCAACGTTCAAGAAGACTGGCTTTTAAACACCATATTAAGAAGGAAGTTAGTTTTTTTCAGCCATGTGAAGAGATACGATGGCATGGAAAGAGTGTTGTTAGAAGGGTGATAGAAAGCAGTAGTGGCAGAGGCCAACAAAGATGTTGTTAGACAAGAGGCATTCAGAAATGCATGCACTTGTCACTAGAGAAAGCAGGATAACTTGCCAGAGACCGTAGCGATTTCAGATTCATAAAGAAGACTACGTTCTTGAAGGAATACATCACATGACACAAGATTGTCATGACACTGTTAAAAACTATACACAGAAAAAGTTCAGTGCAGGTAGGCAAGACAAAGACAGTGATTTTAAGCATTAAGAAGGTAAAATTAATAAGTGAATAGGGATAAGTTTAGCAGATTGTACTACCATAGCATGAGACAGAAAATGTTTGAGATCCATTATAGGTTTGAAATTTGACATAGGGAAACCTTTAACTTGTCTGAACAACTATTGTATATATTTTATTTTTCTGTTTAAATTGTTTTCTATTTTAGAGATTCAAAAAAATTATTAAATTTTGAACATTAGGACAATTTTTAATGAAGTTACCTATCTGTACTAATGTCCTGTTATAATATCTGAATTTCTCTTCTAATATATTTTCATTATTACAAAGTCATCCTAAATAATGATGAATAATGTCTATTTCAGGAAATTATATATGTATCTCCAATAAGCCAATAATATCATATGCCATGCTGTTTAGAAGATACATTCTTCCCTTTTATAGTGACTTCTAAATATGTTATGAAGATATAGTTAGTGCATGAGTAAAGTGTGTACACCATATAAACATGACATCCTGTCAATCATTTATTATATACACAAATTATAAGTTTCATTCTTCATGATTAAACTGTCAATACTGCATTTTTCCAATTAAGGAGTTGCATGGAGGTTGCAATTGGTTTGTATAATAAAGGAAGTCCTTACTGGGAGTTGAACCCTGGAACTCACAGGAGTTAGACCAAATGCTCCATCCTCTCTGCCATGAGTCACATTCTTCATGCTTACATATTATTATATTTCCCATTCTCTAAATCATAAATAAATAGTAAACATATGAAAATAGTCAAACATGAAAATATAATCCCATTATAATGAAGTAATATATGTATTTATTGTAGTTTGATAATAAATGTTTAAATAACAATAATCTTATTACCAGTATAGTTATAGGCTTTGTTGACAACTATTTTATGAATGTTAACTACAGACTGAAGAGCGAGATGCAAGTGCAATGAAGACTTCTGTTAGCCAGATACAGATTGATCCAACTGGGGTTAACAGTATGACAAGCAGTATCACAGCGCTGTCAGAACAAGCTGCCAATGGTAACAAGCGACAAAATTCTGTATCAAGCCGCAATGCAAATGTTAGCATGAACCCCCTCCCTAACTCAGAAAGCATAGGTGGTATTCAATCCAAACCTTCATATGCACGAGTGGGATCCCAAACTCATCTTCCTGTCTCCAAACAAGAAAGTTCACAGTCTGCAAATTCCCAAGGTAGCAGCGGATCTAATAGTAAGTATCAACTTTTTATTGCTGATATTTTGTGTTCAAATTTGATATCACTTGTTTTCCTACACAGCAAGACATGTTTTACTGAACTGGGACACCTTGTCTGACTTGTGAAAGAGTTAATAACTAACATATACTGTTTAAAACAGCAAGTTTTTTTCTTTTCAATATTTTGCTATAAGCATACATCATAAAGTTTATATTTGAATCATATTTATTGTTAAAGACCGTGCATGTGTTTCTTTGATGTTGCATTCGTTTAAGATCCAAACAATATTTATTGCATTGTGGTTTAAATTTAATATGTTTAATGTGCATCTTGAGAAATAGTTATGCTTTTGTAGCTAGGAATGAGAAATCATCATCATTCCTCAAATTTGAAGCGTGTTCTTATTTACTTACAAAATTACAAATCTAAAACAATGATGAACAGACAATGTTAAAATCTATCTATATATTTCTATAACCTTATAACCCATTAGTGTCATAGCAGTACTACATTGCATGCTGAAGCACACAGAGTCCTCCAATTATTTCTATTTTAATGATGCTGACGCGTGAGGAAAGCACTTAATGAGTGTGGAAAAATGTTAAAATACCACATGATAAACTTGAATAAGAAGTTACCAAAAACAGAATCAGACCGTATCTGTCTAACTGACATCACTCCCTTCCACATATTTTGTGTGTGGTGAGCTGTGTGTGTTCTAATAATCATCATCATCAAGTGCCGTGCCGAATGGCATTGGCGATCATATCTCTCCATGTACATCGATCTCCCATATATGTCATTATCTCTGTTGGTGTTGTCAATCAAAGCCATTTAGTCAAACTGTCCAATATCTTTTCTCTAGGTCTTCCTCTTGATCTTTTTCCTTCTATCTTTCCTGTTGTCACTATATTCTCAATGCCTCCTCTTCTCATTATGTGCCCAATAAATGTTGACTGTCTTTTTCTTATATTATCAATAATGCATCTTTTCACATCCATCCTTCTAAGACATTCTTCATCAGTAATCTTTGCTGCCAAAGGAATGCGTAACATTCTTTGAATAAACCACATTTCCTCTGCCTCCAATGATTTTTGTGATACTTTATTTATTGCCCATGCTTCACTTCCATAGAGTAGTAATGGTTAAATGTAGCATTTAAGGATACATTTTCTAGTATCCATCTATATGGACTTGTTGCATAAGATATTTTTCATTTTATGGAATGCTATTTTTGCTTGTCCTATTCTGCTTATAATTTCTGTCTTGCATTTACCATCTGAAGTTATTAATGTTCCTAAATATTTGAAACTATTCACCTGTTTTAAGTTTTTCTCATTTAATACTATTTTGATATTTGGTGGGATACTATTTCCTGATATTATAATTGTCTCTGTATTTTTTATGTTTAAACTAAGACCTGTTTGCTCACTTGTTTAATATCACCATCTTGTTTAATAGATCTTGGAGATGTTCTGGGTTTTCTGCTACCAATACAGTGTGCTCTAAACATGTTTGACTAGTCACTGTAATAGCTTTGGCACAAACCCAATAATTTGTTCATTTTGTGATGTCATGTTGTGAATAGCTGTGCTAATTTTGAAAATAGTGTCAATTAAACTGTGTGATAACTTCAAGCGTGCACTATTAAGTATCAGGTTTATTCATATAAATTGCATATTTATTTGGCAACACAGAACATCACAACATAACAGAAGTAAAATTCCATAACAAAGACACTCAGTAATTCACAGAGTTGTCTGCTGCATGAAATAACCATTAGTACTCTACATTTGTGGCCCTAGTCAAAGAGTTGATTTATGCACTTTTTTTCTTAAACTGTCAAAGCTTTACATTCACTACAAATATAGATGTCTCAATGCAAGAACTACAGATGTGTGACAGTTGTGTGTGTACAAATTTGTTTTTAAAAACTGAACATATTTATCAGATAAAAAAATAACTGAGCTTACAGGTCAACAGAAAAAAACGTTTGACTGTGGTAAAGCTAAGTAAGCTTGTGATTTTTGACATATAATGAGATACCATTCATTTTCAAAGATTATTCTGTGGGAAACAGTTGAGTATGAAAGGAAAAGTTGGGCCAAAAACATCTTGGCATTATAACATCAAGAAGTGGCTTCTTTTTTGACAATTTACATTATTTTTGGTGTTTGGAAAACACAATAACACTTTTGTTTTTATAGATTTTTAAATATTTTCTGTACATGTAAATAAAGAAGTGAATAATGCATGTAATTTTGTTTTTGTTGTTGTATGTGTGATATGAAAGGTGTTAGAAATTGTGAAAATGAAAATTGGGGAGGAGGGGATCACATTCAAATATAATAAGATTAAAAAATAACTTCTTGACTACCTATACTTGAGCATTGTGTGGCAACATTTATAAAATCCTCCTAAATGCCTATGCCTGTTGTATATATGCTGTTTAATAACAAAATTAACATAATATGGACTGAACAAACACATAAAACATGTAGATGCCACATACAATGTACGTCATTCTATATTAGGTCTAGGCCAACATACAACGTAATTATTTTCTTTGCCGATCTGTGGCACCCCGGATAAATATTGTATTTATTGTATTTCAAACTAATATTCTAATAATATCAAAACAAAACACTAGGAAAATAAATAATAAAACATTGAGAGTCGTTTACCTACCATGCCAATCGGGTCCGTTCAATATTAGACTATTTATTAGATAGATTAGATATTTCAGTTGGACACAATCCTAATTAATCCAATGTTCTATGCCCATAGGAAAGCGATGAAATGTCTGACTCTGTGCTCCAACAGTAACATGTTAATATTATTATTTTTGAAAACAACTGTAATTTCCAAGAAATCATTGGAACAGAATTCATAAACATTGCATGAAATATGTATGGCATTGAAATTCAACAGAATTCACTCCAGC
Organism: Meghimatium bilineatum; assembly: GCA_034231615.1. NCBI lineage: Eukaryota > Metazoa > Mollusca > Gastropoda > Stylommatophora > Philomycidae > Meghimatium > Meghimatium bilineatum. The sequence goes on along the minus strand of CM067322.1, from coordinate 68,515,475 downwards.
AAACCGGCAGTCAAATATTATGCACATCTTCTCCATTTTACAACATACCCTTTAAAAGAATGAACATGGGGGATGTGATGCATTCCTAGCTTTGAATGATGTGAATCATTCATCACGTAAGCCTAACTTCGTGTAGTTCCATACTTATGAATCAGACGCATAGCAGTGACATATCAGTACACCACCAGGACCTCAGTGTCATATATTCGTTGGTGTATCCACATGTCTGTGGGGTTCTACAACACTGACCAATGGCTGTTTATTATCTTACACTGGTTTTTGGTCATTAAAAATTGTTAATGGTCAAACATCCTGATATAAGCAAGGTGGACTTACATCCATGGTTAAAGAGGAGTGTCCCAACAAACAAAGGTTAAGAGGCCAACAGAGGTTTACCCCCTCTCCACTATGACTACTATGACATGCCATGTTAGAGTGCAGAATCAGCACTACACAAGAGTCATATGATAAGAGGAAAAAGTCATAGATTAACCTACCCATTCCATCCAGTGTAATATGTATAAGAGATATAATGAAAAATGGATAAAATAAGGATATTCACGTGATATTTCTGCCAGATGTGTACAAAATATTGCAGAGACAAATATACATCTCTTTGTGTTTTAGAATGATTTTATCACTGAGAGTGTGTTTCATGATGATGACGGCATGTTCTTCAATATGTTGGTTTTGTTTTATCATATTGTCTTGTGCCTAATGAAGATGCATTTTCTTGTTATTTCTGTAGCTATCCTATTTTTTTAGTTTCCACACAGACTCTCTGGTTTCCAGAAATAGTCCACATAAACAATATGCAGTAGAAGGCACACACATAATATGTATTGCTTTTGTTGTGACCAATTACCAGTTTTTTTATTGTTCTTAAATTGACATACTGTGTGCATTTGCTTATAAGTCCCTTTGTAGACCTTACTTTTTAATTCAAAAATTGTTAAAAGGATCTGTGATACAAATGAATTAAATTTTTACTAAACTTAATACTGTTTGAATATTTTTTTTAAATAAAATTATATTTGATTCTGTCAGAAATAATGTTATTTAAGTATTCAAAATGCCTTGTGTTTTCTTGCATTGTACTATATTCTCTGTCTACATCAGCAAACAAAGAATATCGATTCACCATTTCCAAAGTAAAGATAATATTAATTTGGCAGTACTTTTTCAGAACATACATTACCTTATAAGCAAGTATAGGCCTACATGTCACTTATTCTGTCAATTTCACCAAATTGTATGTCATAAATATGCTACATTGTGTTCTCTTGCATTGTCCTGTATTCTGTCTGCACCAGCAAATGCACTTATGACCCGAATACAGTCTGGTGTTCCTGGACAGGAAAATGGGTCAGCAGCGACTCCCATACTTCAGTCCACCAAATTATCTGGTAAATATTATTCAAGTGATAACATTTTATTTTCTTGGGAAAGGAAGTGGTGCTTGCATAAAATACATTCAGGATATGATATAGGATATCAGTGTCAAGAATATCTCTAGTGTAGAACTTTATGTTAGATTTAAGCTAATTGTTAGCCCATAGGCCCTATGAATGAACATTATTTTATAACTAAAAGCCCTAGTGCCATTTGAACAAATTGAAATACAATGTACTATTTGGTCTCTTTAAAGCCTCTACATCTGGGCACAGCCTGTCAGTTGCTGGATCAGACACTTCCAGAAAGTGATTGCCTAGAACCTACCCCTAAATATAAAAGATCGAACCCATAACCCTTAATAGATGTCTACATAAAAAGAGATTTTAATTGTGGGATTTATCAACCCAGCATATATCAGCAATCCACAGAATCTGTAAAATTCTTTGGTTGTAACATGCTAAAAAATAGTAAATAATACATCATTGAAAAACAAAAAATGGTCTGGTGAACTACCAGGTGTTTTCCATAGTTAGAACATCACTTAGCTGTAATCCAGGCACTTTCTCAGGAAGAAAAGGCTGTGACTTTGATGGTTGTCTCACATCATTGTCTTCATGTCCATAACACTCGTGGAAAATAATATATAAAAAATCATTAGTAAGCACCTATATGAAAGAAAATAATAATTGAATAGACCACTTATAAAATAAGAGGATCACAATCAAGCATTAGGCCTACAGAAAATATACTTACATGCAAAGCATAGGTTACAATAATAAGCAGCATAATTTCAAGAAATTATTCCTTACAAAAATTGTAAACAAAATAGCTGATAGCTGATTGCTGAAGTATGTGCTAGGTTGTGTTATCCAGATTCAATATTTCATTGCATGGTTATGACTTTTATACAACAAACTATTAATAATATAGATTAGGTCTAGTCTAATCAATAATTATTCCAATTAAAAATTAGTATTATGAACAACAATAAATGTGTATAATAATGTAAACAAATACCAATCAGATTCAGAAAATAATGGTCTAGACCTAGCCTATAGAAAACAGAACATAAAAGAACAAACGAATATTGACTTGACTAGGCCTAGACCATTTGTAAAATAATAGGGTTACAGTCTAGTAGTAAAAAAATATGCCTACTTGTGTACAATGCATAAAATAACATAGAACATACTCTATCAAAAGTCACCTCACAATGTTTAACAAAAAACAGCTGATCATAGCTACTGATATAATTCATAATTCATTTGCGCCGATACATCGAAAATTGTCTTGTTTTGTTTTATTGCATGTTTTTTATAAACCTTTTCATCTAAATTTATTTATAGTTAGGTATTCCTAGTAACCTGCTTATCTAATTTTGCATTACTATTTGATATAATTCACAGTGCATATTTATAGTTAGGCCTATTTATAGTTTTTTTATACAAGAAAATCTTAAAATTATGATATAGAATGATATTTAAGTATTTTAATTATTATAGTTACAAATTATAAGTAGTACAAACAATAACAAACTAGTTTCTTATGTAAAATAATATCAATCACTACCTTTGTAAAGAGCCAACCTTTGTGTTGGATATCTTCATTATCTGTATCTTCATCTGATTAGATGGAGATATCAAAAACACCTTATTCACTTGAATCATAATCACAAGATAGATTATAATCACTATTAGATTCCATTTTTGCACTGAAATTTGCGATAGATTACGATAATCCTTCTCAAATAGACAGGGCTTGCATGCACAAGCATAACGAAAATGGCATTTGGTCCACACACAATCTCTGAGCTGGCTGATGTATTTTATCATGAGTTCCGTATTAAATCATGATTTAGTATATATTGTTTTTGGTAGTCATTGTCATCAATAACCACTTTTTAATATAAATAATGTAATCTCTAAACAAACTAGGATAAAATAGTTGGTGTGCAGCCTTAACACAGCATTGTTCTGATGGGAACAATTTTAATATGAAACGTCAAAACAGTCATAGGACAGCATAAGCAAGCCATAAAAGTATGTGAAGTTAAAAATCACCAACTGATCATTTCATGCCCTCATTGTCCACAAGATTGTTTAGGTCTATATTAGACGTATTAATCAAACATCTGCTAACTCAAATCCATATCTAACACATTTTTAAATTGATTGGTCATGATCATTTGTGATTGATGAACAGCAGTTTCAGAAGGAGATCAAAGTATAAATAGCTATTAGCTAAATAGTAATGATAATGGTGAACATGAAAAAATTAACTGGATGCCTTTAAGAATTAGGCATAGATGGGAAAGCTACCAGTCGGATTACATATAGGCCTATATATATATATTGGGAACAAACTGCATCAAAAAGGTGTAAAAACAGCTACTCACCATACATAGAAATAACAATAATGGTTAGACATGAATGTATTTTATTTTCCAGACTTTAAAATCTATACAGATAATACTCTAAACATATAGAAGGAATGCCAGGACTCTGTATCAGTGGAAAATAAACAACCTGCGATAAGCAGATGACACTGTCCTTTTTAACAGAAAATGAACAGGACCTACACAAACTAATAGATAAAGTTGATAAATCAAGTAAAGAATATGAACTAAATATAAACATCCAAAAAACATAAACCATTATAATCTGCAAAATCGTAGAAGAACAGGTGCTAAACATAAAAATATGCATGTGGTTGCGTCTGTGCGTCTAACCAATGGCCTACTAGACAAACCACCCATACAAAAGAAAACCTTAGTGGATGACATACCGTTAAATTGAGATTATCTTCTTAGAGAATCTTCATGACACGTCATCTATACAATTATGCTTGTATTTTGTTGTTGAAATGTGTTTCATGTTTACCTGAATATATATGATTGCACCCTCTGTGGTTGGGAGGGAGCCAGATATGTACTGTGCAGCACTGGGAGGAGGAAACTGACAGCACTGTTTTTTTCCTATGGCTTAGACCCATCATAGAGGCACAGTGACTCAGGACATGGCAATCCTTTTGACTTGAACATTTGGTTGCATGCCAGGAGCAATAGAGAAGCTCTGCATAACCAGTTACATCAATTGGTGGTGGGGAATGAGCACAGTGAACCCTATCTTGGCTACAGTGGATAGGAGCAGTGCACAGGTTGAAACCTACCTTCACGAGTAACATCATTAGATGGACATATTACAGTCTAGTAGAGTGCACCACCAAGGCAAGAGAAAGATGTTGGAAGTCCGCAACTTGAATTGCAGCCAAGATTCATTGTGGAGCTTAATCATGATGAATGATAATGGTACCGGCATGTGATCAGACATTCCTCCATGACAAAAGATAATGTTCTTTAAGATACAGTGGAGGGTGGAAGAAGATTAGGTGGTCAGAAGACATGGCTGGATAATATCAAGGACTGAACAAAGTGTCAAGTTTCCAAACTCATCAGAATGGTAGAGGATAGAGATGTGCAGAGATCTTTCTTGCATGAAGTGTCTCAATGTGACGCCCATATGACCCTGATGGATTATAGGTTTTATTATTATTGTTGTTGTTGTTATTATTATTATTATTATTATTATTATTATTGTTATTATCATTATTATTATTATTATTATTATTATTATTATTATTATTATTATTATTATCTTAGTTTACAAACTTCATCAACCTTCTATTGTTTTATTGTGCATTGAAAATTAACATGCTTTATCATGATAATTCTATGGAATATGTATTAAAGGCTATTTCTCATGTTGTATGTGGAATAATGGTATACATACAATTTTATGTAGTCATAAGTCAGTGTGAATTATAAATTCAAGTGATAATAAATATTCTTTGACATATTAAATACATTTGCAAATTTGGTTTTATGGAATGAAATATACTGCAAAGAAATCACAAATATAATGTAAGGGAGATTGCATTAAAACTTTGTGTCATATGGAAAATGTGAATATACTCGTATTTAAATAAAATAAGAATAGATCCTAAGTTCAATGCAATTTTACAACTGCACAAAAATTATTTAGAATCACTGTATATAAAATATGCATATAGATAAGTATCTGCAATAACTTCAATGATTATTACTGTTTTCCATTGCTTGCTATGCTCAATTCTATCTGTTTTATATTCTATCAGTCTTTTGGACTGACTCACACATTGTTACAAATAGGAAATTGTTTTATCTACAGACCTGATATAAGGTCTGATATAATTTGTAATATAAGTCATCATACAATTTGCTTAACTAGTTTCTACTTGCTAGATGAATGTAATAACTATTACTGTTAAAATCTCAATATTTGCATGCACAGGGTCTGTTTTAAGCATATCAGAGCTTTATTTTCTTGTGACAACAAACAGTAGTTGTGATTTGCTCATGTGAGAAGATGATCTTCTTGCATGTGTATGAAATTTTCCTGTATGATGACATCATTGTTAGAATTTAAGTGAGTTCTAGTAGAAACCTCTTGTCAGATTTTCATTTGTTCCAAAATGCAAGTTAGTTGTGAGATCATCATCATTTTACACAGGACACAGCTATAGGGGCTCCGATCTTCCCCTGAGTATATCCACCATAATAATTACATGACAACTGAAAGTTCCAGTTCTCTATTGGTTAACAAACATTCTTTTCCAACCATAATAATGTTCATTTATTGCATTGCTACATTTCAAGCCCAACTCCTTTATTCTGGACATGGAAAAGAAATCATCATCTTCATTAATTTTGTTTGAATGTGCAGTTTCTCAAAGAGTTTGATATGTCAGCGCAATTCATTGCCCTGCCATTCAATACAGTGGCAGAATCTACCAATCTATCTGCTCTGTGTGTCCTGAACATCAGAGTAACCAGGCACAAAAATAAATGTGACATCTTCCAACTTTGAACTCTCACAACAGCAAGACACTTTTAACGAATACAGCCCGTTTGTATTTTCTTGAACATTCTCATTGAGTTACTGAGAATGCAGACATGAGTTGCACTCTGTGTACTGATCCAGTTCAAGGACTTGGTCACTGCCATAAATTATATTGTCATGCTACTTGTAATTACAGTGAAAGCTCCATTCTTCTCTCTAATAGTCTTTAATACATACTGCACTGTGATGACACATGAACTACGGACATGTCTAATGAACTATCAGTATATATCACTATATTACCATCCTTGGAATTATCACTGATCAATGCCTGCACCTCAGATTCACAGCAATAGGACATCTCTTCTTACATTTTCTATCAAAGTTATCACTGCCCGAAAAGAAGTATGATAATCTATAAGAACACTTTTTCATTTCTCACCATGTGTCACATTCTCCAGTGTGCACATGCTTTGTATAATGCCCTCAGCACACTCCATTCACAACTTTCCTCTCTTTAGTCTACTATTTACACTATGTATTTCAGTATGCAGTGGATTCTCTTTATCAGGGCTGATTTGGAGGTAGGCTCTTGCTTGGCACACGTGTAATCTATGTTCCATAGTTGGACAGTCAAGTAAGAATCACATTGCTCATACAGATGTCTCTATGTACCCAAGAATGATATACATCATCTCATTCTTGATCTTATCCAAGCTTTCAGTCTGTATCCAAAATGCAAGATTGAATTAGTTAGTTAGTTAAGCATTGGATTGTCATCACTGCTCTCTGTACAAATCCATAGGTGCTCCGATCTCTTCCTGAGTGTATCTGCCACTACACCTCTGCTTACAGTTCGGGTCCTATGTTGATTGACCATCATTCTTCTGCGCCCCGAAAACTACTCCCCTCTGGTGATCCCACATTTCAAACCCTATTCCTTTAGCTGACCCATTCGAATGCCATAGTCACTGCCATGATCTCCATAGTCATACTACTCATAGTCACAGCAAAAAAACAAAAGTTCCACCCTCTTCCATAACACTTTTCCCTGCACACTGAGCTGTGAAGGCTCACGCACATATCTAACCACCAATCTATCTGTGTATATAATCAAATCCCCTTCACCACAGTTCTCATTGACCAACGCCTGCACCTCAGCCTCCACCACCACTTGCCCCATTTCTTGCTTGCCCTATAAAGTGTTATTATAATTATAACTCTGACTTCACATTCTGACTTCCTGCCAAGCAGGTAAAGTCTGGATGCAGCAAACTGCACAAAGGAGCTCAACTAAAATGGGCCACTAGGCAGAAAGACATCATTCAGCTAGCATCATAGAGTGTCAAAGAGCATGGGAAGATAGTAAGGCATCCTAGTCATCTACTTCACCCCGACACACACTCAGTCGTCTTGACTTGTCTTCCCACTAAGACTATATGTATAAGGGCAATAGAGTGAGTCTGACGACATTGTACAACTCTCCCTCACTTTAATTCAATTTTCATAATGCAAGTCATTGCTTTCATCATCATCTCATTCCATGCTTGCAAAGGAGGAACATCATCATATTATAACTCTGAAAGACGTTTTGCAATCCATGGATGGGTGTATCCATTCCTCATCTGCAGCTACATTCTGCAAACTACACACACTTTGTATGATATCCTCTGCCTATCCATCCATGGTTTTTCTCTCTTCAGTCTACTACCTTTGACTTTAAGGATTTTGGGATGCAAAGGATATTTTTTATCCACATTTATTTGAAAGTACTCACTTGTACGGCAATACTGTATTCTATGTTCGGCAATACAGTAAATTGTTCACATCCCTGATCTATGTCCCGCACTCTCATGTTTTGATCATTCGTACTCTTCTCCTTTTTTTCTGCATTTAGTATTTCACTGCTATTTTCACATTCTGTTATTCCTGTTATCTTCATCTGTTTCTTCTACCATCATGCCGTCCCTGCTTGATTTATGAATTTGCTATAAAGTGTCATTTACTTTTCATGAAGTATTTATGAAATTTCTATTCTCTACTGATAGCAACAAGCAAGCTTGATACATTTTTAATATTTAGAGAGAGTCCTTTATTAGCTTTTTAAAATTTCAAAAAGTGGAAAAGGAATAATAGTTCTTTTCTCCAATTTAACATTTAGTACAATATAATCTGCATATTCATGTGGTTTAAAAAAAAATCTTATCCCATTGCTATTTCAGCTTACTTCTATTTTAGTTTGAAATTTAATTTTTGACAGCAATTTTTCTTTATACTAGTTAACAGTATAGCCTATGCTATAAAAGTATATTTGCAGGTTTATTATGTTAATTTTTTATGTTTTATTATAACAGTTTGATAATATTTACATAACTCTTTATGCATGTCTCACTGTATATATCATAGTAATTTTATATCATCTTTAATTGCCTCATTGATTTTCTGGTTGATCTTTTTCAAATATATAATGTTATATTTTCATTAACTGTGTTTATTTTTAACTTTTATTTCAAAATTTAATTTTGTATTACTCTATTTTCTGCAACATAATATTTTTTTCTTTCTAATGTTTATATAAATAACCAAATGGTCAGAGGGTGTCCGACAAATTGGATGGTGCCGCAGTAACCTAATGAACCGATACGTGGAGAATTGTCCTGTTTAGTTTTATTGTATGTTTTTTTATATATACTTTTTTTAATATATTTTTATTAATAGGCTAGGTAAGTGTTTTAGTAACCTGTTTACCTCATTTTGCGTTACTAATGTTTATAATAGCATTCCAATTTTCACTGGCCTCCATTCTTTATTTTTATTGAAGACTTTATAATAACATATTTTGAGTTTTCAGAAGTACAAGCAATTGTGAAAGCTGTTTTTTTACCAATATTTATGCTTTGAGCTTTTGTTAATGCTTAACTTGAGTAAGTTTGCTTTAGATATTCCTTTTATGCTTACAATGTATTTGATTGCTACTTGCTTTTGTTTCTCTAAGTGTTCTTATATCTTATTAGATCATTTCATCCACATGCAGAATGTATGAAGGTCTAACTATTGATCTATATGATCAACCATCCCCCATGTGTTGTCAGGGCCCGAAAGGGGAGCAAAGAATAGCAACACTGTTTACCTTCCATGCATGTCGTACGACATGACTAAGCAGGTTATGGGATGGAGTTGGCTGTCCCATCCCGTATAGGGTCAGTGACCCAAAGCCATGCTGAAGTCGGATGTGTCAGGCCAAAAGGCGCAGGTATCGCAGCAATGCTGTTAACCATTACACAACGCATTCCGTTCTCCAGACTACATCCTGCTGATCTGCAGGAGTTTGAGAATGAACGCAGAAGAAGAAGACCAACCATTATATCACAATAAATTAGTAGATGACATGCCAGTATAGTGGCACTTTCCTCTTGCAGAAACCCCACAGCATATCATTTGTAAAATTATTTTCCTTTTTTTTTTGGTACAATATTCAGAGTGCACATCATGCTGGGGAAACAAGATGAGCTAGAGCACTGACCATGCTCCTAGCTGTCAACGTGTACATGGTGCCCCAGCTATGAACAGATATATGAGGGTGTGATGAAAGGCAACTCATTCCAGAACAATAGAGTGTTACTAGATATTTCTTTGGTAGATTTCCAAACCTTTTAAAAAGCAATTTTACATGTTCTTTTATGTAAAATTTCCTTATGTTCATTTGTGGTGCCTCTTAAAGTACCCTTAGGAGTAGTAGCTTATGTGCATTTCCCATGCACTTCACAACTATCTGGTGATAGTACTTTATAATTCATAAATTTTCCCATATCTATGTTGCATACTATTATCCAGAGGAAGCAGCTTGAGTCCTCATCACATATGCTAATAACAACAGCTCAGTAGTAGTCCTGATAATTAAAAAATGGAATGCATAATATAACTAATCATAATTTAAAGTGGGTGAACATTTTAAGTAATCACCAGAACAGACTTGGCGATGATATGCCGTGTCGTAAATATCACATAGATTGACAGTATATTTTTTTTCACTTTCCAAATTTGTTTCAAAGTAGTGCAAGTGTGTTTACCATGAAAACTAGTGATACTGTCACTAAAGACCATTTGTAGCGAGAATAAATGCTAAGAAAAGCTATACTTTTATTAAAATTACCAAAAGATATTTCCAGTCATAAGATAATATTGATGACAATGCGGGTATTGATTTTGGTAATGATAATATTGATAGTAGTGATATAAGCAGTGATTCTGAAGTTTGCCAACTCCAGGGTCATCAGAAAACCATAAATATGCAGGAACATTAATTCAAATCAATACCATACACATGATTCATATTGATACCATACACACTATTCATATTGATATCATACACACTATGCAACAACCCTATCCCACAGCAAATATTGTTTAGTCAACTTTCAGAAGGGAAAATATTTAGAGGGCAGACTACACCTGACATACAAAGATGTATGCAATGCCTCAATGAAAGACTGTCTTTGTAAGTCTTCTATGGCAGAGGACCATGATGCATGGAGGTCAGCATTGCATAAAAGGTTTAGAAACTTCTGCAATTCTTTGAAGGACTAGAATACAAGCAACACACACACACACAAAGAAAAGCTCAATGCAAAATAGCAGTGACTGATTTATCCTACAATTAACACTATCGAAACACACACAAGACAGCTAAACAAACATCTAAAAGACAAGAAAAGGCTATACTTCAAGTGTATCCTAGTAAAGTTATAGATTTAATATAAATAAGCTATATTAATTAGAAAAACGTTATTTTAAATATTGTTTTAAAACTTAAGCAATCAGTTTTGTGTGAAATTAGTTATGGCTCCCATATGCCAAGATGTTCTTGTGCTTCATTTATTCACAGTTGGATATACTATAAGAAAATCCTCAAGATGAAGGTATATCATATTTTGGGAGTTCTTATTCTGCATATAAATTGACATTGAACATCTGTTTTGTCAAATGTTTTGTATACGCTAAAATTGTTTTATATTTTAATCAAATAAAAATAACTGTCAAAGTATATCATTCTATTGACCGGCCAGAATAGTTTCACGATGATGCATAATAAATCAAAATCTATTATAAATTAAGAAAACTACAGCTTAATTTCTTCAACAATCATTATGGGAGTAAATGAAACACAAAGTAATTACACCATATCCTGTTTTCAATTCTGTAGCTAGTGTTAATTATCTCCAATGTTATTTTCAATTTGTTACATGGATGCCAGTTATTTTTTTTAGCTTAGATATAGTTTATGTGAGCACAGATATATGCATATAATCTATAATCATTATGTTAAAGTTGTTTTTCAAGCTATGTAATGTTTTTATCTGTACCTCAGATATGTCTATCCTGAGTCCAACACCACTTGTGGAGTTAAAGACAATGAAATCATTCATTAAAGCTGTAGCAAAGAGGGATAAAGAGGTTGAGACAATTCAACGTAAACATGAAAAGGTTAGAGTAGTTATCAATAATAGGGACATTATGAGAAAATTTAAAGTAATAGAGAGCTGGCTAAACAACAAGGTTCTCTCTAGAAAATTACAATATTTTGGCCATACCAAATGACATGACAGCCTCAAAAGAAGATCATAATGGACGGGGTGATGCCAGGGCAGCCACAAATCAGCCATGAAGAAGAATAATGAAAATATCAAAGATCATCTGAACATGACACAGAAGTAGAAAGATTGGCTCAAGATGGGCAGGAATTCAGAAAGGCTGTGATGACTGCTACATCCTGTTCAGGCTATGCTGCCTGATGATGATGAGTTATCACATCATGTTTCTCATGTACCATTTAGGCTGTTAATGTATTTTCTAATGGTTCTTTTCTTTATTAAATTATAATAAAATGTGACTGCCAAGAGTAGAACAAACAGCAATTGGATATTAATTTATTATCAGTAAAATGAAAAACTATGAAATGTGTTTATTCTAGATCACAGGTTTCCCAACCTTGTTCAAACCTTTTTCTTGTTTTAGTTTTCAAATAAAGAAATATTGAATATTCACTCTCACAGAGATACCCTATGTAGAAGCAAAGGTGAGTAAAACTTGAAATTCAAGCATGGTGACATTTGAATATGAAACTTTCAGACACCAATTAAAAATGAAAGTTGCTTTAATCCTTAATATGGGCCTATTCAATACCGCTGAAAAGTGTGTTTTCATTCTGTTAGCTCTGAGATATTATGAAACATAGTTAGCTCCCATTTTGAAATCTCATGTAAAGAGAAAGTATTGATGCACAGAGTTACTGGGACAGGTAAATTAAGTCACGTGTTGATTATGATAAATATCATTCAGATATTTCAATATGGAGTGCAAATGATTTAATTCTATGTCACATGAATTATTATATACACAGTAGTTCCGCGATAGCATATTGCATAACATTGTTAGTATGAATGATTAGCTGATGTGTGTTCTGGAAACACTGCTAATCTAGAATGAAGTTATATTAGTAGCAGTACAGGGTGCACCCATAAATCATTTTAATGAAAGTGAGATTTTTTCTTGCAACAGATTCCAAATTTCTTCACTTTTTAGCAGAAACAATTTTTACAGACACAAATCGCTCTGCAATATCAAGTCACACTCTAATTAAAATGTGACTGTGCTCACTGTAAAAAAGGCAAACAGAAGAACAAAAATTTACAAATCTTTCCAGATCCAAAAATTATTCAATATTACTCTACCTGTAATGCTGGACTATTTTCCTCATGTTTTAATTAATATCAGAGCTTTCAGTGGTGAGTCAACTTGAATATCTGTAAATTTTCTGTAAAGTATGTCAAATGTACTCACCAAGTAGGTCAAAATATCATAATTTTTGCACACATGCATGCCATTTTTAATACTGATCACTTGATGCAAAAAATACTCAAATTCTGTTAAAATAACATTACAATTTTTTAAAATGTACAAGTAAGACAAGCAACAAAATTAATTCCTCTTTCAGGAACTTCTCAAAAAATTAAGTTAGAATCTAAAGGATCAATATCATTATTTATTTAGTTAACTTTTTCAGCCTCAATCCCATAAAAATACTTCTGTGACCCCTAAATGGGGTTGTGACCCATAGGTTGGGAACCTGTTTTATACTTTTATTAAATAATGCCTCAAACAAAAAGGTTAAAGAACATGGAGATTTTCAACAGAGAAAATTCTACACAGACTACAACTCTATGCATAATAATAGATGCGGTTAGTCAAGTACGGAAGAACGTGTGTTCAATAGTTGCTAGGCGATTTGGTGCCGTTGAAAGGACTGGTTCAATTCCCGTTAGTCTCAAGAATTTAAAAATTAAAAAAAAATTAAAAAATGTTCCTCTGGCTTCCTACTTATATTTACTTGTATAAACAATTATTCAAAGCAAAATTGTATTGTCTATATATGTTATCCATGTTTACAAGAAGACCTATCGGCCCTTGTATAACTAATACGGATATTATGTTATATGTTTGTTGTTACTGAGGATATTTCAATACCAGTACGGGATGTTTGTTGTAATAGTCCTTGTCTCGATCGGTCCGTTCTGGTGACTTTGTGTGCACGGTTTGAAAGGCTTGATGAAATCGCATCTTTTTTTGGAGATGCAGTTAGTCAAGTACGGAAGAACGCGTGTTCAATAGTTGCTAGGCGATTTGGTGCCGTTGAACGGACTGGTCTTTTGAGGTTAATGGCTCAGAAATGTCCTCTTCTTTGCCATTGGAAGCAGCTGAAAATTTATTCCATTCCAGCTTGGAGGTACCATGCAAAAGTAACAGTTATTGATATGATCAGTGGGCTCTCTCTCCAAATCATTAGAATTTCAAATGGCATAGCTTGCCTGTTGCCAGCCAACTACAGTTTAAGATGAGCAGCATATGTATTGCAGCATATATGTGGTGCCCAACTCTTACCTTGATCTCCTATCCTGCAACCAAAAATAGAAGTTGTACGCTATCGTAATCACTTTAGTTCTATATATGCATGCATCCTTCTCTCAAGTAATTTTCTAAAGATTTTCTCTATGTAGCTTAAGAGTGATATGCCTCTACACTTAGTGCAGTCCCTCTTGCTGCCGTTTTTTCTTCCATATGGGAGCAATCACTGCTGTATTCCACTACTGTGGCATCTTTTGTGTCTTCCATGTCACAGTGAACAGTCTATGTAGCCACTTTATATCTGTCACTGTTAGCATTTTAATTAGTTTTATAGGTATGCCGTCTATTCCTGGTGCTTTGTTATTTGGTACATGTTTAATTGCATCTTCAATTTCAGATTTCAGGATGTATGGTTCCAGGTCTTCTTCTATTGCATTTATTGTTGTAATCACTTCTCCTTCCTTTCAGTTTAACAGTTGATTGAATTAATTTTTCTATCTTTCCATGTTTTCTTGGGGTCTATTTAGTATGTTGCAGTGTTCATCATTGATTATTTCTATTGATTAGTGTCTTTTTTACTTCTCATGTTTCGTACTTTTCTGTAGAACATCTTAGGTGTGTGTCTTCTATCCTTGTTAAGCATTTCTCCATTAACTTACCATGACTTAATTTTTGCACATTTTATGATTTTCTTGATGTTAATCTTTGCTGTCTTGTATGCTAAGTAATCTTCATGCATTTTGCTTGTTGCCCATTTCTTGTATTTTTGTTTTTTATCTTTCGTTGTGTTCTTGGATACACACAATACAAAATAAAACAATGTGCAGTATCATATTTGAACACAAGTCCATCTCTAAGAGTTCAGAAGAACATGGTAACATGTTCAAATTCAATTTTAGACAAATGAGCATCCTGGCTATTCATAAAGCAGTGGCATCCTGCTAAACATAAATATTGCCTAGAAAATCACTGCAGCCAAAAGATTTATGGGGTACGGGTAATTACTAAATTCTGAGTAGGCTATGGTAACATAATTTGTCCAAGAATCCTTAAAATGTAATTTTTCTTTTAGAAATATATGTTGTTCATATTTTTAACTCTCTAAGTTAGACAGAAAATTAATGTTTAGCTTTTCAACATTTGTAGGCACGTGAGGTAATGGAAGAGCAGCACCAGCTTGTACTTGGAAAACTCATCTCTAGTCAGACAAAGTCTAGGATATCCATGGAAAAACATCATTCCAAAGTCCTTAAGAAAATGTCCAAGGAAGGAATAAATGTAGACCAGAAACAGAATCAACTTAAAGGTGAACTGCAAGAACTGTTGATCATTCAAAATCTTAAGGTAATCTTCAATAGACCTATGCATAGCAGCTTGTGATATTTATGTAGTGTAATGTTTAATAAATAACAAGTAATGAGGTGTTAAAACTCGCTTTCACATATTAAAAAATAACTATAAATGATTCTTATGATTCTTTCTATAAATAAATACTTAGTCTGGATTTCTTTTGTCATAAGTAATAATATAATAGTAATTATGTAAGCCACTAGCCGTATGACCATGGGAGTGACCAAAACAATGAAATAGCTTGAGACAAAGTATAAATGTCTGTTTTCTTACATTTAATGAGTCAATGATGCAGTCTGGAGATGAGGAAATGCCTGGAAATGAGGATGTTTAAGAAATCAAAGGGCAGACAGACATGTCAGTGTGGCAAATGTAGTTTAATGGCTCATGCTAACATGACATTTTAAATGCTATCAAGAAGGTAGGTCAGGTAGATGATGCAGGGCTTATTTCTTCTGTGTCTATGGTCAGAATGAGAGACCTGAGAGTGACATGCAAAGTTGCTGCAAACAAGCAGCATATAGAAACCAGATATTTTTCAGTATCTGCTATCAACCAACACAAAACTGGAACAGTCAGCTACTGAGTGCAAAACATTAAATAAGATATCAGAGCACCCATGCTTCTATCCTGAGTGCATGATGATCTATCTATCTATCTGTCATTCCATGTGCCATTAAACATTGTGGAGGTGATGATCTGATAACTACAGTAGCTATACTGTTCTATGTTAGGTGTTAATTTATAAATTTGTGGTTCATTACAGAATGAATAATGTGTCCATACATTCGAACTTTTTAATATTTGGCTTGATTTCATACAACTTCCGTAACACAGAGATATAAAAAACATGTAGTGTCTGTTACCAATCATTTGATCTACATGAAATGCGCTGAGAGCCTCTACCCCAAAGGATCTTCCAGGGGAGGGGGAATGGGGCCTCTTAGTGTGTTTTGTGCAGATTTATGCATGCTGCATTGTAGCGCTTTTAGCAAAAGTTTATTTCGTCAAATAATGTATGGTTTGTTTCATAAACAGTTGGACACATAATTCCGTAATGAACCTAATTTGCTTTCCCATTGATTGGCATTACTTACCTGATTGATAATTCATATAAATAACCAAAATATCAGAGGATGTCCGACAAAATGGAGAGTGCCGAAGTTTAGTCTTTCCTGATTATTCATACTTTTGTGTGATAATTCATTATTATTTTCTGTCATGGGATTCTTATATTGTCCATTATTTTACATAATTACAGCACAGAGAAATGGAGGCTACTCATGCCCGTAATGTGATGAAGATATGCAAAGAACACTACCAAATTGTGCTCGAACTTCAGAGCAGGCATCATGAACAGATATATGATATTCTTCAAAAGTTAATGGAAGCCAATCATTCCACACATGGCAAAGCTCTGGATGAGATTCATGACAAGGAGGTCACTGAGTTGAAGAAGAGAATGGATCTTCAAAGCAGAGAACATATGAAGGTCCTTGGCAAGAAACACAAGGACAAACAGGAATTGTCAAGGTTAGTAGCATAACAACAAAATCAATGTGAAACTTTTAATTTGTATTCTTGTTGTGCCATTTTACTCCTTAAATATTGTATAGTAATCATAGCAGATGGTCCTTTGAAATAAAATTGTGTTGTTTCATTTACTCATGATTGGTCATTACCATATCAAGTTTTTTGTAAGAACACCTTTTACAGCAAGATATATGCTAGTTAAATAGACAGATTACTCATTGTATCATACATAGAGACATATTTTGTGAAAATCATTTGCCATTGGTGATCAGTAAACCTTGGCCAGAGAGAAAGACCCAAACTATGGTCAGGAAGTAGGCCTACAGGAAGATTATGTAATTGTGTGAATTTAAGTTAACAATGACGTTTTACCTGTTTAGCCTCAACAATGTTTTAGTCAAGTAGTAAGTAGGTATCGCATAGCTACTTGACTGCCCAACAGCTGAGCATAGATTACAGTATTGCCGTGCACAGGCGTACCTTCAAATACATGCAGATAAGGAACACCCGTTGCATTCCGAAATACAGAAAGTTAAAGGCAGCAGACTCAAGAGAGGAAGGTCGTGGATGGGACGTGCTGAGGATGTAATACAAAGCGTGTGCAGATTACAGGATGTGGCAGCTGATGCGGAATGGATAGGTCTACCCACAGATTTCGAAACTTGTTTGAGAGTAGTAATATCACTTAGCAGGGAATGCAGAGAATGGTGTCCCACAGCTGTGGAGAAAGAAGTGCAGGCTTTAATCAGTGAGAATACCAAAGAGGGGGATGTGATTATATACACTGATGGATCTGTAATTAGGCATGTTCGCAGTGCTTGGGCCTTTACAGCTCAGTGCACAGGTAAAACGATCAAGGAGGAAAGTGGTGCCTTTGCGGTCACTACGAGTAGTATGACCATGGAGACTATGGCGGTGACCAAGGCATTTGAGTGGCTACGCACACAGAAAGTAACGCAGATCTGCATCTTGAGTGACTCTATGAGTATGATTAAGAAGGTACAAGTGGGTCTCGTTCGCGAACAGTGGATTGAGGCCTTGAGAAATGCGAGCTTGAAAGCGGTTACATTTATTTTCGTGCCGGGACATGTGGGCGTTCGAGGCAATGAAAGAGCGGATCAACTGGCATCGTGTGCGATTGTGGCAAAGGGCGATGGGGCAATGGATCGCGCTGACGTTTTGAACTCCTTAAGAGATATAACACGCGAGAGTGAGACTAATGTGGATGATGATTCCTTTTCAATGGCTAGGATTAAAGATCAGGGATTGAGATGCGGTGTTGCTAGAGGTGAACATTTTGGAGGGCGCTGAAGAATGATGGTCAACCAGCATAGGACCGGTACTGTCAGCAGAAGTGTGATGGCGGATACACTCAAGGAGAGATCGGAGCAACTATGGATGTGTCCAGTTTGCAGTGATGATGATCCGACAACTAACTAACTAACTAACTAACTAGTGTTTTAGTCAATGCAATATCAGCTAATATAGGCCCTACTACACAATTGCTACTCCAGTGCTGGAGAAAGGATGAAATTCCATAAAACATGCAAGATGCACAAATTTTGTTACACTATATAAGAATAAAGTAACAAGGATGATTGTAATAAATAGAGAAGAATCATTATTAAAGATGGTAGGGAATGTATGATACTGAAACAGCTGCATTAACTAACTGAGCAAATACTTCCAGAGTTACTGTGCTAGGTCAGATCTGGTAGATCTACCACAGATATGATCTTCACTCTTTGACAGCTTTAAGAAAAGAGCAAAGAAACCTTCTCATGGAAACCTTCTAATAAAAGCTTTCGACACTTCTAGTAGAGTATCCCTCTATAGTGTAATTGTGTACATTTAATGTCCTCCAAGAGTTTTACAACTCATTATCTCATTCCATGAAATACTCGTATGATGGCTGTATGTCTGATGACTCTGATATCAATAGTATAGTTAAGATAGAGTGTGTTCTTGCCCTAACCCTTCTCAGAGTATTCTTCTCTTCCATTTTATATTATGCCTTCGAAAGCTCGGAAGGTGACACATTCATTCAAACAAGACATGATAACTCCATGTTCAACCTCACCCAGCTTAAAATAAAACTAAGACAACTGACATTATTCTCAGAGTGGTGCTTTATGCTGAAATGCAGCTCTTTTTATTCTTAATGAGACCATATTGCAATATTTGATTCCAAGTTGGCAAGGTCCTTTAACTTGCTCTTGCTATCCGTAAACATCAAGAAAATAGTTTTTTTGGGTCAAAATTCAGCTACAGAACCACACAGCATCATCATCATCATGTGACAAATTCTTTCCGGAACATGGTCTTCCTTATAGTTTGAACGCTTCGCAATTTTGGGTGAGTTTACCTGCTGCAACTAGAGGCATGTTTAAGCAGTTTGATAAATCACTGCACCATCATCGTCTTGGATGACCTCTTCCCTTGTTGCCTTTAACTCTGCCTTAAGTTATTAATCTTTCCATGCTGTTATGTCTGATATGTAACCACATATCACCATTGAAAAACTTGCACTGAACAACTTGCAAATTCAATCATAAGTACTTGAATAAAAATGCTGCCACTAGTTTTGGTAAACTATAAAAAAATGCCAAGAACAAAAAGAAATTGACAATAGACACAAAGATCTTAATCTACCAGGTATGTATGTGTCTAAGTATTTTCCTATGTGGGTCTGAAACATGGACATCATACTCACAACAATAAAATATGTTAAACATGTTCCATTTGAGTCTTCATAAAACTTGGATATTAAGTGGCAGGATAGGGTTACCAATACTAACATCCTGCACAGGGCCAAGTCTCCAATAATAATCTCTACACTCAGTAAAAAAACAAAAAAAACTGTCAATACTGCATTTTACCAGTTCAGGCGTTGCAGGGAGGGGATTGAATAGCTGTGTGATAAAGGCCGCATGCTCTTGCTGTCACCACGTCATGTACGGGGTGAGTTTTTTAATTTACCCTCTGACAGAAAAAACCCAGTCCTTACCGGGGATCGAACTCTAGAACTCACTCATGTGAGACTAGCATTCTAACCTCTCGGCCATGCGCCACACTCAGTAACAGAAGATATATGTGACTTGTAATATTTAGAGAATGATCAATAGCCACATTCCAAAACAAATACTGCATAGGTAACTCTCACAAGTGGCAGACCAGAGTTGCAATGCAAGGATGTATGCAGTTATCAATGAATACTTTTGTCATGTGTTTTAACAACTGGAAAAATCTGGTGAATGACTACATCACATGGAGAAAAATCCTGTGTTATGATGCTAGAACATTGAAAACTCAATATTGAGTAAAACAGAAGAATGCAAGCTCAGATGCAAGAAGTCATAGTCTAGCAATGCAATTTTTATATGCTTTTTCTGCAACAGACCAAATCAATCATGGATCTGTTCATGCAATCTTAAATCCATCTAATATAGGCTTGCTTCAGACCATTTATCAAGATAAATAAGGCCATAGACACAACATCAGCCAAGTCATGCAGCATCTTTTCATTGATGACGAAATCTGTGCTGAATTGCCTTCATTCTTTACCTGGACATGTGGGTGTTGAGGGAATTCAAAGAGCAGATAGACTTGCCAGCTTGTCTACCAACAGTGATGTGCTGTGGTCTGTGCTGATATTTTTAAAGCAGTCATGGAGTTGGACCAGTTGGAAGATATAGGGCGCATTTATTCTTCCATATCTATGACTAAAATGCAGAACCTGGGAGTGAAGCGTGGTGTTGTAAGAAACGAGCATCATATAGCAATCAAAAGAAGAGTTATAAACTAGTACAGACTGGCTACAACTGAATGGAACAGTCAGATACCACATGCTGAAAGGCATACTGAAAATGCGATCAGAACACAAATGGACTTGTTCAGAGTGTCATGATGATGATCAGATGACTAAATAATTAGCTATACAGCATATTTTCACATTGAAAATGTTTATTCAGTTCTCTTAGCACATACAAATAAATATTAATTTAACATTTTATTGTGAGTGTGATACAGTGTGCCTTTTGTCAATTTTTTGCTTAAATTAAGCAATTGAAAAAAATTCTATTTGTCAACAGAATCAAAAGAGAAGCACAACAAAAGCATGTTCAAACAGCAGTCATAGAAAGGCAGAAGGTAGCTTATAAACTCTGAACCACCTCTTTATTTACTTGAATATTTCCTAAAACATTACCTTCCATTAATGTCAGTTAATGTTAGTCAGATTTTGCTTTCATTCTTTTTATAGTCCATGCTGTTGATTATCATGTCTTTCCATCATCATCATCAAGTATGGTCTCCACAATGAAGGTTGGCAGCAAAAGATCTCCAACATCCCTTGTCTCTTGTTTTGGTGGTGCACTCTGCTAGACTGAAACATGTCCATCTTGTGATGTTACTCTCCCACTTGTATCTCTGTCTACATCTCTTTGACTCTGTCTACATCTCATGTTGCTTCCCTTTGACTTTACCTTCAAGTAAGGTCTTCAATAAGGTGTCATGCCTTTCAATGTGTCCAAAATATTTTATTTGCCTGATCTTTATATCTCTTAATAATTCTTTCTTCATATTAAGTGTTTTTAGAACCTCTTTAATAGGCAAGATTGAAGGCAACAGACAGAGGGCGACAACGTGAGAAAATATAACGTGAGACAGTTTGATGACCTGGCATAGCAGAGTGACAACAGCGAGCTTGATACATAATACTGAAGACAGAGAGCTGTGGAGAGCCATGATCACCTATGCTAGCCAGCATGGCACCTGATGATGAGAACCTCTTTATTTGTTTTCATCTCTTTCCATAATATTCTCCCTATTCTTCTATATACCCACATCTCAAAGGCATACATTTTGTCTTCTAATTGTTTATTTAGTGTCCATGTTGCTGAGCCATACATTAATACAGAGTAATTTTAGCATTTTATACTTCTCATTGTTAACTTGTTTCTAATTTTTTTAGAAGCTACTATTTTCCTCATGTCATTGAAGGTACTTTTAGCCATTCCTATTCTCCTTTTAACTTCTGTTCCACATCTGCCATTATTTGTGACTATGTTTCCAAGATATTGATAATGTTTTATTTGTTGTAGTTTCTCTCCATGTCTTTCCACTGCCTTCTATTTTGTGTGCTATCAATTATTTATAATACAGATGTTTTTCCAGGACACAATGCCTGATTGTCTAGCATCTTTTCTCTTGGTCTTTCACTACCCTTCATTGTTTTCAACTTGCCTGTTGTCATGTTGTTCCATTGTTCCTCATTTCACTGTGTCCAAAAAATGTGGACTATCTCTTTCTGATGTGAGTGAGAAGTTTTTGTTTTTTTTAAATTGACTTCTTTCAAGATGCTGTCATTATTCTTTTTAACTGTCCATAGAGTTTTTAACACTCTTCTATAAAACCACATTTTACTGCCTCTATATAATTTTTAACCAGTCTGCTGATTGTCCAATGTCCTCTTTGATACATCATAATTGGTTCTATATAACTTCTAAGAACCTTCTTTCTCACCTCAATTGACAAAGACATATAATGTTTTCTTTACTCATCTGAAATACTTGGAAGTTTGCTTCCTGTATGATAGCCAGTGTTATATTTGAAAAAATAAATATGAACAGCATTGAAATTATCAAGACATACTGTTCTTAGTGCTCTTTACATTTTTTTTTTATAAATTATAAAATTGAAGCATACCCTGTGCAGGACTTTTATTTTTCATCTATTATTGATTTTTTTAGACAATGCTAATACATCACATTCCCATTGTAATGTATATTATTGGCTTCAAACCACAAGCAAATTTGAGCTAGCTAAATTTGTAAAGTGGACCCACTAAGGCAATGTCCACTATATTGACATCAATAATTTTTTTATTAGTAACATTGAAGATTTTACTGAGCAGTTAAATATAAGCTTTTGAAGTAGTGTCATTAGGAATAAATTACTCCATTGTTTACTACCAATTAGAAGCCCAACAAAATTCATGCTCACATCAGTGAATACTGAATTATTTAAATGCTGAATAGGTTCATTACAGGGAGAGGTGCATACATTCCAACTTTTAAATCTTCTTTCTTCATTTTTTTGCTTTATACCTCTTTATGTCTTGTGGTGTAAGGGGTAGAAGAGTTCTCTGGAGATGGATTTTTCATGTGCTTCATATATATTTGTTTTCATTGACTCTTATTTCTGTAATCCATCGTTTGCAAGGTCTGCCCTTGGCTTTGTATCCATCATGTCTGTATATTAATGCTTTTTGAGGGGCACTGTTTGATGGTAGATTGGAAGTATATGAAAACCATTTAATCTGTTGTCTTCTGATGTAATCCAGGATTGGCATTGTGTTTATTAGTCTTCTGATGTTTTCGTTTCTGATTCTGTCTCTGATTGTTACTCCGCTGATTCTACATAGACAGTTGTTTCTATGATTCTACATAATCATTTCAGTTGTAACGAGTTTTTTTTTAAATTCTAATGTTGGTTTCCACGTTTTTAATATTGTGCATAATTTCATTCAGCTTTCATGACATCATTTATAAAGAAAATGGTTAATTCATTCAGAGATTTAAAAGTCATGATTTCTGCTGCTGTTGCATCAATTGGCACATAGCGCACTGAGAGCCCCCAGGGTCATCCAAGTGTGTGCAGGAGTGACTCTCAGCGCGTAGTACGCAGATCAATGGATTCAGCAGTTTATGCATCTTTATCTATGTTTCATTAAATAATGTAGGATCAGTCTTTTGGTTTGTTTCATTCAAAATGTAAACACTACTCCCAGTAAAGTACCACTGAATATAACTAGAAAATTCTGAAGAAAATTACGGAATGAAGATGTGTGTGGGATGTAGAGAGAGATACTTTCTTCCACATTTGATGGCTATATGCTTAATATGGAAACAGTGCAATGTTCAAACTACTGAAATGTATTCAATGCCAAGAAACTCATGATGACCACAAATATGAACAGAGATATCCATAAAGACTGTAAACAAAGATGATTGGCTCAAAACTATCAAAAAATTCAAGCAAACATATCTTGTACTTATACAAAAGCACAATGGTTTGGAAAGATTAATCATGAAGGGAAAGGTTTGAGGAAAGATAACAAGAGGCAGACCAAGACTACAATGGACATCGAGAGCCTTCTGTATGTGACAGTGGAAGAGGATGGACAGCTTGCACAGAACCGAGTGGCAGTGAGGACAACGCTCTGCAAAGGACACATCATATAGAAAGATAATGCAATGTGGCTGTTGTTTGGCAAACAAAGTTTGTGAGAATTTCCAAGCTGATTTGGAGACATGATTGATCATGATGATGTTTATGAATATCTCATGAACATGCTCATGCAACTGTAGGTGTATCCCATTATCATTCAATCAATATCATCAGCACTGTATGAAATAAGATAATATTACAATGCATAAGGTAAATGAGTTCACTTATTTAGGAAACATTATATCAAGGGAAGGGAAAACCAGTAAAGACATACAAAATAGATGTAGCAAAACATACCAGATACTAGGACAGATGACACATATTTTCAAGAACAAAATTGTAAATATAGACACTAAAGTTGCATTATACAAAACTATTATTATTCCATCACTGTGCTACCAGTACCAAACCTGGACAAGACAGCACTAGACAAAAGAAAAACAGTGACAGCAGAAATGACATGTCTACAAAGAATACTTGAGGTGTCATTAAGAGATATAATTAGAGACGATAACATCAGAAAGATAACCAAAACAATACCAGTATTGGAACACATCGAAAGACAACAGATCTAGTGGTTTTCACATGCTTCCAGACTACCAACAGACAGCATGCCACAGATAACCATGACACATAAATATGATGGCTATAAAGCCAGAGGCAGACCATGTAAAAGATGGATCACAGTAATCAAAGAAGCCACAGGAACAAGCTTACAAACAGCACAAATGAGGGCTATCTCCAGAGAACTCTTCTACTCCTGACTCCGCAAGGCAAACAAGGGTCACAGCATATAGACAGATAGATAGATATTTGATAACTGGTCCTGTGAGCCAACTGCTGTTTATCTAGGACTGCTACATGGTGTACCATTATTACTAGTGTTATTCAATGTTTGCATTACTACAGAATAATAATAGCAATTTGTCAGCAATGACAGAACATTACTGTTTGGAGATGATATACAGGTAAGGAAAGAACCAGTATATGAATTCAGCAGAATTATGAAGGAAATTAAACCTCATTAAATCCTGGTATTTTATCTCTGCTGTAATGAGCAACCAAAACAAGACTGCTATCATTTTATTCTCATTGAACTTAGCTTGATGATAATGCTGATTATAGAACCCCAGGGGGTACAAGTTTGTCATTCTTGTTTCTTATAGAAAGTCTTGAAATCATACTTTTAACTCCAGATTGGTGTTTCTGCTGGCTTTCTTCTTAAAATATTTTCAGAGCTTTTGCAAATCTGAGGTAAATGTTTTGTTCAACTTAGTTGTAGGTTGCTATGTCATGAGTTGGACAGTCTTTTACTCTGAAGGGAACTTTGCCATGTTTTATTGTAATCTCAAGACATACACAGTTAAAATGTTTAAATCATTTTTCTAACCAGGTTTGACAATACAACATTCAATTCTCCATTATATACATAGTGGCCAACTTGAGTAATGCGGCAACCATAGTAATAGTATTAATAGGAAGCATCGAGGTCCATTCAGATGGCATCTATTTTCCTCATTTCTTACTTAAGTCAATACATTTTCTGAATTCAACAACGCTGCATTTCTAAAAATATGCAATTTCAGTCAAGACTTCCTGTATATTCTCTTCACAAGTTGCTATGAATCTGGATTGATCAATCAACATACAGACCACACACATATGTAAGTTCCTCACGGGCCACAAGTTGTTTACAAGTAGGATCACTGGTCCTTGTAGTACTGAGGTCTGATTGCATGTACTAGTGTTAAATTTTTGCGATGAATAGGTACCATCTGAATGGACCTGGTTCAATTTTCATCTACTGCCTTCTGATTTTAATAGTAGTATTACTGAAAAGTCCAGCTCTGTGGTGACGAGGTACAGAGCATCTATGATGGTCAAGTTACCAGTTCAAATCCTACCGCATGCAACGTTGCCTGCGAATCGTTCAGAAAAAAAACTACTGAACATAAATACTGACCTCCAAGAAAATCACTACAGCCAAGAATGCTGGGTTGGTGGATACATCCTGTAAAGGATATGCTACCAATTCTTTTGTATTACTAAAAATAGATCATGTAGGATACCACGTGATTTCAATACAACTGTACCCATGAAATTAGAGTTTTGATTTTGTAAGTGAATTCTTTAATAATTCATAATTGTTCACAGGTATGTTCAGTATGTTGAATGTATTGTACAGTTACTTCCATCATAATAACAAATTTGATTTTGCTTTTGAAATAACTCTGGCACTTGTAAAATTCCTTTAGACAATGTAAATATTCATTATGACATTTGAAATTTCAAAGCTCTATGTCACGATTTTGATTTTCTACATATTTTTGCAAACTACAGGAGTATTATGCAAAGAATTTTCTTATGGATGTGTTTCATTTGGAATTTGCTAGTGTTAGCTAGTTCCTTGTGACATATTAGATCATAAACAAACTGTGTGAGCATCAACTCACCAAAGCAGCAATTGTGATAATAGCAGGGTTAACATCAATAATATAGGGATAAATAAATACCAGGAGGAAAACAGCAATAGCAATGCCCAAATTAAAATAGCTGAAAAACTTTGGCACAGAGAAAACATGGGAACTAAGGTATGTTTATGGCATAAATGTGTGCTCCCAGTGGCGACCTTTGACTGTGAAACATGGACAATAAATA
Source organism: Meghimatium bilineatum (assembly GCA_034231615.1). Lineage (NCBI taxonomy): Eukaryota > Metazoa > Mollusca > Gastropoda > Stylommatophora > Philomycidae > Meghimatium > Meghimatium bilineatum. The sequence continues at coordinate 68,488,530 of CM067322.1, read as the reverse complement.
AAACAATGGCCAAGAGAATAAATACTTTTGAAATGAAGTGGTATAGAAGAGTCCTGAGAGTACCATGGAGAGCAAGAAAGACCAACCAAGACATGCTAATAAAAATCAACATTCCAGAAGGCTGGCTTTTAAACACCATATTAAGACAAAAGTTAGGTTTTTTGGCCATGTGAAGACATGATGGCATGGAAAAAGTGTTGTTGAAGGCAGCAGAGACAGAGGCCAACCACGACATCGATGGACAAGAGATATTCAGGAATGCATGCAACTTGCCAGAGACCATGGGGATTTCAGGAGATTCATAAGGAAGACTATGTTCTGGAAAGAATACATCACATTACATATTTTTTAAGATGGCACTGTAGTCTTTTTTCAAAATTTGTGGACACCCTTGGTAATGGGACAGAGTGTACTTGGAGTACACTCTGGAGTGTTGGTCAACAAAGTGTTAATCCCTTCTAGCATGAGTCTTCAGAGCCCCATACCAAACCTCCTTAGTCTTCTCATATGGCATAAGTCCCACATGACAGATTGTAGTGTTATTTCTTTGCTTCCATTTCAGGTCCTGGTAATACATGTGTGAAACTTATCTTAAGATTAGTGCACATTCATCTCATCCTCTAAAGCCAAATCTCAATAAGACAAAAAAGTAACAAGTTCAACAAGTGGAAAATCATAGTTTAGACAGGCATAAGATATTCTCCTATATGTAGGTGAACCTTCTGCCATGGATCCCCATAGAGAAATAGATTACCACTCCTTTTTTTTTCTTATCACACATAACAGAGGTTATATGAAGAAAAAACTATGATGCTGAATTTGGAGATAGGACACTAAATCAATTAAAAAAAACCACTGACAATGGTGTTGTCATCTAACCAGATGTATCAGTCATTCATGAATGTTGTACAGGTGTTTTTTTAATTCAAGATTCAACTAGATGGAGGTGAAAGATGTAATAAAGCTATTACCATCACAGGTCTATGCACACCATCAAGGCCAACTCCTGGATTTGGAATAACGGCTTGTCCAGTCAAAAGAGGCTGGAATCTAAGATTGGGCAGGCCATTCTTTACATCGAGTAGGACCACAGTCCTGGCCAAGCAAACATGCACAGGTGCTGAAGTCGGAAATACTAGGTCACGAAACGCACCAGCACCAATGGTTTCATGCAACCCAGCTAGATAACGTCTTCACAACAAGATTATCTTTGTGCACTGACATCATGCGCATGCTTCATGTGGTTGAAGCAGGAACTATCTACAAGTTGCAAATATCCGAAAAATGTATATCATTTTCATAACACCAGACACAAAATAGAAACAAAAATAGGTACACAAAAGCAATAATGAGTCCATACAGAGCTGGTGTTGTGAGTTGTTACACTCTGATGGTTGTACTGAAACATAAATAACAGCACTTACATTCTTGTCTGATATGCATTGATGATAATCTTACTTCGTAATTAATAACCATACTAAAATTTAGCCATTTATTTGTTTTCCTACATTTCTAGTTGAAAGAACTGTTAGATAAGAGACAAAGTGAGTTGGAAGCAAAACTGGCTGAGATCAAGAGAGAATTTGCAATAGAAAAAGATGCGGTAAGTATTGTCAAGAAACACCTATTGTCTATTGTCTTTCCCCAGGTGGTTTGTTATCCACTCTTGCCATTAAGTGTAGGATTGATTGGACTTGAGTTTGCATTCTAAAGCCAGATATGTGGCGCCAATTGTCTATGACGGTGTCTGTTCAGGATATCCCTGACGTTTTCAATCCATCTTTTCCGTGGTCTTCCTCTGGCTTTATATCCTGATCTCATTTGGTTATCTGTCTGTACAGGCAACTTGTCATGATGCATTCTCATAATGTGGCCAAACCACTTGATCTGCTGTCTTTCTATGTAATCTGAACAAGGTATTATACCTATTCTTTCCCTATCTTCATTTCATAATCTATCGAGCCTGGTAACCCCAGCGGCTTTCCTCAGGCATTTCATCTCACATGTCGCTATCTTTTTGTAATGTGAAGATGAGAGAGACCGGGTTTGGCACAGTGTTGGTAGGAATATACTGTAAATCATTTGTCTTTTAACTTCCATCTCGATCTTGGGATGAAGAAGTAGTGGTGACGGTATGTTACTATATTTGCCTTTTGACATCTCGTCTCTATTTCTCTACTGAGGCTTCCATTTTCTATAAAAATACTACTGAGATATTTGAACTCTGTTACTTGTTTTAGTCCTATTTTGACTATCTGTATGTTTAGTGGGCTCTGTGTTCTGCATATTTTCATAGTTTCCATCTTTTGTGTATTGATCTTCACGTTGTATTTTCTACATGTTGCAGATAGTGAGCTAACATGACTTTGTAGTTGTTCTTCGTTTTCATATATGAGGTTCTGGTCATCTGTAAAAAGTAGTTCATTTATTTCATTCTTTATTTGCTCTGAGTTGTCTTGTTCTGAGTCAGTGGTGTTGCCCTCTGCCCTTTTTGCCTCTTTTATTATTCTGCCTATGTATATATTGAATAGCAAGGGTGAGAGCACGCATCCCTGACGCACTCCCGTTTTTGTATCAAATGCATCTGTGATACCATCTGATATTCTTACCACACATTGGCAGTTTTTATACAAAGCTCTTATACTTTTTAATAGTTGTCCTTTAATACAATACATTTCTAGAGTTTCCCATAGTATGTCTCTGTCTCCATTAAAAAAATTGGCATGAGGCTAGTGCCTTTTGGTAAAAACATGTTGTAAACACTAAATGCACCAGGAAAAAGACATTAAATGAAAAAAGGTTTGTCTGACTGTCATTGTGCAATCTGGAATAATTTTATTTATCAGATTAATTAATATTAAATTATATTGTGTTATCCTGTATTATTTTAAGGAAAATATTTGGTGCATTTTTTAGTGCTTCAACAACTTGTTAGTGCTTTCTGGTGCTTTTTAGGTCACTAGTACTTTTATGGTGAAATGAGTTGACAACCCTATATTCATCTCCCTTTTGCAGCACATATATCACCATATTCAACAATTTCAGATAGCATTTGTTTGTTTTGATCCTCATAAATTACAAACAATAGAGCTCTTGTATCCTTCAGTGCAGTGTAGGAGAGAGGGTTCTCCAGAGCTTTATTTCATATTCAGAAGACTAAGTAGTGTTGTGCAATGTTTTGAGGAGCCGCCTATTCAGATAGAATAGAAATTCAATTGTAAAGATAAGTGCTGTGCAGCTTCCACAAGAGGAATCATCACTATATAGACATGACATTTTCCAGGGTACAGCTACATGCTGTTGGATTGTGGTTGATCTTGTTGCCCATTGGTGAGACCTTCGGGACTTCTGTATGCAGAATAATATTCTTAAATAACAAAACCTCATTATACATTTTACTCATTTATTACATGCTTATCAAAGTTGAATTATTACTGTCTCATAAAACAGGTTCACAGGTATAGAGATAGAGAATTGACTTAATTGTATGGGTTTCACCACATGTTATTTGTTCTTCTAAAAGAAACAGTATGCTGCCTGCCAGCTCACAGTATGCAGATCTGTAGCTTCAAGCAATATTCCCCAAGGATCACCTAAATAAATTCACTTTTTAAACAAATCATCATGAGTCGAATTCAAACGCATTACTTCTTGAGCACATAGCAACTAGCTTAATCACTATGTCAGAGAGAGCTAAGTGGTTCCATTCCCATTATTAAAGCTTAGACAATGTTGATAAAATATTTGTTGATTTGTTTACACGTTTTCTTGTTGTTTATAAATTAACAATTAATCTGTGTTATTTTGTTGCAGACAATGAAATCCTATAAACGTGAATATGATGAAAATATGCAAAAGCTGGAGGAGGAACTTGGCAGTCAACTTGGTGATGATGATTTGAATGAAGAGGAAACATCAAACAATGGAGTCGGACATAACATGAACTCATCACACATGTCTAATGGGGAGTTGGATAAAAGTCCACACATATCAACAATCATTGTGAATGGACCTAGCAAAGAGAATGGATCAGCACTCCATGAAAACACAGAACAACAAATGGAAAAGGTGAACAGTGAAGAACAGCTAACAACAATGTGATTGTCTAAATGCACAAATAGTAGGACAAAATATTAACATGTGTAGTAATGTGTTTTATCAATCACATAAAACAGACTGAATCAACCTTTCCTAAAAAAACTACATTACTTAGTGCTTTCATATTTCACCCTTTGTTATAAAGGTTTTAATGCAGTCTCTCTTCCCTGCTGTTTAACTTGGTTATAAAGAAATAATGCTGGCACTATTGGTGACTTTTCTATCCAGTATTAAAATATCTAAATATATTGTTGACATTCCTTGCTAATTAACCTACATCATAGTAATAGATAAGAAAGGAAATCAGAGCTGCTTAAAAATAAATTCTTCTTAATTTATCCTGATAAAGATAATTTTTACAGTGTGCAGCAATGTACAGGAAAAATGCTGTAATTTCTGTGCCTTTCGGCCCAACAAATTTGCATTCAGTGCTGCATATTTGGGGTTGGTTTACCTCACCATGTTCCTTACTCTCTAGCCAGTCTGCAGTAATATAGCCTGTTAAAAGCTTTTTTTGGATATTGGTCAGTTCTAGCCCATAGTCCCTGGTCAACATTTTGCGTCCTAAGCCTCATCTAAATATAAAATTATTTGTTCATTATTACTGGATATAGGCCTATACATTTTATATTTATTGTTTAATTAAATAAGTTCACTTTAAACAAACATTGATTGTTGTTAATTTCCTCAAGTATACTGATATATAATGTATATATGTTTGGTTGTGTTCTAATTGTCATTACAATAAAATACTTTGTGTAAAATATATGTAAAGTTACTATTTTTATTTTGAGACTAAGCACAGATACATATATTATCAAATACTTGTTTGCCTCATTGTTCACATAACAGGCAAAAATCTAAAACACCGGTATGAAAGTTTTGTGTGAGTCTGTGGAAGTAAACAGGAAAAAAAATACACATCCATTTTTTGTTTTGATTCTTTCTTAGCAGCCAGGACTACATTTCACACCTTTTAACAATTCTGCACAGATCCCACAATTTTAGTGTTTTGTGAAGCATGGTACTCCTATTACAAAATGGCAGCAGTAATGTGGCTTTGATTAATAAATTCATTATTATCTTAAAAAGGTGTGTTCTCAGATACAAAGATATACATGGGGAATATACTATGATGTTAGCCTACTGGGCTGCCATAAGGATTTGCTAGTACTGACACTGTTAAAAAGAAGATTGAGCTGGTGGGTAAATAATAAACACCAGATTGTGTTTAGTTTATAACACCAGGGGAAAAATCAATAAAAAAATTATCCCATTTATAGTATATTCCGCTATCCTTCGTTCCACATTTCATGTCATATGCTACTAGGAAAGAATCTTTGTTTTCATTTAGTATTGTGGATAGGCAGTGCCATCCTTTACTAGTTGTGTGCTATGTTTTGTTCTTGATAAAGAGTGATCCTGTCTGCTACCTTCTGATTTGATCTTCATAAAGGCCTTTTGTTCAAAATTTAGATTTTTATGTGCTTTCCTGTGTGCTTGATTCATAAAATTTTACTGCCATCTGTTTTCAATTTTCACCTGTCAGATCATAGTTTTGCTGCAATTCTTCTTCTTCTTCTTCATCGTTCTTCAGTCAGATATCAGGTTACAGCACCAATAGCTTCAATGAATTGTGTGATTCGCTTAAGGTCATCCATGGAACCCCTCAAGTCTGGAAGCAGTACCGTCTCAGTAGGCCATATTTTCTCCCTCTCTTCTTGGTAGAGTTGACATGCATGAAGAATGTGTTCTGCAGTCTCTGGGCTCAGTCCACAGTTGCACAGGTCTGTCTCACCAATCTTCAGCTTTCGGAACATGTGACTTCTCAGTCTGTTGTGACCAGTTCGTAGTCTGAAAATGATGGTTTGTTCCTTGCGTGACATTTGGTGGTAGGGGTCATTTGGTTCTGCAGTTCGGTGCATTTGCTTCCACTTTTTCTTATATTCTGCTTTAAACATGGTCTTACTTTCATAGTACGTATTATCATTTTCTATTTTTTCCAGTGATCCCCCTTTCCTTGCCAGGATATCAGCTTTTTCATTTCCAGGTATGCCACAGTGACCTGGGATCCACTGCAGTACTGTTTCTTTGGTGGTACTGCTGAGGTGTAGTAAGCAGGCCGTAAGTTCATTCATGCTCGTGTTCTTTGGATCTTTCAATGCCTGCAATACTGATTTTGCATCCGTTAGAAATACTACATGTCTGTTATGACTCGGCAAGCAATTCATGAGCATTTTGGCTGCCTCTATTATGGCTTCCATTTCTGCTTTGAAATTTGTGGAATGTTTGCCTGTGGGTATGGATTTCTCTATTTCTTTTCCATCTGGTGTTACTATATATATATTCCTGATCCTCCATCTAATACTGCCTCTTTCGCTGATCCATCTGTATATACATGTGTCCATATATCCTTTGGGTATGCTTTCTGTATGTGATTCTTAGTTGTCTCCTTTAGTACTTGTATAGTAGTTTCTGTTTTCGAAATAATGCTTGGTATATTGTCCATAATGCTTGGGAAGTTTTTCCTGTCCCATGTTGGGTATGTGTTAAAGGTGTTTAGTGGTTTTAGGTTTTGTAGGTCTGTATCTGTGAGTGATTTCTGGAGCTGTTTAGCGGAGTGTAGAAAGCTACCTCTTTTGAGTCGCTCTTTTGTAGGTCTGCTTAGTCTTTGGTTCATTTGATGACTCTCCAAACATTTGAACTTTGCATACTGTGTGAGGACTTTTTCATTTCTTCTTTCTTCCATTGATGGCAAACCTGTGCATGTTTCCATTTCTGTGATTGGGGTAGTATTCATACCTCCTGTTATAATTCTGAGATTGCGGTTTTGTATCTTTGAGATCTTTTGAGTGTTACTCTTGGCTGCAGTCCCCCATGCTGACATTCCATATTCCAAAGCTGGTCTTACATAACCTGTATATGCTCTACTTAGAATTTTTCCATTTGCACCCCAATCTGTTCCAGCCAATTTTTTAAGGAGTGCTGTCCTCATTGAACCTTTTGTATTCATAACATGTGGCAATTTCATAAAGATTATATACAGACTCAATTCTTTCTACAAAATTCTTAACTTCTAATAAAAAAACTGCATCACTCCGGCGAAATTCAGGATGTCACAATTAGTACTATGAATTTTCTTCTCGTTGTTGGAAACATTAGGTCTATCTAACAAGGAACATCACTGTCACTTTCCACGTTATATTTGGTACTCAAATTACCTAAATTATGCATATTTCTATTGTAACTATGACTGTCATCATCAGGTTACATACGCACAATATCTTCCAATGTGAAAACATTGTGTCAAAACTCTGCAAATTTTGAAAAATTATCAAAAATCAGTTGGGCATAATATTTCCATGATATAAATATGCAGAGAAAGCATAAACTGTTGTGACCTATGCAAAGATCACAGCCAGGTATCAACACAGTGTAAAGTAAAAATGTAATATTGATAGCAACGAAATAAGTAAAATAAATGCGCCAGGCGGCGACTGTAGTTGTCTACCAGTAGAAGCAACACACTGCGACTGTAATTGATATATGGTTAATATCTCCATTCAAGCTGAGCTCAATTGCTCTTCAGTTATGAGAGACAAACGATATATATATATATATACAGATATTACTTGGCTATATATATATATATATATATATATATATATATATATATATATATATATATATATATATATATATATATATATATATATATATATATATATATATATATATATATCCAATATCGGTATTACACACTCATATAAATTTAAATCCCTGTGATCTTACATCCTTTTTACTACAGACCTGTATAATCTTCCTAAAAATATTTTGAAATTATAGCATAGTGGTGTGCTTTATAAAATGCTCAACTATTAATTTTGACTCTCGTGCTTCTATGACCGTGGAGATTGTCTATCTATGACCAGGGAAGATTGTGTATCTATGATCAATGGTGATTGTACATCTATGAATGGCAGAGAGTGTGGTGAATGGTGAAGAGTGTGCATCTATGTGTGCATCTGTCTATTTTACTTATATTACTCGCGATCATGCAAATATGAATGGTGAAGATCATGCATCTATGACCAGCGGTGATCGTACATCTATGAATGGCAGAGAGTTTGCTTCTATGACCAGTGAAGATTGTGCATCTGTGACCACAGTAGCTGCTTCATTTTCAGTCAGAGGCTTCATTTTCTCATTCTTCCATTTGCGAAAGAGAAACATAAAATGACAGTAAAATATTTGTTTAAATATTTTGCAACATGAGGGGGCAGTGAGTGGTGCAAATCTATGCACTGAGTCCATGTGCATATTTGCCCCACTAACTGTGTGTAATTTTTGCCCCAAATCACATTGTTCACAACTTTAATAAAATGTCATGAAAAAACACAGTAGCTTAACAATATACAATATTACAGTGTAAAAAAACATGACAGTAATGATAACAGCAGACAAATAGTTAGAAGTTGAGAAAAAGATTGAGAATGTCAAAAAATTAATTTACCTCATGGTTTAAACATGACCTGTCCTTGAACTGTCAAACTTGGTTGTGTGACAGAGTGTAATTTTAGCATCTATACAGTCACATGGTTTGTGGGGGAAACCCATAGATCCGAAAAATTACTCGCTGAGTAGTTTTACCCAGTGCGTAGTTGCATATTTTTTCCCTCTAACATGAATTTAACAATATGTGAACATATATGCATACAATTGGCACAGTGAATTTTTGTGTCAGATATTTATATTCATTGTTACTTTTAACATGTTTGTGTGAAATTTACATGTAATATAATGCTTTCACACTTACCACAATGATATTCCTTAATATTTGACATCATGTATTATTGTCAAAATTTTGAACACCTTTTATGTCAAAATGTGAACTTATCAGTTACTGTATGTTTGTAACGCTAGCACATTATTTTTTTAATTTATCCTTAATGTTGCACATTATTGCAACAATTATAGTGAATTTTGTTATTTCAAGAACAAGAAAATTACAGCCATAACTATTCTATCTATCTATTCACTGAAACCCTTTTTTGCCTTTCAACGTCAGGGGTAGAAGAGTTTTCTGGAGATGACCCTCTTGTTTGCTGAGTATATTGTGGAATTTGTCACAAATTCCATAACAGCCATAACTATTTGTGTGATATTCCATGCCATATTTCTAATGCAAGAGCATCACAGCCTACATCATTAGCATTTATGCAAATAATAGTCCAACCAGTACATATTTTTTAACAGTTTGAACAGAACATACTTCAGTTTTATTGAATATGCCCATATTCACCTTTAGTATTACCTTTAGTAAAGTACTCTCCATACAGAATGTAGGGTTAAAATACAGAATCTAGAGGTTACCCTGTGCTGACAGACAGTATTATTCTTTTGAAAGTTGACAGTTATGTAGGCCTAGACTAAATTTTAAATATTAAACACAAAATAAATTTGTGTTGCAAAGCACAAAAATAGACTAAATTAATTGATTTAAGCAAAATGTTTTATCAAGGAAGGATATAGGCCCTAAGTCATATTTAAGAATAAAATTATTAATTAGTTGGGAAATGAAGTCCTGCTTTACTGACTACATGTGATGGTTGTTCATTTTCAGTGATAACCTATATCTTTGCTGACCAGTTTCTACAGCTTGCAAATCCATATCATGTAGCTCAATTGCAGTAACTGCTACATATTATTTAATATATCTCATGTGGGGTACCACATTATTGCACATGAAATATAATGGTTAGTGAAATTTGTTGGTGATACTTTATATAATTCTTTTATAATTTTTCATGAACTAATTCAATATCTTCAACATTATGAATAATTAAGACCAACATTATAGGCCTAATATAAAGGAATAATTCTAATATTGAAGAAAATATTTAGCTCAAAATCATCATTTCTAGAGCAATGTAAATTTAGGTAATATAGAACAGTTCAAGAGGTCTAACATGTTTTTAATGAATTTATTTTAAATAAGACAATACAATAATTACATCTTAAATTTACCAATACCCTTGGTGATTTTAGATAGGGATTCTCCAGAATGCTGATTAGCAAACTGTTAATGTTTCTTGTAACCTTTTATTGATAAAGATTTTTTATTGATCAAAAAGTCATGTTTTTGTATTTTGTAAAACTACCAGATTTAATTTTATAGCATTATGCCTTTTGGTATATAGTTTTACTGCAGTACGTGTATCGCAGAATGTGACCACAACAATTATCAAGTTTCAGCATAGGCATACGTGGTTTATGTGGAATACAATTTTTAGTTGCATTATTTGCAATGTTTTTTGTTTTTGTTTTAAAACTGTATTTAACATCACTTAAACGATTGCAAATAAATAAATGTATAATTTTTAAAGTTTCTGGATCATTCATTGACATAAAATGTGGAAATGGATCTGGCACATTATGTATTTATTTCCAATTTCAGTTGATTACTACATTTTTTTTAATGTTTATGTACATGCTTAAATGTTGGAGTAAAAAGAAAAGTCATAGCAAAAATTAGATGCATACTGTTAATATTTATAGGGATAACATATGGGATATCTGATGATAACACAAATTAAACATTTAGTAACCACTGGAATGATCAAAGTTTAAAGAAAGACAAAGAGAGAAGTTGCTTATTAGGTTGTCATAGTGAGATGGGAGAATGTCACTAATTGAACTTATTAGCACCACAAATAAAAGAGTTGAGGAGAAATATGATTTTCATAGCCTCTGACTTCACACTTGATTGATGCGTATATAAGGATATAGTTCATGACACAGGGCCATAGATACGTCTTCTGTAAAAGGAAGACACAACTGTTAATTTATTAAAAAATCTAATTCCCTCATATTTGTGGGATTTCTTAACCCTTTCCCCTTGTTCTAAAGACTTGGCCTAGTATAAAATTGGAGAGAGTGACATTTGTGTTCTTGTTTGGAACAATGATGTAATTATTTCCCATGGCAATGTTTGTCAGTTTATGTTTATCCTTTATTAATTTTAATATAAATTTATTTAGGATTCGTTACATAAAATAAAATCTCTCCTAACCCAAACCCTAAAAAATTAATAGTTAAACTAATAATTGGTAAAAATAAATTAGCAAACATTGCCAATGGAAATAATAAAATTAATAATAACATCAGGGGAGGGGGGTATTTTACATGTTCTAAACCAAAACTTACCTTTTTAGAAAATTGATAGTGACATGACTTGGTTCACAGGTAGTGAGTGATTAGAGTCTGAGAAGTTATCAAATCTGACAATAATAGATCTAAGCTTCATATTTTTGTGAAAACATAATCGCTGGCATGGTTACAATAGAAATCTAACAAACAATTCACCAAGCTGCTATTCTGAATGCCCTTAGAGAGGAAAGATGAATTATTATTTAGGCAGTCAGAGGAGACTGGTAGACTAACACATGTTGTCTGTGGTCAGTCAGTAAACAATAAGAGATAGTTCAAGATTTGAACACTTAAGGATTAAATTGTTCAATGTGTTGTGAGAATGATACATCTCTATCACACACACATGCACACAGATATAAATAGAATGTCCATAAGACTCTTTGTGAACTAGATTAGTATGCATATAATTGTTTTATTAATAATTTGTGTTGATTTAGTGCTTCACTGTCAGTTCTACCAATTCACATTTTGCCTTGTAAAAAAATGTTACAATTTTACTTTATTTTTCTGCAATTTCTTTGTTATAATATGTTCTGTGACATTTACTTCAACCATGTAGTTTCAGATAATACAATGTTTCTTCGTAAATGTTTACTCAACAAAATTCATTTCCATACCATTTCATAAAGATATACATTTATTCAGATAAAAATTACTCATCAGTGCTAAAAAACAATGTTCATGACCTTGATCTACCTTATTATTCAAGTGAACAACAATTCTTTACATCATTTGGTGACAATTTTTTTCCTGATGCATCAAAAATAATTTTAGAAGAATCCATAAAGCAGTGAACTAATAAATAAAGAAAACATCATTTTTTTGTTTCTTATTTTATTTTATCCTTCAATATCAGATTAAGAAAATATTCCTGGTGCAAACTTTGGTGTCTATTTCAAATGCAAAGTTGACAACTAAAACCCAAAGAAGCCTTAAAAATATTTCATTTCATACACTAAGGAATAAAATATGATTTGCTTTGAAGTATAAAGAAATGTTATAGTACTAATTATTTAACAACACATTTCACATTGCTGTTAAATGTAGGTATTTACATAAACTAACATATAAATATTTTGATGAATACAAACCAAAGAGCAGGTATCTTTACAATTAAAAGAGACATAGACCTTTAGATATACTGAAAATTATATATATAGGTAAATTATAATTACTATAGACCCTATGTAAAGAAAGTTTAGATGTTCAAGTATGAACCCAAAATTAGTCATAGCACAATAATGCATTTCCTAACAATATTGAGAGTATTGTTTATATTCTAGAAGACTAATTACACTAACCAAAAAAATTGTTTTTTGTCTTTCTGTAACATGTTTAAGTTTTTCTTGTCATGTTCTTGCTGTTTTTTTAAATCTGCAACCAATTTTTCTATATAAATTCGAGATCTCTAGAAATATGCAGTTGAAGTTTTTTTTAACAAAACCTACATTATTACATCATTCATAACAAAGAAGAACAGTTATGTAGGGTTGAATTTCTTTGCAACCGACTTCCGTCGGTGAATGGCATGTGATACATCACGATGAAGCATCAAACAGTAATTGTCAAGCATGTTCAAACTCCACCATCCTTGATAACGTGACTCCATCAGGGTGATATCTTGATGGAATCGTTCTCCGTGTTCATTGATTACTTCACCAAGGTTGTCTGTGAAAAACTCAAGATGCGAATCGAGCATATGGATTTTGAGGGACATATTACAGTCCATAATTCTGTAAGCATCTATGCACTGCTTGATAGTATGCACATACTCAACAGATTTATGATTTCCCAGAAAGTTAGCGACAATAGATTTGAACGCCACCTGTGAGTGAAGTTCACAACCATGTAACAAGTTCTCGAATTGTTTATCTGCAATAATTTTTCTAACCTGAGAACCTACAAAGATGCCTTCCTTTATCTTTGCATCACTAAATTGAGGAAACTTTTCTCAAAGATAAGTGAAAGCTTTGCTCGTTTTATCTAAAACTTTTACAAAATTCTCCATGAGCCCCTACATGATATGTAACGGTGGTAAAATGATACTGTCTTTGTTAACTAATGGCTAGTGGATTACATTTTTATGACCATTAGACCGTTCACATCTTTGCAATAGCACATGTCATCATCCACCTCAAAGTATTAAACAAAATAATCTGTGTCTATGATGAAATTCATATATCTGAGTATTGGGTGCTAAAATATTCCATTCTTTGAATCGCGAACCAAGTAATTCTGCTTGTCCTCTGGTAGGAGCGAGATCACGTACTAGATTTGAAAGTTATTAATGGTTAATTAAGTGAACACCATCATTCACTGATATATAATCCGAGTCAGAATTAGTTTCTAACACAGGTGAACTATCACTTTCTGATAGTTCATTCATGTCCAATGGATATTGTTCTGGTGTAACTGATATCGGACACGTGATAGGATCATGAAACACTGGTTTCGAAACAATTCAATATTTGGGTAAACCTCAGACTTTCTTGTTTTAAAAGTGAAATCATGGATATTTGCCAAGCAGAAGTAACAATTAGTAGCATGATTTTTTGGTTCATTACTGGAGAAAAAGGCAACTGAAACTTAGGTGATTTTTGTAACTAACCTGCCAATTTATTTGCACAAGTCAAATAAACTGCATTTGGCTACCAAGATTTATTACATCATCAACTTTTGAATCAAAATATAGTTCATATGCTTTCTGTAGTAATGGTGTAAAGTTTTTCTTGAGAACACAATAGTGGCACACGTAACAGAACAAATAAGGAGAATTTCTACAACTTCTAGAAGCCATATTTCACTCAGAATTATTTCAAAATACAGTAACTGTTTGAAATGTAGCACAACATATGTTAGAAATTGTTTTACCAGTATAAAAAGTAGAATTAATTTGCATTACCGGGTATATTCATTTAAAAAAAAAAAATTTTTATACATTATTCTATTATACATTTTAAGTATGGATTACTGGTAAAACATGGGCTGTGTATAGACGACATGTGAGGAAGTTCAATTACTTTCACCCAACTTGTATCAGATAGCAAGACAAAATTCCGTATAACACCATCCATGATAGATCTGGTATCCCTAGCATTGACACTGTTCTGGTGCAGACACAAATTCGTTGGGCAAGTCATGTGGTACGTATTCCAGATCATCACCTGCAAATGATACTTTATGCGAGTTGCGGAAAGTATAAGTTCTCATCATCTTCTGAAAAGAGATGAAATGCAGTAGCTCAACAGCTGGTAGTGGGTAGAAAGTTACAAGTAGATCAAAAACCAGTAGTCATCCCATTCTCACACTGTCCAAAGAGATTTTCAGCTAGAATAGGTCTTATTAACCATCTACGAACTCACAGTCAAGGATACAACTCTTAACTGAATTTCAAAAATGGATTTAATAAATTATCATCATTACTTGTCATCGACGAACAACATGGATTACTAAGCCACCTGTAATGACTATATATGTCCTACATAATTAATGTACATGAAAAACTTTGCTTTGAGCTCAAGAAGTCGCAGATTCAAATGTTGCTCATGGCGTCTTTTTTTATAGATAATTATTTTCTGAGATACTGGGGATTATCACTTGAAGCTATGTGCTATGGGTGATGCTCTCAGCAGGAGGAGTGCCCTTTGTTGAGTGAAACAGAGTATTTAGGGGAGGCGGTATCCCAAGTACACTGAAGTAAATCCTCTACACCTTATGAGCCTTTTTTTTTAAAGATATTCTCATTTGCTCACTATTAAGTAATTAATTTAGTCAAAACACAAGGAAAATAGTCCAATAATATAAGCAGATTGATGTTTGCTGATGTGAACTGGTTTGTACCCTTTTGTCTGCTGTCTTACTGCAGAACAGTCACAATTGTCTTTTTTTATAGAACTTGACCTGTTCCTAATGAGCCATATTTTTGTTAGTCTGTTGGTTTGTTCTTCTAAAACATGAAATGGTTTGTAATATAGTGAATGAAATATCCAACTTTTAGAAAAATGTTGTATGGATGTTACAATCAAAGCTTTATTCTATATGTACTGTGCCCCCAAATGCACATTGGCTAAGTCTCCCATAATAGCGTTGTTACTCATATTCTAGAAAAATAGAAAAAGGTGTCAGAAAGCAAACACAGTGACCAACTTTCACCATTACTTCTCCACCCAGAGATCAAGATGGAAATAAAAAGGCATGTAAAATGTCAAACATGGTCTTTAACAGTCTCGCAATAAAGGAAAATCATTACATGTGAAAGGAAGTGTCTGAGAAAAACTGAAATCATTACTAAACTAGACCAAATCAGAAATGAGGACAGGAAAATAGTTGGCATAAATTACTTTTTCAGAAAGCAAAGAGAAAGGCCTCTTCCTAAATATAAAGACAACAAAAGTAATGGTTATTTCAAAGAAACAAAATATCACACCTTGCAAGATCAAAGTGAATGATATAGTATTAAAACATATCCACCAATTCAAATATTGTACAACGATTATAGCAGATGAAAGAAGTTAACAGAAATAAGAAGCAGAATAGGGCAGGAAAAAACAAAATTCAGAGAAATGAAAAATATATTGTGTAATATGACCTTGTCATTAAAGGTGAGAAAGAGTTCTGCAGTGCTATATAACACCTAGACTAACATATGGATGCGAGTCTTTGACAATATACAAACTGGAAAGTGGGAAATTATAGGCAATAGAGATGTGGTTCTACAGAATAATGCTGAGAATACCATGGATTGCCAGAAAAACTCATGTGGAGGTGTTGCAAGATTAAAATGTGAAATGGACCTTAATGAATAATATAAGAAAGAGACAATCTTCATTTTTTGGCCACTTCATGAGACAGAGAGGTTTGGAGAACATAGTCACAACAGGCAAGATTGAAGGTAAAAGAGACAGAGGGTGATAATAATAAACATGAGAAAATATTAGACAGTTTGACAACCTGGCACGGCAGGGAAACAACGATCTTGATACATAATACTGGAGGCAGAGAGCTGTGGAGAGCCATGATCACCTACACCAGGCAGCATGGCACCTGATGATGTTGATATATTCCTATATTTCTACAAGTATTTATATTATTATATTTTCATTTTTGAAAATAAGAAATATTAAAGTAGGGTCTATATATTGTTTTCATAAAAAGAAACCAATAAATAGCTTTAAAATACCGGTAACTTGTCTTTCCAAACTTGTGATAAATCTATTACTGGAAGAATCGTCATATACTATTCTCTTTTTCTCTAATATATTTAATGTTGATTTTTCATGTATTTTTTTTTTTAACTATACAAGCGTTAAATATGTGCTGTAGTTTGTTACTGCAATGTGATATCTGTGATTTTGTTTGGCCATGCACACCTGATTTCTGCATTTATTTTATCATGTTTCACTGTAGCCTTTGGAAGTTCCCAATCTGCCTGTAGATTCTTGATTAAGAACTAGTGCTACGGCACTGGGTCATTTCCATAAATGCTCAGCTTGCCAGCCTATCAGCCATCTAAGGGTTTTATGTTAAGTATCTTGGTCAATTGTTGGTTTTGGGTTCTTCAGATCTTACCAGAGAGAAGGGCCTTTTTTCTCTCCCTTGGTCACTTTTTTCTATCATTCTATGAATGTGGCACATGACCAAGAGGTTCGAGTGCTGGTCTCACATCCGTGAGGTCCAGAGTTCAACTCCTGGTAAGGATTGGATTTTTTCTGTCGGAGAATAATTTAAAAATCTCACCCAGTGCATATCATGGTGAAGCAAGTCCATGCTGTCTTGTCATACTGCTACAAATACCAGCTCCCTGCAACTTCATAACAGGAAATAATGCTGTATTTGAAAGTTGTTGTTTTTTGGGGTGTTTTTAATGAACATGTGTTTATAATGAAATAAAGAGGTGCTAAAGACACTTAATATGAAGAAAGAACTACTAAGAGAAATAAAGATCAGACAAATAAAATATTTTGGTCACATTAAAAGACATGGCACCTTATTGAAGACCTTACTTGAGGGCAAAGTCAAAGGGAGGCGAGTAAGAGGTAGGCAGAGATACAAGTGGGAGAGCAACATCACACGATGGACAGGTTACAGTCTAGCAGAATGCACCACCAAGACAAGAGACAGGGGATGTTGGAGATCCATTACAGCCAACCTTCGTTGCGGAGATGGCACTTAATGATGATGAATGAACATGTCCGTTTTTTTCTTTCAGCCTCTTCATCAATTTTAGTACATCCATTATGACAACTGGGATACTGCGTGCCAGGTACGAAACCACGTCCAGACAAATAATAATCAGGGTTGTGATTTCTCGCTTGACACAACCACTCCTCCTGTCGACTCAGCTGTAAATGAGTACCTGGCACATTAGTTAGGGGAGGTTAAAAACAGTCCGGAAGGAAACTGGCCACCCCACCTAATAGTTGCTGCGACTTAGTACATGAAGAATTATCTTCATCCCAGATGACAGATGCCATGGGACCTGCCTTTACCTTAGTACATCCATAGCTGTCCTATTTAACTCTGTCTCTTCTTATCACTGCTAACTAGAGCACAGTGATGAGTGAACATATTTTGTTCACTACATTGTCTGTATTATCTTGACATTATCAGGACTCTCCAAATAGACTTAAAGATTTACAGTAGCCTATCTTTCAACAAATTGTGAAAAGAAATAATTGTGATGAATTCTATTTTTAAAAAGTATCCATTGTCTTAGCTAGGTGACTCTTCCTGTTTGTGTCCCACTTCATTCCAAAGTCTTGAAGATCATTTATGTAAATTTTGTAGCCTGTTAACTGCTTTCAAAAGAGTTTTAAATCAAAAGCCCAGGGCTGATAGTTATAATTATCATTAAGTATGAAGTGAAAAGAGATGGCTGTCATATTTAAATGTATCTCAAAGATTAGGTTTCATTTGTAGTGTTATATATTATACACTAATGGAATATACTATAGTAATGGGGACTTCATAGGGCTTATCAGCCACCTACAAATCCATGGGCAAGGACATACTTCTAACTCAGAGATAGGTAACTTTTTTGGGGGTTGGTGGGCCAGATAGAGTATTTTTGTGTGTTTGTAGAGGCTAGAATTTTTTTAGTTCTTTTTTCCTAGCGATATTTTATAAGCTTGGTTGCCAGTGTATGCAGAAATTTTAAATCAGACTGGAGGTCAGTAAAAATGGATAGGTTGGCTGGATTTGACCTGCAGGCCATATTTTGCCCATTCTGATTCTAACTAAATTTCAAGAAGTGAATGTAACAAATGATCCTCACTTATGGTTGATAACAACAATGGAAAGCTATAGAAAAATGTAATAAATTACTTATAGTAATACATTTTTGGTCTATACCAGAACACTGCTAAGAATTGAGAATCTGAATGATTCCTTTTGTGCCTTTACAGACAGTCAGGAAGCAAGCCAATGTAAATTGCAGAGACACATAGCCCCTACGTTTCACACATGGCTGCCTGCCAGGACATATTTTATGGAGAAAATGTCTTGCCCACTTGCACTAATCCCTTCTTGGGTTTGTAAAATAGTATTAGGAGAATCTAAATAGAAAAATGTATAAACATAACAGCTAAGTTTGACACTTCTCTAACCTTTTCTACTATACTTTGTCAATTGTGTCCATATTGCATATATTTTCCGAGAGAAACAAATCTTTCACAAGTATTTTAAGTTCCACATAAATATGTACCTTGGTGTACCTATATGTATTATAGATATTTGATCCCCTCTGAGTAGGAGGCTTTATCACCAGACATTGAATAACACAGAAAGCTGAAGTTCCCTGAGTATGAAAGAAAGCTCTAGGGAAACTACCCCACTATATATAGAAAGCAAGAGCTAATTACTCATATCTCCTAGGGATAGTGATAACAACTATACTATAGGCCTATAATATTATTTACTGCTAACTGAAAATAGTGGACGATTATAACATACAAGAGCTAATAAAAAGTTTATCCTAAAGTGTTTGATTTACAACAGGTAAATTTGTGTTTCAAAAGGTATTTGTAAATCTACCTGTCACATGTTAGTTATACAAGCTTCACCATCTCCATTGCTATTTACAGAGCTTATACTTACTGTATCACTAATTTTAACACTAGTTAATGCATCTGCACCCCTGCTATCAAAACTTAAGACAGGATAAGATGTACTAACACTGACACCAAGCTTATTAGAAATATATTACACTATGTGAGGACAAAACATATTTCATCTTCTTCTTATAGTCCATTCTGTGTGATGTTGGTTATGTCATTCCACAACCTTGTGTTTCGTGTGCTGTCAAACATTTCTGATACTCATGTTCTCCCATGCCACTTTGTCTAGTATTTTCTCGGTCTTCCCCTACCCCTCTTGTTCTTTAACTGGTGTCATATGTTTCATATTTCCTATTCTAATGATGTGTCCAAAAAATGTGGACAGACTCTTTCTGGTGCAAGTAAGCCACACTTTTTAAATATCTTTCAAGATATCTTAATTACACTTTGTATCTGTCCACAATGTTCTTAACATTCTTCTATTAAACAACATCTTTACTGCCGCTAAATAATTGTTCACTATTCAGCTGATTGTCCAAGATTAATTTCCATACATCAGAATTGGTTCTCTATTATATACCCTCTCACCTCAATTAATAAAGATACATTGCATTGGATGTTCTTAATCTTGTAAAATGTTTCCTTGCCTGAGAAATTAGGAATTTTACTTTAATAAATCTTCCATCTAATGTTGTTAAATAAGGTACCTAAATATATGAATATGTTGACTTGCTTCAGACTGGTCCCGTCTACGTTGATGTTGCATTCTTAATGATATTTGTTCTTTTCATAACACATTTATATGAATAAAAACAACATGACTGAGCCAACTCCTATATTCCATAAACTAACTTGACAGATTTCATTGTATGGTAGCCAAAGGGCCAAGACACAGCTGGTTTTTTTTTTAACCTATTGGTTTTTCAGGGAAAGCAAACCTGACTAGGTCTGGCGGTAACATTCCATTATGTCACACAATAAAGTTTGATAGGTCAAGAGCGAGTCAATTTTCAACAATGGAAAAATAATTTTTTTTACTATATTTGATCTATTTTTGCCAATTTCTGGCACTCTGCCTGTTTTTATCATTAATATAATTTTTTTTTAAATGTTTTAACTTAAATATATGTTATGTTGTTAAATTGTTAAGCACATTATCTTGTCAGGCTTCTTTGTTTTTTCATCGAAATTTATGATAGATGCTAACAATGTGATTTAGGGTAAGTCGGCACACATTTATTGGGGCAAGGTGGTGTATTGAAAATGTATGAAAGAAATGCTGATATCATAAAGAAGTTGCAGTTGCCGATCTAAAGCTGGGAGAGACCTATATATGTGGTTATTGCGATCATCCAACCTCACAAAGACATTATTAACTTGCGAACTATTTTTATTTGAATTTATTTTCAGATTAAAGTTATGAAACTAGGTCTCTCTATTTATTCTATCTATTCTTAGCACACTGCCGGTTTGCTAGATCTGTCGCATTGGCAATCTCCCTCAATTTTATAATGGTTTGTAATCACCTTTTTGCCTGCACCATCTTGCTCCATAAAAGATGGGGTAAGATATTTTTCTTACATATGTTTAAAATAATTCATTCTACTGTCTACATGTATCTGCATGTTTTCATTGTTCTTGCATATGTAAGATGGATGAAGAAGCTATACACTGATGGCAGTTTGGTCTCTCATAGTTAAGTTTTAGTTGTCAGAATACACTAAAACATGAAAAGTATGCCTTTTTGCTACCGGCTACCCTATAGTGTGTTTAAATATGAGTTTAGTCATAAATTAGTGGTGCGATCTTGGGAATCCATGAGGCTACCTATAATTAAATCATGCATTGATTGGTATAGAAAACATTAATCTAATTGAAAATTGATACTTTGAACAAAATACTCAATGGCACATTTCTGTCAGAAAGACATTTTTCGATGTAGACTAATGGGGCAGTATGACCCTGTCTGAAAGCAATACATTTGATTTATTTTTATCAAAAATAACTTGAACTACAATTTCAAAAATGCTTAAAATGAAAATATAAGGTATATGCCAAAGTAGGAACTTACAATGAACTTGGGCTGACTGTTATTTCACTCACAATTCACATACTGGCGAAATATAGCGGGACACGGGTTCCAAACAAGAGCCCCTAAAGTATTATGTTATATAGTTTAGAAACGTTTATAATTCCTTTATTGCCTGAAACAAGTGTCATGAGAATTTTTGTTGTATTTGTAATAGTTTTACATTCCCTAATGTTGTGTAACTATTGAATTGTATTTGTTTATACTGACTTCAGAATCATTCGTCACTTTGCATTATAGTGTCTTCAAGTTCCACTGATTTGATGTGATCTATTAAGCTAAATAAAAATAATATATTCTGCTTGTTGTTATGTGGTATATCAATTTTGTTTTAGGTGTAAGCATGTGAAGGTTATGTGATGAATGGGTTTAATTTCCTAACTCTGCTATACTTTTTTTTTATAAATAGTCTCTTTTCTTTAGTGCATTCATTTTTTATTGAACTAGAATACACTAAACTGTTCCATACATTCAAATTAAACCATTCTTTTGTTAACTTCAAAATTTATACATATTTTTTTAATGTTTGAAATGTCAGGATTAACTTGCAAATCTAGATATTTGTTTTTCATTGGCCCAAATACAGATTTCTAATTTTTTTCTTTGACAAAGCGAAATGGCAAAGGATAAGAACATATTTACTGTCATCAGATGAATTTTGTTATAACAGCTATATTTTAAAGTTGTCATATGCTCTGAATTCTCACAAATTTAATTAAAATTCACTAGTTATTAACAATTTCATTCCAATTCTTTTTTCATTCAAACGAATTATTTTGTGTCAAACTGTGTTATAACATCAGATATTCAAGATAGCATGTGTGATTTTCTCTTCATCATCATTGCGAGATTGTCATACATCAGATCTAGTTACAATCCTCCTATCTAGGATGCAAATTAACACTTGAAAGTGATGTCATGACAGAAATTACAACTTGAATTGTCCTAGCATCAAGTGCATTTAACAGACTGTCTAATATCTGGAAGTCAAAGTCAATCAGCACATGCACGAAAATGCGCTTATTTAATTCCTGCGTTATTCAGGTGCTATCATATGGATGTGCGAGCTGGAAAAGCTCTTTATCTTCAGAAAAGAAATTACTGAGTTTCAAGAACAAATGTCTTTGTAGGATAACTAACGAGTGAATTCAAATCGAATGATAAAATCAGAGAAGAGACACATCAAAATTTCATCACAGATGTTATCAGAAAACGCTGCTGGTCCTACATCGGGCATGTCCTACGCGCAGACACCAACAGAATACACCACCAATCTCTTGAATGGATACCTACAAGCAAAAGAACAAGGGGTAGACCAAAAGAAACACTCAGAAGAACAATACTTAGAGAAAGTAAAACAACCAATATTCATACTATTCAAGAACTACACAGAATAGCTTTGAACAGACGGAATTGGAGAAATGTGACGTCTACCCTATGCGCTAACTTCAGCACAAAAGGAAAATTAATGAATGAATTATTAACAATAGATGTTAGGAGAATGTACAATTTAAAATAAAACACTACCCAGTACTTGATATCAATATTGATAACTATCTCTGACAGCTTTGATGTCTAGAGTCAAGTTAAGCAAGGATATATTCTGATTTCAACCAACTTCAGGATATACTTCTCTGATATTTTACATTACAATTTTGACAACTTAGTGGGTGACATCTTCATTTGCAAAAGATGTGATGGCTTCATGTTCAACCTAGCCAATCTTAAAATGAAAACTCATGCATCAAGATTCTACTCAGGGATCTGCTGTACGCTGACAATGCAGCCATAGTTGTTCATAATGAGATCATACTGCAAGATCTAATTAACAACTTAAACCTATGACGTGTTCTCGTTATCAACAAATGTCAAGGTTGGTTGGTTGGTTGCTGATCCAGCGGTCCATGGACTCATGACCTTTGACCAAATGTCACTGTTTGATATATGCATGTATTTGTGAGGTGTTGTTTTGTTCCATATAATGATTTCCATTTATCTGGCCTTGGAGGGCAAAACATTTTTCTGATGTCATCCAGCTCTGGACATTCAAAAAGGTGGTGGGCAACAGTTTCATAGGGATAAGTGCGCAGCTGACACTCTGGAGTGTGTTGTGATTGTATTCTGTTTAGGTGATTGTTAAGACGTACATGTTGTATGTGAAGCCGGAAAATGATACTATGGACTTTCCTTCTCAGGAGGTTGATGTTGTCTTCAGGATTTGGGCTGGCCATATATTTATATATTTCCCTCCCAGTGTTTCCCGTGGCCCATCTGTTCATCCAATTCTCTTTGTTCATAGATTTAAACGTCATTTTAACTGTGTGCATGGTGTTTTTTTTACAAATGTTCAAATTCTCATTCTACTGTCTACACATAGCTGTATGTTTTCAATACCCTTACTCATGTAACATGGATGGATAAGCTATACACTGATGGCAGTTTGGTCTGTCATAGTTAAATCTAGTTGTCCAAATACGCTAAAACGTAAAAATTGCACCTTCTTGCCCTTGGCTATCCTATTTATCTTGTTAGATGAGATTTCATACAATATTAGGGACATCTTGTACATGTTGAGTTTCTACACTACTTTTTCTTTAGAATTGGATGATTTAGTTTCCTGCCGCAAATGTTCTTCATAACCATGAGCTAATTGAGAGTTTACTAAACACATGATCTTGTCCATGAACAATGCCTGATGATGATATATGCTGTTATAATACCTGCCAAAGACCCATGCCTGGTGGAATCACATTTTATCTGCAGCATGCTTCAAGATTTCAAGAAAGTGATGGCAATAGTCCCCTCCAGAATAGAAGACTGTCAAGCTTTTGGCATTGCACCCTATAACCACTATTAGTTGTGGTTCACAGGTCTATGGGATTTGCAAAAGATCTGGAAGACCTACCCATGGAACAAAATGCCAAGCAAACACAAATCTGGAACTGAAAGTAAAACTCCACTGTCTAGCATTGGTGAGAAGCATGACAAACTCATACTCACCTCAGGGCTCTATCATGGTCACCATCATCTAACCCTGAGAATCACACAAGAACAATGCAAATCCCTCTGCATCCCCTCTTCAGCAGATGAAAATATTTTCACTTAATGAATTTTTTGGTACAATATGCAGAGATGAGCCCACATTCCAATTTTTGTAATATACTCACAAAGAGAAATAATAAATGTAATATTTATGCTACCAATGTTTATCTGTCCCTAGATATGTCTATTTCTAGGTTCATCTCCCTGTATTGTACTGATTCTGCTAGTGAAGATATGTTGATTCGTAAATGGATGGGTTTTCCAAATGACATCTACCGAATGGAGCTCTTGAGTATTGCAGACAAACAAGTCTATAGTGGCTTAATGGAATACATTTATGTGTGAAGTTTGTGTATACAGCATAAAACAGCTGTCACAAAAGTGCATCGAAGAAGGAATGATCATGGAGGCTAACCCTAACCCTCCCAAAATCTATACATCTCTCTCTCCTCCACAAAAAAACATGTCTACTGGACATGCACACAGGGAAATAATCAATGTAACATTTATACCAACACTGCTTCCCTGTCCTTATTTCGCTCTGCTAAATTATGTGGGCTCATCCCCACATATTGCACAGATTTGTTAGTTATTATATGTCATTTGTAAGACCAGGACTGCGGATGAGGAGGGAGAGTTTTGTGAGTGGTTTGAATAATTCAACACCCTCTCTTGCAATTAGGCCTATACCGTTTTATAAGCATGTGTTCATTAGCAACAAAAAGTTCTCAGGTCCTTTAATTAAGTGGAGGCCTGATTTAAAAAAATAAAATCCTCCATCCTTTACAGTCATAACTATGCCCCCCCCCCACATGAGACACAATTGTTTGCAGCACCTTCGTATTATTAGACTTTGACATTAAGATAAAAACAATGTGTATGTTGAATAGATTCAGTTTATTAAAAAAATGTACCCTGCTTAGTTTTTGTTCATACGTGATTTATCAGGTTCAGTAGCACCACCGCTAGCTTGCCACGGCTGACAGCTGGTACTGATGTCACTGTAGCATTCCGAAGGTACTGACTGGTTAAACCAATGGAAAAGTCGGGCACTGAAATGAAGTCGTCGGTTTGGACATGTATCTAGCGCTCTGATATAAGTTCCCAAAATTAAGGGTGTTTCTCCATTACCATCGAGGAAATCTTCAGGTCTGAGAGATGGGCATGTAGGTCCAAGTACCAATTCAAACTGTTCACCTGAAGGAATATATGTATGAACAACTTTGCATATTATGAACATTCATGCTTGTCAGGTTTTCCAGCACACCCCTACTAATAAAATTGCCAGAATATGAGAGAAAATCCATAAAATTGGATGGATGCAAATTTGATAATAATAATACCTATTTCTGTTCACATTGCTTACTTCAAGTAATAGAAGTTTCTCACTATTTGTATCCACATGAGGTTTTTGGACATTTCTTCACAGTTCATATCACTGAATAGGCTGTGTGTTGATGTAGGCCCAGAAGGGAAGCAAAGAATAACAACACTATTTACTTTCTATGCATGTCACAAGAAGCAACTAAGGAGGTTATAGGGTAGAGTTGACTGTCCCATTAAGTGTCAAAGTGATCCAGAAACTATAATACCCCATAACTGAAGTCGAATGTGTCATGCTGAGAGGCACAGATATCTCAGCACAGCTGTAAACCATGACACAACGCATTCTGTTCTCTGGACTACATCCTGCTAATATGCAGGAATTTGAGAATGAATGCTGAAGAAGATATCATTGCATGATTCTTCTTCATCGTTCTTCAGTCAGATGTCAGGTTACAGCGCCCAGTAGCTTCAATGAATTGTGTGATTCACTTCAGGTCATCCATGGAACTTCTCAAGTCTGGAGGTAGTGCTGTCTCAGCAGGCCAATATTTTCTCCCTTTCTTCTTGGTAGAGTTGACAAGCATGAAGAATGTGTTCTGCAGTCTCTTGCTCAGTCCACAGATCTGTCTCACCAATCTTCAGTTTTCGGAACATGTGACTTCTCAGTCTGTTGTGGCCAGTGCGTAGTCTGAAGATGATGGTTTGTTCCTTGCATGACATTTGATGGTAGGGGTCATTTGGTTCTGCAGTGGTGCATCTGCTTTAATATGGTCTTACATTCATAGTATGTGTAATCACTTTCTTTTTGTCCTAGTGATCCCCCTTTTTTGCCAGATCAGTTTTTTCATTTCCCAGTATGCCACAGTGACCAGGATTCATTGCAGTAGTGTTTCTTTGGTAGTACTGCTAAGGTGCAGTAAGCAGGATATAAATTCATTCATGCTTGTGTTCTTTGGATCTTTCCCTAACTGCAATACTGACTATGCATCAGTTAGAAAGACTACATGCCTGTTGTGACTCTTCAAGCAATTTATGAGCATTTTGGTTGCCTCTATTATGGCTTTCATTTCTGCTTTGAAATTTGTGGGATTTTTGCCTTTGGGTATAGATTTTTCTATGTCTTTTCGATCTGGTGTTACTATATATATATATATATATATATATATATATATATATATATATATATATATATATATATATATATATATATATATATATATATATATATATATATATATATATATATATATATATATATATATATATATATATATATATATATATATATATATATATATATATATATATATATATATATATATATATATATATTTCCGATCCTCCATCTAATACTGCTTCTTTCACTGATCCTTCCTCTGTGGTTTATTTCTTGTGATCTTAGGCACCTCTCACTCAAGGATGATGATTTAAAAGTGTTCCTCTCTGTTGTTCCAATATCCATATCCCCCTAGCCCTACCCAACCCTCTAATCCTACCTAACCCCTATCCCTACTTCCTCCCCCCCAGGAATGTTCTAGGTGTGGTGTCAGTACCCCACACCAGCAACCTGAGCTTATAGTGGCTTGTACTCGCTTGATGCTGCCAGTCATTGGACACATGGAGTATATCAGCATCACCCGATATCCCACTCCTTCCTCATAGTTAACAACACTGGTTTGGCCAGCAGCTGCTTATTCGCAGCTGGCCTCTATAGAGGTTTTTTCCACTATCCGCCACCTGTGGACGCTCCTGGTAGAGTTCAGTAGTCTCCCCCCCCCAGGTCATTGCATGATGATTTGTGTAATTCAAGCAAGGATTCTAGCTAGATCTCACTCTGCCAGTTTTTCATTACTTTCTGGAATCAGATATTGGTTGCTCTAAGTAGAATGATACCACTCTCCAGGCCCAACAGCAGAACATCATCCTATCTTTCAAGCTGCACCTTCAGAATCACCAGAACATACTTTGGGGGACATACATATTTTGTGTCAGCTGCTTGCTTTCATTGTAGTGAGAGTTGTTTTGTCTCTTCACTTACTTTCATCAGACAACATGATCACCAATAATACATGCCTGGAAGAGAACAAAAGCCACCAGCAGATCTTGCTTGGACTAGTCCACACACAACCAGCCAAGAAATTGTTGATATATAATACTTTGACTAACCTACTTGCTGCAGCAGGTGGAGGTGTCACAGAGACACTATTTGTCTGGAATGTAAACAAATCTTCCTCCATGAACAACCTAAGTACCCCATGCTTGTCAATCCTTAAGCATTAGAAAGATAAACCATGAACCTTCTATTAGAGATGCTTAATGGTCTCGGTTAATGAATAAATCCTAAAACTCACACAAGAGTAATGTATGTTATGTCATATCCCATTTTACCACTTTATTTTCAGCAAACTCCTTCTACCTAACTTTAGAACATTAGTCACACAATTCAGTGCATCTCTTCCAATCTTAAAAAGCATTATTTCCGCTCAATGGATATTTTTTCAAATCTCACCAAATGCTCTCAAATAAAGAGATTGCCAAAACACATTTTTAAAATAGGCCTATCCTTTCATCTTGTAAAATAACTATTCAATGCATGACTTTACTACATATCTTCGTCAATGAACATAACTGATATCCTCAAAAAATCTACCACGGTTCTAGTAAGTAAAACTTTCACATTGTTTGAACTGATTTAAATGCAGAACACATTCCATAGCTGTGTTCAAATTTTTAACTAAAATAATCAAATTATTAATTGTAAGAAAATATGTATGATTATTTTTATAAATATTATTTTTATAATTTTAACATGGCAATACTTTCCACGTCATTTCACTACCAAAGATAATTTTCTAGTAATCAGTACATAAGCCACCACTAATGTTTATGAATTTGTACAAGTAACATATGCAAATTCTGATATGCACATACATATGTTGTTTATTATGAAGCACAAAACAATAACATAAACAGTGATCATCCTGCGTCACAATGGCATCATTCTTAATTATATTTTAATGCCATTTTTACATCTCTTTGTGCATAAGATCATATTTTTTTAAACATGAACTTGCTGTATCACAAACTATTGAGATATTTATAAACAGAAAGTGGCAAGAATTTATCTACAAACTAGTCATATAAGGAATCAGCCTAAGAGTCACATTTATTATTCTGAGAAGAGTGACAAGTAAAATAAAACCAGAAATTCGTTAGAAACAATGTGAGTTTGTTGAAGACAAAAGAGGTACAAACAATGTCATTTATATTTTGAGAACACTGATATAAAGAACGTTGAAGTTAAAATCAAATATATACCTCTGCTTTTAGACTCTATGAAAGAATTTGACAAAGTAAGACATAATAAAGCTTTCAGCATGCTGGAAGATCTGTATATTCACAGCAAAAACCTAAGAATATTAAAAGATATATATTGGCAAAATTCAGCTGCTGTAAGAGTCGGTAATCAAGTAGGAGAATACCAACAAATAAAACAAGAAGGCAGTAGGGTTGAGTACTATCACCTTTTTATATAGCGAAATTATATCAACAATAACAACAGATTCACTAATTTACATACACAGAAACCCTAATAACATCACATGGAAAAAGTACATCAGAAACACAAAATATAGAATAGGACAGGCAAAAGCAGCTTTTCAAAAAGTGCCTTGTGCAATAGCTCTCTATAAATAGAAGTAAGGAAAAGTAATTTAATGCTACAAAGAGCCACTTCTGCCATATGGAAGTGAATCGTGGATAATAAATAAACAAGCAGCTAGGAAACTAGATGCCACAGTCTGTGATTCTTCAGAAAATGCTGAGAATACCATGGACAGCAAGATAAATCAAGGGAGATTGGCAATAAAACAGAAAGTTACTTGTCAACATCAGAAAGTAACATTTATTGGCCACAGTATGAGACAAGGAGATTTGAAGTAGACCTACAATGCAAAAACAACCAAAATTGATAGAAAAAGAGACAGGATGGCAAAGACAGAAAATATTGGATAGTTTGACATCATGGCATGATAGAAAGTCAGCAGTAGAGCTTATACATAGTACTGCAGATAGAATGTTATGAAGATCAATGCCTACATCAATCTGCATGATTTGAACATGACACAATTGTCTGTCAACAAACTGTAGAGGGCAGGTCTTAAATAGACTTCCTCTATTATTTTCTATCATTAGTGGCTGAGGACAGAGGTGTTTGGGAGGCTTTATCTGCTATGTATCCAGAGTGGAACCCTTGCGACCCTGATGTGTTATTAGTCATTCTTATTATATCACTAGTTCCTCCAGTTATATGGATGTTTCACTTATCACTCATAGATAATCCTCATAGACATCTTGAAAAAAATGTGTATATGAATCAGATGTCACTACCCAATTTTTAAATGTTGTCTTTTGCATTCTTCCTCAAACTCTGACTGGATCTCATTTATAGCAGGAAAATGGTTCTACTAGATTTCAGCAGGATGCAGTCCAGAGGACGGAAATGTATTGTGTCACCGCTGTATGTGCTCCAATTGTTTGACACATCTGACTTTAGTGTTACTACCCAATTTGAACCCACAACCTCATGAACACAAGACATATGAATCAACCACTGAGAAAACCATTTAATCCATGTATAGTGTTATGTTATGTTATGTTCCTCCAGGGCCATAGGCGGCGCATAGGGCAGAAACCATAGCTTTCCATTTCTGTCTTTGTGTTGCCATGTCTTTCAATTCTTGTGTGTTGTTTAGGTTCATTGACATGCCTTCTCTATTAATGGCTCTTCATAGAGTTTCTCTAAGTCTCCCTCTTCTTATTCCGGGTGGCACCCAATATAGTGACTGATGAGGAATTCTTAGGCTGTTCATTCTGAGAACATAGCTGAAGTAAGTCCAACACTTTTGTCTAATGAAGGAGGATATATAGGTTTGTTTGCTTTCCTCTCTTATAATAGCGTTAGATTTAAAGTCACCCCACTAAACATTCAGAATGGTACGTAGGCATTTGTTCATGTATCCATGTATAGTGCTGATTTTAAATGCCTTTGTTCTTTTACAGCCCCCCATTTTTGTCTTTCAAATCTGCAAATTTTTTCTTTAGTACCCTACTGACAACTATTAGTAGAGGTCTTTAAGCACATGTTGTGAACCATTTAGAATATTTGTTTTCCTTACATTTGTATGTAGTTATGAAACAGAAATTCATCATAATCATCCACACAATTTATATCCTCTAGTCACTTCTAGATCAATTTATTGTAAATCTGTTTGTTGATTTCATGATGCAAGCTATAGAAAACCAAAACAATAAATTATTATAAAAAACATTCTTACCATACTCAAGTTCATATCTCAGAAGGATCCATCAGAAGTCTGTTATAGAAAACTCTCTACTTTTTCTCCATTCGGTTTATGAACTTAGCTAGAACAACATAAGCTTCGATATCTTTCACAATGTCTTTCTGGTTATAATTCCTACACTAAAATTGTAATTCATACTCAATGCTCACCAACAACTTTGATACTAGGTTTCCGATGATCTACATCTATCCAACTGACTGGCATGGGTCTGTATCTTACTCTCTTGAGCCGTTTTACACCCCCATGATTCTCTTCTACATTGATATCAGGCAAACCATGGACAACAGAACTGACACAATAGAAGAAGTATAACAGAAATAAGAGAATTAACAAACAAAAGCATTTCATACAAATTTCAGAATAACTCTTATTTCTCTGTGTTTACTCTAGCATGACCACTTACATAATATGGTAATAATGCAGTAATACTATTTACCAATAAGCATAAACACACAACACAAAATAATAAGATTCACAAAACACAGACAAACTCACCGGAGAAAAATATTTTTCTGCATGTGATTTAGCCTGTTTTGTAAACTGTAACTGATTAATTTGTGTTTACCATTATAACCACTTGGATCAACTTAAGTCAATAGAACTGTTTATGGGTTGTACTTTACTTAAATTTTTTGTAAGTGAATACCGATAAATGGTCATATAAGGTCTCTGTACGTTACATGTTTGCTGTAAAATTGTTATATTTGTCATATGTGCTCAGAGGGTGACTTGTGAGTTTAGTTTGCTGTGATGTCTCACTAACTTGAATTTTCTTACAAAAATGAATTACAACTGCTTATTGAAACTAAGTGTGTTTACAAAGTGAGAGTATTGCATTAGTCATGTGTTTCCATTGCCATGAGATCTGTCATCATGAGACATGAGAATTTTTTATTATTCCTGTACCGGATAGATCAGCTGCAACCTTGCTACCTATCAGAAAGTACATCTCACCCAGGAAGTACTGTAGTATCAGATAAATTGTATGCATATGATGCAATCGGAACACTATTTAGCATAAGAAATTAAACAATTATTCACTGCAGTTTGTGGATTTTTTGACTGGAGCATATACACAGCCACATCTAAAGATGTCATTCTGTAAAGGAACATAAATGTCAATAATGCAGTACACAGTGACATGTTATAATCTTAGCATGAATTTATGTGGCAGCAACAGGTTGTATATGAAGAATTCAATATTTTAATACAATAATGGAAGATGTAGTAAAATATTGTGCACTGACATAATTAAATGTGCAACATAATAATAGTGCTTCTGTTGAATGAAATTTAATATCACGTCACTACAAATGTGTGATCATTCATTCCACCAATTTTTTAATGGAGATCAGTTTGGAGTACTTCCACACTTTAGAGAA
Source organism: Meghimatium bilineatum (assembly GCA_034231615.1). Classification (NCBI taxonomy): domain Eukaryota; kingdom Metazoa; phylum Mollusca; class Gastropoda; order Stylommatophora; family Philomycidae; genus Meghimatium; species Meghimatium bilineatum. The sequence goes on along the minus strand of CM067322.1, from coordinate 68,455,964 downwards.
TGTCTTGTTTACAGCAAAGCATGATAATTGCATCTTCCAGGACATCCTATTAAAATATTTACAAATAAACGTGTGACATAGTTTATAAAATATTTAAGCTTTTTGTACATCATGAACCCGTAACTCTTATTAGATGAAACCTGTACAAAAGACCCACAATTCATAAAAAAACTTTAAGAAACTAAAAAACCCAGAGTAGATAAATATATATTTATAAACTATAATCATTCAATATAAATCATAAATGAATACTTTTAAATATGGATTGATTAAATATCATTTATGTCCAAATATTTTTTCCTCTAGAAATGTTCTTTAATTCTTTCCAGATCAATCACCAATATATCAGCTATTTAAAGAAGCTATTTTGGAACAATAACCAATATTTTCATTTTGATTTTCATCAGTCATAATTGTATCATTTTATACTTCATAGCTGCTAATAGGGATTTGAATGTGAACCCAATTTTTTACTGCTGCATGTTAGAATACCAGTACCTTCATTCCATTTTCATTAAAACAAATGTCTTTTGTCCTTAAATTGTTTTTATTCTAACTTTTGTTGTTTATTTCTGAGAAATAATGACAAATCCAACTGCTTCTAGACAGAGTAGAACAACTATTGTTCCGATTTATAGCTATTCAGAGACTGAAGATTGCACTAGCAAGTGTAATTATAGTTGCAATTGGCTCAATACCACAAAATATCAAAGAGGCTTGGATTGTGTACTTATAATCATCATCATCAAGTGCCGTCTCCGCAACAAAGTTTGGCTGCAACAGACCTCCAACATCTCCTGTCTCTTGTTTTGGTGGTGCACTCTGCTAGACTGTAACCTGTCCATTGTGTGATGCTACTCTCCCTACCTCTTGCTGGCCTTTCTCTTTGACTTTACCCTCAAGTAAGGTCTTCAGCAAGGTCTCATGTCTTTTAATGTGTCCAAAATATTTTATTTGCATGATCTTTATTTCCCTGAATAATTCTTTATTCATATTAAGAGCTACTAGATTCTTGATTAGGAACAAGCGTCACAGCGCTGGGGGCATTGTCATATATACTCTGCTTGTTGTTCCATCTAAATGTGTATAAGCCCAGTGTCCCAGTCAGTTGCTGATCACATGTTCTTCTGATCTTTCTAGGGAGGGAGCACTTTCTCCCACTGCCTCTATTCCCTCCCATTTCTACCATAATCTGAATATGTAAATTGTCTCGTTCGACCTCCTCCTCGTCTTCTCGTAGGGTATTCATGACTGCTCTAATCAATTCAATCCTGTCTCTTATCTCAGTGCCATTCAACAAGGCTTTACCAGCAAACACATCAGCTCTTTTGTTTCTCCTGACTCTAGTATGACCTGGACAGTAGATCCATGTAATGCTCTGTGCGTTGTTAAAAATAGTAACCCATTCAATTCTGATCATACACTTTTCTATCTTGCACAGCATACTTGAGAGTCCAATAGAAGCACTGAGTCTGTTGGTGGTTGTGTCACCAACCAAGTCAGAGCTGCTGTCACCACTTCTATTTCCATTCTCATACTCGATGTTGCAGTGGGGTATGCGGCTGACTTCTCAGCTAATTTCTTGTCATTTTGGTAGGCCATGAAAACTGAACCACGCCTGTTTGTTTCTTGTGTTACTGAGCCGTGTGTAAATTATTGTATCGTGTGGTTTTGAGTGCTGCAGGATGAGTTCTTGGATCATTCCCTCTGTTCTGCTGGCAGCCCAGTCACGACACTCTTCCCATCTGTATTATAACTGTTGTCAATAACTTTCTATCTTTGCCAAATGTCACCTATTCAGTCTCTTCCCACTTCCTCCAGCTCACAAACTCTGAGTAGGGTATCTTCTGCTTCTGCCATACAAGACCTTCCTCCCTTGATACATCTTCTTTTTGTATTGTCTAGAGATTGGTATAAGAGGTGATGATAATAATTGGCTACCTTGAAATATTCTTTAACCTGAGCTATTTTATGTCTTGCTGAGATGCTCGGCAGGTCTAGGAGAAGCCTCACTCATGGCCACGATAGGTGTATCTCTTGTACATCCTAGGACAGCTTTCATGGCCTCGTTTTGAACTCTCTTCAGTCTATTCACCTGTGTTTGTAACAGTGTAAGTAAACCTAAATCATAATTCAACACAGATAATACCACTGACTGCATCATCTGAAAAAGGGTTCGTTGCTGCATCTCTGCAGATGAAATGATTTTGACTGCACTGACACCCTTCCTAGCTTTCTGAATGAATGATATTGTCCACATGTTTCATAACAGGTGGACTTCCATCAGATTATATAAATACTTATACTGTAAATACTTATATTAAGTGCTGTTAGAACCTCTTATAATACTGGTTGAATATACAGGAGCTGTCAACAATTATGAAACATAAAGAGCATGATGACATAACTATTTTAGAAAATAGAATACCTAGTTTATTTCAAACATGTGGAAGTAATAGTTATGCATGGAGAGGTACTTTAGTGAATAGACACAAATTAAGACAAGTTATAGCAAGTAAACAAAGTTTGGAAATAATGATATTTTGATGTATAGTTCTAAAATAATTTTCAGCTTCTGAACATAAATGCATCAAAGAAATATTATGTTGACTAAAACTACTTCTTCTTTTTCAGCGTTCATTCTCAAACTCCCGCTGGATCTCCCATGTAGCAGGACCATTGTCCTACTAGATTTCTAGCAGGATGTAGTCCAGAGAATGGAAATGCGTTGTGTCGCCGTTTTATTTGCGCCAATGGCCCGACGCATCCGTCTTCGGCAGACTAAAAACTACTAAATACTCAGTTATAAAATACCAGAAAACTTCATTTTCTGTAATCATTCTTCTTTTCAATGGTACACAATATGCATAATGATTTATCAATATGATAAGGCTTGGTCAAATTTTAAAAAAACATCACACAATTATTCTACTACTGAAAATTAATTTGGTCCAAACCTAAAAATAAATCCAGTCCTGCAAGAGTAAGATCATATTGAGCCACTACTTTAATTCCCTTACTGCAAATGTCACAGATCATGCTATAAAGCAGTGGTTCTCAATGTAGGCCATATGGTCTCCTTGAAGGTCATAGCATATTGCTGATGGGCACAGAAGAATAAATTGGAGCAGATAGGAAACTGAAATAACTTTGATGATATTCAATGACATATATATAATAATAGCATTGAAGAAACCTGACACTTTAGGTCCAAGGGGTTCACGAAAAAAAATGTGTCCCAAAAGGGAAACAAAAGTAAAAAGTAAAAAAAGTTAGAAAAACACTGCCTTAGAATAAATCTAGAGTTGTTGGAAAATTTTAATTGGAAAAATTATGAAAAAGGTTGCATCAATGAAGTAATGTTTCATTGCCAAATATGACTGAAAAGGTTATACTAGGAAAACCTTGCAGGTATATAGGCTTCCACACTCCTCACAAACAGGCTTATACTATCAACAAGGGCACATTGACCCATAAATATCAACAAATAGGCCTACAAACATTTCTGTACTGATTTGCAAAGAAATTACCTGTACTTCAGGTGTAATTTCAAGGAATGCATATTTCTTATCATATGTGAAGTCTCCATCATTGGCTCTGCATCCACATCTTTACTATGCTTAAGATGACCATACTCACCAACAAGCTGCTCGACTCTAGGATCCATGAACACTAGACGAATGCGCACTGGCTATGAAATAAAACTACATATTTTACAAACCACAATCATCACTAACTTGTTAAATAAGTTTCTCACAAATCCATTCACTCAAAGAAGTGTAAAAATTGTAATGACTAATTATGATTTACATACAAAAATTATGCATCTTAAACATTTATGGAAATAACAGTATCAACTAATTAAGAAAAAAGTGAGATGCAGGTTGACTTAAATTTTGTTTTTCAGTTCACAGAACATGGTATTTAATATAGTATTTTTGTTTTCTTTTTCTGCTTTCATTCTCAAACTTCCGCAGATTAGCAGTATGTAGTCTGGAGAATGGAATGCATTGTGTCATACAAGTATTTCAGTTTTAGTTCTTTAGTATAACTGCAACATTTCTAGTATTAACCCTCTTTTGCTGCTATAGGCCTATTCTTCACAGTAACCAATCCCAGTTGTGCCAATTTCTTCCACAGTGACTATCCACCTATACTGAATCATTCTGTTGTCCTATGCAAATAAGAGATCTTTCAAGACTACTGACTTTTTATTGACACCAGACAATACATACTGCATGGATGGGATATTTGACATATACTGGTGCTTGAACATTACAGAGTGAAATAATTTTTTAGTAATGATGGGATAGATAATTTAAAAAATGAGTTAACTCAACCATAGCAGTTAAATAGATAAACAAATAAACTGGGAGTAGAAGCTAAAGGGTTAAAAGCAGAGACTAACACTACAAATTTCAACTGATATCTATTAACTCTTTGAGGATGGAATTCCCGGGGTTTGGACGTAATTAATTTTAGGCTAAATTTTTGGATAGCTACATAATTTAGGCACAAGCTTTCTGAAGAAAAAAGTATTAGCTATGGAAGGTTATATAAGGTATCAAAAGAAAGATAATTGAATGTGCAATTCATATACAATATAAAAATATAAGAATTGTAACAACAAAATACAAAAATTACACCACAAACAGGGATGTTAGATGAACAGAAATTTTTGGGCATGCATTTTGTTTTACTTACCCTCAATTTTACTTCTCTTGAAATGTTGATATCCAATCTTACTAAACTAGATGCATTGAATGTCCATTTACTGATCATAATTAGTTTTTTTTTAAGTAAAACTATCAACTGCCTAGTGTTTTATGCCATTTTTGTTTGCCATGTCCAATTTCAGAACTGAACAGTATATTGGGAAAACATAGGAAATATTGCCAAGTATTGGATTTCCAAAGTTGAACTTTATTCCACTCAATATTATCATTAGGTCGAACTCTATTTTCTGTATAATGTAGTGCAAGATTATCATTTCTGTCACTAGGCCTATATGATACTTCAGAAACAATAGCAATGGGAACAGTTTTATAATTTTTTAGTTCTTACTTATTAGGTCTAGGCCTATTTTCTTTTCCGATTTATAACAAGTTGGTAATCTCCACTATCAAAACCAAAAACACTGTTGTTTGCCAACACATAAAGTGAAATAATATCTCCAATTATAAAACTCAAAGAATAATAAAGCTTGAAGTTTGCTAAATGTTTGAGCTCTCTTACTAGTGGAAGATGAAGCCATTTTGCTAATTTTAGGAAAGCTGATCCTATTTTGTTCGAATATTAATTTGAAATACATGTCACGCGCGTCTAATAACACAGTACCACGAGGGTTTCCTGGTCGTTAGTCAAATTTCTAAAGTTTAAACAGCTAAATTAGTTAATACTGGTTTTTTTATAATCCAAACAAAGCAAATTTAGATGGCATAACTGTAAGACCGATACATCGAGGATACGTCCGGAATGGGGGTTCAATGATATGTTGTTTTTAGCGGATTGAGTTGAAGAAGAAAAACAAATAATAGGGCCTAAAATAATGTGCTTTTTGCTAATAACTTATAATTAGTTAAAGCACTGATGAGATGTAGATTTGGATGATGCAAGAGAAACATTTAACATGCTGTGTCATCAATGAAACAAAGCTGTTATTTAGTGAATTTCATGACCAAAAACGAGGAAGGAATTCTATCACAACCAGGTACATGTAAAACTTATGAAGATAAGGATATTTTTTAGAAGATTTACAGGTCTTTCATGGACAAATAGAATGTAAAGTATTGGATCTCAACATATGAAATTTCAATACAAACTTAAAATTTGGCACAGTGCTTATTCCTTCTCAATGTAGCCACCACCTGAATTTATACATTCCTGCCTGGAATGTGAGGTGAAACTGCATACCCAATCCGCCACATTCCCCAGTGCCACCTTCACCATTGAGAAGATTTTTCCGTATGTGTCATCTATGCCATCATCTACAAATGCTGCACTATGACGTAAGTAGATGAGACTGGTAGGAGGCTTGCTGATTGATTCTGTGAGCACATACTCAGCATAAAACATCATTCAGGTTATCCTGTTGATGTCTACTTCAATGGCACAGGCCAATGGGGTGCCAAGGATATTCAGGTGACAGCCTTCAAAGCGTGCTTCTCCGACGACCAGACCTGTCTCGTGCTTGAGAACCGCTATATATACGAATTTGGCACTCTCAAGCGTTTGAGAATTAATGAGCACCTGATATATGCATGATATCAGGTTCTTCCGCCATTTATCTGTTTGTCTCGTTTTCACATTTATTTGGGTTTGTTTTTGTATATTTCCTATTTCTGTACATTTCCTGTTTGTGTCACCTCTGACCTAATTTCTATCCTTCTGGCCATCCCGCTAGACATGTGAACGCTAGTTGTGTCATCCCTATTTGTCATTTTTGATGTATACGTGTATATAATCCTTGATAAAGGCCTTTCGGTTGAAATGTTGATTTGTGTGTGTGCCTGTGTGTGTTACATGTTATTAGCAAAACTTCATTATCCCGTTTAACGCTTTACCCTGTAACATTATATATGTTATTGTTAGTCAACTGTTATTCAAACCTTTCAATCAACACATAACAGTAAAGCATGGGATACAAAGAACTGCTTAATTTAATCATTCATAATCCAGCTTAAAATATGAGATTATATTCAAATGTGATGTAATAATATGAAAATATATCACCAAATTAAATAACAAATACAACATACCCGTACCTTGTTAATATATGGTGCAAGAAAGACTGGATACATTTTAATGGACATGTTGGTATTTAAACCTCCCATAGTATTACTTCCTTGCATTTCTTTGCTTTCTTCCAATATTGGATCACCTGTCTGATGACTGGAAGAAGCATCAATTTTGGCCTTTTTTCCACTGAATCGTTTTGCTGAAGGTGAAAAGAAATAATTGAAGCTTGCTTACTCTGTTCTCTAACCCCTCTTACAATCAAGCATCACAACAACATCTTCAACACCAATATCATTCATGCAAATGCCATGATTATTATTATAGCTCACTGTTAGAATTATAGCATGTCTTCAATATTGTCCAAAATTAACTACATCAACAACAAACTGAAATCCTTACGATTAGTCAATCTTGGCATATTTAAAAGTTCAGGCTGGCAAAACTGACACCAGGCTATACTGACCATGGCCTGGTTTTGGCTTGTATTGTTAGGGTTAATCCAAAAACGTGGCTTAGCCTCTCCTGAAACAATAGCATAACAGTTTGCAAATATAACCACAGCTACCTACAAAAAATTCACAAAAGTTATGTTAAAATGGCATGCAACATTAACGCACGACCAATAATACAGTAAAAAGTTTAGTTACTATTGAAATCACACATGGCTACTGAATAATTATGAACTAAAAAGAAAATTATTATTATCATGATAGTACTTAAACATTGATAGTATTATAAGTTCATTTAAGCATGCTTGAACATCAATTGTCATACAAATATATCTGATGCAGATGATTCTGGTCAGTTGTTAATTCTAACATACCTGGAACCAATCTTTCATTGAGGTAAGGGGGACGGTAGACAACATTGCAGGTGTGGTTGCTGAGTGTGTCCTCAGGGTAAACATACAAACTGTGGTGGCCTTGGCAAGGCACAATCTCAATGTTATCCCTCTCTAATTCCAGAATTCATTGCAACAGAAATAAAAATTGTTGTTATGTGGCTGGTATGCAGTAACAACATATTAAGCAGTAACACCATTAGTTGTAGTAGTGACAGTAGTGGTAATAATAATAATAATAATAATAATAATGATATAATAGTAATAGTTGTAGTAGTAGTAGTAGTGGTGGTAGTAATAGTGACAGCATAGTAATGATAATATGATAGTAGTGCAGAAGCAGTAGTAGCAGAAGCAGCAGCAGTAGTAGTAGTAGTGGCAGTATAGTAATAATAGTATTTTTAATAGTAATTTTTACACTTCAATGATTACTTAAAGAACTCTCTCAAGCACTGATCATAGCTCTAGAGACTACAGATCTTGATCGTTTAGCTTGGCACACTCAGATCACTGCTGGCGTCACTAAATTTTAAAAAGAAAGAACGCTGCAGGAAATTTATGATAGACTGAAGCTGAAGAAAAAATCGGAAAAATGTCCTATTCATGACCCTCTGCACTCCTGCATGCACTGGAGTATATCAATCCTGGCACAAATCGGACTCATCGGGTATCTATGAATTCACAAGCCCAAACCAAATTATACAACCACAAATGTTGTTGCTTTTTTCTACTTGCTCACCAAATTTTATTGTTTTTTCATGCCATGCTCATCTTCGCTTGCAAAAGAGAAATATCATCATCATAGCAATAATAGTAGTAGTGGCAGTGATAGTAATAAGAATAAAATAATAATAGTAGCATTAGTAGTAGTGACAGTAGTAGTAATAATAGCTGTAGGGGCAGTAATAGTTTTAGTAGTAATAATAGTATAAATAGCAGTAGTAATACCAGCAGCAGCTGATGTAGAAAAGAGTAGCAATGCTGCAGCACTAATTATCAAATGCATTAGCATTAGCTTATATTATATAATATAACTAAACGTTACAGGCCGACCATTACTTACCTCATTACGCATTTTGATTTTATTTACTATTCATCTCAAAGATAAGGGTTTCTATGATACTAGCTTCAAAGAAATATTAGAGCCATAAGCTAGTATCATAGAGCCATAGTATTACTATGGTGCTGAAATAGTATGGAATTCCCACCTCATATTTCCTTTTCTCACTTCCCAACATTCTGACCTTGTGGGTGGGTTTCAATTTGAGCCATAATATAGTCCACCAGTATGCCGCAACTTATTGCTGGGAGACCACAATGAAAAAAACACAATTGTAAGATCATGAGTTGTCTGAGTGGGCTGAAGAACAACTACTATAGTTTTAAAATATAAAATAAAATCTATTTAAACAAAAATTGTTTTAAACTAGACACATTATAGAGAACATCACCTAGTATGAACAATGAAAAAGGTAACAATTTAAAAAAAATATAAAACACTAAGAAGTTCATCACAAAAATTATAGCAGTACCTAATAGGGCATGGCTGTGAATCTGGGAAGGGCCTCAGATAAAATTTTCTCAAAAAGGGGACTACATGAAAGTTTGAAAATCACTGTTTTTGACAACCCTGTAGAAAGGATGGGAGGGGTGGTGTCTTCCCTGGAAAATATAACATAACATTTGGTCCTAAAAATAAAGATGGCAATCTCCCCTCCCTCTTAACGGTTCCCAACCCCTAACCAAAAAAAAACACACACACAAAGCTAAGTGATGTCCTTTTTAAAAAAAATTGTATTCTCCATCCCTTCTGTTCCAATGTCGTTTCTATGATTCTGAGAAAATGTAGTGCCTGCAGTATGAAAAAGTTGAAAAGAAGTTGAGGGTTGGTTTCATTGTATTGGTGTTCCCTATGTACTCCATTCGACTCAACGAAGTAGCACGCTGTCACTATTGTCAAGCGCATAGATAGGGGGTTGGGGGTTTAAAACCCAATTTTTTTTGTAAACCCACCCCTTTATGTGAAAGATATCTACGGTCCTGCAACCTGTCGGGAGAACGTAACAAAACTCCATAGTTTCCAGCAATAATCTCCAGACTAACCATTTCGACATAAATAAAATAGGTACAAACTTATAGGCCTATGTGTAGGTAGGCATATTTACAATATAGAAGATCGTATTCGTTGGCGTGAAAAAAAATAATGATTTCAACCTACCAACAGAACAGCACATTCCCATTGGCAAAGGAGATGAGCCCCAATGTTTTGAAGATCCGTATGTATGGCCTACATGATGCACCCATTAGGATTTGCCGCCTTCTGGGAGCTACAGTAGAAACATGTCATGAAAGAAATACACTGTCATTTGATGATTGTTTGTTGTTCACAAACTAAGAAAGACATGATCTATATGACCATTGTCAAACTTCCGATCTGGCTAAGATCTCACTCATGTCTAGTTTAGAGAGTATGATGAAGCTATAGCCTACTATATCATACTATATGTGTAATACTCTCTCTATTTTTACAAAGTTTGTGTTTAATGTAAGTTCAGGAATTTACAATGTAAGATCATGTATTAGGTATGTTGATTATCATCTTCGCACACCGGCCACGTCCATTGGTGCTCCGATTCTGTACATCTCTTAGGGTTCACTACTCTTTTTGAAATCTTTGTTAGGGGTTCTCTTCAGGTCACGCCCATCCTCACTCCTAATTCTTGATATGGACTCATGCTTATTAATCTCAAAATCCTCTGATCGTGAGGACTCACGAAGAGCAGTGAGTATGTCTGCTCGGTCCATAGGCTGACCGTCTGTTGTGGTGGCGAGACTAGCTAATTTGTCGGCCAGTTCGTTTCCCTCCACGCCCGCATGTCCGGGGACAAAAATAAGCGTGAGTTTTCGTAGTGATGCCCGCATTTTAGCTCTCTCTAATGACTGCGCCCATTCCCTACGTACATCACCTGTTTTGACTTTCTGAATCATATTCAGTGAATCACTTAGTATGCAAGTATGGGAATAGGTTTGCGATTCCAGCCAGTAAAGTGCCTGAGTTACGGTGAATACTTCCATAGTTAGACTGCTCGTTGATCATGTACTTAGAATGAATGAAAACTGACTGCCACTACCATCAGTAAAATGGATACCAGTTGGAAAAAGAAAAACAGGAAGACCAAGAGAGACTCTTCGCAGAACAACCATCAAAGAGGGTATGGCTATGGGTCTCAACAACGTACACGAATTACACACTGTAGCATCACATCGATCGAACAGGAGAGCTCTGGTTGTTGTCCTATGCACCGTGTTCGGCGCTGAAGGATCATAGATAAATAGAAGGTCAGAAACACTCACTGTCAGTGATATAACCAAGTTGGACCAACTTCCGCGGATTAAAAGGTCGAATTCTTGGAAGAAAGGAACAAACGATTATAATACAGATCACTCTAGAAACAGTCCAGACCACTCTAAAATTGTCGCGGAACACAGGCCCTGACGGTATTCGATACGTGGACTTCAAAAGTGTACCGAAGAGCGACTTTGTTAGTGCGTTCAATGAAAGCATACTGAATGGTACTATCATGGAGACATTGCTGCACAGGTACTTATTGCCACTTAAGAAATCTCATAATGAGCATGCTCAGACCAGTAGATACAGAATCATCATGATGCAAAAGACCTGGGGCAACCTCATTGAAAAGATTTTCGAACGACACCTTGCCCACGATTTGGAAGAAAGTCAGATTTTTCGAGACTACAGCTAGGTGGCTACAGTCGTTAAAGAGAAACGTCTTCGCCATCGACGTGTGTTTGATAGCTTTCACATAGGTTTGGAAACGTGCACTGTTGCAATTGATACGGAAGACGTGTACAACCGAGTGCATTTGGAGTATCTCATGAATATGCTCTTGCTCTATGTTCACCCGTTCATCGTCAGATGGATATCAGTGGTGTTGCTCGAAAAGAAGGTTTGCTCTCAGTTATGGTTATTGGTTCTCTGAACCTATGACACTACGCCCAGGCTTACCACAGGGATCTTCGCTCTCCAATGTCTTGTTCAATGTGCACATTGTAGCCTTTTCCCTTAGATTAAATGGCTTTCCCCAATCACATTAACTCTGCAATATCGACTGTAAAGACGTGAGAGCACAATGTAGTCAGAAAGAAATCGTTACAATAATTGGCATGCAATTTGATCATAGTTTGTGTTTTTGGTAACACGTCGATCATGTTATCACGAAAGGTGATAACATGAGCCAAGACAAGCCTTGGGCACCACACTCATTAAGACCTACTTAATGAAGTCCATATTTAAAGCCTTACCTAAGAAACCAGGGACCACCGAATGTGAAGAACACTGTGCAGTCAGCCTCATGAACCAAATAACAAAAATACTTCTCAGAATCATCACGAAGAGAGTGAGAAACAAAATAAAATTGGAAATAAGTCCAGAACAATGTGGCTTTATAAAAGTCAAATGTACCAACAATTATATATATATATATATATATATATATATATATATATATATATATATATATATATATATATATATATATATATATTGAGAACACTAATAGAGAGGTATATAGAGGTAAAACAGATCTGTACCTCTGTTTCATAGACTACACGAAAGCATTTGATGAAGTTAAACATAGCAAAGTTATACACATGCTAGAGAATTCGAACATTGACAGTAAGGATTTAAGAATCATCAAAAACATGTACTGAAACATTCAGGATACTTCAATACTTGTACGGGATGTTCGTTGTAGTTGTGATAATCTTGATTGGTCCGTTCTCGGTGACTTGAGTGCACAGTTTGAATGTCTTGATAAAATCGCATCTTTTTTGGAGATGCGGTTAGTCAAGTACGGAAGAACCCGTGTACGAGAGTTGCTAGGAGATATGGTGCCGTTGAACGGACTGGTTCCATTTCCGTTAGTCTCAAGAATTTGTAATATATCATCTGGCTTCCTACTTGAATGTACTTGTATAAGCAATTATTCGAAGCTAAAATGGTACTGTCTATATATGTTATCCATGTTTACAAGAAGAACTATTGGCCATTGTAGAACTAATATGGATGTTATATATTTGTTGTTACTGAGGATAATTCAATACCTGTACGGGATGTTCGTTGTTGTTGTGATAGTCCTTGTCTCGATTGGTCCATTCTCAGTGACTTGAATGCACAGTTTAAATGTCTTGATAAAATAGCATCTTCTTTTGGAGATGCAGTTAGTCAAGTACGGAAGAACCCGTGTACGAGAGATGCTTGGCGATTTGGTGCCGTTGAACGGGCTGGTTCAATTCCCTTTTAGTCTCAAGAATTTTTCATGAGACAGGCAGGTATGGAGAACATAGTCACAACAGGCAAAATTGAAGGCATACATACTACTGTGGACAGAGAGCTGTGGAGAGCCATGACCGCATACGCCAGCCGGCATGGCACATGATGATGATTATAAGACCTACGAAAATAACTGTTACCACCAAACCCCTCCATCACTAACACCCTTAATACAGACATAACACAGCTGAAGAAGACATGCACCTGCCACCACCTGGCACAGGGAAGGAAGACAGTGAAAGCTCGCAACCCCGGGGATCAAATAAATAAATAAGTATAGGCCTACTTCTATGTATGTATCTATCAATAGTATATCTAATTTATATATAAATAGTATATAAATTGTATAGCTTCCCGGGTTCCTTTATTTTTGCAAAAACCAAATTATTTTTCACCGACTTCTTGTTTTTAACTTTTTATATATTATCTTCGGCAGTATTTTGATTATGTGGCTCATCAAACTATTGTTCTGTATTCTGTCTATTGTCTATTGTATTTCCCCATGTGAATGATAGTTGATCGCATTCACACTTGCCGTTAAGCGTAGGGGTGGTAACTAAGCTGTCGTTTCAAGGCCAGAGATGTCGCCGAGGTTGCATTTAGTCCATGTTTGTTCAAGGTTATCTTGATGTTTTCTATCCACCGTTTTCTTGGTCTACATTTGGCTTTACGCCCAGATATTCTTGTAAGAGACAGGATATGTTGGAGATACGTTGCAGCCAACCTTCGTTGCGGAGACGGCACTTAATGATGATGATTCTTGTATTATGTGCTCTTATTGGTATTTGGTTTGGCTCCATTTTCATAAGGTGACCGAACAATTTTACTTGCTGTCTCTCAATATGTTCGATACATGATATTTATACTAACTCTTTTCCTCATTTCTTCATTTCTTATTTTATCTAGTTTGGTAACCATTGCAGCTTTTCTCAGACACTTCATTTCACATGTGACGATTTTTCTTTGCTACGAAGCTGTTAAAGACCATGTTTGACATTGGTAGCACAGTGTTGGTATAAAAATTGTAGATATTATTTGTTGTTTAATTTCCATCTTGATCTTTGCATGAAGAAGTAATGGTGAAAGTTGGTAAGTCACTGTGTTTGCTTTCTGGCACCTTGTTTCTATTTGTCTAGTCTTTCATCTTCGGAAAAAATTATGCCTAGATATTTAAATTCTTTGGCGTGTTTCACTTTGGTGTTATCTATTGTTATATTCATTGGTGTTGAAGAATTGCTCATTTTCATAACTTCTGTTTTTTGTACATTAATTTTCATGTTGTACTTCTGACATGCTAACAGCAATGCAGTGATGTGCTTTTGCAAAGTTTCATCATCTTTGTATATTAAACTTTGATCATCAGCAAATAATAGTTCATTGATTTCATTATTAAGTTCCTCATCAGGTTTATTTGCAATGTTTTCCTCTTTGTTGAAATGAGCTTCTTTTATTATTCTGTCCATGTATATGTTGAAAAGTAGGGGGGGGGGGGTGAAAGTATGCATCCTTGTCTTACTCCAGATCTTGTTTCAAAAGGTTCAGTCATTCCATCTGCTGTTCTTACTGAGCTTTGGCATTTTTTATATATCGCTTTTATATTATCTAACAGTTATCCTCTGATGTTATACATTTCTAAGGTTTCCCATAGAATGTTTCTATCTACTCGAATGCCTTTTCCTGGTCTACAAATACTGTGTTTAAATCTTGATTGTATTCGATTGCTTTTTCACTCAGTCGTCTCAGTGTGAAAAGTGCGTCTGTACAGCTTGCTCCCCTTCTAACGCCAAACTGAGAGGGGCTCAACTGTGGTTCTGCAATGTATCGCATTCTCTGTTCTATTATTTTTGCGTAGATTTTACGTGTGTGACTTAATAAGGAGATGCCTCTATATGATTCACACTCTCCCTTATTACCTTTGTTTTTCCATAGTGGTACAATTACTGATTTTTACCAGTCATCTGGAACTTTTCTTTCTGACCAGGCTATTGTGAATAGTCTGGCTAACCACTGGACCCCTGTGTTTCTATACCTTTTTATTGCTTCGCTTGGTATACCGTCCTCTCCTGGTGATTTATTACTTTGGCTATGTTTTAAGGCTTCTTCTATTTCTCGATTTAGTATGATTGGTTCTGTTGCTTCTATATTCTGTACAATAGGTTCTGTATTCTGTACAATCCACAATTCTGAGCTTCTTAAGTAGAGGTATGAATACTGATGATATGAGATCTTTCTGTATGTTGTCTGTTTCATTTATGTCACCGCAAAGCTATGTTATACTTTCCACACCAAATTTATCTATAGATTGTATTATGTATTCTGTTATGTTGTCAGCGCCTGCAGCCTTTCGAAATGTTATTGTTTTTATTGCGTTTTTCACTTCTGATTTCAGTATTGCTGGTCTATCATTGTTTTGTATTGTATATTTTTTTGTTCACTTGGTCATCAAATAGGTCTGTTACATAATCTGCCAATCGTGCCAGTACTTCTGTCCTCTAAAATATAATTTTTCCAAAAAATATAATTTTACCAATCTTATCCATAATGCATACTTTGCATGATTTTTTGTATTTGTGATCTGCCTTATTTCCTTTTAAATTTCTTTAGTTTTCTGTTGTATTGGCATTTCCTCTCTTTCACTGAATTACGTTTATAGCCATTGTTCTTCTGCACACTTTAAGTATTTCTTTGTCTATAGACCTAAGTGCACATTTGTGGGTATTTTTATCTTTCTTTCTAACATTTTCTCTAGCATTTCATCTGTTCATCTATCATTCATGTTTGTTTGTTCTTGGCTTTTCTTATTGGTAAATTTTCATTTGTTGTTTAAATACTTTTTCTTAGGCTATCCCATTTATTGTCTATTTTCTCTTCTAGATTCTCCTTTCTATATTGTTCCATGCATTATATCATTAAAAGACATGACACCTTATTGAAGACCTTACTTGAGGGTAAAATCAAAGGAAAGCGAGCAAGAGGTTGGCAGAGATACAAGTGGGAGAATAACATCACACGATGGACAGGTTACAGTCTAGCAGAGTGCACCACTAAGACAAGAGACGGGACGTTGGAGATCCATTGCAGCCAACCTTCGTTGCGGAGCCGGCACTTGATGATGATCATTACATATATATATATATATTTGATATATTATATACATCAAGTGGCATATTCTTTCCAGAACGTTGTCTTCGTCGTGGATACTCTGAACTCCTCTCTGTTCCAGACAAGCAGGCCCGTATTGATCAGAGACATGATCATACATTCTTCAATGTCGCTGGTCCATCGTCTTCTTGGTCTTCCTCTTCTTTTCTTGCCTGGCACTCTGCCCTCTAGAATCAGCCTTTCGATATCATCATGTCGCTTTGAGTGTCCAAAGTACTGTAGCTTCCTTCTTATGATGGTATTTAGAAGCCACCCTTCATTTAGTTTCAGCAATTTCAAAATGTCATTGTTTCTTCTTTTTCTCTGTCCATGATATTCATAGGATATTTATGTAGCACTTCATTTCAAATGCATTTATTCTTTTGGAAATTGTCTTGTTCAAGTCCAAGTCTCGCATCCATATGTTGCCATTGGAAAAACACATAATTTTCAAAGTGTTACTTTAGTGTCGTTATTACTACTTTGTCATAGCTTTCTCATTATTCTATAATTAATTATTTATATCTATTCTTTACTTCTACAAGAAATTGTTGCTGTTTATATGTTTTTGTTATTTTCAGTGCTAGTGTGTCTACCCGTAGATCTTGCTTTCTTCCATGCTGTCTTTTTAAGCTGTCATTTTAAATTCTTGATGAATTTTGTACAACACTAGATTGTCACTGACAAAAAATTTTAAAAATCCATATGAACTATATCTATTCATTCATTCATTTTCCTTGTGCGCTGAAGTTAGCGCACAGGGCAGAGGTCAGATCTCTCCTATTCTGTCCGTTCAATGTCTATTAGATGTCCAGACCGATTTGTGTAACAGAAGTCAGTTCATTCCAATTATGTCTATTCAATCAATCAATAAACCCGTAACCCTTCAGAGTCGTAGGGGTACCACATTGGATGCCTCAGCATACGGAGTCCTCCAGCGAATTCTATCCTCAGCGATCCGGATGAGTGTGGAAATATCTTGCCCTGTCCATTCCTTGATGTCTGTCCATGCCTTTATTTTCCCTCCTCTGCTTCTTCCCCTCGACAGTTCCCTGCAGTATTGTTTTTGACAAGGAATCGTGCCTGCATACATGTCCGAACCATGCTAGTTTTCGTCGTTTCACTATTGAAAGCAATGGCTCCTGAACACCTGCACACATCTCTACTTTATTTCTTACGTACACATGTGTCTTATGTTCCATATAGGAAACTCGTAGAATTCGTATGTAGCATTTGTACTCGAAAGCCTGTAATCTTCTATCTATAACATTCGCATCAAATCGAATATTGTATGTTTCCCCAATAGATCCTGAAATTCGCACCAGCCCCGTTGAATGCGTAATGAACGCTAACATATTGCACACACAATGGCTGTGCATCTTTGGTAGACACCATCAAAAAGGATGTAGAATACTGGAACTAATTAATGATAAATGCAAGAATAACAAACGAATTATCAACCTTGTTCACGGTAACAATCGATTTCCAATATCTAAATATGTTTTCTAAATCCACGCCTTCGACACAAACTTCACGATGTAGGCCTACATGTGTTGAGATTACTTCAATATGTTTAAGAGTATAATAATATTTGTAGAGAATGTCTTCAATTATTAGTGGTCCTATTAAAATAGTTTTGTGTAACTGAAGCGAAGCCATGTTGTTGAGATTGATTATAGCATGTAGACTTAGATTTGGATTTGTGGGATGAGTGCTGATATTTGAGGAGGTCCCCCATATTTTTTTAAAACAAGGTACTCTCCTTTCAGCCACAGGCGTTAGTCCAACTAAGCAATATAAGAGCTTAGCACCATCAAAAGTGATGGAGACTGTGGTTCGGTGAACCGCAACCACCGAGGAATTATGTCCTTACTGTTTTTTGTTTTAGGAATTTATATCACTACAATTAGTACTGTATAAGTGGATAGGCAGAAACATGTCGGATTAATTCCCTATCCCAATTAAATTGGTTTCTTATAAAAAGATCATCAAAAATCTCAGTGCAGTAATGTGAAAATCTCATTGTAACAATGTGAAAATCTCAGTGCAGTAATGTGAAAATCTCATTGTAACAATGTGAAAATCTCAGTGCAATAAGGTCATAAACGTTAATTTTTTTAGGTAACCCTTCCACGTGATATGCGGTAGTCACATCGTGTTTGCTAAAGACATGTGGGACTAAAGCCCCTTTAAGAGCCTCTTTCAACCTAGAACCGAAGTGCTTATGACGTATTTACTGTTTATGTAATTGTCACCTTATGGTCTGGGATCAGTACTAATCAATATTGTTTAGGTCTGCCCATAAATTGCAATTAGGGGGTGGGAGGAGGACTGAAAAAAGTTTAATAGTTGTTGACATGAGGGGGTGGGGGAATTTACAAAAATTGACGTCAACACTACACTATTGCTTTTTATCTATCGTTATCTATTGTCATTTCCACTTGTACCGTTAAGCGTCGTGGGGTGAAGTTGGAGTTATCTGTCTTTGGTCAGCTCATGTCTCTACGTTTTTTAATTGTCTCCACCCATCTAGTTCTTCCTGGTGCCTTGTAGTCCGTCCTTATGCTGTTGTGTACACGAAGGGCTGGTAGCGTTGGTTCTATTCTCATAAGGTGGCCAACCCATCGTGTGCTCTCAACCAATGTAGTCTTTAATTTTTTGTCTATCTTTATTTCTCCGTCAATTTCTTCTGGTGACATAACTTTTTTTAAATATTTCATTTCACTCGTTGTGATCTTCTAATGTCTTTGTCAAAGGCCCAGGTTACAGTACCCTGGTAAAACATGGTAACACAGAGTTCGTAGAAAATACTGTTTATCAGCTTTCGTTTTGTAGCCATGAAGATTGTTGGGTGCTTGAGTATTGGCGACAGTTGGTAAGTCACAGCATTGACATTCTGGCATCTTTTTTCTTCGAGTTTGATATTTTCTGTAAAGACACTTCCAAAATATTGGAACTCTGAGATCTGCTTTAGTTTTGTACCATTGACAGATACAATTAACTGGCATGGTGGTCTGCTTAACTTCATAGTCTGTTTTAGATGTGTTTAGTTTCATGTTGTATTGTTCGTATGTTCCTTGGAGTATGTATGTTTGCCCCTGTAATTCATCTTCAGATTCACATATTAAACATTGATCATCTGCAAATAGAAGTTGGTTTTGGGAGCTTGTTCTTCATTTGTTTTTTCTACACTGTTTTTTGTGTGTGTTAAATACAATTAAATTGTTTGAATTTGAAATTTTTTTAGAACAATATGACACAAATCATGTAATCGGCCTATGTAATATTCCGAACTTTTGTCTTACAACAATTTTTGGTATGGGGGTGGTTGACATAATTAAGAAGGAAAATAAGGGGGGATCTCTGAATTCTTGACAGTAGTTTTCATGAGGGAAATGGTAAAATGAATTGATTAAAAATTGTGACAGCTAATTTATGGAATTGTAGTCCGTATGTGTGAATGTTGCGGATTTTTGTTATCTGCTGAGGTGGTTTATCCTATGAAATCTGCCGAGTTGAGTCTATCCTAGGATATCTGTCGAAATGATAATCTATCCTAGGATATCTGCAGAGGTGAGAGTCCATCCTATGATATCTGCCGAGGTGAGAGTCTATCCTATGACATCTGTCGAGGTACGAGTCTATCATATGATATCTGCCGAGGTGAGAGTCAATCCTATGATATCTGCTGAGGTGAGAGTGTATCCAGTGATATCTACAGCTGTGAGACTCAATCCTATTATATCTGCCGAGATGAGAGTCAATCCTATGATATCTGCCGAGGTGAGAGTCAATTCTATAATATCTGCTGAGGTGAGAGTTTATCCTGTGATATCTGCCGAGGTTAGAGTTCATCCTGGGATACAAGCCCATATATGGGGGGGGGGGTTCAAAACCCCCTCCCTTAGCAAATCTGAACATTACTTTTAGTACTAGGAACGTAACCAAAAGGTCGGTAAAAAAAATACCCCCCCCCCCCCATTTCCAGCGATTCTTTGTGAAAAAGTTTTCACAATTTTCGTCAAATGGTGAAATTTAGACACGAAATCAGATCAAATACCCATTTTAAAATGGTTTTTTTTAGGTAAAACCCCATTCTTAATGTAATCTTATCTATGACCCTGCTGGGATATCTGCCAAAGTGAGAGTCCATTCTGTATTGAGTCTGTTCTGCTATGATCATATGTTTTTATAGTGTTCAGCCATAAAAAGACCAGTGTTAGTCCTAATGAGGACCGCCGATAACCACGAAAAGGAACGTATGCTTGTCCTGTGTAAAAGTGTAGTTGTTGTTGGTTGTTTAAAATAAATATTACTCCTGCGGTTCTTAAAGTAGCAGCCTTAGAGAGTCCCTTCTTATCTCATGCTCTAAGAAGATCGAGGAAAAGCACCATCGCTATTGGGCAAATGCAAAGGCAACTCTAGTCTGGTGGTCTCTGGTCAATCACTAACTATATATCTATAACACTTATTGGAAACCTTGTGCTATGACACTACACCATAACTCAGTCTACCTTTACCTAACCCCCCCCCTCCTCTTCCATTTACCGAAGATGTATCTACAACCCCCACCTATGTATTCCACCTCATGTTATATAAATGTATAATTTCATGCATTCTCAGTTTAGCTGTGGCTTTTGACAGTAAATAGGTAATTAGGACTTCGTTCGTTACGTTTTTGATTATTGTTGAGCTTTTGATTAGTCACTATTTACATTCTTGGAGTCGCATGCTAAAAAATAGCCAAGTCCAACCAATATTTTTCACGGAAATTGGCCCCTTGGTCATGTTTACATTTTAGTTGGAAAGCATGTAGTACTTTCGATAGCCACGGTTTGCGCGGCGAATAATACAGTGATTGGCTCTGTGACAGCGTGGTCAAGAACGAGTCTGTGACGACCAAGCAGTGCAGGATTTACCTATAAAAAATAAGCTAAACAAGTTATAGCTTAGGGCCCCCACATTAAATTTTTAAAATTTCACTATCTATATATTCTTAATCGTTAAAAGACCCCATATCTCAAATAGCTTGGGGCCCCATATCTCAAATAGCTTGGGGCCCCATATCTCAAATAGTTTATAGAGAAGGGGGGGGGCAGGTAAAAATTGGTAAATAAATTGTATGGTAAAGAAATAATAATAATTTATGGACAGCCCATTAGTAGCAGGAAATGATCCTACTAGATGTTCTGCAGGATGTAGTCCAGAGTAAGATGTGTCGCTATTTTACTTGAGTCACTCCAAAACATCGAACTTCGGTGATTAATATCTTGTACATTTCATATATTTAAATACCATTTTCTGATATCTCAAATCACTTTAAAAATAAAACGGTGACACAGCGCATTTCCATTCTCTGGATTACATCCTGGTGGAAATCTAATAGGACAAGGATCCTGCTAAAAGAGGAGATCCAGCAGAAGTTTAAGAATGAACGCTGAAGAAGAAGAAATCCCTTTTAAAATTATTATTTTAGTTACAAAACTAGAAATAATGAGTCAGTGCAGGATTTACCTATAAGCTAAACCCAAACATTTTTTATTTCACTATCTATATATTCTTAATCGTTAAAGGGCCCCATATCTCAAATAGCTAAGGGCCCCATATCTAAAATAGCTTAGGGCCCTATCAAGTATAAATCCAGCCCTGATTATAGTATCACGTTACTTGGATATGTCACCAATATCTGAATAGCAGCTTGTTTTTATTTTTTTAATTGTGTGTTTTTGTGTGTGTATGTTTCAGGTTACCTTTAAGGCCAGTACCTGCATCATATTGTCTGCACTAGTACTGGTGAACCAAAACATGACAGGACAACATCACTGATGTTATTCACAAACATACATATTTAAAATAAGCTAAGTCTGCTCTTGTGCTACTAACACACTGAATGCCCTGACAGTACTGAAGTATGCCTCTAGACAGGAGACATTTTCACCGTACTATTTTCATTGGGCTTGGAAAATTACTCGGCACTATATACCTACAAAATTCTGTTTGTATTGGCCTGTTTGGTACTAGCTTTGAATTATCAATAATTGGTTCTGGCTAACAAAAAAAAGCTGATGTGAGTACAATCAGATAAAGCTGGAAAGTTGTCATATCAAAGTGAGCATTATCAATATTTTTAAATGTGTATATAAGCAAAGATATACCATTTGTCCAGTAAAAGGTATTTCTACAAAATGGATGGTAACTATGTGCCTGAAAATGTGTTTACTAGTGACGGCTATATTAGCGACTCTGGGGAAGAACAGGCTGATGATGATTTACTGAGTCCAGTGGTAGATAGAAAGCTGACAGTTGATGACAAGATTAAATTCTGGCAACATATAAGAGCGGATATTGAAACTGTCAGAAGACGACACTTCAAAACAATTTCCAACTTTTCTGAGGAATCATCTTCTGAAAGCATTATAACGGATGCTGCAATAATGCAAAAATCAGACACTGTACTCTTCTCTGTTCATTCAAACAAGATCAAAGAGATTACTCCCAAGTACTCAAATTCTCTCTGCGATGTTTCTTGTTCAGATTTACCAACATTTTGTCACTCGAGTTATATATTTTCAGATTTATCAACTCACAAAAAATGTCCCATTGATGGATTTGTGCCACTATCATTTAAATATTTAAATGATAACAGTTCATATATCAATAGAGAACAAAGTGTAGCTCCTGTATCTAATGTTGGTTGCCAAGTACCCGATGAATATATTTTACCGCAGACATATGCCATTAAAGCTACACAAGTAAATTTTGACCATCATGAAAACATGTGCACTGAGTATTATCAGCGTGCCTCAAAATATACCTCTAAAGATGTGGGTTCAAACAGGTCGACAATGTATCCCGGAAATATTGCAACTGGTGTTTCGTTACATCAGCAAGACGAATTGCTTGGCATAACTCACAATTTTACACAAGAAGACTCTTTCGGGCATGCCACTCCTGTCTTGAAGCAAAATATACCTCAGTGCTGTCCAGTTCTTCAGCGGCAGCAAAATAGCTGTAACCCCTCCAGGAATTATAGCCGACCTTGGAAATTAAATACAAACACACCTACCTCAACATCAAACCAACCCAATTGTTTTGAGATAAAACAGTCAGTAGAACCAAACATGCCTGTTGAAAGACAAATCCTGAACCCTTTGAAGAATGAGCATCTTCAATTTATTCCAAATATAAAACAAACTGTCAATCGATACATTCAAACGGAACAAAACATTTCAGTGAGAAATTACCCCAAAACTGAGCAACTTGTGTCACAAATAGCTATGACTGCACAATATCACGGTGATCAACAATGCCATGAGAAACATCAATATTCTAGTGAGCAAGTTGTAAAAGATCAAAATATTTTCAAACAGCATGTCATTAACACAGATAATTGTGCAAAGAACTGTAAAGCAACAACGCAGGAAGATGACATACATAATTCATCTACAAGTGAACAACGCCCAGGGCATTACATAATGATGCAATATCCTTTTCCGCAAAGAAAATCAGGAAAATCAAAACTAGATATATCAAATTATGAAGAGCCTATACCAGAGCAAGGAAATATTACAAAAAAGCCGAGCTCATATGTGCACATTCCACGAAAAGACAGCATTTTTAATGCATATGCCACTACAGCTGGTCAACAATCATTTAACTATACAACACCATCAAAGCAGAAACCACGAAAAGCCGAAGTAATAACAAATCGCAACATGAGGGCTCTTTCGCAAGTTCAAATTCGAGGTGTTGGATGGGACAATGATAAAACTGCTTCCAATGGCCAGCAAAAATGCTCTGCGAGGGTACAGAACTCTACGCATCGTCGTAAATGTATATCAGATTGTAGTTCTGTTAAACAAATATCCGTGAAAAACAATGAACCCCGTATTTGTACGAAAGAATCAGTAGAATACACGTCTAATATACCTTTATGGAAAAGTATCGTGCAAATATTCAAATCTGCATTTTCAACAGGCTCGGGTTCTGCTCGAGATTCTATAGCAGACGTATGTTCTGGTGAAAGTCATGTGGATGCACCAGAATTTGTACACTTTCTTGAAGGAGAACAAAAACGAGCAAATTATGAGGCTGATTTGAGAAGGTCACTAAGTGATGTACCAGCAAAAAGTGGTCCTAAGTTGAGACGCAGAAAGGCAGTAGACAGTAGAAGTAGATATGGCATCGTTGGAACAAGCAAAGGTAAGAAACTGAAACAACATGAAATCACTACTTTATGTCCAGCTTATGAATCTGATGATAGATCATTTCGAACATATAGACGAGGTATTCAAGATAGTAAGCAAAGTTTACAACCTTTCTATTCCAAAAGTGCAGTGGAAGCAGACGTGGAGTATACACATAACAGCTCAAAGATCTTCATATTTAAACATGATGAAAAAATGTGCACGAAAAACAATGTCAGCCAGAAAGATTTCAAGTCCTTCTGCAAGAACATTTCCAATGACAATATTATGATTGGGCAACGAGCTTGTAACAATACAAAACCACTTAGTAGGTCGATTTCATGTACTCCTTTTTCACGAAAATGTTCCGAAAATTTGATAATCGATTTAACAGACCGTTTTTCCTGTGAGAATCAAAGTTCTACATGTAGCCAGGGCATTGGGAATAGAGTGGCTTCCAAGCAACTACCATCTAAACAAGCAACTAACAGTGCTGTAGTTAGGATGCAAGAACTATCTAGTGTTTGCAGACAAAGATAGCATGGAATACCGACAATTTATTTACAGACAAAAGTCTTACATCCAAACAACCGAGTTACATGAAGAAAGGAATATCACTTCCTGGTCAGGAGAATAGTTTTAAGTTTGCTCATGACCGTGATTTCTTTCTGATACTACAAAATTAAATAAAAGAGCATACATTCCTGAACCATTTCAAAATGTAAACATCTAGGCCATATTTTGAAGCTATGGTAATGTTTTGTCAAATTGTAATTGTTAACATATAAACAAATATTTGTATAAAAGGATATACATTAAAATGAAATAAACATTCAATGAGAAGAAATCAAGCACATATTAATTTCATTCAACAACATAGAAAATATACACACTCATTTTATATTTTATTGCCTATAAAAGTTACTTAGAATTAAATCGGTTTTCTTTAATCAGAGTTCAGTGTCAGTGATAAATCTGAATTTTAAACGCCTAAAATAAAACATTGTTACAAGCATATAGCTAAAGTATACATGGCCAGCAGGTAACAGTGCAGCGCATATGCAGATGTGGTTTACATTTCTACATAAACTGAGCAAGATAGGAACATTTGTATTTTTTATAATATATAATAGCGAAAATTAAATAAATCAAGCATCTATTTGTAAACATGAGTTTCATTGTTTTTATTAGTTGGACTTTCAGTAAAAAAATTGTTAAAGAAATGGTTGCTTAGGACTAACAAACTAAAAGAGAGGTCAGGTATCCAAGTTGTCCAAACATAAGAGGCTTCTGCAGTTTGGAAATTAAACATAGTACTAGCAAGCTAAAAGCTGCTGTCCATGGGAAAAGTAATGTGAAATGCATCAATCAATCAAGCTCTTGGTGTTTACACATCCTTGCTTGCATAAGCCACGGACACGAATTTGTCCATGTGTTTCTATCCTTGGATATATTTTCAACCTCCTTCCATGTTATTCGAAAACATGTACTCACTGCGCAAAACTTAAATCCAACAGGTAATTCCATGTGATTCCCATCTCTCTTATACATTTCATTATCTCTCATGCCCCTATGTTTCTGTCTTTTTTTTCCCTGCGTGTTCTTCTGTGTTCAATCTCTGATAACAAATACATATTTTCGTGCGATTTCTGGCGGGGAGCGTGAAGTGCGTTGTGTTAACATTTAATGTGTGCAATGGATACCTAACACATCTGGTTTCGGTATGTTTTTAATTTAGGAAATATTCCTTACCTGTGACAGCGTTCCCATCTGTCGACAACTTGGACTTTACAGGCCAAAGCGTGTCACTGGGTGAAGTCTTTGAGAAGGTGGTAACAGGGATTTGAAGATGAGTTCACTTTATCTATCTCGTACGGGGTGTCACACTGCTAATAAACTTATCATCTATAATTAGAACATCCATTGCCCTCTGTGTCGCCTGGTTCAGGAATAGAAAATAGAAGCATTAGTGTTTTGATTAGGGTCAGTTCGCCTTCTTAGCTGAGATTTCATTCACCGACATCATTTAACGCCCCGTCCAACTCTGGAAAGTCTAATCACATTTTTATTCGGACATGGAAGATATGGTAATCTGCATTTTTCACACCCAACCTGCTATGCGAAGACGACTGAAAACTTGTTCTTGCGAATGAACATTGATTTCATTGTGGTTTTTGTTTTCACACGTAGCATTTCACTCTATCTAGCAGTCCCGGATTTACCTATCACACGTAGCATTTCACTCTATCTAGCAGTCCCGGATTTACCTATCACACGTAGCATTTCACTCTATCTAGCAGTACCGGATTTACCTATCACACGTAGCATTTCACTCTATCTAGCAGTCCCGGATTTACCTATCACACGTAGCGTTTCACTCTATCTAGCAGTCCCGGATTTACCTATCACACGTAGCATTTCACTCTATCTAGCAGTCCCGGATTTACCTATCACACGTAGCATTTCACTCTATCTAGCAGTCCCGGATTTACCTATCACACGTAGCGTTTCACTCTATCTAGCAGTCCCGGATTTACCTATCACACGTAGCGTTTCACTCTATCTAGCAGTCCCGGATTTACCTATCACACGTAGCGTTTCACTCTATCTAGCAGTCCCGGATTTACCTATCACACGTAGCAATTCACTCTATCTAGCAGTCCCGGATTTACCTATCACACTTAGCATTTCACTCTATCTAGCAGTCCCGGATTTACCTATCACACTTAGCATTTCACTCTATCTAGCAATCCCGGATTTACCTATCACACTTAGCATTTCACTCTATCTAGCAGTCCCGGATTTACCTATCGCACGTAGCGTTTCACTCTATCTAGCAGTCCCGGATTTACCTATCACACGTAGCATTTCACTCTATCTAGCAGTCCCGGATTTACCTATCACACGTAGCGTTTCACTCTATCTAGCAGTCCCGGATTTACCTATCACACGTAGCATTTCACTCTATCTAGCAGTCCCGGATTTACCTATCACACGTAGCATTTCACTCTATCTAGCAGTCCCGGATTTACCTATCATACGTAGCGTTTCACTCTATCTAGCAGTCCCGGATTTACCTATCACACGTAGCATTTCACTCTATCTAGCAGTCCCGGATTTACCTATCACACGTAGCGTTTCACTCTACCTAGCAGTCCCGGATTTACCTATCACACGTAGCATTTCACTCTATCTAGCAGTCCCGGATTTACCTATCACACATAGCATTTCACTCTATCTAGCAGTCCCGGATTTACCTATCACACGTAGCATTTCACTCTACCTAGCAGTCCCGGATTTACCTATCACACGTAGCATTTCACTCTACCTAGCAGTCCCGGATTTACCTATCACACGTAGCGTTTCACTCTATCTAGCAGTCCCGGATTTACCTATCACACGTAGCATTTCACTCTATCTAGCAGTCCCGGATTTAACTATCACACGTAGCGTTTCACTCTACCTAGCAGTCCCGGATTTACCTATCACACGTAGCATTTCACTCTATCTAGCAGTCCCGGATTTACCTATCACACGTAGCGTTTCACTCTACCTAGCAGTCCCGGATTTACCTATCACACGTAGCGTTTCAACCTATCTAACAGTCCCGGATTTACCTTTAAGCTAAACAAGCTATAGCTTAGACCCCCCCCCCCCTCCCCCACCAAAAAAAAAATTAAAATTTCGTTACTATCTATATATTCTTAATCGTTAAAGGGCCCATTTCTCAAATAGCTTAGGGCCCTATCAAGTCTAAATCTGGCTCTGCTACCTAGAGCTGAGTACATTCACATATACTCAATAGTCGAGTTATCCTTCCTCGGAGATTACTATCTACTCTTACCTAATAGTTAATTTTGACAAGACAACCACTCAGTCCAGGCCATCCGCTGTCTTACATTTTACTGTGTTCTGGCTGTATGGACTGAGAGTTTCTATATTGTTTGTCTTGTGCAATTAATTCTCATTTAATCTTGGTCCACATTGCCCGGACGCCAATCCATAAGCTAGATTGGTTTGCAGAAGCTTTGAAGCAACATGTTGTCGGGGTATGTCACGAGAAGGTGCTTTTATCTGCTACGCTTTGATTGTACAATAGCAACGCACATCACTTTTCTATCCCCGCGAGATCAATGGCATTGATCTTCTAACAATATATATTACTGGTTTTATGAGAGTACGCCTAATCTAATATAACCAAATTGGATTAACGTCCCCGGTTGAAAACACCACACATAATCATAAGAGATACATAGAGGATGTTTTAAAAAGTGTGGCGTATTATTCTTCTTCAGCGTTCATTCTCTCAAACTTCCGCTGGATCTCTCTTGCAGCAGGACCATGGTTCTACTAGATTTCCGGCAGGATGTAGTCCAGAGAATGGAAATGCGTTGTGTCGCTGTTTTATTTGCACTAATGGTCCGACACATCCGTCTTCAGCGGGAGGCGTATTCAAAGGGTAGGACAGAGCTGAGATTAGAATATCGTATTCGGAGAGAGGTAGTTGTAGTCATACTCAGTCGAGTGTGGCTTAGTATTTCGTCCATTTGAGACATTCGGACGAACTCAGCTAAGAAACAAAATATGAGTGTAGAGTCTAGTCAGCGACGAACTTTGCAGGACTTGGTCAAACAACGTGTCAGGAACACGTTCTATGTTTGGATGAAAGATACTTTGAGGGACTACTGCTGGACCAGAGATATACGAACGAACATAACAGAAGAAAAAACAAATGCCTCAAACCATGGGTTAAGATTCGGGAAAGCTTATTCAAGAAGATCTGGTGTATCAACAAATAACTGTATATATGGCCTACTAAAAAAAAAAGAGACGTGAGCATGTATTTTATTGCCAGCGTTTGTATATTTATGACAGCCTTTCTAATACCAAATAAAGTCTCCATATATGTTGATTAGAGTTCGACTCCCTTATGTGAGGTCATTGTATATCTTGTTGCAATGACAGATATTGTCAGTGCAAACATCATGTATTATAATAGATGAGTCTTTCATTGGAGCTTTGCATACATGTATCTCAGGAGTGGTTTACTCTATATACCTTTCAAAAATCGGCTCACAGTATGGGCTTTTCTGGTGTTGGATACGGTTGTTGTTTATTCTACGCTCATAGCCATCTTAGGCATGTGCTGCTAAGTATTCACATTATTGATAATAATTTTAGTAAGTCAAACAAGGCTAGGCAAGGTCCTGCTGAGTTCCTTTGCCAATGATAATATAGCTTATACAACGAAAAATAACGATACGCAATGACAACCATGGAGGAATATTTATGAGCAAGATGTTAGTTTATATAGCTTATAGAAGGACAAATAAAACCAGACAGGGCTATGCAATGATTTGCTGATTCCATTTGCCACTGCTCATATAGCTTATAAAACATCACCACAGTAAAATAAATGCTGGGTTGATGGCTACGTCCTGAATAGGATACGCTACCAATTTACCTATATAGTTTATGTAAGGAAAAACTAGGAAGCATAGAGTGTTGTAGGGAGGTGCACGATAACGGATATTACCGTGAAAGATAATAAAGTTTTAATGTTTTTTTTTTACTTTTCTCTTTCTCCACGTTTCATAATCTCATGAGATTTATTTGCTTGCAATAACACTTTTTCCAATCATCTATGCACTTGCATGTCCCATAATATCAGGTTTCTAAACTTTCAAATATACTTTTTCAGCCACTACTAGGCTTTCATGATCCATATTGTAATGTTTCTATACTTTAAACTCTACGGTCTCCCATTTTCATGATCTTAAGATTTCCTATAACATTAAATAACCACATATGCAAAACTAAAACAAACATCCATACAAAACCACATAACTCAAATAACTCAACCACACATCAACGATGACAACACGATAGTGCAGACATGAACCAAATATCCCAACCATACTCTAACTACAGACTAATTACACGCCAACCATAACTAAAATATCCCAACATACCCAAACTATGAACTAACCATAAACTCTCAATGCTTTCCACCGGGTCCAACAGGCACATTTCAACTTTCACCAATTGGCTCAACACTCAACCCTCCATCACATTTTCACCTTTCAACATTAATTACCTGTCGTGTGTAGAGTGCACCACCAAGACAAGAGACAGGGGATGTTGGACATCCGTTGCAGCCAACCTTCATTGCTGAGACGGAACTTAATGATGATGATAACCTGTCGTTTTCCCATCTCAAAACACTTTAACTGACCAACAGTCACCTTTCTACCGTCACCAATTTTCTCAACATTCACCTCCCCAAAATATGTCACCCCGTAACATTTGCCATTTCTCACTCTCTTGAAATCAGAGCGCACTAATTGACTCAACACTCACCTAACCATCAACATTTCTCCTCTCAGCAATACAAAACTTATACAAACCCCAATTAACTTCCACATTACACCCAATGCAACTCCCTTGCAACCCCTCTCAACTCCAGTGTAAATCCCGTGCAACTCCCATGAAACTACCCTTGAAGCAACTCCAGTGCTAACCCCATGCAAATCCCGTCCAACTCGTGTGTAAAGCTCCTGCAACCCCCTTGAGAACCAGTGTGAAACTTTCTCAATCCAACCAAACTAACACATCCATATATACAAACAACAGAGACAGACTGAAACCTCCCACTTCACCACAATTATACTTGACAATTTATCTTTCCAGCAGGCATATGGCAGCCACTTCACATTTCCACTCCAACTATAGGCCAAACATAACGCAAATATCCCAACCATAAACTAATTATGCCAGACTATTGGCCAAAAATTATTCAAACACACCAAACATACACCAACGAGGGTCCAGATTCTCACTGTCTCTAACAGCATGCTCATTCCGCAAAACTTTTCACATGATTCATATTCCCAGTTCGACAATTGTACATATCCACATGCTCCGGATTTTCATTTTTCTCAATCGTCGTGCTCACACGTTATCTCTTTTCTACGTTTTCATGCCATACCAACTCACATTTCTCTACCATCATGTAAAACATTGGAATGTTTTCATGTGTAAAAACTGCGCTATTTTCGTCCTGTTTATGAACTATGAACCACACTAGTTCACCGCTTGTATAGGTTTTCAAATTTAAGCGCTTGTCAATTTTATAAGTTTTTACGTCACCACAACTCACTTGATCGTATAGGAGAATGGTGCAGCAATTCTGGAGCTTTTCTTAATCCATCAAAAGCATCTATTATATGGTTTTCCCTAAATAATCACATAGTAAACACGCCCATGCCATCAGTTACTTTGAGAGAGGATGTCATCGAGAGAACCAGCACAATTAAGTACGTGGGGGTTATGTTCGACCGAAGTCTGAGTTTCATAGATCATGTTGACTTACATCATTGTAAAGGCTTATACAGGTCTTGCGGCAATGAAAGTTATGGTTGCTGCTCAATGAGAACAGAGGCTGCTATTTCTGCTGTATCAGGGATTGTGGTGGCGGTGGTAGAGTTAGCACTGGAAATTCTGACACTGAGTCAGACTCAAATAGAAAGAATGGATATAATCCAGAATTAAGCAATGCGAATCATTTTGGGGTGTATGAGAGATACGTCGGTACGGGTTATGCGATACCTACTTGATTGCCCAACTGCAGAGCAAAGAATACAAATGTGTAGGGCGCGGGACTACCTACAAATCATCGCTTATAAAGAGCACCCTCACACCCAGAAATTATCAAAGTGAAAGGCAGTCGACTTAAGAGAGGAAAGTAGTGGATGGGGCGCGCAAAGGACGTTATATAGGGTGTGTGAAGATTGGAGGATGTACTACCCGGTGCCGTATGTGCCCACAGGTTCGACAGCCTTTGAAGGATTAATAACACTCAATAGATAATGCAGGGAATGGTATCAGACAGTGGTCGAGTAATATGTGCTCGCTCTGATCGGTGAGATTTCCAGGGAAGTTGATATGATTATATATACAGATGGGTCGGTTAATAGACACATCAGGAGTGCCTGAGCTTTCACTGTTCAAAGGTGAGGGGAGGAAACTAATCAGAGAGGAAAGTAGTGCATTCGCTCAGACAAGCAGCATAACAATGGAGATTTTGGCAGTAACCAAAGCTTTGAAATGGGTGCGCTCACAGACTGTTTGCGAGCATGCCTGTACACGCAGTGACTCTGTGAGCATGATTGTAAAAGTACAGGCGGGGTGGGTACGTTCGTGAACATTGGCTGGATGCAGTAAATAATTCCTGTGTGCGTAGAGTGACTTTTATTTTTGTGCTGGGACATGCGGGAGTCCGAGGTAATGAGAGAGCGGATAGGTTGACCGCTAACGCCGAAAACGCACTACGGGAAAACGCACGAACAAATGACTGTATAAGTGACGATGACTTGTTCCATAACTAGAATAAGGGAACTTGGTTTGAAATGTGGTGTCGCTAGAAAGGAGCGGTTTTGTGGGCGAGAAAGAATGATGACCCATTTAGTTTTATTAATAGAACTATGTCTGATATATTCCAGAATAATATAGCAGATCTCACACTCTGCTTATCCAATATTACTCCCACACCGTTCCTATTTTGATCTCCTCTTGAGTATATTATTCAAAGTTCTTTTGATACTATGCTACCTGCTCCCAACCATCTCATATAGACCTCGTATAGTATGTCATGTCAATTACAATGTATAATAACAACGTAACGGTAACAGAAAGTATTACAATGTGTGGCAATAACTTCATTATTTAGTCCTATGATTGATAGAATAGTTTGCAAAGTTTTATCAACACGTAGTGCCGTTGTGCTAGTTTTGTAATTTTACACAGTACAGTGACGCAGCACTAAATAAATTTAGTCTCTTAGCAGTGGTTTTTTGTTTGTTATAATTCCAAATTTGTAGTAGGCCAAAACATTGTTGATAACATTGTTGATGTTCAATTTGCTCATTTCCTGTTTTATATTATCTAATTTTCTTAGTGTCAGAATATTCCAGGTTGCAATCTTGATGGACTTGCTTATGGGAACTGAAATATTATATACTCTTGACGAAACATAATGTAATTAAGGGAGATTACAGTAGTAGCTTCCCCTGACTATCTACCGGTTTGTTTATGGTGTTCTCCACTAGCCGTTGGCTAAAAAATAGCATGACCTACAAGGCAGCAGTGGTTTGATTTTAGAGTGGCATTCTCTTAGATGGATTGCCCTCCCGAAATTAACGAACTCCATCCGGAAAACACAATGAAAACCATCATCGGTCATCATATTTTCAACTATTGTGTCACACTAACAATCTGGGTCACAATCCACATACACAAATCGCACATAATTAAAAGTTAACGCGCTATTGTCTGTAGAACTTGACAATATTCATTATGTTAGCGAAATATATCACAATGGCACAGGAAACACAGCCTTAGATGACATTTTCTTGCATAAACATTCGCAAGTTAGCAGGTGAAGAAATTCTCACTGTCGTCCACCGCCGTGATCAACATGCTGTAAAACATGGACCCTAAGTAAAACAGCGGCACATAAGATCAACGCCTTTGAGATGAAATGCTACAGAAGGATACTTAGAATATCATGGAAGGAAAAAAAAGAGAAACTCAGATACCATAAACACATTGCAGATTCCAGAGTGTTGGTTACTAAACACAATAGCAAAAATAAAGCTACACCTGCTTGGTCATATAAAGAAACACAAAAATTGGTATCATAGGCCTAACCTTTACAGGACTTTTAGCTATCAACTCAGTATTTGTTGGCTGTGGTGATTTTCTAAGCAATATAAATACATTCAGTAGTTTGCCATTTCCTTCTAAACGGTTGTACAATTGCCTGTGGGGGGGGGGGGGGGGGAGGAATCGAAATCAGTACCTTGGCCGTCACAGACGCGCTCTGTACCACTACGCCACAGAGCCGGACAAAACTGTTTAGAAAGACAAATAATGGAGGGCATAGCACCGGGGCGGAGAAGGAAAGGCAGACCATGAAGACGATGGACTGACGACATAAAGATAACATGATAGGCCTACGTCGTTGGAAAATGCAAGCCGCATCGCCCAAGACATAGAGGAGTTTCAAACAGTTCATTGGAAATGCAATGTTCCGGAGAGAGGGCGTCATGACATTGACTAAATAAAGTAAATAAGGTACTATAAAATCCTAACTATCAATGTTAAAAATATATAACAATAAAACAAAGAACAAGGACAATTTTCCACGTTACGGTCCAACAGGGACCTTTCTCAAGAAATATAACAATTTAAAAAAAACCCCACAAAACCATTAAATATTATATTTGTCTTCTGTAACTGCAGTAGGTCACTACAAGAGGTAAATTATACTTAACCAAATTAAATTTTGGCCTACTACAAATTTGGAATTATAAAAAAAAAAAAACCACTGCTAAGAGACTAAATTTATTTAGTGCTGCGTCACTGTACTGTGTAAAATTACAAAACTAGCACAACGGCACTACGTGTTGATAAAACTTTGCAAACTATTCTATCAATCATATGACTAAATAATGAAGTTATTGCCACACATTGTAATACTTTCTGTTACCGTTACGTTGTTATTATACATTGTAATTGTTGCGGCCGATGATTCAAATACAAATTATATTTTGAAAGAGGTAGACGTTAGTAACAAGCCAACTAGAATGTTTACACCCGCTGAGCTAAAGCGGTACGATGGCACTGTAAGTTTTAGTTAGTATTATAATGTTGAATATTGTAGAATATTAATATTATTACGCATTGGCAATCACAATGACACTATTCTGATGCAGACACAAAACACAGATTCGTTGGGCAGGTCATCTGGTACGTAGGCCCCTAAGCTAGATCATCACTTGCTAAAGATAAGGCGCTTGGAAAAAATAAACTTAACTTGTGAACGCACAATAGATAAATTGTACTTACTGCGCAAAACTGAAATCCAACCGGTAGATCCAGGAATAGGGTAATAAAGTTTTGCTTATACTTGATAACACACATAATGACACACACAAATCGGTGTTTCGACCAAAAGGTCTTTATCAAGACAAACAATTGAAACAAAATTAAAACATATAACAGAAAGCGAACAGTAATGACATCGACGGTCACATTGGTATGAGTAGTATGGATTGACCGGAAGAGGCGAAATGACACCGGACAAGGAAAATACAAAAATGACAACAAATATGTGACATGAAACAAACAGAAACTATGAATCGATTAAAGTCACACATGAGACAGGCGCTCATTAATGCCATCGGGTAAGTCGTGCTTCTCTGACGACTGGGCCCCTCTGGCGCCCGAGAACCACTACATTTACAAATATGGCACTCTTAAATCCGACTGCATTAATGAGCGCCTGTCTCATGTATGACTTTAGTCAATCCATAGTTTCTGTTTGTTTCGTGTCACATGTTTGTTGCCATTTTTTAAATTTCCTTTTGGTCAAAACGCCGATTTGTGTGTGTCATTATGTATTAAGTATTAGCAAAACTTTAACACACAATAGAGCTGAGCTGATAATTTCTGAATTATCTGTTATTTTCAATAAAACTGCTACTATTTCCCTTTATTGAAGTACAGAATATACATATATACGTTGAAGAAAAATCAAATTGCAGTAAATGGGAAATGAACCAGGTCCTCTCAGATGGCATCTACTCACTTCACAACTTGAGTTAACACATTTCCCATCTTTGACCACTACTCATTCCTAAAAAAGATGTGATTTTAATCAAGACTTTCAACGTGTATACTCCCAAGCTACTATGAATATGGGCCAGTTGAACGACAGAGACAACAAACAACACACACACTGCACAGGTATGTAATTTCACGAGAACCACAAACATTTTAACATCAGTATGTGCCAGAAGGCCTCAGTGCTACAATGATCAATTATATCTACTTGTAAACATAAATAATACAAAAACATAAACAAGAATGCTTCAGATATGACAATGATAAATGAATAATATAATATAGAAATATAGAGCATTTATGCCTATTATTAAAGAAAACATCATAATAGAGCAAATATGATTTGAACCAAATTCGCTCAGATGACACCTACTCGCCTCGCAATCTAAGCCAACACGTTTTCCATCTTCGACCAAACCACATCCATTATAAAGGATGCTTGAGAACCACATTATTTTAAGATTAGCATGTTCCAGCAAAGATAAGATGCATCTGTTGATCATATTGCTGTAATTTTCAGATGCACACAGAACTAATGAATATTCACAATGGCAGCTAATCTGCATAGGATCTAATTAAAATGAAAATAAATTATATAGGTAGGCCCGAACTATTAAATATAAGCTTATTCCATTGACATAAAAATACCACAGAAACTATATATTTTTGTTTTCTTAGACTACCGGTACATAGTTTTCATAATTACGTAGTCTTCCTTATAGAATCTCTGAATAATCCGCGATTCTGAGCGAGTTGACCTGCCACAGCTAGAAACGTTTAAACAATCAGATATATCACTGCACCATTGTCGTCTTGTGCGCTCTCTTCCCCTGTTGGTGTTAACTCTGCTTTCAGCTATTAATCTTTCCATGCTGTTATGTCTCTTTATATGATAAAAAAACCACAGCTTTCTTGTTAGGATGTTGTTAAGTAGCCAGCTCTCTTTGACGTTTTTTGATATTAACACTTCTTGATTTATCTTTTTAAATGTTCATGGTATACGTAAAATTCTTTTGTAGCATCTCATTTCGAAAGCAGCAATTACTATTGTTTTATTTAATGTCCATGCCTCATGGAAAGCAGTGAATCAGTTATTTTTATTATTATTATTGACATTGAATATATCTCACATTTGTACTCTTAACATTGCAGAATGAAGGAGTACCAATACTCATGGGCATTAAAGGAGTTGTCTTTGATGTGTCAAGTGGGAAAAGTAAGCTTTGCCTTTAGCACAATTAACTGTTTAATGTTTTGACATAAATGAATTTCAAGAATAAATCTTTGATTTGTTATTAATAGTCCTTCACCTTATTGTAGACTGTTGGTTACAATGATTAATATTTTTCCCTTTACTCTTTGTGTCCAGGAATGCGCACATATTCCTCTCATGTGAATCCCATTGTTAGCCACTAACCAAGATTCTAAAAGCATGTAAGTTAGTTAGTTGTTGGATCATCATTACAGCACTCCGGACAAGTCCATGGTGCTCATATCTCTCCTTGTGTATATCTGCCATTACACGTTGACTGACTGTCCCAGTGTGACATTGATTGACCATCACTCTTTCTCGCCCACAAAACTGCTCCTTTCTAGTGACACCACATTTCAAACCAAGCTCCCTTATTCTAGTCATGGAACAAGAGTCATCATCACTTATACAGTCATTTGTTCGTGCGTTTTCCTGTAGGGCGTTCAAAATGTCTGCTCGATCCATCGCTCCACCAACAGCGTAGTAGCAGGGTGTACGGCCAACCTATCTGCTTTCTCATTATCTCATACTCCTGCATGTCCTGGCACAAAAATAAAAGTCACTTTACGCACACAGGAAATCTTCACTGCATCCAGCCAATGTTCCTGAATGTATCCTGTCTGAACTT
Source organism: Meghimatium bilineatum (assembly GCA_034231615.1). Lineage (NCBI taxonomy): Eukaryota > Metazoa > Mollusca > Gastropoda > Stylommatophora > Philomycidae > Meghimatium > Meghimatium bilineatum. Next base: position 68,418,140 of record CM067322.1, on the reverse strand, counting down.
TCATAATGCTCATTGAGTCACTGAGTATACAGTCATGCTCACAGACAGTCTGCGAGAACACCCATTTCAAAGCTTTGGTTACTGCCAAAATATTCATTGTCATGCTGCTTGTTTTCTGAGAGAATGCACCACATTCCTCTCTGGTGGTCTCCCCCCACCTTTGAACTGTGAAAGCCCAGGCACTCCTGATGTGTCTCTCAACTGACTCATCTGTATATATAATCATATCACCTTCCCTGGAATTCTCACAGATCAGAGTGAGCACCTCCAACTTCACCACTGTTGGACACCCTTCCCTGCATTCTCTATTGAGTATTATTACTTTGAAGGCTGTCGGACAATCTAAGGACGCCCGACTCCATTCAGCACCAGGTAGCACATCCTCCAATTTGCACGCACACTGTATAATATCCTCTGTGCTCTCCATCCACTTTCCTCTCTTTAGTTGACTTCCTTTCACTTTGAGAATTTCAGGGTGCAGAGGGTGCTCTTTATCAGCAGTGATTTGTAGGTAGTCCCATGCCCTACACATTTGTATTCTTTGCTCTGCAGTTGCACAATCAAGTAAGTATCACATAGTCCATGCCAACATATCTCTTATACACCTCAAAATGATTCACATTGCCTCATTCTGGATTCTATCCAATGTTTCTGTTTGTTTAACACTGATTCATAATTGCCAGCACATACTCTACCACCACCAATCCCTGATACAGCAGAAATATTGTTCACATTGAGCAGCAGCCATAACTTTCATCGCCGCAAGACCTTTATAAGCCTTTACAATGATGTGGTCAACATGATCTATGAAACTCAGACTGCGGTCCAACATAACCCCCAAATACTTCACTGTGCTAATTCTCTTGAGGACATCCTTTCTGAATATAACCATTGGCATGGATGTGTTTACTATGTGATTATTTAGGAAAAACCATATTATTGATGCTTTTGATGGATTAACAAAAGCTCCAGAATTACTGCACCACTCCCCTATATGATAAAGCTCCTTCTGCAAATTCCTGATGCTTGTTTCTCTATCTCTTCCCTGCCTACATACCAAGATGTCATCAGCATAGTACATAATTCTCCCCGGTCCTGCAATCTAACAGCTTGTATATTGTCACATTAAATAATACTGGGGACAGAGGTGACCCTTGTGGTAGTCCCGGGCTTATAACTGTTGGTGTCAAAGAACAACTCCCTCCCACACTTAAGAACAACTTGTCTCTATAAAAGTGCAAAAACAATCAACGTGACAATAAAAGGACTTACTTGAAGTTACAGCATTATGGTCATCAAGAAATCCAAGGGCACATTGTTATAAGCATCTTCCAAGTTTATTGCAGCCACGCATGTCTCCATTTGTGCGTAAAAACTTTCAAATACGAATACGGCGACATTATGTCAAGTCTGCTTACCTGGACAATAAGCCTCCCAAAATAGAGGGTAGTCTATTATTCCTCTCTAGATGTAAGAAAATTTCCACACAACAGTCTTTTCTAACAACTTGCCAATCGTATTCTGCATGGTTATGAGCCTGAAACCCAGTATCTTTGCATAACTCTTCCAGGCTTGAGTAGTACCCAAGCACTTAAGTGGTACTTCCTAGTAACTGGAAAATTTAATTTTCAAGAATTGCCTAGCCGGCCTTTTTGGGATCAATCTCAGGTTGTTGAGCTGCAGACTGAAATTTTGTTTCAACAAGAAGTTAACTTTTTAAAAATTGTTACCTCTTTATGACCAACATATCAGTAGAGTTCCCAACGTGTCAATGTAGCATTACCAAAAGAAAAAAAAGCAAAGTTCCTAAATCTCTTATATTACTATAATGTCCCATACATATAGAAGAGTGATGGTGAGGAGCCATGGTAGTGTAGTGTTAAATCATTCACTTGCCAACCAGCAGATCCTGGTATTGAGTTCACTTGTTATTCATATTTTGAAATAAACATTTCTCCTGTGGTTCACAAAGCCACAAGGAAGTAGGGTATCAGTACTCATGCTCGGAGTAGGTCGATAAATTGTACTATTGCCACTGAACGATTGTGAAGGTGACACAGGTGGCTTCTGGTAAGCAACTGAGTAGGCAGCTAAGCACATATGAAAAAACCATGTGCTATGACACTGTATCATAACACAATTGTCCAGTGCAACAGTATGTCTTGTTGCAACATACCACCCTCAGAGTAAGAAGCTCTTTGTTATGGTATTGTACATAAACCAACAGATGATGTTTCCTGGTGTGAAAGAACAATAATAAGAAAACAGTGGAGTTATATCAGACATGTACTTTGAATTAAAATAGAATGCCACCCACTAAAAAAATTAAAATGGGTACCAGATGGCAAAAGAAAGAGAGGAAGACCAAAAGAAACTCTTTGCAGAACAACAATCAAAGAGGCTATGATTATGAGTCTCAACAACACACATGAACTACACAAAGCAGCATTATATCACTCAAACTAGAGAGAATTGCTTTCTGCCCTTAGCTGTATCTAGCGTTGAGGAAAATAGATAGCACCCAAGAGCACAGTGAGTGATGAAACTATCTTGGCCTAAAGTCAATACTTAAGCAAAATACTAAACTCGTCTCACAGCATAGATTCACTTTGAGTAAGACACCTCCTCTCAAAACATTGTAAACCGCTGAGAGTCCTCATGGTATGAAGAAAACACTGTAAAAATAAAATCACATGTGCATAGAAAAAAAATAAGAGCACAATTCCTGAGGATCAAAACAAACTTGCTTTACTATGCACTTTCCTCATCAAGACCAGCCATTTGTCATGGAGATGGGGGCTTTAGTACACTACTAGTGGCCTGAAAAACTAAGTTTGACCTGGCTCACCCACATCTAAGAAATACTGTAATAACAGATTAATTTTTGTCCAAAAGGGACTCCAGATCTCTTAGTTGTGATAATATACTAGTACAGCTGTGATTGCTCTAATCCAGACAGGTTGCACTGCTAACCATGCACATTGTTACAGTGGATGCAGTGTGATGAGGGAAAGGATTGAAAGATAGGAGTCTCTAGAAAATGCCAAAGCAGGTGATGTGTCATGAATAATTTATGGCCATAAATAATTAGCACACCATCAGAATCCATGAAAGCATTCAGCAAATATTGGGAACCTCTGACTAGTGGATATACAAGACAAACACTGTGTCTGCTTCCACCAGTTCAGACTATCGTCTATCTATTCCTTGGATACCTAAGTGCCCAGCATGAGCAAGAGATCTAAGTCCTATAGCTTCTTCTGGTTGAAAATATCACAACCAATCCAGATGTCTTGCCAGTTAAAACCTATTAAAAACATTGAAGAATATCCAATATGAATGTATAGGACTAAATTAAACTAGACAAGACCTACTTCCGCAATGTCCATTTATTCAAAACAATTTATATAAGTTTGCCCCAACTATTTAAAAACACCAATTTTTACAAACTTGATTCTTGATTTTTACAAACTGGTATTAGATACCAAAGAGTGAAAACCCACAGCTTTGAATAGAAGAAGTAAACAAAACTATGAGCTTTCACAATAGTTTACACTAAACTTCTGACTTCGTATATTTCCAATTATATTTTTTGTTAATTTAAAATAAAATGTTATTTAACATCATTTGTTTCCAGGTTTCTATGGAAAAGGTGCATCTTACAATGCACTTGTTGGCAAAGATTCAACAAAAGCTGTTGCTAAAATGTCTTTAGATCCCAAAGACCTCACTAGTGATATAGTAAGCATTCTCATGATCTGTTTTAAAATGTCTGTCTCTCCATTGTCTAATTAAATATTTGATAGCAATGAAAATATACTGTATAGCAATGTTAAAGAACAAAGTATGTGAGTTAGATAGTTTTACAAATTACATTAACCAACAGAATATACATTTAAATCAATGAATTTTGTAAGCATAGCATAGGAGCATAGCATGGTGTTCTGATCGTATCTCTAGGCTGGTGTGAATATTCTATATATACACCTGCACCTCCATTCCTCACTGCATTCTGTGCTGACCCATCTGTGTATACTCTGACCCATATGTCTTGTATATTCATCGTCCAGGAAACTGAGGGTGACTGTCCTTTGCTGCACACTGTTCTGTTCGTCTTTGCTTAGTATTCCTTTCATGTGATCACTCCAAGGGGTTTGTTCTGGTACAGACCTTAAGGGGCTGTCAACTACTGGTAGGTTTGTAAGTTGTCTACAGAGTTGTTTAGCTTGGTGGATAAATTTCTTCTTTTCAGTCAACCTATTGCTAGATTTTGGAATCTTTCCTTTATTGGATGACTTGGCATACACTGAAACTTTTCTGTTTGTATTAGTACCTTTGTGTCTCTGTGTTCGCCAAGTGTTTGCATTCTTCCTATTTTCTGCATCTCTACTATGGGTGTTGATTTCATTGCTCCCAACATTATCCTAAGCACCTGGTTTTGCACTTTATCTATATCCTGTAATGTGGTATTTGATGCAGGACACTACGCAGCTAAACCATATTTCATGTTTGGTCTTATTCCTTGCTGGTAAACTTTATGGAGTATATTCCCACTGGCTCCCCATGTGGTTCCACTTAGTTTTCTCAGGATAACTAACTTCCTCTTGGCTTTTATTGTTGCTTTGTCTATGTGTTGCGTCTATGTAAGCTTATCATAAAAAGTAACTCCGAGGTATGTGGGTTGTTTGTCTTCTTTCAAAAGCTTTCCATCATCTTGATAACACATACTTTTTGTATTGGTGAGAGGGTGAAGATCAAAGTGCTGGACTTAATATGTGCCCATACGGTTACAGCATCAATAGCTCTTTGTATGTGTTTAGTGGCCACTGTCACATGTTCTTCTGTGCACCAGATCATTAGGTTGTTAGCATACATTGCCACTTCATTGGCAAGGTAATAAGCAAACAATCCTTGGTGTGATCATTGAGCAAGGAAGCATGGTAGACAAGAAAAGAGAAAGACCTGGTTATACTTTCAAATCCTATTCTCTCCCATAGCAAGCTTTGTTTGAATACCATGTGAGGATGTTGCTATGGGCACATTTGTGCATGAGAAGCCTTTATGCTAGAAGCTTACTATCAGGCTGGACAGTTGTTTCTCCTACGATTAGCTGCACCTGGATGTGAGAGGCTGTGGATTCACATCACAATACTTGTCCTGTTAGCGGGATGTCCGACCCAAACCCTACATGTTCTCCACCCCCTACATAGTGATACATAACGTAATCATTAATGTGGAAGTCTAAAAACATTAATAATAAGACCACATTCTTACTTATCTCACTCCCAAAACACACAAGGAAATTATGCATTTATTAACTTAATCTCCTGTAACAAGTCCTGGACTTTTAGTTCAGGGTGCAAAGAATAGGGCCGTCTTCTTTTCAGGCATGTCGTAGAAAGCAACTAAGGAAAGTTGGGGAATAGGCTGACAACTTGTCACTTGTGGGAAAAAAAGTAATCACAGTTATCCTTGTATCTGTCTCAATTTTTACTTTTGTCTTCTATTAAATGGTTCTCATTGCCAGTGGACATTGCACTTTTGTGGCAGACTCTTAGGTTACTGGGAATGCTAGACATGCCATCGCTGCAGATGGATCAACAAATCGGACAGAAGAATGATGAACTAGTTGACCCAGAAGTATATGTTATGCTTCTGGCAGGATGTGATAATCCTTGGATACTGCTGCCCTTTGGGAAGGCATGCACCCATTAACACACCCCCCCCCCCTTCAGGGCCTACACTACACAATAAATGCTATTATGAGCTCGGGTTTCACCTCAGCTTATCAACTGATAAGGACCTGTGCATTTATCAGAAGCCTATGGGCTGTCAAGATCTACATACAGCTAAAGGGATTATTTCAACATCATCGTTATCTTAATAAATACACAATCTCATAGTAATTACTCAACAGAACACAGAACAGAAATTTGAAGTTAGAGTACAATAGAAAACATGACTGAAAATCATACTGTGTTTGATCAAAGTGAAATCATTACTCTGATTAATATATTTTTAAAGTTTCTCATATGGACATATTTTTTTCCTTCTCAGTCTGATTTATCAGGTTCCCAGCTGAAGGCACTGGATGATGTTTTTGAGGGCACATACATTGCCAAATATCCAGTTGTTGGCTATATGGATTATTTTGTGAAAAAGAACCCAGAAAAGTTTACTAAAACAAAGTTTATAAAGAATGAATTGTAACTACAATTGTGTATTTACAAACAAAATGGTTGATCTACTGTTTTGTGTATGAATTTTATGGGCACAATCAAATATATATCTAATTGCTAGTTTTCACAATAATGAGTATCTGAAAAAAACATTACTCTTTGGATCCCAAGGAATTTTATGTCAAACATTTAAGGGGCTAATTTGTATGAAAGTGAAAATTTAAGTTTATCATATTTAAACCTTCACCATGCTGTAAGTGACTATGGTTGAAAGATAAAACACACATTTCCTATAGCTGTCCACGACTACAGCCGCCCGTTCCTACACATCTTTGAACTAGGATATCATGATTGTAAACAAATGTTATTCATTCGGTTAACAGGGGAAATTCTTCTTCTTCAGTGTTCATTCTCAAACTCCCGCTGGATCTCCTTTGTAGCAAGGGACCATGGTCCCACTAGATTTCGAGCAGGATGTAGTCCAGAGAATGGAAATGTGTTGTGTCGCTATTTTATTTGCACCAATGGCCTGACACATTCTTTGGCGGATTCAGAGGAAATGAAAGTAGACCTAGTTAGTTTCCGCTAGTTTTTAACTAAATAGAATGAGTTATAGATAAGCTGTGACTGTTGTGACTATCCTCCCAAAAGTGGGAGGATACAATATAAATAACTTGAGATATGCTGATGACACAGTACTGATCGCAGGAAGTGAACAAGAACTGCAAGCCCTATTAGATAAAGTAGTGAAGGAAAGTGAAAACAAAGGCCTCAGTTTAAACAAGAAGAAAACAGAAATAATGGTTGTATCAAAGAGACATACACCACCAAGATGCAACATAATAATTAATAACACAAAATTGGCACAAGTTGAAAAAGTGAAATATCTTGGCACCCTGTTAACATCAGAAGGTAGATGCTCAAGTGAGATAAAGAGCCGAACAGCACAAGCCAAATCAGCATTCCAAAAAATGAGAACCATTTTTTGCAATGGAAGTCTATCAATGCAGACCCGAATTCGGGTGCTGAGATGTTATATCGAACCGATTCTTTTTTATGGATGTGAAGCATGGACTATAAACAAGAAAATTCAAAGTGAATTGGAGGCTACAGAAATGTGGTTTCTGAGAAGAATGATGAAAATACCATGGACAGCCAAGAAAACTAATGCAGAGGTTCTCATTGATGCTGGCATAAAAAGATCAATCATATCAAACATTAGAGGCAGACAGTCAAGGTTTCTAGGGCATGTGCTGAGAAGAACACAGCTTGAACACTTAATAACCACTGGAAAGATCAAAGGGAGAAGAGATAAGGTCGACAAAGAGAAAAGTTACTAGATGGGCTTGTATCGTGGCACGGTAGAAGCTCACCAACCGAGCTTATTGACAACACAAGAGACAGAGAGTCGTGGAGAAACATGATCGCCTACACCAGTCGGATGGCACTTGATTGATTGATTGTGACTGTTCAGCCGTTGATATAATCCATCAAAATTATTCAACAACCATTTTTTTCTTCTTTCTTTTGCATAGCCGATAATGTTAGTTTGATCAACATGGTTCGTTTGCTTTCTAAGACGAATGTTATACGAACATGTAGTTCGATTATAAAATAATGGCAGAGTAATCTAGGCCTAGTCAGCAGCATTCCATCCCAGATTTAATATATTGAAGTTTTCACAGACATTCTAGACCTAGTCAATAATGTTAGTTCGCATTTTATCTCACATACACCAATACAACTTACATCATTACATTCAATAACCAGTCCTTTATTTCCACCCACACAAATTATACACACAGCTTTAAAAACAAATAAGTTATTGCATTTTCCAAATACCCTCCATAAATAGTGCGTACAGGTAAAAAAGAAAGTAGTGGCAGGCAGAAATTACTCAATTTTAATGCAGCATTGTAAAGGTTAAAGATATAATAGTTTTCATATGTATTATATAACACATTATACATAAATATGAATCTTTAGATAATTATCTATGGAACGTTTGACATTAACATCTTAATTTCTTTCATTGCACTGAATCATATGCATCACTTTATTATAATTCAGAGGTTGTAGTTCACTGAACTACAAGATCAAAAGGTAGATAGAGATAAAAGTTGATACAAAATTTCAGTTAGCAAGTAGTATTTATTCTTGAGATTTGTTGATTTTTTTCATGCTTTAAAATAAACCTGAGTGTGATTGTATATTTGAATATAAAGTTTAAAAGTAAATGTAATATTGCATTCTCTTTAACTCATGACATTATTTCATTTTTTTAGAATACATATAATATTTTCTATCATGGGGATATATAAGTGTTGAATGCCTTTATCTATCGTATATACTCATTCTAAAGCCCACTCGCTTATAAGTTGTATGCAGTCAAAATTAGCAGAATACAAATTTTTGACCATTGGATAATAAGTTCATAAGTCGAACTCCCATTTCCCCTCCCTCCCAGTTTTTTTTCCTTGATATACAGTAAGTCTACTTTCTTATTTTAGCAGTTTGGGGTGAAAAGGGTATCTTGCATTGCTCTTGTGTGGACCAATATTTTCTGTATTTAATTATTATGTTAAAAAAAAAGAAATGCAACTTTTTTTGGAGTTACTTTTATAAAAGATATTTGCTGATTGGACATCATTCAACCTATTGGCTTTCTCCGTCTGGTCATTAACTTCTCATGGTTACCTGAATTGTACTCACCTCATGATTCGAAAGGTCATGGTAAAACAACATTTTTGGCAATAACTCGTGACAGGTTTATGAGAATCCTGTGAAACTTACCGTATGGACTATACAAGCGAAATACTGCGCCAAAGAATTGCATCCTTGAGTGCCTGTAGGGGCGCAATGATGCGCCCGTAACTATGGTCCAATTCCCGAGTACGGAATTCAAGAAATAATGTCGCCATGGCATAGAATTCCCACCACAGGAAGCTAGGATTGTGTCATGGTGTAAAGGTCAAATTCCTATACACATGATTGTAAGAAGGAGAAAGCTGGCTGATTTTTATCAACTAATTTCTAGAAAAGCAACTGGATTTCCATCGCCATATTTTACTATCAAACGTAGTTCCTATGGCATGGGTCATGATCTACATATTTTAGTTGTTATATTATAAGAATCATTTAGAATGTTCGTTTATGCATTGAAAAACATGTATCAGAGGCTCCACTTATCGGCATGTGTATGTAGTTGCATACTCCACGTGTATGTCCGACTAGGCCTAGTCTTGAACGAACGATGTGGTATGCAATTTCTTCACATTTTATTAGTTTGTTCAGTCTGTATTATATTAGTTTTGATATGAAACAACATATATACAACAGGAATAGGTATTTAGCAGGATTTTATAAATGTTGCCACACATTGCTCAAGTATTTAGGCTTCAATAAATTATATTTGCAATTTTTTTAATGGCATTTTGAGATCCCCCTCCCCCCACCCCCCCCCCCCCCCCCAATTTTAAACTTCACAACTTGCTCACAACTGTCATATCACACATACCACTAAAACATGATTATATTAATTATTCACTCCTTTATTTACATGTGCAAAAATTATTTTGATATCTTGACAAACAAAAAAGTTATCACGTTTACAAAATTCCCAAAAATTATGCACATTTAAAAAAAACTTCAGGCCCAGGGGGAAAATTGCGTAATTTAAATTCAGAGTCCTAACGGTTAATGAACGCAAAACTCGTTTACCATATTATTAACCTTTAGCACGCTGTGTTTACAAACCGGGCGAAGCATATAGCCCGAAATGTGTCATTTCTTGACACAGAAGGCGGAATCAAGTGCCCGATTCGGCAAACCCGAAACCGAACGAAAAATTTGAGTTTGGTACCTTTTTGACAGAATGTTTTGGCAGCATTGAGAAGAGTCTAACTTCCTGTTTTTATTGTCAAAATGGCGAAAGACGATAGTGTTTGATTACGGAATGCAAATCCGAACAATCTTTAAGCATCTGCTTTGCGGCGAGGCGACTTGACAGTGAATCGAGTTGATTATACTTTTCCATCATCAATTTATTCAGTGAAATCATTATTTATTCCGAATTCAATGTGGAACTAATGAAGATAAGTGTTACATTGTTTTCAATTAGAATAGACCACGAGGTTCCAGAAGGTTCTCACTATGTAAAATATATAATATTCAACAGCTTACGATCAATCAAAAATACGGTAGGTCTAGATCGAAATAGGTCTAAATTAAACTTTATCACTTTTTCACACGTCTTGTATCACACACACACAAACAAATCTTACACCAATGTATGCAGAATTTAATTCTTTATTTATATGTGCAAATATTATTTAAATATCTGTAACAACAAAGAAGTTATCGCGATTTCAAAACAGCCACCGCCGATTGCGTAACATTTTGAAAACCAGTTCCGTGGCAGTCAGCGACACAAGAAAAATTGCGTAATTGTAAATGTAGCGTGCTAAAGGTTAAATGCATATAAACGTATGATGGTCCTTGAATAAATTCAGTTGAAAATTCAATGTACAAGTATGCTTCATCTCACTACAGAACAATGATACACCATCATTGGACGCTTACAGACTGGACAATCACAAATTATAGTGGCCAGACAATTTAATCTTGCGATCGAGTTGGCTTTAGAATGAGTTTATACAGTATAGTCAATTAAATTCCAGCAGATAAATAATCTTCATATTACCACACCATCTTGAACGAAAGTCTGTGATGAAGTATAAAAGATACATTGTGCATATATTTCAAAGGGATAAAGCAATTATTTGCAGTTTTGCATATTTCTTGTCATATATTTTTGAAGACAAAATTTTTTGAAAAATGTACCTCTAACACCATAAACACACTGTCAGTAATGATCTACAGTGTCTTTATCCTCTACTACCAATTTAAGAAGGTTAAAATTCAAAGAAAGATAATAATTCTATCCTAAGAAAGAAAATAATTCAAATGTTAAAGGTGGTTAAGATAATTGTATGTAACTATACATGGAATGTAAGAAATAGAAATATATACAATGCATGTTCAAATGAAATCCACCCATGCAGCAACTATGCCAGCACACACACTCCTTGCATGAAGATGTAATCGCTGATGTAATAAGTGCACATTGATAAACAAATAGTCATGTGGTGGTCATTTTCTTTGTATACTTAGTGTCCTTTGTAGGCAGTTCACAACATGGCCGGTGTGATAATGTGAACCCTTCCAAATTTGATAAATGAATAGTAATTAAGTTTCTTAAGCCAAAGGATGTCGACCAACCAACATTCATCAAAGAATGCAGGCAGTGTATGGTGGAAAATGGGTTTTGAAGACAACAGTGGAAGATTGGGCAAGAGTATTTTGGAAAGGTGATAGATAAATGTTGTAAATGAATTTTCAAGGCTAAGTCAGGCAAGTGTTGTGACAAAAGAAGCCATCTCCAAGATGGATGCAGCAATATGTGTTGACTGTCATCGGAGTTTGCATTTGCTAGCTAATGAATTCTCTGTCGCTAGGAACAGTTAAAATGATTGTTCATAAAAAAACTGAAGTATCGGGTGTGTTCTCAGTGAGTACCATAGTTATTGACTAAACATCATAAGGAAGGAATGGGGGTGAAGTTTAAACTATTTGCAGTGTTACCATGCATTTCTGTTGTGAATAGTGGCAGACGACGAATCATGGTGTCACCACTTTGAGTCATGCAACCAGCATGCAGTAGAAACATCCTGGATCACCCTAGAGCAAAAAATTGAAATCTTAAATTTCTGCAGGACAAGTTATGTTTACTGCCTTTTTTTACCAAGAACTCTTGTTGGTGAACTGTAAAGAGCCTAGTGTGAACATCAATGCTAGTGGCTAAAAGAACACACTATACTCTGTTTATTTTAAGAATGAAGTGGGTCAAAACACACCCCCATATTACTCCATGACAACAGGTGATTTTTAAACAGATGATGACATGTAAAAACAATATTATTTAAAAACAATTAAAAATAATATTTAAACATTTTTAAAAACAAAATTTAAAAACATGATTATTGGGCACTTAACAATCGATTAATGCATTGAGTCCAACAACCAATCAGAAGCTCTGACCCACTTCATTCTTAGAGTGAACAAAGTATAGACACGCGGCATACAGCAATCAAGGATAAGCTACTTGATATGCTGGATAGCGGTGTCATTCAATGCACAGCAATGTTCGCTCATATGTGGCCAAAGTGGGTGATGACATCTTCACATTCCTTGTATGCTGGCATAGTTTCATTTGAAAATGGCAACAAGCTCAAGATAAATGGTGTATGAATGTATCCCACAGCGTTTAATGCCATATATATATATAATATATATATATTAAATATATATATAAAATATATAAATAAATATATTAGGGAGATTTAGTGCTTTTGATTTTTCTTTGCCATGTTTATCTTTTGTTATTAGGTTCCAAAGTGTTTTTTTAACTTTGAAATTTCTGTGTTCAAATAAATGAACCTGTTTTATCAGTGGTTTATCCTTTGTTGTGATCATGAGTTCAGTTTTGAAAACAATAAAAATGTTATTATACATTTCTTGTGCTGTCTTTGCTAGTTTCTGTAGATTATGTTTATGTCCTACTACTGTTTCTTTTATATCATAATAGTTGATATATTCAGGGTCTGAAAGGGAAGCCAAGAATAGTGACTTTCCTGCCATGCATTTAATAACTAAGGAGGTTTTGGAGTGATGAAAGGTTCATTTGTATCATTTATGAAAGGGTCAATATATGGCAGGTATCACATTCAGGGGAGTGATATGTTATACTGGACAATGACCAATTATACACACTGACTAACCATAACACACTTTTATTAATTAAGTTAACAAAATTAAGTCAAAAGCTAAAGATAATGCTTTTATTGGTGGTCTCCAAAAATGCCTCTTTTTCATTATAAACTTCAACAACATTAATAATGCAAACATGCATGATTCTTAACTATAACTGTCATCAAAGAATGGCTATTATCGAAATTCTAATTACCACAATAATAAGACAATATATATCTTTAAGTTTGATCCGCTGTTGTGTCTGTCTTCTTGTATTTATCGTTGTTCACTCCTGTACCTGGTTGAACTTATACTGCACTGCCATCCCTCAGTTTTTCAGGTTATCCAGCATTCAGTTGGTTTGAGGATAAAGCTTGGCAATTCCTACACAATAGTTTGTCTCCTTGTCATACCAGAGACAGCACATCAGTCATCAAACAAGATAAATATTTCCAGTTAATATATGTAAATGATTTAAAAATTGTATATTGCTGCTGTTCTTCAGTTAATCCATATATAAATTGAATAAATAGATAATTTGTGTGCGCAGGGAAACACACCAGAATGCAGGACTTGTTGATAGTTGGCTGTACAGAATCAATCAATTCCTTTAAAAATCTACTGATCTAGTCATAGCTATAAGTTCCAAAAAAACCATTATTATTAGAAATTAATCAGCACAGCTGTTTATTTTAAAATACATATGTCCTTTGAGGAAATTACACTTAGATGTATCCTATCTAGCAGTACAGCTAGAAATGACAATGTCGCCACCATAACATATTTTTCAAGAAAATACAAGACAAACCGTGAACAAACAGTACAAATAATGGTGCTACCACAAAAACATCCAAGATAACAATGAATTACGTATACACAAGTATTGTCATAGAGATGTGCATTAAAAAATATATGGGGAATGAGAACGAAATAGAACAATTATTCCTGAAAACAACATGACCGACAACACAACAAAGTTCCCATTTCCCAAATATGGTTTTTCTAGTCATTCCCTTCTTATGATGTTCAGTGTGGGGCCTTGAGTGTACTTCCTTGATTCAGAAAATCATTCACTGCCTGTTTAACATGGTTTTCAATAGTCATCTTAGAACAGTAGAAACTATCTCTACCTTTATTCTCCTACTGGATGGTGGATAAAAAATCTTATCTGAAGAAATATTAAATCTTAAAATACAAGATACGCAGAAGTCAGATGTGTCGGGCAATAAAATTGTGGCAGCACATTTCTGTTTTCTAAACAACATCCTCTGGAAATCTAGTGGGACCATAAGGAAGATTCAGTGGGAGTTTCCAAATGAATGGCAAAGAGACAATTACAAGACCGCATAAAGTGGCTTTCAGCCATCTCTATTTTTACTGAGCACCACCTGAAGTGGCTTTAAAAAATAATCTCTCAGAAGCAGTGGTTTGTTTATAAGTTTTATTGCAGTGTGTAGAAACTACTCTGAGTCCCATATATATGAGTTTAGTTAATCTTTGGTTTATTCATTGTGTCTTTGCTTTGAAAATTGATATAATTTGTAATAAAGTTAATCTCTTCTTTCTATCACTGAAAACATAGCTGAATGTTTCCTTTTTCAAGATTAGGGTAGTTTTTATATTGCCTGTTATAATTCTAAAGTTGTTTTTTTGTATCTACAAGGAATTTTGTAAGTAATCTGAAGATAGTACAAGCATAACTCACAATCCCACAATTTTCTTTCCAACACTGAAATATTTGTTAAAAACAGTAACTTTTAATATAAATAAATGTTAGCTAGTGTCATTCAAATCAAGTTCAACATACCTTAATATCTTAAAAGTAAATGTGTGGTAGTGTGATGATATTTGTATATCATCACAGCACTACTATTATAAAAACCAATATGAGATGTTGTCTATAAAATACTGCATTACTATCATTAAAATAAATTTAAGGGATGACATCTGCACGTATTACATTGCTAGTACAAAAACAGATATAAGGGATGTCATCTACAAAGATAACACATTTAATTATATCTGTGCAGTATCAC
Source organism: Meghimatium bilineatum (assembly GCA_034231615.1). Taxonomy (NCBI): domain Eukaryota; kingdom Metazoa; phylum Mollusca; class Gastropoda; order Stylommatophora; family Philomycidae; genus Meghimatium; species Meghimatium bilineatum. The sequence goes on along the minus strand of CM067322.1, from coordinate 68,403,115 downwards.
AGGATTACTACTATGTAAACAAATACATAAGGGATGTCTTCTGTAGGATATCACTGTACATCATGAATATTCATATTAGCCATTGCCATTTATATAATTTCAACATGCTCTGTTTCCATGACAATAAATATACGGTAGTCATTTACATCTAAAAATTATTTTTGGCATTCAATCTCAGATTTCTGTTAGTTGAAAGGGCATGGTCCAGAGAATGCGTTATGTAATAATTTACAGCTTTGCTGTGATATCTGCACCTTTTGACCTGACTATCAGACTTCAGTATGGCTTTCGGGTCATTTTGACTACAGGGTTAAACAACTCCATCCTCGAGGCTTCTTTGTTATCTTTTATGACATTCATCGCAGGTCACAGTGAAGCTATTCTTTGCTTTCTTTTTAGACCCTGGCAACACTGTGGTGATCTGTATAATTCAACATATACAACTATCATGTAAATGTTATCCATGGTCATATATACAATTTCAATGTGCATGACAATAAAAAAAATAAATGTTAGGCATTAATATATGCACACTTCAATTCACATAACTATCATAAAAATGTATTTACAAAGAATATGTGTTTCCAGCAAAAAAACATGTAGAAATATTTTATAATGAGATTAGGTATGGTAAACTTTGACTGCCTTATCAATGTCCTTTCTACAAATTGGGCATGCATCATGTCTTCGCTGTAAAATTTCTCCACATTCAAAGCATGTGACCATGTGATGGCAAGGAGTGAAGAGGCAGTCTCGAAGCCTGTCCATACAGATGGCACAGTCTCTATCCAAATAACTTGGTACTGCAGCTATAAACAAATATAAATATCTTGAAACAATATACTTGACATGATCTACAATTAACATCCTATTATAAATAAGGAAACTAGATGTTTTAAATTATTTTCGTATAAATCATCATTAAATAAAAGTAATTACCGTTAAATTCCGTGTAAAACCCGAGAATTTTTGGACAAAAAACAGAGATGACTTCATACTCCTAGGCTTATTTTCGAGAGTAAGATCAAATTTTAAAAAAATTACGTCCAAATCACAGTAAAAATGGAGAAAAACACTTTAAAAAAAATTACAGTCACATGTCCCGATATATTAAGCCAGGATAAAATGACTAGGGCTCACCAGCAATCTAGAGCGTACTTACCATAATGCTAGGCCTCTAATTACATTAATTTCTATATATCATACAATATTTCCTTCAAAATCTCCGATATTTCTTGATAAAAACTCACTCACTAGGTCTATATCGTTATTTCCAACACGCCGCCATTTTTTTAGCAAAATTTCCCGGAAATGCTATTTTTAGCAATGGGTATTACCGTTTTTTTTTACCGTTTATAGTACATATATTTCTATCATAAAGGTTTCAATTGATCATCGAAATTGGTCAGAAAAGTATACCAGTATCTGATGTTATTTATTGACCAATATACGGTAATGGTCTGTGGAAAAAAACAAATGAAATACCATAGCCTAAGCTGATGGGTAGCCTAGTCTTGTTTGTGTAGGGAAACACTAACTACCAGTAATCTAAACACTGTCACACACTTTCTTGTTGCGGTAAAGCAAATGTTACAACAGTTACTGACCGTCTACTAGGCTATAAGACCTGTGTACAGAAAATTTAAAACAACACCTCAAAGGCAGATTTTGAGTATTTCCGTGCATGTCGCTGGTCGGTCTTGCCATTTTTTAACATGGGACTCCAAGTATATAAATATTGACCAAGACAATAATCAGAAACATAGAATGAAGGCCTAATTAATTCTGTACAGAGGTCTTACTCTTCATACTACAGTCTTGCACAAACACTCACATTTTTGACATCCAAAACTTTGCCGCTTAGGCAGTGTTGGAGGGAGGGGAATGGGGGAAAGAAATCAATAGTGAAACTGTCTGAGCTGTGCCTCAGTTTATATTACCATATAAGGTAAACATACAGGTCACACAAAGTTCAAACTCTTCTGTATCTTTTAAAAACAAACGTGATCTGGCATGTTTTTGTCTGGCCATTCATCCATTCATCTTCCCGTTTCCCGCTTACACTTACGGGAATAAAATCACAATAACAATAAAAATGTATGAACTGAAGCTAAACTACTTGTGCAGTATTCTTGGCTAGCTAAGTCAGCCTTATATTCTGTTAATTAGTCCAGCCCACTGAGGCCACAGATTGACTACTGGCCCTACCCATTTCAATTGGCTCAACCAATCCTAGTTTCCCTCACATTATGTGATGCCATTCAGATAAGTGACTAAATGCAATCTTTCTTTATAGAAGATTTGATGCGAGGTTCCAAATCACAACACATCTTAGGCATTTTGTAGTAAAATTGCGCCGTAATTGATTCCCTCCCCCAACCACCGTACATTTAGTGGAAGAAGAGATCAATTTCACAATCCTCTGTTATGTTTATTTTATTACCCTATTCTCCCCACACGGTAAACATAACCAGGAACAAAGTTCAAACTCTTCTGTATCTTATAAAAACAAACGTGATCTTGCTGTCTTGCCTTTCATCGTTTCCCACTTAAACGTCACTGTCAGAAGCGGGTGACATAATAGTTACATAGTAATTACTATTCACTAGCGCTGTTCCGTGTCATAAGGCCCAGACACCCAACACAGACAATTCATTCAGGAAAAACTTTGTTCCCCAAAGTCTCGCCACCTCATAAACTGTCTATAGTCATGGATAGGGAAGTCAGCCTACGGGTATTCATTATTTTCGGATATATTGTTCCAGAATACAGTAGCCACCAGGGTTTCATTCCTTGATTCATTCAAGTTATGTGAGTGAAGCAAATGAAAGGAATGCCATTTTCTTAGAGTTGCAAAAGTTTGTGTTAATTTCCATTTAGCATGTCGGTTCTTTCTTATGATGATGAAGTTCATTATTGCTGGCTTTGTTAAGTTGGGGATGTCGGTCTATAGTCGGACCTTCGACTTTCTCCACTTTTGGGAAGGGATAGTTAGGTTATCGGCCTACAATCGGATGGGTTTATATTCAGAATTTAACGGTATGAGGGGAAGATAAGACAAATGGCTGGGGGGAAAAAATATGGTATGAACATGAAAACCATATAATTTTATAATGATATTGTTCCTTGATATTGATATACTTTATTTCTCCACATAATTTCCATTTTGATACATTTCTCCCATCGATTTATCAATGCTGCAATACCATAAAAATCTGTAATTTTAGCCACATTTTACTTTATGTACAATTTCTGCTATTCTTTAAATGTTCTCCACCAAGGTGAGTTTTGAGTCAATCAAACATGTAGAAATCATTGGGATAGGCCAGTGCTATAAGGTAGATGTTTTGGATATTTGTATTGTGTGGATAAAAGATGTACTGATCTCAAATTTGCCTGTTTTTCTGTCTTCTTCCGTATTCATTATCAAACTCCTGGAGATTAGCTGGATGTAGTTTGGAAAACAGAATATATTGTGCTATGGTTTATAGGTTAGTTGCGATATTGACACCTTTCAGCCTGACACATCCAATTTCAGCATGCCTTCTGGGTCACTTTGACCTACTATGGGATACGACAGCCAACTCCACCCCAAAATCTTCTTAGCTGCCTTCTACGACTTGCATGGCAGATAGCAGTGTTGATATTTTTACTCCTCTTTCAGGCCTCGGCAACACATGGTGAAAATGTGTCAGAGAATTTATAGAAGTACTTTCCTGGAATAGAAATTGCCCACAGAAACAACGTAAATGATCTGAAACAGTATCTATGATCAATCAAAAATGTTTAGATTGAATTAATGGAAAGTGTGGGGGGGGGGGGAATCACCCTGTTGTGGTTAAGCCGATTGCTTTATGTTCAGGAGGTCATGGTTTGGATGCCGCTTGTAATGTCTTGTTTTTAAAGTGGGATTTTAAAAAAGATGGTACGACCGCATATCTAGGGACCACCTAATATTTCGCCTATTTCCTAAATGTGGACGAAGTTATATATTATGCACAGGTTAATTCAACATTTTTTATAGAGCACACGGTTTTTGCGCCTTCAAGGAAATTACATCACTAGCAGATTGTATTGTTAGAAGACAAAATGGATACTTTTAATGGAGTTTAAATTATATCACGATTTAATGCAACGATTGTGAGTCGAAGGGGAAGGGATGATCCTAGAGTTTAGGAGGGGTGGGTGGGTGTTAGGGGTAAGGTTAGATCTAACTCTAACACCCACCCTGCCCCTCCTCTCCTAAACTCTATATATCTTATTTCCTCCAGTATTGCTTCCTTATCAGTCGAAGGCTAATTCAGCTTTGATACAGCAGCCATTATGCTAATATAAATGAACCAGAAGAGTGATGTCACAATCTACTAGATAATTGCAATCACAAACAAAAATTACGAGCAGAGCAGATTATGCAATCTTTATAATCCTGAATTGAGTTAAAATTACGCAATTCCCCCCCCCCCCCCCCCCCAAGGACTTGGCTTCCATTTTGACAATTTGTATTATTTTTGGTGTTTGGAAAAAAACAATAATTTTTTATTTTTATAGATTTTAAAATAATTTTTATACATGTAAATAAAGAAGCGAATAATGCATATAACTGAGGTTTTCTGTTGTATGTATTATAGCAAAGGTGTGAAGTTGAAAATTGTGGGGAAAATCACACAAAAAAATCTAATAAAATATCGAAAAATAATTTCTTGATGCAACTATACTTTAGCAATGTGTGGCAACATTGCTAAATACCTATTCCTGTTGTATGTGGCACATGGCTGAGAGGTCAGAATGCTAGTCTCACACGAATGAGGTCTAGAGTTCGATCCCCGGTAAGGACTGGGTTTTTTCTGTCGGAGGGTAAATTAAAAAACTCACCCTGTACACGGCATGGCGACAGCAAGGGCATGTGGCCTTTATCACACAGCTATTCAATCCCCTCCCTGAACTGGTAAAATGCAGTATTGACAGTTTTTTTTTGACAGTTGTATACATGTTGTTTCATAACCAAAGTAACATAATACGGAATGAAGAAAAAAAAACATGTAGATATCACATACGATTTCGGCCCGTTAACGATTAGGCCTAGCCAGACATACAGCGTAAATTATTAAATGCAGATCAATGTCACCCCTGATCAATATTGTATTTATGTTATTCCATAAATAAACGAACATTCTCATAATATTCCATTAGAACATTTACAATAAACAAAGCAGATAAATTTCAGTTACCATGTCGATGTAGTCACCAAAGGGCAAGAGAAAACTATAAAGTCCCCAAAAAAATTTACATAGAAGTATTGCAAGAGAATGATTCACCATCGGTATTAGGAACAATGAAGACCTAAAGCAAATTGCAATGAAACGAGAGACATGGAAATCTATGACAGCCTCACTATGTGTCGTCTTTGGCCCTAGAAGAATAACTAAATAACCATGTCGATCCAGTAACATGGCATTTGGTTCAACATAAAAACTACTAGAGATTTTCAATCAAACACAATCCTAGTTATATCCAATGTCCAAGGCCATATGAAGTGATGAAATGTCTGAATCTATTCTCAGAAAGTAACGTTTTAATAATATTTTATATGCCAACAACTGTAATTCCCAAGAAATCATCATCATCGGAACATAATCCATGAACAAGGCATGTAGAAAGTCAAAAGAATTAGTTCCAGACTTTTGATGAAAAACAAAGCTTAACATCTCTCGCTTACAATCATAATGTGTAACGGAATTTGATATTTAGGCTGTGATGTATTCTTAGCTTCGTATGGCGCAAAACAATTGTCATGTGAACCGTACTTCATTAAGTTCCATGCTGATGAATCAAGGCATAGCAACTGGTGGCATATCACGTCCCTTAGTGATGGATATTCGTCGACATATGATGCCCATAGAGCCCTAAAGGTTAAAAACTGTGATCGCTGTAGGTCCCTGATATGTGACTGTACCAAAAAGATTCCTGAGGATTATTGCTTGAAGCTACATAATTATATGCTATGAGTGGTACTCTCGATAGGTGGCATGCCTCTTCATTGAGAGATAGAGACTGTGTACATATGGGGTAAACCAACTACAATAAAGTCAATCCTCTATGCAGCTTGAGCTTTTTAATGGAAAGTGTAAACAGAGTAGCAGGGAGTATATATAATCAGTATGCACATCCTTTACCTTATGTTGGGGGACACATGAAGTGTGTTTACTTTAAAGTTGGTAGTGTGAACCAATTACTCACTAATCAGAAATAACTTCGATGTTTGTCATCAGTATGTTTCAAATGTACACAATTTATTTAAAATGTACACAACTTTAAAATGTGAAGAACTGTACATTCATTTGCAAATATAAATTAAGATTTAAATTCATATTGAAAGAGTTTTCTATTAACTATAAAAATAAGGAAGAACTGCCCTATGACTACAGTTTCTGGAAAATACAGGATGAAAGAAAACACAAACACTATGGCTATAAACTGAACACATAGAAGGTCCAGTCATGAAAGATGTTGTTTAACAAGTTAATTTTTTGCTTAATGACTGTCTGCATGAAAAAGGCTATACGTACACACAATAAGATGATGATCAACTCTTACCATCTCTTTGCAACGTCTGAACACTTTCGTTGCCAGTATGATGTAAAGTTGGAATTAAACGCTGTATAAGTGTTCCAACCTCTGAGGATAGATGGATTTCTTGTTTTCGAGCTGAGGAAAAGTGATCAATATGAGATTTTTTGGTTGACAATAATCAATGAGGAAAAGTGATCAATATGAGATTTTTTGGTTGACAATAATCAATGAGGAAAAGTGATCAATATGAGATTTTTTGGTTGACAATAATCAATAATGTAATTTAAAAAATATGTCACAGCTTAAGAAGATACTGCAAATTTGATGGCTTCAATAATCATATCACAGCACCAGTAGCTTCAATAAACTGTATGATTTGTTTCAGATATTTATGTAGCCTTCAGAATGTAGTCTCACATTCCAACTAAGAACAGGCCACACACCCATTAATAAACATCTGAAAAGAAAATCCATTACACAAACCAAATTGCAGACACTGTAACGAACAAGAGAAGACTGTCAAACACATGCTACTACAGTGCTCAATATCTGACAAGAACTACCACCACTGCTTCCAAATATACTCAACATACTCTACACAGCTGAGGAGAACCTGTGCATTCGCCAGAAGGGCTAAGTGTTGTAAAAAGTTGCCAGCTTACAGCGATAGGGACTGAATCATCATCATCATACCTTCTATTATTAATTTATTGAAAATATATGTTAATTAATCTTAAAATAGTACAGCCTTATTTGTCTTGACAGATAGTCTGAAGCAAGCCTGTTTCAAATGGAGTTGAGCAGACAAGAGTCAACCATATCTTTTCACGACTAAATCTGCCAATCCATGATCAATGTGGTCAATTGCAGAAGCAGGAAATATTTCATATCTTGAGTGTCATTCCCTGTGTCTGAGCCTTTTTCTCATGCTTTGCTGAATATTGAATTCTCACATGTCCTAGCACAAAAAACATAAGACTTGCTCTTCATGTGACATGATCTTATGCTAGCTTTTTCTAGTTGTCAGAAGCTATGATGAATGCATTCATTGATATTTTACATCTTTGGTTTGCCTCCACTTCTAACACAATGTGAGAGTTCCCTATACATTATGTGTTCTGGGATGTTGCTTTTATTCATCCACTGAATATGGCCAAGCAACTTCAGTTTTCTGTGACTGAGCATGGAAATTATTGTTAGAAGCTTTGCCCTGTACAGGATTTTATTGTGATAACTTTATCCATCACTTGATATTCCAAAAATTACTCAAAAATATGCTTCCAAATATAATTGTATAGCCTACATTAAATTAAAGGAAACTGGAAATATTTTATGAATATATTGACTCTTCCCACAGATCTTTATAGCAGTGGTTTCCAACCTTTTTCGCGTAGCAATTCTATTTTATACAAAGAAAGTACCCATCTGCCCAATTTTATAAAAGTAAAGCGAATCACATTTCTGATACACTAAATAAATTTTAATAGAGTAAAATAAAAATATTTATAATATATTTTTCCAGGATTAAACAACAAAATCATTTTGTAACAAATTGGTTCGCACTGACACAATATATATGTAATTAAAAGATTGCAATAAGAAATACACTAATTGAGAATATTGATAAAAATTGTTAAATAGGGAATTTTTAAAATAAATATACATGCAATAAAGTGATTCCAGTGTATAATTCTACATAATTAGAACTGACGACATATTTAGACATATAATACATTGAAATTTAACTTGTTAACTCTTTCAGGATGAAATTATACCAGGGGTTTGGATGTAATTAATTTTAGGCTAAATTTTTGGACCGCAACATAAGGCTGTCACAAGGCTTATCTGATTCATCAGAAACAATAGCAGTGGGAACTGTTTTATAATTTTTTTAGCTTTTATTTTTCCCGTACAATAATATTAGTCTATTCATTTTCAGATTTTCAACAAGTCGGTAATCTCCACTGTCAAAATTGAAAACACTGTTGTTTACCGACACATTACTTGAAATAATATCTCCAATTATAAAACTCTCAAAGAATAATAAAGCCCAATGTTTGCTAAATCTTTGAGCTCTCTTACTAGTGGAAGATGAAGCCATTTTGCTAATTTCAGAACTGCTGAACCTACCTTGTTCAAATTTTAAATAAATATGTCACACATATCTAATTACACAGTACCACAAGGGTTTCATTTCAGTAGCCAATTTTCTAAAGTTTAAACTACTAAATAACTTAATACTAATTAATTTACGATCAAAACGAAGCAAATTTATATGACATATCTGCAAAAATTAATAATCGTAGATATGTCCGCAATGGATGTCTATCTGCAACTATATATCATTTTTACAGGTGGAAAGAGTTTTAACAAGCTTAAAAATTCTCTGTTGAGGTTTTGTTAATGTCAAGCTTATATCATTCTCAACATTTAATTTGCATATTATTTTAGTTTTCTTCTTGCTAACCCCAGGAATTGCGAGCAATTAGCTTTTACTTCCTATGTGCAGTGGGTATGTTTCTCAGGGCTTTCTTTCATACCCAGGAGACTTCAGCTTTTAGCTTAGTGCAATGCTTATTTAAGGTGCTTTCCACTCAGAGGGGGTACACCTATTTTGGTTTTAAAATGAAAACGCATTAAAAAAATCTCACAGAGGTATGTAGAAGCAAAGAAGAGTAATCATTGAATCAAAATGATTTCAAATAAATATTTTTTTAGATTTTGATTTCAGCCTATGACCCTCAGAAAACCATTCGTGACCTCAAATGGTGCTCCATGGTTTGGGAAACAATGTTATACAGTGTTCAATCTGTAAGTCTAAAAATAAACATTAATCAATCAATGAAGTGCCATGCCGAGTGGTGTAGGTGATCATGTTTCTTCACAGCTCCGTCTCTTGTATTGTTAATATAATATGGTCAGTTGGTGATATTTTCTCATGCCACAGTGACAACCAATCCAGTAATTTCTGTGCCTTCTTCCCTTGATCTTTTCAGTGGTTACTAAATGTTAAAGTTTGGCTATTTTTATCACATGCCCTAAAGTCTTTACCATCTGCTTCTAATTTGTCCTTAATATAAACATAAAATATGCTGTATTGGAAGAATTGAAATTCCACATACCTATGTAATAAACAATAATAATTTTAACAAAATATTCTAAGTGCTGCTTTCATGTTAACCTTAAGCATGCTTTAGGCTGATGGATTAGTCAACATTTTTCCATTTCCGGAACGCTGTTGGCTTATGCGTACGCCTGTTGTTAGGCACTCTTTAGAACTCTCTAATACTTGAAAATAACATGTTCAGGTAACCAGATTTGACCAATCCTATCTAGCTATTCCATTTGACTTCCTTTTCCGAACAGTTTAATTAACAGGGAGGCAGCTATGGCATCGTAATATTGATCTGTCCACATCAGCAAGCTGGTGCGGCTCCATGAAAGTGAATTGGGTTTTTAGAGACTTTTATTTTCTCTTATTTTCAATAAAATCATAATAGATTGTGATTTCAACGATGAGTTCTTGGGAGTTGGTTAGTTTCCACAGTAGAATATACAGTCAACCACATTGATTTCTCCATGTAGAGGCCAAACATCAACTGTTTTGGAACGTTTCACTTTTGGACTAGATCTAGCTGCACAGAACGATTTACGACAAATCCGTAAGGTTTATTCATTTTCCCCAGTGAAATTATGATAATTTGACAATAAAACACCATAAATACTTTAAAATTAGGTCTGTATCATAGTGTTGCCACTCAAGGAAATTCCAAAAAGAAGTAATGTATTATTATTTTTTTTCCATTTTGTTTGCTATAATTGTTTGTCTTTTGTGAAAAAGTGTCTTTACCACTTTCTCACACATCTCGTATCACATACACACATACAAAACTTACACTAATATATGCAGAATTCAATTCTTTATTTATATGTACACATATTATTTAAATATCTCAAACAACAAAAGTATTATCTTGTTTTCAAAACAGCCACCAACAATAACACAAATTTTCAAAAATAATCCGGTTGCAGGAGAGAAATTACATAAATGTTAACATAGCATGATAAAGGTTAATAATGATCATGTATTATATTTTGCAATGGACAGTATGCCTACTGTGTGGAAACTGTTTATTATTTCATTAACAATAGCAACATAATTTATTGCTCATACAACTGCAAATCATATTTGGAATACATTGAAGATATATTCCAGCAACAATAGTAGGAGGGTAGAATATAAATCACTTCTGCATTCGATTTAGCACAACCACCAGGATTTCTCCATGTTATTACTGTGTGTTGAAGTTTATAGCAAAACTGTTATATTTGTGCCTTTATCCCAGCATATCTGCTTTCGAGCACACATTTTGTTTTAATTTATGTTCCTAGTCTTTGGCAGACATCAACATGTCTTCAAACAGAAATTGGTCTAGCAGAGACAGGTATCAATACAAGCTTGTGCAACAGTGTCATGTACCAAAAATAAAACTTGTTTAGCAGTGTCATTTACAACACAAATGGGTTTAGCAGTGTCATTTCCCAATACAAATTGGTCTAGCAGTGTTATGTGCAACACAAATTGGTATAGTAGTGTCATGAACTAACATAAACTGGTTTAGATGTGTCATGTACTAACACAAACTGGTCTAGCAGTGTCAATTACCAACACAAATTGATTTAGCAGTATCATTTACCAACAAAAATTATTCTAGCAGTGTCATTTACCAATCACAAATTGATCTAGAAGTATCATATACTAACACACACTAGTATAGGAGTGTCATGTACAATAAAAGATAATGTGCCATTTTTTATACCTGCTTTTCTTTCCTCTCTCTGTTTCTCAGTTAAAACTAAAGGATGCTGTCCAGATCTGAAGAACAGTGTCTTTCCCATTCCTTCAATTAATGTTCGCACTAAAATTGAGAATATCAAAGTATCTTAAGAAAACAAACAATAGAGTATCTTAAACTGATTTCTTCATACAAAACAGGTAAGATACACAGTAAAGAAATAAAGAAATGGGTAAAGAAATGGGATTGTATGTCACAATGTTAATATCACTATAAGGTATAATTCTTGCCTACTATTTTAGGCACCTACACTATGACAACAACAAAATAGAAACGAAACTGCTAATGTTAAAAACTTTTATTTTTCCGGTTGCAGCGTACAGTTGTGGAACATGGACCCTAAGTAAAACACCGGCAAAGAAGATTAACGCCACAAGTTAGAAAAATGTGGCCTTATCATGTGATAGCTGTTCAAAATTTGTAATGTTACGCGCACAGCCATGCAATTTCCGTTATAGTTTGCGTAGTTTTCGTGTCATCACAGAAATCTCATATCATTAGCAGATGACATGATGCTAAACCAACATAGCTAATGCAATTGCACATTTCTGTTTACTGAGCTCGCAAAACATACTACTCCCAAAAACTAAAAATCTAATACCAATCCTAACACCCTTCCCTTTCCCAAAATTTTAGCTGTCTCCCCTACAAATTATATTCTTCAACTAAACTCGAATAAAGGGACACAATAAATGTAATGTTTTTGTTAACACTGCTTATCTCTTCCTACTGAGTTACATACACAATGCCAGTTACATACTTTATGAGACTAAAGTTCGAATAAGTTCGAAAAAAGAAATTTAAGAAAGAAGAAGTCACATCTGCTTAACATGAACTTTTTAAGATGAAACGCTACAGAAAGACACTTAGAATATTATGGAAGGAATAAAATGAGAAACTTAGTGTCTATGTTTACATTTTTTTTTCTTTTAAATACATGTCATCTGTCCTAGGATCTGATATGTTTTGTTGCTATTTACTGTTTTTCCCTTCACTCAATATAATGTTTCCTAAGTAAGTGAACTTATTTACCTGTTTACAGTGTTTTCCTGAGAACACAAAATCCTAACCTCTAGACTTGTTTGTGTAGACATGTTAAAACTGTGAACAAAAAGATTTTAGACAAAACACTAAATGATAAACACAAACCTTTCTCAATGACTGTACTATCTGTAAGTTTTGCTGGAAATATTTCAATCTCCGGAATGTAATAAACAGGAAATAGAAAACGCATGCCTAAAGTCCTCTGTTGAATACAAATAATAATATTCTAAAAACACGTAAGACATTTCAGTAAATAAATAAATTGTTATTCATCTGTGTCAAAACCTATGTCAGGTCTTTTACATATGACTGAGCTACCGTATGACAGTAGTCAGTACAACCTGTTTCTGCTAGCACCATCAGTCAGGAAGCATCTACCTATCCTGACAACCCATATTGTGCCTTCAGGCAGAGGGGAACATGTGGGATGATACAAGCTATTTCCTAGGATGAGGAAATGTAACCTAAAACCTAATGTCTGATAGGCAGACCAGGTCCTTAACTTGGTTGGCAGCTGGTCTAAGTTGGGAGCACTGAAAGGCAGATAGAGCACATATCTGCTGATCCGGCTGCTCCTGCAGCTTGCCTTGTTCCAAATCTATTAGTTTTACCTTTCCTTTGGTGTTAACAAGGCAAACAGAGAGAGGAATCATGTTGCATGGGAAACACATGGTTTCTTTATTTCAACCCAGGCATTGTACTATGAAAAAGTATACTTCATCTCTGGCCTTAATGGGTCTCAGAATCAAACTGGGAGATGACAATTACATGTTATAATCCTTATCAATTGACATAGTAATGCAAAATGATGTAAAAAGGTTACCAAAACACTTACCTAGCCTATTAATAAAAAATATATTAAAGAAAAAAAACATACAATAAAACTAAACAGGACAATTCTCAACGTATCGGCTCAAATTGAACCTTTTTCAAGAGACAAACAACAGAAAACGACAAAATAAAAAAATAAATAGATGTCTATATTTCATCAAGCCCTCGTCTCCATAATAGCGCAGGGATGGCAACGCATCTAGTCAAAGTGAAAATGCGTGCATTCATTATAAACAGACCGAAAGAGGGAAATTAGAGACACTATAGATGAGTGCAAGAATAATAAAAGAAAAAGATAAGAAAAATACCCCTTTTGTCACTCTATCAGACAGGTCTGGTTATAATGAATGCACGCATTTTCACTTTGACTAGATGCGTTGCCATCCCTGCGCTATTATGGAGACGAGGGCTTGATGAAATATAGACATCTATTTATTTTTTTATTTTGTCGTTTTCTGTTGTTTGTCTCTTGAAAAAGGTTCAATTTGAGCCGATACGTTGAGAATTGTCCTGTTTAGTTTTATTGTATGTTTTTTTTCTTTAATATATTTTTTATTAATAGGCTAGGTAAGTGTTTTGGTAACCTTTTTACATCATTTTGCATTACTATTTGTTCATTAGGTTACTGCGGCACCATCCACTTTGTCGGACACCCTCTGGCCATTTGGTTATTTATATCAATTGACATAGACAAAGGATGCCACAGGTTATCTCTGAAGGTGGGAAACACTTTCAGTGTCATTTATCAACTAATGCCCACCTAAAGTTGGGCAGCCCCCCCCCCCCCCCCAGCACAATAAGATGTTGATCTGCCACAACCAATCTGCTTCAATAGATGCTTGGAGCTAGAACAAAATCTGAAAAATAAGCTGTAAATAAATTTTACTAGGAAATAAAATGCAAAATAGAAGTTTCAGGCTTTAACTTGGAAACTTGAATGTCGAACTATATGTCCAGGACATTCCACAGACATCAATAACATTGGCAACGTGAGAAAAATGGCTGTTATCAACGCTGAACTGACCCGTCTTAACATAGATATAGTTGGCCTGCAGGAGACACTGTTTCCTTGAAGATGGGTCACTTAGAGAAAGAAACTATACCTTCTGGAAGAGCAGAGAAAAAGATGAAACCCGGCAGCATGGAGTGAGTTTTTTTGTTAAAAATTCACTGTTGGATGCTATTGAGTTTTTTGTTAAAAATTCACTGTTGGATGCTATTGAGTATTTTGTTAAAAATTCACTGTTGGATGCTATTTAGAGCCCAATTGATGGATATGAAATAATGTTGACATTGAGATTGTTGACTTCATGTGGATTTGTCACACTTCTCACTGCCTATACACCAACACTCACATCACCTGAGGATATGAAGGATGGCTTCTATGAGGAGCTGGACAATGAAGTGAAAATATTCCAAATTCTGATTTCATTTACATATTAGGTGATCTTAACACATGGGTGGTGTCAGACTCAAAATCATGGCAGGTCTGTCTTGAGGAACACAATGGTGGGAACATAAATGAAAACAGACAAAGATTGTTGGAATTTTGTAACAGTAATGGCCTCTGCTTTTCCTACTGCTTATTTGCAATGAAAGATCTCCAGAAAATGTCATGGAAACATCCAAGATCTGGCCACTGGTACAAGATGGACCTATCACCATGAGGCAACATTTGAACCACACAAAACTACCACACAGCTATCACAGTGCTGACTGATACAGACCATCCATTTGTTGCTGCAAAAGTCAAATTGAGACCAAGGAGAATATTCACAACCAAACACAAACCCATCCCCAGGATTAAGACACCTACACTATGAGAACAAAATAGAAACAAAAATTCTAATGTAACCAACAACAAGTATCCAAAACAAGTGCTTCGAGCTCCAACAGCAGCTTGAAGATGTTCTCACTGACTCACCAGAAAATTTCTCAGCAAGTGGGAAGTGGAATATAATTAAAGAAGCTGTTCACAAAACAGTAGTTAAAGTGTCTGGCCAGAGGATACAGATTTGAAGCAAAAAATATGGGCCACCCACTTTGTCTAAGAAAAGACAGTGGATTTCACCCTGATGATCTAACATGACTACAAATGCTGAATATAGAAGATAGTATCAAAACTATATTTTACATACAATAGATATAGTGTAATATAATACTTGTGAACAATGCTTTCATGAACCACCTTAACAAGATAGTTGTTAATATGTTTGTAATGTTTTGATTTAATGAAGTTTATAGTTTTTATAATACAATGACTTTCATTGTATTATTATTTCGTTACTTCGTGTTTCTCTGTGAAGGAGTGCAGGGAGGTTTTCTATGGGTTGTGGAAATAAAGGCCAATTTGTCATAGCAGACGCTGCAACATGTACAGGAGGATTTTGATTGTACCACCGAAAGAAAAAACCCCTGTATTATTCAAAACTAGTAAGTAAAGTAAAGGTTAGGTTCCATGGCAGCAACCTGCCATCGGGGATGAAGATAATTCTTCATGTACTAAGCCGCACCAACTATTAGGTAGGGTGGCCAGTTTCCTTCCTTGCTGCTTTCACCTTCCCCAACTCATGCGTCAGGTACTCATTTACAGCTGTGTTGACCGGGGAAGTGGTTGTGTCAAGTGAGCAATCACAACACAGACATTTGTGTGTCCTTACATGGTTTTGAATCTGGCATCCTGCAACCTGATGATAGCAAGTAAGCTCACTATCAACTAGGCTACCGTGCTCCTCATCAGCACTTCAAAACTAGAAGTTTTTAATATATTATAATTGAAGTGTACCTTCTATAGGATTTTGCTTTTTAACTACCATATTATTGAATATTGTAGCACAGCTTATATGTCCAATACAATTGCCTGTGCAATACGAATGGCACAGCTTCTTTGAATGTTAAGATGTGTTGGACTTGTGCAATGTCTCACCAACCCTTCTTCCATTGAAGCCTGCTCATTGTTTGCCTCTTATAACATTGTTCTTTATTACTTCGTACCATGTAACAGAAGAGATTGTTAATGGCATCAGGTCTTTGAAGCAATAACAAAACAAATACATAATATGGCAAGCTCATATCTACGCACAGAACAATTTCCCAATTCTGTTATAACTAATACACTATACTACATTACTGTGGAACCTTTAATTATGTATATGTAATGTTTGGATATATAAATTAAGTTCTCATTTATTCGTTCTTCATTGTATTACCTGTTTACAAATAGCTCGTTCATTGATCAAATTAATGTCAAGTCGTAAAGTATTACTAGCAATAACAGCACTCTGTTTGCAGCAGTGAGATATTCCTGAAAATTAAAAACAGAAATGAGACTTACATATACATTTTAGTTAAAATCTAGCTCTAGCAAGGTAACCCATAATCCCCTCTTATTATTAAAGCAGGGTGCATAAAAA
The DNA here is from genome assembly GCA_034231615.1 of Meghimatium bilineatum. Lineage (NCBI taxonomy): Eukaryota > Metazoa > Mollusca > Gastropoda > Stylommatophora > Philomycidae > Meghimatium > Meghimatium bilineatum. The sequence continues at coordinate 68,386,401 of CM067322.1, read as the reverse complement.
AACACCAACCAACCTTCTTTAAGTAGTGCTAACCTGTGTGATTCTCTCCACCTGTCCCTATTCATATATCTGCATCCAAGATATGTAAGCCATCTTGAACAGGTTTTCTATAGCTTGTCATATGTTTGACCTGACCACCAACACTAAGATAACAGAGGTACTCAACCCTCTCTCAGTGAACAGTACCATGACCCAGTCATGAAGGTCAACAACAAACAACACAAGGCTTGTTCAAATGAAACCTGCCCATGCTGTGTCACCTATGCCAGAACGTGAGGAGCGTGAAGATTTCATCACTGATGTAATAAGTACACATTGATGAAAAAATGGTCATGTGGTCATTCTCTTTGTATACTGAGCATACTGTGCAGGCAGCCAACAATATGGCCAGTGTGATAAAAATCCATCCAAGTTTAAATTTTAGCACACTGAATTAAAATTACACAATGTCTCACCTGCCACTTAATTCTTTTTTAACAATTTGCATTATTTTTCGCAGGTATTTGAAAAACTACAATTTTTGTTTGTTTTTAGAAATTTTAAAATAATTTGTGTACATATAAATCGATAATTTAATACTGTATATATCCGTGTGAGTTTTGTTTGCATATAAGTGATAGAAGAAGTGTGTGAAAGTTAAGATGAAAAACAGACATCCTCTATTTTTTGTTGATATTGTTAGTGTGTTATGTACAATGTTATTGGCAACACTCCTTACATAATTTTAATTTTTTTTCCTGAAGAAGACCCAACTGAGATGAGCTGGACATGTTATGTGCATGCCTGACAATGTATCCCAAAACAGCTGATGAATGATAAGCTCAAGAGAAAATGACTGTTCTAGAGGACAGAAGAAACTCTTCAAAGACTCACAAAGTGTCCCTAACGAGCTTCAATATTGACACCACATCCTCGAAGTCTGTCATTCAAAATCATGCAGTGTGTCATACCACCACCAGTAATGGTGCTTGCATTGCTGAAAAGCATTAACTCTCTGAGGCACAGAGAAAGCATGCTGCCTGATAAGACAGAAAAAAAAACACACAGATGTCCAATTCTGATCATACATGTTCCAAAAGAGATATTCTGTGCCAGGATTGGACTTTTTGGTCATCTCCGCACACACCAGAGAAATGTAAAAACACAAGTCTGAATCTGTTGTCATCATCACCTGTGATGCACTACTATTATTTATATCTGATTCCTATATCTCTTTTCCAAATATAATATTCTGGCACATTTATGGAAATATATTTATTAAATAAAAGTATGAACTAAAACATGGCTACAAATAAATGGGCACATACTTGGAGCATAAGATTAAACTAAACACAAATCATCTTATTTGGGATGATGACCAAATTATCGATAATGAACCTATGCATTGTACTTATTGAGCAAGATAAATATAATCTGATTGTTCAAAACATATATAAAAATCACAAAATTATCAAGAACAAAACTTGGTTTAGAATAACAACACAGTTTTCTGCTCCACTGGGGATACAAAGGACTAAATATAACTTTAAAAATTAAAATGAATGGAGACCCCTGTCATGGTGTCCTCGATATCCAGGTCACTGTCCTCAGATCCTGCACTACAGATGACAGATTTAGGTACGCTCTTGAAAATTGATTTATTTTTGGTACCCCCAAGCCTTTTTGACTTAACTCCGTACATTCATTTGTGTACATATGTACTGATGTGGTCCTTATTGTATTGCTATCCATGTTGTATTGGGTAATAATTTGTTATATCTGTTATCATATCCCATCCAATTTTCAACAAAACCTGCTTCCATGACTACATGTTTCCACATACATCACTGTCACCTTCAACTTCGTATTGTTTACATGTCGATAGTGTATCTAGTGCTTCTGTAGTGGTAACATTGTTTTTACTGTTTTAATTGTTTTTCACTATTTGTTTTATATATTCTTGTAAAAGGTCTAACGGTTTGAAACGTTGAAAATGTCTTGTGTATTGTCATTTGTATGTTTTTGTGTTTACACCTCATAACCCCTTAGCGATAGTCCGTCGTGTTCAAGTGAAACTTTCAAAAAACCTGTGTTCTATGTAAGTACTATTAATTTTCTGAGAAGGGACCTCCAGGAAAAACTGATATTAACATAAATGTTAAATGTAAATAACACTGATAAATGTTAAGTTCAGCTAGAAAATGGAAACAGAATATTTAACATGAAATACAGAAAGTAATCCAAGGTTACAAATAGTAACATCCCGTCACTGGACTGTATATTCACACATGTGTAAAAATAATAGATAGAACATAGTGTTTATTGTTCTTACTCTCAAAGATGTCTTTCTTTATTTCAAGGTCTTCTGTTATAACCTCAAAAATGAAGTCTGCATCTTTAACTGTTTCTTCAAGGTGACTCATGCAGAATACTTGTCCCTTGTTTAAAAGCAAATCTTATTACCAGTAAATAGAAAATACACAAACATGTACACAAGCAGAATCATAAATATCTACAGTAGTATCCTGTTTCAGACTTAGCTGCTATTAACTATAAATATGTCTGTACCAATGTACACAAATGTATGTACTTCGTAGAATATTGCAACATGCACTTGAAATTTTAGCCTACTCAACAACCTACAGCAGATAAGCAAAAGTGCCAACATGCAGAAGGTCTGAAAATCTCACCACTGTACCACCAGAACAATAACTATGCAGCAGCAAATCTTTAAATATGACATGCCTATATAATGAGGCTATCTTTTGTTACAGCGCATAATTTAAAAAAAGTTTTTTTCCCTCTTCATAAAGCATTGCATACCACTGAAAATTTGAACCTTTTGGGCACGAATTAAAGTTCTGGAGAAACATCCACATTTCACATAATTCCTGGAGATTGAAATATACAAAGAGCCAGGATACAATTGGATGGCTGCAAGAGCAAGAAAGTCCTTATGCATCATGGAGTCGCCCAGGGAGGAGTCCTGTCACCCACACTCATTGGTTTACATCAATGACCTAGTTGCCAAACTACAACATGGAATCAAAGTGGCAATCTATGCTGACGACCTGGTGCACGGAAGAACATGCAACAGTTGCCACTAAACAAATACATGGAGCTATTGATGCCTAAAACCCTCTGGGCAAATAGATTGTGCATCAGCATTAACACAGATAAGTGCAGCACTACACTCTTTACCCTCTCATCAAAACAAAAAAGCCGGTCATATCAAGATAGATGGAGAGCTCTTGAAAGAAGACAAACAACCCACATACCTCAAAGTTACTTGTGATGATAAACTGACATGGAAGCAGCACATAAACAAAGCAACAACAAAAGCCAGGAGGAAGTTAGCTATCCTGAGAAAACTAAGTGCAACCACATGGAGAACCAGTGGGAATATACTCCGTAAAGTTTACCAGCAAGGTATAAGACCACACCTGGAATATGGTTCAGCTGCATGGTGTCCTGCATCAAACACCACATTACAGGATCTAGATGAAGTGCAAAACCAGGCGCTTAAGTTAATGTTGGGAGCAATGAAATCAACACCCATAGTAGAGATGCATAAGTTGGGGAGAACGCAAATACAAAGGTACTAATACAAGCAGAAAAGTTTCAGCGTATGCCAAGTACAGTAATCCAATGAAGGCAAGATTCCAAAATCTAGCAATGGAGTGACTGAAAAGAAGCAGCTTTATCCATCAAGCTAAATGACTCCGTAGACAACTTACAGACTTACCTGAAGTTGACAGCCCCTTAAGGTCTGTACCAGAACAAAACCCTTGGAGTGAAAGGCATGGAATGACAATGTACATTCAGACCCGCATGAAAGAATACTAAGTGAAGATGAACAGAACAGTGTGCTGCAAAGGACAGTCACACTCAGTTTCCTGGATGATGAATATCAGCAAAACATATGGGTCAGAGTATACAGGGATGGGGAGATGGGTCAGTACAGAATGCAGTGAGAAATGGAAGTGCAAGTGTGTGTGTGTGTGTGTATATATATATATATATATATATATATATATTTATAGAATGTCCATACAAGCCTAGAGATATCAGAACACCAACAGGGAAATTCTGCAATAATTACGATGCAGAAACCTAGGCAATTAGTGTAGCAACTGAAAAACTGCTGAACTCCAACCCTCGCCCACAGACCGTAGTATTCCTGACCGATGCAAGGTCAGTGCTTTGAGCTCTCCAGTCTGGAAAACTAAAAGACTTACAAAAACTACTTAATAAACTGTCTTACCAGTATAGGATAACTATGCAGTGGATACCTTCTCACTGTGGAATACCAGGAAATGAAAAAGCAGACAAACTTGCTAAGGAAGGTGTTGCAGAATACCAACTAGATGCACCAATCACTTACCATAAGAAAATATCACAAAAATTCACAAGGATGTAGTCCTGCACATTGCTTGTGCTAATGCAATATTATGTTGTCTTTGGCAAATGTCTGGATCTGGTGTAGTCTGAGCCTGGAAACTGAATTGAAAGTATACTGTGAAGTTGTTCTGTCATCTATTGTCTTTCTACAGGTGAATGATGGTTGATCGCATTCACACTTGCCGTTAAGCGTAGGTGGATTAAGCCGTTAAGCATTTCCAAGACCAGATGTGTCACCTGGTTGCATTGTCCATATTTGTTCAAGGTTATTTTGATGTTTTCTATCCATTGTTTTCTTGGTCTACCTTTGGCCTTATGTCTGAATATTCTTTTATATTCGTATATTATGATGAACTGTGTATAGGAAAGTGGAGTGGAGGCCATAAAAATGTTTCATGAACTAAAGACATTTTCTAGCACTGCAGGATTGACCCAAACTCTTGAGGAACCACAATTCTTGAGTGTCCAGCCTGGAATCTTCAGTGCGGGTATTAAATGTTTTGTACAGAGTAGAACACTGCAGGTGATTCAAAAGAGACATAATCGAAAAGAGAGAGACTGTTTTGCTTAATCTCTAGTCCTACTACATTCCCTGCTTGCATGGCAACAGATCTTTTAGAGCCAGATTGAACTTCTGAGGACACAATCAAACCTTCTATGGTATTTTTCAATGCCATGTTCATCTGCTTTTGCGAAGGAAGAATATCATCATCATCAACATGGAGAGATCATCTTCTGAAGATTTCAAAAACACTCACCCAACACAGAACCGGAACCATCAGCCACTACATCCTGGGAGATTTACTAAGCAAGATCTAAGTACCTAAGAACATGCCTAGTTTTCCTTTGTGGTGCAACATTGAGAGAACCTATCATTACACATCATGCTAGGAGTCAGATAGCTCCAAACCTGACCATGGTCCTAACTACCATGTGCACATGGTGCTCCAGCTATGAATAAGTGGATGGATGTGATGAAAAACAACTCTGCAGGATGTGACAATTTCCTGGGAGAGCCCAGAATTGGGCAAACATTTTAGCTATGTATAATTGGAAAACCCCCTCCCTTGAATGACGAAGAATGCATAGCTGGCTTCACCCATACTAGTGACCATGGTCAAGACAGGCGTTTCTAGAGACATCTGACAAGAAGGGATGATTGGCAGCGGAGCTGAAGCACATGACTCCAACTCTGCATATTATGGAAAGGTATAAACGCCACAAAATTCCTAGAATTTTACCCCCTCTCAGAAGAGTTCTCAAACCATTGTACTGCTGAGAGTTAGTCTCCTGGGTATGAAATAAAGCTCTGGGGAAACCATACCATTACACATCACATAGGAAGTAAGAGTTAATTGCCCGTAATTCCTGGGAATTTAAACATCCAAACTCCACCGAAGACGGATGTGTCAGGCCATTGGCATAGATAAAACGGTGACACAACGCATTTCCATTCTCTGGACTACTTCCTTCTGGAAATCTAATAGGACCATGGTCCTGCTACAAGAGATATCCAGTGGGAGTTTGAGAATGAACGCTGAAGAAGAAAACATCCAAATTTAAAGAACACATCTAAACCTATTAAACATTGTAATATGGGTAATATGCTGTTTTTGCAACATTAGAATACAAAATTAAAATATAAAAGATACTTTACCAGAAAATATTTTTGAGGTAATAGTCCATCTGCACAAAGATTCTTTCTATCATCCTCTAACACAACATGGACATTATTCAAAGCGGTAGTGTTTGCATCATAAACTTTCACTCTATGCCCATGATATGCAAACTCACCTGAAATATTAATCTTTATTACAAAATGAATAACTTCATATAATAATACAATTCACTTACATGAAGCATATTCTGTATAGGACACTGCATTTTTTTAACTATTGTTGAATTTTTAAGGAGCCACTAATACATCTATTAATAGTTATTCAATCCCCTCCCTGCACTGCAACTCCTTAATGGGAAAAGTGCAGTATTGACAGTTTTTTAATACTAATATATCTATTCGTATCATCATTACTATGTGAATGATCAGCTTTCAAATCACAAACTCCACAGAAGACGGATGTGTCGGACCATTGGCGCAAATAAAACGGCGACACAACGCATTTCCATTTTCTGGACTACATCCTACTGGAAATCTAGCAGGACCATGGTCCTGCTAGATCCAGTAGGAGTTTGAGAAAGAACGCAGAAGAAGAAATCACAAACAAGTTTGACAGAGTTGTGTTTGTGAGTCCATTAACTGCTTGCTCTACCATTGAGCTGATAATATCCATTACTTGCTGGTACTTAATTATGTAATATCACGTGACTGCTAAATTCAATAAGATGTTTTTGCTTTTCTGCCCTATGTTGCTTTTAACATATCAGTAGTTCTTAATATCAAAGATACTATACAGCACATTAACTCTAACACAATTGCTGCATTTCTAATAACATTTTACTCTTATGATATTTGAACATAAGAATTATTTGTGCAGATGAGACTCAAAAGCAGAGGAAGGCAACTCATCTAGGAGAATAAAACTCTAAACTCTGATTTCAAACCACCTATTGCACTGTAAGTTCTGGCTATTCAGTCATAGGTTAGCAGAACACACCATACCCAAGTGGACAGAAGACAAAGGGAACCCGACATCACATATTTCCCAAGAACAATCAGGAATCACATAAATAGAAAGTCAGAAAAATATCTGATACACAGTATTGCAGATAGAATGTTGTGGAGATCAATGATCGCCACCCGGCAATGATGGTATTTCAACATTTTGTAGACAATAATAATTCAAGATGGCAAATTGCCCATGTGTTGCCTGGCTGAAAGGGGAGCAAAGAATAGCAACACTGTTTGCTGTTTACCTTCCGCGCATATCGTAAAAGGTGACTAAGGAGGTTATGGGATGGAGTTGGCTGTCCCATCCCATATAGGTCAGTGACCCAAAGCCATGCTGAAGTCAGATGTGTCAGACCGAAAGGCGGAGATATCACAGCAATTCTGTAAACCATGGCACAATGCATTCCGGACTACATCCTGCTAATCAGCAGGAGTTTGAGAACGAATGCAGAAGAAGAAGAAGAAGATGGCAAATAAGGTACTTTTTCAGCAGCTGCTTTGATCTTATGTTTTAAGCATGTAAGAGTTTCAAATATATATGAATGCCCAAACATTTGCTGATGTTATCATCTTTCTAAACTTTGCTTCATATTAATTATTTTCTTTTTTATAATGAATGAAAGATTGACAAAGTAATCAATGGTTGTAACGATTAAAAAAAATACAAATTGTGAAATCACTCTATTTTATTTAAATATTTGGTTGATGTTTCCAGACAGGCTCATTGGGGCTGTCGATGAATTATGCCAACTCAACAGTTGTTTGCCAATTTTTTTACCCCCCCCCCCCTTCCCCATCACCATTTAGGATGTCAAAAATTCAGTGATATCCCTGTTTACTTATGTCCAAATATGAACACCCCCCTCCCATTACAACAATTTTTTTTGGTAGAAAAAATATGGAAAATCTACATTTAAAACAGAAATTAAAAAACAAGTAACTGAACTAGAATATACACGTTTTTTGCAGTCCACTTTTATCAACCCTCCTTCCCTGGGAACAACTGTCAGACTTTTTCAGATATAATTTTACATTATCTTTGGACATAGTTTATAGAGAACCACTTCACCACAGTGTTAAAAAAGTCTATTTTTGTCATTTATATTTACCACTATTTGTACTTATTTATCAGATTTGTATGAAAAGTAACATTTTATTACTTATCTTTGCTATCACATTCATCTAAACAAGTTGACAAGAACAGGAAGGTCACCAAAGTAAATGTGAAAGAAATTCAGTAAAAACTATAGAAAATGCATGAACAGGCTCCAGTTAAGACCTGTGCACAGAAGGTAAACATGACCTGAAAGGCTGATTTTTAAAAATTATTTCCATGCATTTTACTGGTATGGCTTCATGCAACTACAGGCATATAAATAGTGCCCCAAAAAAACACGATAATAATAAAAAAACGTAACGAATAAAGTCTTGTTTACTTTCTGTATGGAGGTCTTTACTGCGGAGGCCTCGGCAAATGTCTTAGATAAAACAGTAAGGATGATATCATCAGTGATTGGTGTAATAATTTATAAAGAAAGACAGAGATACATCACTAGAGTGTTAGGAATAATCAAAGACACTGGAAATATAGGGGATGCGGTTACAAAGGGCCAAATAGAAGCATGAATGTAAATAGGTATGTTAAATTGTTGCCAATAGTAAACATGACATACAAGAAGACAAGTAAACACATTTCCATTGAAAAGACTTCAGCAATACTAAAAACAACTGAAAAAAAATGATGAACATGCACATAAACATATGTATAGAAAAACAAGAACAGGAGGATAATTTATATCAGTGCAACTGTTACCTGCTATTTTTACACCCATCTGACCAGCGCCTACAACTGCAATGTGTACCATTATGATTGTTCTGTTCACTATGATAAAGACAGTAAAATTGTAAACATTAAATTTAAATTGTAAACAATTATAGAGGTTTGACACCTCACAGATATCCTGTATAGAATATTGATTTTGAAATATTGTAAAATGATTAGGTGTCATAAGTTCAGCTGCATTGTCAGCACAACAACTAATGCTCTATCCTTTGAACCTTAATATGAATCGGGCAAGTTGATATGGCAAGTTTTACTAACCCCTTTGTCAATCATTTAGAATATCCTTCTTTTGCATTCATTCTCAAATTTCCAGTTAGCAGGATGCAGTCCGGAGAATAAATTGCGTTGCATTATGGTGTATAGTTTGGATGTGATATCTGTCTATTTTGGACTGAAAAACACAAAATGATATAGAATATAATTTTTCCAAAAAAAAATGTCCAATTTCCGGAATATGCATTTGTGAGCAATGATAGGTTATCCACATAATCTAGGCTTTAGTTGCTTTATCAGGGTCCATTAGATTACAAATATGTTATCTGTTACAGATTTAATAATACATCAAGTGCCTTTAACAGACTGTCTAATATCTGGAGGTCAAAATCAATAAGCACACGCACGAAAATACGCATATTTAATTCCTGCGTTATTCCTGTGCTATCATATGGATGTGAGAGTTAGAAAAGCTCTTTATCTTCAGAAAAGAAATTACTAAGTTTCGAGAACAAATGTCTTCGTAGGATAACTAACACCCATTGGAGTGAATTCAAATTGAATGATAAAATCAGAAAAGAAACACATCAAAATTTCATCACAGATGTTATCAGAAAATGCTGTTGGTCCTACAACGGGCATGTCCTATGCACAGACATCAACAGAATACACCACCAACCTCTTGAATGGATACCTACAGGCAAAAGAGCCAGGGATAGACCAAAAGAAACACTCAGAAGAACAATACTTAGAGAAAGTAAAACAATCAATATTCATACTATTCAAGAACTGCATAGAATAACTTTGAACAGACAGAATTGGAGAGATCTGACCTCTGCCCTATGCGTTAACTTCATCACAAAAGAAAAGTTAATGAATGAATAGCTAGCATAAAGAGACATAGTGATAAAATATATCCATGCTGTATCCCAGTTATATCAAAATGTTAAATAGTAACCCTTTGTGAAGAATTCAACATATCTTTCTTGTGTATTTATTTATGAGTTTTATGAATTTGATTGAACTCCATAATGCTTCCACAACTCTGTTTAAACCAAACTATCAAATGACCTTTCAAAGTCCACACAAATCTGCATAGTGACTAAGAAGTCACTGCTCTATAGTATATATAGTATACACACATGTATGTTTATGCACAAACATTATATATGCATGTATGTACCGTATTATGTATATAAGTATGTGTGTGTGCTATATATACATACTACTTCTCATTAGCAGTTTAAAATGTCTACATGGCTAGTCTCATTTTCTTGATAAATGCTGCTGTATTTGAAAGCTCCTCAGTGCGTCCATACAGCTTTCTATGGATATCTGTCTTTATGGGCCAGCATTGTTCCCTTAACTTGTTACGTGTAATGTAATCTTGCAGGATATGGTCTGCAGACTGTGCTGACCACAAGGACACAGAGGTGATGGAACCAGTCTTAGTCTACCGATAAGTTGCTGTTTGGTCTGTTGTATCCTGTCCTGATGTGGAGGATGATAACTTGATCAGCTCTGCCGAGATAATGAGGGTTGTCAATTGGTGGTCAACTTTGCTAATAGCTTTGATGAGGGTCCTCTTTTCTTGGTACATGATTTATGTTAATTGTATTGTTCGAATATAATATATTGCTCCATCGTTTGCTAGCATATCTGTCTTTTCATTTCCTGGTATACCACAGTATCCACTGTAGTACTACACTTCTTTGGATGCTCACTTCTCATATGACTTTCTTCAGGTCTGGCAGTTTATTGCTATCAAGGGCATATAGAACAGACATTAGTAAGAAACATCACCTATTGACATTGGCTTTTGTGTTTTTAATTATTTCTGCAGAACTGCTTAGAGCTTGTACTTCCACAGAGTACCTACCGATAGTTGCAGCAGAAGATTCTAGTTGGGGAAAATGTGGAGTCATTTTATTTTTATTGATATTTTATGTACACTTCAGCACCATTGGTTTTGCTGCTTTGGTTGCTGATTCATCATTATATACTTGGATCCATGCTTCTGCTAAAAAAGGGGGAAGAAAATGAATGTATTTTCTTGTGTGCTATTCAATACATGAATTTCCTTCTGAAAGCAATGGAAACTACAGGAGTAATGTGCCTCATAATTCTATTTTGGATATTCTGTTAAGATCAATAAACGTTAAAGAGGGCTGGCTCCTTAACAACACCCTAACAAGAAAACTGTGTTTTTTTTTGTCACATAAAGGGCCATAACAGCAAGAAAATATTAATAGTTGAAGGCAGAGTTAACGGCAATAGGGGAAGAATGCGCCCAATATGACGATGGTCCAGTGATATATCAGATAGTTAAATATGTCTCTAGCAGTAGCAGGTCAACTTGCTCAGCATCACAGAGTGTTCAGACAATCCATAAGGATGACTACATTCTGGAAAGAATGTCACTTGAGATGATCCATGTTTCTCTGTGGTACATATCTTCAATCATGTTGCATACTGTTGTTTTTTTTGGGAGAGTATTCAGTTCTCTCATAGTGTGGGTATTGTTTATGGTGGTTCTGATAGTGAGATTTTGATATTCCTCCAATGGAACTAGGAAAAAGTGTTGGTGCTATTTATTTTGTTATATCTTGTATGTCATCACTGTATTCTATTTAGTTTTTGGATTGGTGAATAAAACTGCTTTTCTTCAGCTAGGTCACACAATCCAATGTTCAATTCATTGGATGTGCTGGCATGCTCTTGTACTTTTCTGCATGGATTATGGTCTTAGTGTCCTGTGAGTATGATAAGGTGATGTCTGTAATTTTTTCCATTTCATTTATGGGTGAAGTCTTCATAGCTCCTGTGAAAAGACGAATTGCTTGATTGTGTATGTTGTCCAGAGCTTGTAGATGGGAATTGGCTGCTGAAGTCCATGCTGTTGGTTCGTATTCTAGTGCTGGTCTAATTGCACCTGTATGTACCTTCTTTAAAGCTGTCAAATTGCCCCCCCCCCCAAACATGTTCCTGCCAATTTCCTCAATATGGTAAGTAACTTTCTTGCCACTTCCTCTTCTCTATGTGAGGCATCCATGGAAAACTTTTATCTAGTGTGGTGTCCAGGTACACATGCTCCTCTTCTGTTTGGATATGTGCATTTCCAAGTTTTATCTCTCCTCCTTTGTCCTTTTTGTTGAGAGCAATTATTGTGAAGAGTGTTGCTGAGGATTATTCAGCATTGATCTTTACCATCTATTTCTCTGCCCATGCTGCTATGTTGTCTGCTGCCTTTCATAATTGAGATCTTTAGATGTTCTTTTACCAACCACATCTTACATCTCATCTTAATGAAGGATTATTACCCAAAAGCCAATGTGATTTCAGAAAAGAACATAGAACAATTGATAAGGTCTTTGCTAAAAGACAACTTCAATAAAAATGTCAAAAACAACATTGTGACCTGTATGCTGCATTCATAGACAGCAAAAGCATTTAACACAGTAAGTAGAGAGGAGCTGTGGATGATTATGGCAAAATATGGATGCCCACAGAAATTTATCGCAATGGTGCAGCAATTGCATGATGGAATGCAAGCTAGAGTTTAGGATTATGGAGATTTATATGAAACACTTCCAGTCTCAAATGGAGTATAATAGGGATGTATATTAGCACCTACCCTATTTAGCATCATGTTCTCTGCTATGTTGGATGATGTTTTCAGAGATCTGGACTTGGAAGTAGACATCATATATACCATAGATGGAAAATTGTTCAACCTCCGGCATCTCCGAGCAAAAACCAAAATCAAATCACACACAATCAAGGATCTCCTACTTGCTGATGACTGTTCCCTAAATGCCAACTCTGAGGCTATCTACAAAGTATTATAGACAGATTCTCCAAAGCCTGTATCAACTTTGGACTTAACACAGAGAAAACATAAGTCATGTTACAACCAGCACCTGGAAAAAGCTATCTTGAGCCCTGCATAAAGGTAAATGGCGTAGTACTGAAAGTTTTAACAGATTTACATACCAAGGTAGTACTTTATCACAAAAATCCAACATTGATGATGAAGTGTATACTAGGATACCAAGGCAAGCAGCACCTTCGGCAGACTGTACGCAAATGTGTGGCATAGAAATAGGATTAACCTACAGACTAAGCTGAAAGTTTACATACAGAGCAGTGGTACTTCCAGTGCTTTTATACGCTAGTCAAACATGGACTGTGTATAAACGTGATGTAAGGAAACTCAATCACTTTCACACAACTTGTCTCAGAAAAGTTATGAATATCATATGGCAAGACAAGATTCTAGATACCACTGTCTTTGACAGATCTGGTATCCCCATCGTTGATACTATCCTGATGCAGACACTGATTCATTGGGTAGGTCATTTGATACGTATGCCAGACCATTGCTTGACAAAGATACTACTCTATGGTGAGGTGGAGAAGGGTACACGATCTCAAGCTGGCCAAAAGAAGCGCTACGAGGACACGTTAAAGACAAAAGGAAAGCCTTTGAAATAGACCAAGATATATGGGAAGAACTTGCACAAAATAGATCTACATGGTGCCTACAATAAAAAAGGACGCAACATCTTGTGAAAAGATGAGAAATGCAGCAGCTCAACAGCGGAGAGTAGCTAGAAAGTCACGGACAGAACAAAATCCTTCTGCAGTAATTCCATGCCCGAACTGTCCAAGGACATTTGCAACTCGAATAGGGCTTATTAGCCATCTACGAACTATTAGACATGGAAATATTCCTAATTGAGTTTTCAAAATTGGATGTAACAAATGGTCATCATCACTTGTGATGGATGAACACACACACACGCACACCAACCACACTACCAAGTCATCAGAATACATGGCAGCTTTTATACCTTGTGGCAGATCACAGATTATATCATGAATATAAGAAACAGAGTTGGAGACAGTACTGAGCCTTGAGGAACTCCATGATTTAGGATAACTTTTTTACCATTGTGATCTACAGTAATTCTTGCTTGTAGGAAGGATTGCATCCACTTACGAATGTTACCACTAATTCCATTTCTTTGTAGCTCTACTATCAGTTCATCTTTCTAGACCTTGTCAAAACCTTTTTGGAGATCTATCCAAAGGGTGAAAACTTCTTTTCTTGAAATGCATCTGCAATCATCTTGGACAGGATTCTTATTTCATTTTCTGTGCTGTTGTACTCTCTAATTCCAGCTTGTTCTGGCACCAACAGCTTCTCTGATTCTGGGTACCATTTCAGTCTTCTGTTAATCATCCTTTCCACTTTCTTCCAGACATAAATAGTTAGTGAGGCTCATTGCTTGTAGCTGTCAGGCTTTCGTTTGTCCATGCCTTTATTTATAATAGGACGAGTCCTTCTCTCCAAAACTGTAGTTGTATATCTGTAGTAATTTATAAATTGCTGCATGTCCTAAGTTCTTAAGCATTTAGTTGGTGATGCCATTAAGTCCTAATGATTTTCTATTGTTTATTTTCCTTATAGATACTTCTATTAATAGTCCCAAATGTCATTTAAGTAACTGGGCAGCGCATAGCTGTCAATTTATTTTTTCATAAATTTGTATTTTTTACAATTTATATGCATATTCTTAAAGGCTGGATTAATAATAAATACTAATGCTCTTTTTTTACTTTTTACCCAAACCGTAGGCTATCAATATGGAAAACCCCTACTAGTTGACCACTATGACAGTGTATTGACAGAAGAAGGGATAGAGAAATAGGGACAAGATGCCAAAAGGCAAATGCAGTTTTATATCAATTATCACCACTGCTGAAACACCAGAATATTGACAACAATGACTGTATTAATAATAATACTGATGACTTTTTTGTTTTTAGAAATCCTATTCAATATGGAAAATCTGTACTAGTATACACCTATGGCAGCATTTAACTCAAAAAGAACGTTAATAAACATAGTGTTCATGCCAAAACTGTGCTACCAATACCAATCATGGATTCTGACAGAGAGAGACTAGAACAAAAATTTGCAGTATGTGAAATGAAATGTCTGAGAACAGCCCTTGGGATAACAAAAAGAGATAGAACAAACAAAGCCACTATAAGAAATATGGTGACAAAAATATCGTGCAAAGAAAACATTAGTTAGTTTGTTCCTTTTGTGCAACATAAGGCACATATGGCAGAAGTTTTTAATTCTCCAAGCGTTGCGGTCTGCTGCTTGCAATTTTAGTTCTTGTATTGACTTGAAGCCCATTGTTTCTCCTTTAACCTGTAGCTACCCAGACAAAAATTATGGGCCAAAATGCAGTATAAGTCTCCGTTGTGACCTTTGTTCTACTTTTGAGGTATTACCTAACCTTTGCAGTGTTAGTGTTAGATAAGTTGCGCAAGGTTATAGATTGGGAGGGGGGGGTAGAATGATTAGGATTAGTTAAAGACTATTTTTTGGGGGAGAGGGGAGGATTAGAATTATTATTTAGAATTAATAATTAATTCTCTAATAATTATTGTCTGCGGCGTGAGATGTGACATTACAGCATCTATTGATATGATTGGTTTTTCAAGGGAAATCTGTGACGTTAATGTAAACAGTGCGCTATTTATAGCCCAACGGAGACCAATACTGCATTTTCACCATATTATGCAACTTCCTCTGGAACCCAGCCATTTTTTATGACTTCATGATTTTTCTGCATGTGTATGCTTTTTTTGGCATAGTCCCCTAACTTTTTTATTTATTGAGTTATTTATTTCAAATTCGGAGGCAAGAAGAAATAGGTGCATGCTGGATAGGCCTATGGTTTGAAAGTTATTTCTTGTTGTTTAGTTATTTATGTCAGTGTTATGTTGTGGACAATGAACATCGACAGTGTGGACAAACGCACACAAAGAACTTACAGACAATGTCAAGGTTATCTGTAGGCCTAGCTGTAGAAAACACGGTTCCGCAAATTCCTCATCATCTTCAAAATCAATATCTCCCTCAACCCCCCATACATTGATCTACAGTACCTACAACACTAAAATAAAGCTTTTAAAAAACGTCTTAATCTGAATCATCATCCAAGAAGAATTCCTGAAAAATGGCGTAACTGAAGTTAATCGAAAATATGTATTCACTATGCAAAACTGAAATTCAACAGGTAACTGAAGTTAGTCTACACAGTTTGGTTTGCAAACGTGAAAAGGTCGAATAAATTACGACTGGGCTTAGGCCAATATTTCGCCACAAAATATCCAAGGACAATTACTCTAGTAATGAATTGTAACTATGTACTATGTGTGTCTATGGAGGAAAAAATAAAGGGGGGGGGGTAATGTTAAAATTATGGTAATTTCTTTTTCTAGTACACATGGACTCACCTTTTTCTGTAGTAAAAAGCACTGATCTGTTCTTTCCAGTAGACACCTATCTCATTGCTACTATTAATAACTCTACACATAATGTTACTATTGGAGTAGCCTATAATAATAATAGAGGCCTATAGGCCTACAAATTTTAAAAGAAACTCAAGGAATGTAAATAGAATTTAAACTGTTGCTTACCTACTGCTGAGCCGTGTCGTGACTTCACAAATCTTGTTTAATGTCTAATTGTTAGGCTGCTTTTGTTTAGTTTAAAAAAACCATGCTGGGCGTGCTCTAGCTTAGTCTGGAAGGAAGAATAATTAAGCCTAAGCTTAGGTCTTCTCAAGAGAGGGATGATTAGGGCGGTCCTATAATTAGGTACTTGGACATCTGGGATTAGCGTGTTTGGAAAATTCTGCTTACACTATAAATTTCTTGTGTCAGAGTTTATATTTAGTGATATCATATTTATTCATGTTTGAAACTAGATTTATTAAGTTCTTTAACCAATTTTCTTTTCATATATATAACTTTTAAGGGACCTGGACATGGCTGAAAACATCAATTATATTTTTAAAACATCAACATTTGTTTAAGCTATGCAAATTAGCCAACATTTTGAATATTAATTAGTTGTACTTGCATCTGAGAATCACAGCAATGTGATCAACAGGTGCAGTATGTCTTTGCGAATACAAAAATATATAGTTTCTGTGGTATTTTGTTATGTTTAATAGATATATAATTTATTTTCATTATAATTATGCAAATTAGCAGCAATTTTGAATATAAATTAGTTCTGTGTCCATCTGAATATTCCAGAAATGTGATCAACATAAGCGTCTTGTCTTCACGAACACAAAAATGTATAGTTTGTGTATTACATTATTGAAAATAACAAAGATAATTCGGAAATTATCAACTCAACTACATTTTGTGGTCACAAGTTTTATTTATATTTTCCTATATGTTTCATGTAAATTATTTTGATGTCAAATTAAGTAGAAAAAAAATCATAACTTTTTTTAGGGTTGGCGTACGTACATACTTGGTTGAGGTATCGTTGAATTGCAATTTTTAAGGGCTATCTAACTATATTATTTGTAATTATGTAGCACTATTTTGAAAATTGTGTCCAAGTACCTATAATGTAGGCATTAGCACAAAATTTTCTAAATGGGTGTACAGCGTTATAAATACCACAGTTAGATAGCCCTTGATAATTGCAATTCAGTGATGCCTCAACCAAGTCTGTACGTCAATTCTGAAAAAAGTTATGAATTTTTTGAATTAATTTTGCATCAAAATTATTTACATGGAACATATAAGGAAATAAAAGCTGATTGGTGCACAAAGTTGAGACCAAGAATTGTAGCCAAGCCAATAATTCATGACATATCTGAGTTATTAATGCTAAAAAATATATCAAATTATACATTTTTGCGTGCAGCAAGACAAGACGAATCTGGTGAGTACATTATGGTAATTTTCACATGCAATCAACGCTAATTAGCAATTAAAAATGGCGGTTAATTTGCATAATTATAAGATATTTTATATATAATAATTAAATATCTGAGTTATTAATGCTAAAAAATATATCAAATTATACATTTTTGCGTGCGGCAAGACAAGACAAATCTGGTGAGTACATTATGGTAATTTTCACATGCAATCAAAGCTAATTAATAGTAACTACAAATGTTTAAAGTTTTCTAAATTACACAAGTGTTGCATATTCACAATTACATTTATAGTGCTATTGTAAATTGACTGTTTTTCTAGATAAAAAAATATATACCGGTACTTATCTCGTATGGATATGGTTGTGATGAATTGTTGATCCCAAGGAACATTGATGAAAGTTATTAAATATAAGTAAACAGCTAAAAACGTAACAAGGTAACAAGACATTCAAACTACAAAAAAATAACGGGACATCTGGACTACAAAAACATAACAAGACCTCTGAACTACACAAAGGAAGCATCACCAACAATATAATCTACCAATAACTGAGTCACTGGTAATTCATACAATGATTGGGATTCAGGCTCACCGACCCTACGCCAGGCTAGACATACATAGTCTACAGCTTTCTTACGCACAGTCTTTGTCATAAATGACATGACTGTTTCGATGTAGCCAACATTCTCACGACTTCCATCCCAGAAATGATGCAGCATTGTATCTATGAGTGTAGGATCCTTGCTCACAAACATCTCTAACAAACCTAAATCTTCCTCACCTATCCTACTAAACATGGCTAACGAACATAAAGATAGCTTCTGTGCAATGATACTGTTAATAGATGCTTCTATCTGCTGTTTACAACCCTCATGCTGTTTCCTGGCAGAAGCTTTAGCTGTTGATTTCTGTCCCTGAGCTCTCAAACGTCTCACCTTGCGCCCTTCCTTGACAGAGAAAGCCATGACTTGCTCCCTCTCATCTTCAGGTAGTGACTCGAGCCACTCAAGTGTATCATTTTGTATACCCTTGATTTTCCCTTCAATGAAGCCAAGATTAGCGTTTGGAGCTCCACGCCACATAGCATCCAATGATGGATGATCCATCATCCCTAGAGTTCTCTCTGCCTGCATATTATGCATTGGAACACCAGCAGAATTTGCCAACATCTCTGCAGTTGGTTTAGAAAGAACTCCAGAGATATATGGTGCTAGCTGGATATTAAGCTTACAGATGAAGACATCTGCCAGATGTGAAACAACTTCTTTAAATTTGCATTCTATAGAGGTATCAATTGCACGTAATCTAAGAAGAGGTTCATAATAATGCAAAAAGGAAAACACAGTGAGTAATTATGCGTAATTAATATCAGATTATTTTATTGAAGGACTCCACGGTAAAAATAGGTCGGTGGAATAAAAAAAAACCGATTTTAATGGGAAGAAACTCTCACAATAGGCTGTTTGAATGTTTCTGATCTGATAGCTCACCAAATTAAGTGGAAATATATTATTATTACCTCACGGTTAATGTTTGGATATTATGTTACATAAAAATATAAATAATAACATGAATCGTCATGCATTTTTATGTTTTCAATAGTAAAGAGGGATAGGTACCACTCATGAAATGATGACGACGCGGAAGCTTTTTGCTTTCAAGTACGGCATATTTTGTGCACAGATAGTTCTTCTGCTGTAAACATCGGACGTCATGTTTGTAGTTTAGGCCTACACTTTATAGACCTGTTGCGTGTCTGCTGTTGCGGTAAGTGCTTGCAGGAAACAGTTAGGATTGTAACTGAACCCAAAAAAACGTTAAATTTTCAAAATGGGTTTACTTAAGTTTACTAGTTTAGTCACTAAACTTTAGTGTACAACAGTTTACTTGCAGCATTATAATAATAATTTAATAAATACTACCCACGACTATATTTAGGCCTCTTGAAATTTGTAATTCAGCGAAACATAACTTACTTAGCCAAGTCTGCAGACTAGGTAAATTCTAAGAATAATGCATTTTTAAATTTTAATGTTTTTTAATCGAAATTTAACGAAAAGATAATTTTCTGAGAACATATAAATTATAATAATAAATTAAATATTATGAACAGACTGGGTAAGAAAGTTGTGACCAAGAATTACAGCCCAGTGAACAATTTATGAAATATATTTTTATTAGTTATTTTCGTTTTTTTATAATATGTAGGCATTAGGACAAAATTCTCATTTTTACATCATTATAAATACCACAGTTAGATAGCCCTTGAAAATTGCAATCCAACGATACCAAGTCTTTACGTCAATTCTGAAAAAAGTTATGAATTTTTTTCGAATTAATTTTGGCCTCATGATAATTACATGGAACATATAAGGAAATATGAAATGACAGTTGGCGCATCTGCTGTTTCGTCCACCACTGTGACCTTTGCTCTGCTATCGAGGTGTTTTCTAACCTTTCCCAGGGTCACGTGATCAGAAGGTTCTCCAAGGTGTCGCATGATTGACATGAATGGCGGTCTCTGGTCGTAATGGTCACTTAAAAAGAAATTTATAGAAAAAAGGGGGGGGGGGGTTAGGAATAAAAAATAAAAGGAAAATATTAGATATTTTAGGGAGACTTGAGTAGTCTTTCTAAAACAAGAAAAAAAAAGAAAAAGGGGGGTTGAGGGGAGCTTGCCCCCCTCATGTGTGCTAAGTGAAAGAAAAACACAAGGCAGGTGGGGGGGGGGGGTAATAAAGAAAAAGGGGGGTTGAGGGGGCCAAGCCCCCCTCACGTACGCTAAGTGAAAGATAAACAATGCAGGTTGGGATGGGGGGGGAATTAGGGGTAGCCCCCCTCATGTATGCTAAGAGAACGAAAAATTGGTATGAGGGGGATTATTGCAAAAATTTCTTTTTTTGCGGCAATGCTGGGTTGCCATTACGGTGATTTTCGAGCCACCTGATCTGGTGTTTATTCATATCATCTGGAGCCTAAATGTTTGGAATAGCACGGCCGCACTAGTTTAGCGCATTCCTAAAATTTTCTGATGCGTTTTAGTGCATTTTATCATTATTTAGTGTTTATTTTGAGCTTATAAAAGACGTTATTGGTGCTTTTATGAGGGAATGAGTTGGCAACACTGGACAAGAATTTTTGGCGCACTTTGAAACAGGAGAAAAAATGACCGGAATGCTGTGAGATTTATGTTCGAAATAATTCAGGGAGTTTATCCGCCACAAAACGATGTATAAGATAAGGGGCCTTTTTTCCATTTCACACTGTTTACATATTTAGGCAGATGGCTACGGATTTCCGCTAGAAACTGTTGAAATCCGCCATGAAATCGATCAAATATTTTAAAAAAATGTCTTCCAAGAGAACATCGCTTGGCGGTCGGCGGGAACGTGACGTCACCGCACGCGGTATTTCATTGGATTTCTAGCAGAACTCCGTGACGTCATCTACCTAAATATGAAAACAGTGTGCTATTTATAGTACTGTGGTGGACGTAACAGCATTTCTACCTTGTTTTTGCGGCCCTGCCTTAGAACCAAACCACTAATTTATTAATATCAAAGTTATTTGCATTAAAAAATATAACAAATTATACATTCTCTTGTTCGGGAAGACAAGACGCACCTGTTCAGTACATTATGCTAACTTTCCGACGCAGCCAGAATTAATTAATAATTAAAAATGATGTATAATTAGCATAATTGCAATTGAATGTATCATATACATTTTTCACATTTATTAATTATTTAGGATGAAAAATATAACAAATTATACATTTTCTTGTTCGGAAAGACAAGACGTGCCTGTTGATAACATTCTTCTAATTTTCTGATGCAACCAGAGTTAATAAATAATTAACAATGGCGTCTAATTTGCATAATTACATTGTAATATTTAATATATATTTATTACATTTTTTAATTATTTAGGATAAAATATATGGCAAACTGTACATTTTTGTGTTTGTGAAGACAAGACGCACCTGTTTATTACATTATGCTAATTTTCGGACGCAGCCAGAATTAATTAATAATTAAAAATGACGTCTAATTAGCATAATTGCAATTGAATGTATCATATACATTTTTCACATTTATTAATTATTTAGGATAAAAATATAAGAAATGATACATTTTCTTGTTCGGTAAGACAAGACGCACCTGTTTATTACATTGTGTTAATTTTCCGATGCAACCAGAGCCAATTAATAATTAATAATAGTGTCTAATTAGCATAATTAAAATCTCTTCTATGCTTCCCTTTATGGCAACATGCATGTGGCTGGCAATCTGTCACCTCAGCCCTCTTTGTATCTGAAATATAATATTTTATTATTATTATTATTGGCATTTGGTACACATGTACATAAACAATTCTATGTCAAAGGTATGAATAAATTACCAGGTAGGTATGTGCACCAAATTTTCAAAATTTGCTTTTTGTTTTTCCTATTTTAGTGATACCTAATTAGCCCTATATAATTAAATACTTTATTACATTATTCTGTAGATAGGCTTATGTAGAAAATTGAGCAAATTTGATAATAAACAACAAGAGACAAAGATACCAAAAAGAGTGAGAACGTTTGGAAGATGCTGAAGTTGACGTCTGCATTGATTTGATTTATTAGGTCTATTGAAAGGAGAAAGCATCTCTCACATAAAAGTGAATTTTACGAAATATTCATGAGAGAATTATAAGCAATTGGACTTCATAAACAATATAAATAATATATATTTAATGTGAAATGTGTTTCTTGTATAATTATCAACATGAAACAGACTGATGTGACTAAGAAAACACTTCAGTCGTCATGGCGACGGACGCATGATAATACATAAGTACGCACACTCTGCATGGTCTTGTATCAATAATTTCAATTATTTTACATATAAATCTTAGATTTTTTACTAGTATCATTTAAAAATGAATTAAAGAAATTAAAAGAGGCAGGAATTGTAGTTGTTAAACGTCAATTTCTTTAAATAAGAGACATTTCAGAATTATCGACACGGCAGTAAAGAATAGCGGTAGACAAGATGGCGGCTGAGGAGCGCATGACCGATCTGCAGTGTGTTTTGTTTAAAATTCGATAATAATCACAGGCAACTTCCAAAAATAGTGAAATTTTGTATATAAAGAGAAAAATGGTTGTTACATTTGTTAGACATGGTTACAACATACTATTTTATTCAAACTAATAAATATACGTGTGCAAAGAGAAAAACACTTACCTAGGCTTATTTAATTGCTTGGTGAAAAATGTGCACAGCATATTTCCAATTTCTAGTTACGTAATCCGATGCACAAATGAATGAGAAAAATTAAACAGTTGTCTTTTTTAAGAAATAAGGTTGCGTCGATTTACCTAAAGACAATTGCTGTGGTCAGTGTTTCGCGTGATGCAAAAATCGATCATGGACGCTACCAAAACAAGGGAAGTAATTTAAGCCACATTCACTTTCACGTCCCCTTACGATTTCCTAATGCCTATAATATGCATGTACTATATTTTTGTGTTCAGAAACGAATTTGTTGATTACATTGTTCATTGTGCTAATTTTCAGGTGTGATTGGGGCTAATTAATATTGAAAATGACAACTAATTTGCATAATTAACTTTGCATTTAGCGTAGTCTAATTATTAACTATTTCATTTGTTTATGATAAAATATGCAACAAACTATACGGTGCAACTACAGATCAACTCTTCACTGTGACCTTTGTTATAGGTTCGAGGTATTTTCTAACCTTTGCAGTGTGATTGTAGAAGTTGTAAGTAAAATTAAAGTATTTTATTTGAAACGGAATAATAATTTGGCATTAACATTTAGATTAGGGAGGGGGGTAAAGGTTAGGATCAGTTATAAATTAAAAATATTAATTAGTTATAAAAGGTATAATTATAAATGTGGTTGATATCGTTTGCGTTGGGAGATGTGACGTCACGGCATCCATTTTGCTGCATCATGCAGCATTAATTTCATTGGTGTTACACAGAAATCTGTGATGTCGGATAGTTAAAAGTGTAAACATTGTGTATATGTTTATAGCACAGTGAAGAGTTCATCTGTAATTATATATACCAACTATACATATTTTTGTTTGGGACAGCAAGACAAATCTGTTGTACATTGTGCTAATTTTCATATGAAATTTGGGCTAATTAATATTCACAATGGTGACTAACTTGCATAATTAACATTTAGCATGCTCACGAGGAGTGCATTCAACAACAGTGTACACTAAATTAGCAGCGATCGAGTGTACAAGCTTCATACAGGCCCCATTGCTAGGTCCCCTGTAATCAATAAAAGAAGCCAAATTTTTAAAATTTTGGTTACCAGATTATTCGAAAACTGGCAAGTTATTCAATTGACTTCCATTTTTTTCTGCAAATTTAGTGGCCACGAATCTCAGTGAAATATCGAAATTTTCACAATCTCTTGACAATTTCAAACCATGATAGTGAATCAGATTTTATAGACTTTTGTTTTATCATATTTTCAATAGAATCATTATGGATTATTCTTCGGTTGATGAATTCTTGAGAAGTAAGTTGTTAATCACACTTAAAAATACCGGTACATTACACACGGTTTCGTATATTTTGACTTGAAACACAACTGTTTTGGAGCGATTCAGTTTTGGGCTAGGTCTAGCTTTAGAGAACAATTTTATGACAAATCTATAAGGTTTATTCATTTTTTCTCCAGTGAAACTATGATAATTTTACCATAAATACTGTCAAATTATGTATGTATTCACTGTTGCCACACCAGGAAATTTTTTAAAAGTTAAAAATTTTTATTACTTTTTTAGTTTTTTTGTTTTAATTTGTTTTTTGTGAAAACGTGTCTTTACGGCTTTCTCACATGTCTGGTACCACACACACACAAGCAAAATTTGTATCAATATATGCAGAATTCAATTCTTTATATGTACAAATATTATTTAAATATCTCTAACAAAAAAAAAGTTATTGTGTTTTCAAAACAACAACTCACTAATACGCAACATTTTCAAAAAAGAATCTGGCTGCAGAAGATAGAAATTACGTAATTATATACTAGCGTGCTTACGGCTAAAATTTGACTGAAGTCTAAATATTTCCATTATTTTCTATAAAATATCCTACAACCTATACATTTTTGTGTTTGGGATAACAAGATGAATCTGCGTATAATAGCAAAAAAAATAATTTAAAATAGCGGACAAGAATGCCGATAAAAATGGATTGACCATTTTCTAAAATTGCTTGCAAGACTGTGGAAGAACAATGCTCATTCAAATTTTATACATGTGTGAAAAAATGGTTTATGAACATTAAAATATATAATACGTTTCAGTAATCTATCAGCAAGACATTAATATATGAAATTATTTTACTTCAGCGTGTTTAAAGCAGCTTTGAAAGCATGTTATAAAAAAACTACGAAGTAATTCCACTGAAAACACAGACAAAAATGAACACAATGGTATCCTTCAACTGAAAAGTGTAACTTAGGCCTATGCAAATTTATTCTCCAACTTTTAAGAGTTAGTGAAGATGGAATAGAGGAGTGATGTTTTTGTTTTGTAGAGAAGACTCCTACTATAAAAATTACATATAGCTATGGTTTAGCGGTTGTCTTTCTGGTGTCTTTTTCTTTGTCCTTTTTTTTTCTTTTTGTAATTTAATTTATTTACTGATTTTTAACATTTAAAACC
Organism: Meghimatium bilineatum; assembly: GCA_034231615.1. Classification (NCBI taxonomy): domain Eukaryota; kingdom Metazoa; phylum Mollusca; class Gastropoda; order Stylommatophora; family Philomycidae; genus Meghimatium; species Meghimatium bilineatum. The sequence goes on along the minus strand of CM067322.1, from coordinate 68,360,854 downwards.
TGATATCCTAATATTCCTGGCTTTATACCAAATATTGCTTCCCTGAAATACCAATTTTTCTATATTTCGACTGCACAAAACAGTACCTCATATTAATTATTATTAATAAATTGAATTATGCATTTTTACCGATCTTGTGGGATTGCTGCTTCACAAAATGTCATATGCATGTCGATAATTTTGTTAGTATTTTAAACCAAAACGATGTGTTGAAAACATAATTTTTTGTGTGTTCAAAAACAGCTGAACAAGTTATTAGGTTTGTGTTTAATGATTCAGAGGATGGTGAATTAGATTTAGATGGTGGTTATTTTTAAAATGATATGAAATAGACTCAGATCTTGAGTAAATATTATTCATAAGTATAAATTATGACAGTAGTAGTATTGTTGGTTTATCATTGGGTCAGAAAAGTTAAGACCAAATTTTGGTGGGTATTGAACCACTTTTCTGTGCCTAAAGGAAGTGTCTACATGCTGGGAGGACTGGCACATCAAGTAAAAACACTGGAAAGCATAATGTCAGTCAATATTATGTAACAGAACATAATTTTATGTCTTATTTCTTTTAAAATAATTAAGATTGTTCCGGTATTTTTTGTGTGTATTTGTTACTGAGGCGCCTAGGGGAATGGATTTTAACGGCCAGGGTCAAAGGGTTAAATTATAATCTTGTTCAATGAAACCTATTTCTGTGTATTCTTCAGAATGTTTCTAAAATCGGATGTTGCATTGTCGTTTAACATGTTTATAACTCTCTTGCTTCAGCTTGTTATGGTAATACTTTTCTAGAAAACATTCCCCCCATTTTGTGCACATTCCTTATATCAATGCATTAAAAATATTTTTATTTCTTTTCTCTTCTAAGGCAATTCCTCAGTTCCAATTGATAATATAAAGTAATCTTTTAAAAAATTTAATATGCCTATTTCCAAGTTTCGCCCCTCAGATGAAATGTGTTGCTACTTCTTTGAAAATCCTGCAGTTCTTCTATGGTGAGCTATTTTTGTTTTTCAGTTTTGTTTCCCTCTAAAAAATTCCTCCATATCACCAGTAACCTCCAAGCCTATGTTTATGCTGGAAAATCAATACATGCGACACTGTCTCTTCTCAAACAAGACAGTCTGTGTTTGAATACCAATCAGTTTTTTCTTGGAAAAAATGTTTACGAGCTGATCGAGTACTGAAATATCACTGTACTTTACTTTTGTCTACTTGTGCCATGTAGTATATAGCCTCGATTGGTAATTGGCAGTGGCACTCTGAAAAGGACACTTTGGGATGCGTGATAGGCACTGATGTGGCAGAGTTGTTTGTGTGTTGCTGTTTACTCCATAATAATCATCACAGATATTCGTGTGATTTCTGACGGGAGCGTAGTTACGTTGTGCCACTGTTATGCACCTTGTAGACCTAGCACAGCCGATTTCAGCATGCCTTAACATTTCTAGTGGGCTACTAGTCTGCCTTCTTATCTGTCGCCAGGCTGCAAATGTGTACAGACTCTACGCCGAGATGGTTTGTCCTTTACATCTATTTTAAATGAAGTGTTCCACAGTCAGTGAACTTGTCTCATGTAATTAGACGTATTTTGCCCGTGTCCATCGGGTACTGAGCCTTTTCTCATCCTCGAGCCTGGTTCTGGTTTAGGAAGAACTCAACAAAAGAGTTGGGCCCAGACTCATTTGCCCTCTTAGCCAAGATGTCGTTTACCAATGTTGTGAACCTCTCGTCCAATTCTGAGTTTATACACATATTTAAGAGCGTCGGGGACAAGCATTTTGTTCTCAAGCTGAACATAGCTTACCTCCTTGGCTGGTTGTACCTGTGCTCATCGGGTACTGAACCTTTTCTCTCCGCAAACATGATTCCGATATAGGAAAATCTCGACAGTAGAGTTGGGCCCAGACTGGGATCACCGGTAACTGGAATTTTGTCTCATGCAAACAATACTTTAGTTCTGATTTCCTTGTAATGTTTTCCGTTCTCTTTTTTTCACATGACGCTGCCCTCTAGCACTGTGCTTCCCTCTCTGGCAGAGTCGTAAGATCTCAATCACTTCAGTTCACCTTCTCTTTAGTCTGTTTCTACTATCTTAAATTTTTCGGTTGTAAGTTCTGACAGCTGGAAATGTTGGGTTCATCCTTATGAAATAAGAAAACTATTTAATTCTTTGCTTTTCTGTAAATTTCATAACAAATCATATCCTCATATTCTTCTGATGTCTTCGCTTCTTATGCAGTCTCTTGTTTTATTTACTGCTTTTCTTAGATATCTCATTCAACACAAGTTAAGGTTTCTCTCATGTTCATTATTCAGTGTCCATTTCTGATACTTGTGACATTATGTTGGTATAAAGATAGTATTTAGAATAGTGACACTTATCTGCCATGCATGTCTTAAGAGGCGAGTAAGGTGGTTATAGGGGTGGAGTTGTCTATTCCATCCAGTAGAGGGTCAAAGTGACCCTGAAGTTGAATGTATCGGACTGATAGGTGCAGATATTGCAGTCAAGTTGTATATTGCAACCATGACAGAGTGCATTCTGTTTTCCAGACTACATCCTGCTAATCTGCAGGAGTTTAAGAATGAATACAGAAGGAGAAGATGTATTTATATAAATAATTTAGATTTGATGCTGATTTAATGTTAACAAATGATTATCACAGAGAAATTAATGTCAATGTAATATATTAGATGTTTAGACGGGCACAAAATCATTAAAGGGTTGACAATTTTGAGATTAATCATAGTCATAGTCAATAAATGTGCTTGAAAAGGCCAGTTACTTTTGTCAACTCTGCTGGCTACCATGCAGTGACATAACACCTATCATGTACACAGTTAGTAAATGTACAAATATATGAATGTGTATTTTGTTTTGATAATGCAAAGTAAGACAATCTACACTGTCAGCAGAGCTCTCTGCAAGTATAATTGATGTTTCTAGCATTATTTTATTTTTATGAGTGTTCCTAAAAATACTTTGCCCTTTGTTCAATGAATCCCCCATGAATAATTCATTTGTATGATGCAATTGCATATCTGTTTTCTTCATAATTCTTCAGTCAATCATCAAGTTATAGTCAGGTAGAAATTATTGATCACATCTTAAAAATGTATGCGTATGCATTTGGAGATAGACATGCAGGAAATAAATGTTTCTGAAAATCATTAGCGGGTGTACATATTATGATCTCCTAGATGAATTAATTTAACGAGGATACTCAAGGTTTTGTATACAACTGATGCGTTAAGTATATCTCTTAATACACAAAATATGAAACATGTGTTACATAGCATAATAATTATGTAGTACATAGGCCTATATATATATATTTATTCGCTAAATCCTTTATTGCCTTTCAGTGTCAGGGGTAGAAGAGTTCAGTGTCAGGGTTTCTGGAGATGGACCTCTGGTGTGCTGAATATATTGTGAAGTTTGTCGCCTCTTTTATTTCGGTGGTCCATCGTTTTCATAGTCGACCTCTATCTGTATACTGTATCTGTGTATAATAGCTTGCTGTGATATGCTGTCTGATAGTTGCTGATGTGTGCAAACAATTTGATCTGTGGTCTCTTAATAGAATCCAAGATTGGGATGGTGCAGGTTCTTTGTCTAATGCCCTCATTCTGTCTCTCAGCGATATTCCTAGAATTTTGTGTAAGCATGCGATTTCAACTGTCTTGTGCTGTCGTTGTCCATGTTTGTCATTGGTAGCACAGCGTTGGCATAATCATTTTGAATAGTGTTCTCTGCTGAAGATGGATGTATCGGGCCATTGGCACAAATAAAACAGCTACACAATGCATTTCCATTCTCTGGACTACATCCTGCTGGAAATCTAGTAGGAAGATGGTCCTGTTACAAGGGAGATCCAGTGGGAGTTTACGAATGAATGCTGAAGAAGAAGAAGAATAGTGTTCTTTTGGTGTTTAAATCTACATTTTTGTTTCTGAAGATTGATGCCTTTCCTTTTCCTATAATAGTGCCAATATGGAAAAGGAAAGGCAGCAAAAAGAGACTGTGACCAGTACAGGGGAATTTCCTTGTTAAGCCATGCAGGAAAATTACCTGGTATATACCAAAATAGTAGAGAAAAGACTAAGACCTGTAATAGAACAACAGCTTAGTAATACACAAATGGGTTTTAGAAGAAACAGAGGATGTACTGATGCAACATTTATTCTGAAACAGTTGGCAGAGAAGTCAATAGAATACAACCAAAACTTATACATATCCTTCATAGATCAAGAGAAAGCATTTGACTGAGTAAACAGAGAAAAACTGTGGGAAACATTAAAAATTTATGGATTATACCAACATTTAATTAACATTTGTAGAAGTCTCTATAACAACAGCAGCTGCACTGTAAGAACAGCAGCAGGCTACAAATAAGACTTTGTGATCAGTACAGGAGTAAAACAGGGATGTGTATTGTCCCCACTACTTTTTATTACATACATGGACCATAGAAAGAAACCAGCAAATTCTAATGAAACAAATGAACTGCTTTTTGCAGATGACCAGGTTTTTTCCACAACAGCATTAAAAACCTGCAAGACCACCTAAACATAATAGACACAACAGGCAAGCAGTTTGGAATGAAAATCAACATAGACAAAACAGAAGTAATGAATATCGCAAGAGAAAAGGAGAACATCAACATACAGATAAATAACTAAAACAAGTAGATGAATTCAAATATCTGGGCAGCACATTGAGATATGATAGTAAGCAAGAAGCAGAAATAAATGCAAGATGTAATAAGACCTGTCAGGTCATTGGCCAATTAACACCTTTACTAAGAAACAAAGATATTACACTAGAAACAAAGAAAGCGATATTCAACACCATTTTCTTACCAACATTGTGTTATCAGTGTCAAACTTGGACATTACATTCTAAAAAAATTCATAAGATTAACACCACTGAAATGAAATGTGTGAGACATATGATTGGAGTTAGCTTGAGAGACAAAATCAGGAATGAAGAACTAAGGAAACAATTAGGGATCAAGTCAACAATAGAATACATCCAGAAACAAGTTAAATGGTTTGCCACATAACCAGACAGAAAGAACAAAGTATTATCCAAAAACCCCTTAACAAACGATACGAAAACAGTGAACCTATTGGATGCCCTCGTAAAAGGTGGATAGATAGTGTATTAGAGACACTTGGAAATATAACAGTGGAAGAGGCAAATATAAGGACAAAAGACTCTGCATTCACTCTCCCCTCAACACCAAAAGGTACATGAGGACAGAAAGAAAAAGATTGATATCATTTGCCCTAGTGCTTGGTATGCTTTACTACATCTATTTTGTATTTCTTTTTTTTTAACTTGCTTTCTAAAATTATTTTGCAAAGAACAGTCGAGGTGCAAGGAGGAGAGGAGGACAGAGAAAATCCTGGATTGATAACATCAAGGAATGGTGTAGTGTAATTTGTCTACACTCTTCCAAATAACTGAGGATAAGTTGTTTCGAGAGATTTTTGTGCTCACGTATACAGTGTGGTACTCCTTCAACCCTGAAGAATTATGGGTCTTATTATCATTATTGCTGTATCAGCTGGAGATCCCCACAGAAAAGTTCTGCTCTGTTCACACGGCTCAAGCTCTAGCAATAGAACAAACTGCCCAAATGACATTTGATCCATCTCTGATTATCAGCTAGTAATCATATTTACAGATGCACTATATATTTTCATGCTCTCAATGGTGGTAAATGCTGACACCTGAGAAACAAATTAAACACCACAGAAAGCAGAGAGAGGAAAAGTTTACTTAATGGGTACCAACAAACGTTGATGTTTCTGAAAATGAAAGGTTGATTAAGGTGACCAAAAAAGGAAGAGAATGTGTGCAGGAGGATAAAAAAAAGTCATCAGCAAAGAAGAGCTATTAAAAACCATCAGAAGGGAAAGTATCCCAATATAAGAACCTACCATTAACTAGACTGGCAGAGACAGACATCTATGCTTCACCTGAGAACAGGACACAACAGACTAAATAAACACATATACAGGATGTGAGTATCTACTACACCACTGTGCTTCTGTGAAAGAGATAAACAGACCTCTGAACATATTCTGCAGAACTGTCCCCAGTAGAACAATTGAGATAGACATGTTAACAGCTTAACTTTGCAACTGTAGAAATATGGAATCATTGAACTCCAGACAACAGTAGAGTTTATTCAGAAGACTTGTTTGACAGTGTGGAACACACAGCAGACATAAAAAAATAATGAACAAGAGTAGTAGGTGAAAATAACTAAATAACTTGGCCTATGCTGAGATGTGCTGTCTTAAGAATGAAAAACTATGTTCAAGAACTAGTTACTTTGTGACAGAAAAAAATATAAAAAGACCTAAGCCTGAAAAACAAGGCTGAAGTTTTCTCAAAAGAAATGGGTTCAAATAGAATGCACCATCAAATTAAATGAGATGTGCTAAAATAATTGCTTTGGCTAAGTGGTAGAGTGGATAGTGGGTAATTTCATGATTCCATCTTGATTAATTATGCTTGCGACCTGAAAACTGATTATCCACATTGTACTGGTGATACAATTGGATGTATTATAAGTGCCTTAATCATTTAATAGTTGAACAGCAATATGCTGTACAGAATACACTTCTTTTATTATTATTATTATTAAAACAAGTGCATCTTTTTAAATATCTGTGAGCTCTGTTATCATTAGATAATATATGCATATCTAAAAGAAAAGAAATAACCCTGCAAAGGTAGAATCTGTGAAAATGATGGACATTTAAACACATTTTGCTCAAACTAGCTTTCTTGTCCTATCTTTAGCTGTTTTTCAGGATGTACTTGTTTGAGGTATCATTGAATTACAATTTTCTTCAAGGACTAACTATAGTATTTTAATTGATGTAGCACTATTTTGAAAATTTTGTCCAAGTACCTACTGGTACATAAATTATTGTATCGTTATTGTTTCTCATGAATGTATTAGATCGAAATGTTAACTTGTATTGTCCTTATTCTTTATTATTGTTAGTATTCAGAGCATTTTATTTGACTTATTGTAACACATATTTATAGTGTTGTAAATTGACAAGACTCTAAAACAGTTGTTTTCTTTGGACACAGATACATATCAGGAGAGCGCAGTTGCCATTGAGGAAAATGGCGTCAGCAAATGGAGATATTGTTTCTAAAGAATACCGCAAAGCCCAAATAGAAGAGTCACAGAAAACTGTCACAAGTTTCATGGGAATGTATTTAATTGTTTCCTTCATAGTTGCCTTTTCGTGGCTAATTGGATACTTTGACTTTTCGTTTCTCTGGGTGTTCATTAGCATTGCAGCACTTTTTATCATTTGGAAGGCAAAAATTGGAAAGATTATTGCTCAACATTTAAGCAATGAGGAAGCAACTCTGTACAGAAAAAGAGCATTTCGACAGAATGAAACTGCAGAGTGGTTCAATTTTTTGCTAAATAGATGGTGAGTGGTGAGAGTTGTCAGCATAATAATCTATATATTTGTATTACATTTTTATTTATTTTACTGTGAAATGTATATTGCTCTAAATTACCATCTGAACAGAACAAATCCAGCATATTATGTTTACCTAACAGTAGAGATTTCAATCAACCATATGAAACAGTGCAGCATGTCCTATCTGAGTTCATAGTTGGTTTGTAGAGAGACCATCATCATTGAACACAGGACGCATCAATAGATGCCTAATCTCCCCTGAATATATCAGCAATTACATGATGGCTGACAGTTCCAGTATATGCATAGGATAGTAATAAGTATACACTCTCCCTTTATAGAAGAGAGTGTCACAGCAGATGTGAGATAAAGACTCAAATTAATATATTAAAAAAATATGTTTACTCTGATACCAACAATACATTTAGTAAATATAGTAGATATAGTAAAATTAGATATAACAACATTTCAGCATTTAAGGTAGTCCCATAAGTGCTTACGTGTGTACAATTTTTGTTAATTCAGTTATCTCCACTTTGATTTTGGTAAATTACGTTGCTAATGACGCCACATTATGTAGAAGAAATTAAGATGGTGTCTGTGGTTTTACATAGTGCGGAAAGCATATTGATGCTAACATACAAACACAATGCGTACTAACAAACTGAAATATGAACTAACAAAAGAAGATCTGTAATTGTATTCAGTTTCACTGAGCCACATGTTATAGTTTTTAAGATATTATAATTCAAATTTTACTAACAGACTGCAACTTGTGTAACTCAAGGGTTCAATGTATGGTCCATATCTAATCTAATAGTGCGGAAACAAAAATCCCCTGTAAGACAGAGCATCCTTCATCTGCAATGATGAGATCTTGGCACATGTACAAGAACACTTTATCATGAATATATCCCTAGAGGACAGTTTCAATTATACAAACCAGTCTGGTACACAGTCCTGCAAATTCTCCACAAACATTGCCATGAGACACAGACAATTGGATTGTACATTATGACAATGTCCCTGCACACAGATGTGTCACAACAAACACATTTTTGACAAAACATTCCATTGCTGACACAATCTCCATACTCACCTGATCTTGCTCTGTGTGACTTTTGCTTATTTATACAACTTAAGAGAAAAATGCAGGGTTGCAGATTAAATGACATTAGGCATAGGTATTGGCGTCTTCACACACTGGACATATTCATAGGTGCTCAGATCTCTACTTCAGTAAATTTCTCAGAGTGTAGTGGCTTATAGTTCCTGTTCTGTTTTGGTTGAATGTTCTTTTTGACATTTTTGTGAGGTGTTACTCCATGTTGCACCTCAATTCATACATTCTCATATACCTACATGTTCATTGACCTCAAAATCCTCTGATCATGCACTCATAGAGCATTGAGTATATCTGCTCTGTCCATAGGGTGACCACATGTTAATTGAATCAAATGTCAGTTTCCCAACATGTGAAGAAATAGTGGATAGTATTCTCGGGACTGCCTCTGGAGAAGGCAGCATAATGCTATTTCGTGATGTTTAGGCATGTTCAACGTACTTTTTGTCAATGGACATGAGCATTATGAGTTTTAAATGTTCTCTGCTATTGTTAAAGGAATACTCATGGTTAAGAACATATGCCCAGCCAAGTGAATGGTTGGCTTGCCACATTGCCTGGTGGAAGCCAACATGAAGTGCTTGAGTCACCTCATTGTGACAGACCAACACTTTCAAAGTAGGAGACACTCTCCAAGTTTTGCACAAGAACACAGAGTTGGTATCTTCAGGGTGAAAGGGAAGTTTTGTGGACTCCATCCAATTTATAGGGTTTATATAATCTTTATATAATCATTGACAGAGCAAATGTGGTAGAGAGCACACTTGTTTCAACTCACAGATCAGCAAGCACTGAGACTCAACTGCTGTGTAGTAGTCAAACAGCACCTCATCCAAGAAGATGCAGACATCTCAATTCTGCTGATGAGCATATGACCATCTATCTGCACTATATAGAGAAGATACCATCAACCTTCTTGGTGGTGAACATCAAACAGAAATATAAACAGGACACTGCCTGCTTAACAATCATCAAAGCAGAATTGATCCCAAACAAACCAATAATGCAGATACTGCCTATACATTAGTGGAACACGAACTGATATCCTGACCTTCTCTACAAGATATAAGACATAACCTTTCTTCCAAAACACCCAAGCATTGAGAAAATTCTATACAGTTAAACTGAACAACTGAAAAGAGCAGCATAGTTCCATATTGTGACATTGAAGTCATCAAGAGCTGACACTCAAGGACTGGTGGATCAAAGATAAGACATGACTGGGGAGCATTTCCTTGAAACTAGGATCTCGGGTAATGAAAGGTTCAGTACTGGGGGGGGGGGGGGGGGGGGGGGGCTCAATAGGTGGCAGATTATCATGTCATAAGAGCATTATAGCATATTGAGGCCTGTAATAATTTTGTTGGGGGACAAATATCTCCTCTGAGTAGATGCAATGAACCCAAATCAAATTTGACTAATTTGCATTTTCCATCTCGAAACCATCTCTCAGATAAATTTAGTCTTAATATGCCAATGACAAATTCGGTAATCAATTCTTCTGGTGTGATGATATCCAGAGTTTTTTTGACATATAGGAAGACTTTCATGGATTTGGGAAGAGAACCTGAACCAAAGATGTGCAGAAACTGGATGTGCTGGTTAAGAAAGCACAGATTATTCAGCTTTGCCATTAACTGGAAGTATAGTATACTATCGGTCCGTTCTGGTGACTTTGTGTGCATGGTTTGAATGGCTTGATGAAATCGCATCTTTTTTTTTGAGATGCGGTTAGTCAAGTGCTGAAAAACGAGTGTTCAATAGTTGCTAGGCGATTTTGTGCCGTTGAACGGACTGGTTCAAATCCCGTTAGTCTCAAGAATTACTGAAAACATAAGACAAATGTGTATAAGATATAAAATAAACATGTGTGCATGTCCACAAGAATCATAACTTTCAATAGTGGAACAACAAAAACTTGCATGGTTTTAACATATATGCGACATGATTCCTTGCCAGAAACGATATTACAGGGAACAGTCGAAGATGAATGAAGCAGAGGAGGAAAAAGACAACATCAAGAACTGGACAGGTTGGAACTTTTCCTCATTCATTTGCTCATATCAATGAAGATAGAAACGTTGAAGGACTCCATATTTGCTTCACCCAATGTAGTACCCATATGACTGATAGGTTATGGACTTATGGATAGGTCCTATGTATGGTAAGACCAATAATACTAATTTTGAAAAGAGGAATCATCATTAACAATATACGCTGAAGACTTAACTTATAGATATATTTTAATATGTTCATTGAGTAAACTCAACGTTACTCTGAATATATAATGTAATCATTATTTAGAGTGGTAGCAGTTGTCTCTATCTGTAATACTGTTTTTAATTATGCAGGTGGGTTTTCTCATCAAATAATATTGAAGAGTTGGTGAAGAAACATTTTAATGAGCGTTTGTGGGATATACGGCCTAGTTTTGTTGGTGAGTATTACAATTCAATAGGCATAAAATATATGGAAAAAATGTGTTAAAGTAATTTTGTCCTTGTTTTAACTCTTTATCTCTGTACTTCAATTCCAGTCCTGTCGTAATATATTTAGAAGTCACTAAAAATAGGATAAATGAGTTTTGTATTGCTCTTGTGCAATTCTCAGGGATAGCAGATGGTCAAGACCATAAAATAACCTTCTCACTGTGCGTTCTGATAACAGGTATATTCAGAGCTTGTGCTAATCACCTCTAGATAGAAATAGATGAAGAACTCTGTGTGTTCATGCATCTAATGTATTATGATATATTTACACTATTTGGCTAAAAATTTCACATAAAAAATACTTCACATACAAAAATCATGCTGGTTAATTGAAAGTGAATGTAAACAAAACAATTGTAAAAATGGATAATTTGTTGGTTTGGCACTATGACTGGTAATTCTAAGTGGCAGTTACAGTGACATACCAGAGATAACAAGATAATTTCTGATATATCATGACTATTATTTAATCAGTATTATCAGTGCTTACAGTGAAGTCATTTCAAGACATAACAGCATCAAAGAAATTGTGTAATAGTACTTTAACTAGAATGTAAATAACCAAATGGTCAGAGGGTGTCCGACAAAGTGGATGGTGCCGCAGTAACCTAATGAACAAATAGTAACGCAAAATGAGGTAAACAGGTTACTAAAACACTTACCTAGCCTATTAATAAAAATATATTTTTAAAAAACATAATTACGTGGAGAATTGTCCTGTTTAGTTTTATTGTATGTTTTTTAAAAATATATTTTTATTAATAGGCTAGGTAAGTGTTTTAGTAACCTGTTTACCTCATTTTGCGTTAACTAGAATGTATAGTTGTAATTATCCCAAGCATCTATGCAATGCTGAAGAAAGCTAAACTAAGATGGGCTAGACATGATTTATGAATGTCTTATAAATAGACCCAAAACAACAGATATAGGGTGAACTCCTGATGGTAAAATGTTCAGTGGACAGAAGAAGCACTTAAAGGACACTAAAGTGTTTCTAACGAGCTTTAACATCAATGTCACTTTCAGGGAGTCTCTCATTCAGGATTGCTCAATGTGGCACAGTGACACCAGCAAAGGTGTTCACATAATTACGAAGCAGCAAATTATGGAAGAATATAGAAAATTGCTGCCTGAAAGAACAGAAAAAGAAGCATTCAAATGTCAAACTCTAACTATGTGTCCCAAAACTGTGGCCAGAGGTTAAATGTCAAATTTAGACTTTTCAGTAAGCTCTGCAAACACGAGACAGATATAACAATACAAGTCTGAGACTGTTATTATCATCGCCTGAGGTGGATGGCTATTATTATTACTACAGCTATAAAGACACTTTTCAAACATATCTGCCTCAGCATTACCAGCATTCATATATATATATATATATATATATATATATATATATATATATATATATATATATATATATATATATCATCACACCCATAATCCTTCAAGATCACAAGAACACCACTTTGGAAACATCAACACAAAAATCATGCCATGCCCAACTGTTCTCGGTTCTGTGAATGTGGAGAATCATTATCCTGTCCAGTCTTTAATATTATCAATCAATACTTTAGTTAGTTAGTCGAATCATCATGATTTATATCTCCCCTTATCTCCATTTGAGTGTATCCACCATTACATGAATACTGACAGTTCCAGTTCTATGTAGGTTGACAAACATTCTTCTAAGCCCGTAGTAGCGCTCATTTCTGTCAACACCAAGCTACTTTATTCTTGACATGGAAAAGGAATCATCAATCTCATTAATTTTGTTTGCACGTGTTGTTTCTTGTAAGGAGGTCAGCACGCCATCACGATCCATTGCTCTACAGCCAGACACGGTAGCGGTGTAAGTGAGCCAATCTGCTCTCTTCTTGTCTTGAACAGTCACAAAAATGAATATCACACATTCCAAATTTGACCTTTTGACTTTCTCGTCACATTTTGGATTGCTTAAAATGCAACCCATTTGTATTTTTCTTATCATATTATCGAGTCACTAGGAATACAGATATAAATTGCCCTCTGTGTACTCATCCAGTTCAATGCCTTGTTCACTGCCATAATCTCCATAATCCTTCTGCTTGTAGTATTAGCAAATGCACCATTCTGATCTTTGTTGGTATTCTCATCAGACTGAGCTGTAAAGACTCTCAAGCACTACCAACGTGTCTAACAACTGAACAATCCATGCATATAATTAAATCCCCTGCTCTGGAAATCTCGCTGATCAATCCTACACCTCAGACTCCACCACTATTTTCATTGTCTATTGATAGTAGTATCAATGCATGTGATGTCATCCTACATTCAAATTAGATTGAAAGTGTCTATTTATATGTGTTTATTTATGAAAAAATATTTGCTGCTTAAACTCGGTTGGGGGTCTGACAATCCACTGGCACATTTTACTATTCAGCATGAAGTATCACATCTTCCATCATGCACACTCTTTGTATGATGTCCTCCTCATACCCCATCCATGACTTTCCTATTTTTAGTCTATTACATTTAATTTTCTAAATTTCAGAATGCAGTGAGTGTTCTTTGTTACTGTTATTTGGAGGTAGGCTCATGCTCTGCATAACTATATTATGTGCTCTGTATTTGAACAGTAGAGTAAGAATTGTATAGTTCGTACTGATGTATCTCTAGAACACCCAAATACACATCACTTCATTCTGGATCTTATTCAATCTTTGAGTATGTGAATCCATATTATCATCCATACTTTCCTTTGTATCACTGTCACTCATTGGCCATCTATCTTTATCTGTATTTACTATAATTTGTGTTTGCACGACTTTGAAATATCTGTATCAAATTTGTATCCACAGACAGTTTAGAGCTGATTACATTTAATGTTGGTGAGCAGACACCAAACGTAAGAAATCTCAGAACATTTGAATGTTCTGAGGGTACCCCTGGCAGTCTTCAGCCTATATCATGGTTCAATGTCCATTGCCCACCAGCTGGACTAGACAAGCTATCATCATATCAGGTATTGGTTTTTATTCTCTATAGTGATTTTGTGTGTTTGTTCTTGTTTGAGATTTGTGATGGATGTGTGCATTTTATGTCATCCTACATTCAAATTAGACTGAAAGTGTCTATGTTTATATGTGTTTATTTACGAAAAATATTTGCTGCTTAAATTGTGAATTATTAACATGTAATTTAAAAGGATAGAATAAATTCCATAGTATGCATACTTGTCAAACTTATGAGGAAAAAATACTGTACCAAATAGAAATAAAAACCTATCAAAATCTGTACAGAAATAGAAATAAAACACCTGTAAAAATATGTATGCCAAAAATATATTAGAAATAAATTTGTCTTAGTTTTTGTCAATGAATTCATCTATCAATAGAGAGAAAGGTGTTTCTCTATATAGTTTAACAATATGCTGTATTCTGTTGCTGTGATGGCAGTCTTTATTAAAGTTGCTCATAACATACAGCTAATAACACCTTTCTATACAAAGTGGCATCTGACATTCCATACAACATACACATATTGGGGCATTAGCATTTGGAAGTTATATTGGTCAGTACACCTCCTCTATAACTTATATTTCCTAACTTGACAAGTTAAATGTCTTGGATTGACTGACATATTTTGGATTGACTGTCACATTTGGATTGGTTGACACATTTTCTTAACAAGAGAGTTAGAGCAAATAATGTAATACTTCAATGTGATTGTTTCAGGTTGTTGTGGAAGCTGACATAAGCATGATGTCTGATGACTTTAAGATGATCTTCAGGGGCCGTGTTGGTTCAGCCAGGTATATTTCAAGGGATTTAGCTTCTTATTATATTTCTTCCTACAATTTAGGAGTGTTCAGTGATGAATATTTATATCAATATATGGTAATACTGCAGAGTGAAAAGGAACAAAGATATGTAGAACACATGTTTTTGATGTTTCACTTTAACACAACAGACGGACTATCACTAAGACTAAGGGATTATGAGAAGTAAAAATAGAAATTACAATACACAAGATCCTGCATAATGGATGACAGATCTAGGTACCCTCTTGAAATAAATTTATTTTTGAATTTGGTACCCTCAAGCCTTTTGGACTTAACTCCAAATATTCATGTATTTACATTTGTGTGGGTGTGGTCCTTATTGTATTGCTATCCATGTTGCATTTTGTAATAATTTGTTATATCTGTTTAACTGTTATCATATTCCATCCAATTTTCAACAAAACCTGCTTCCATGACTACGTTTCCACATACATCGTCACCTTGAACTTTGTATTGTTTACATGTCAATAGTGCATCTAGTGCTTCTGTAGTGGTAATATTGTTTTTACTGTTTTCATTGTTTTTCATTATTTGTTTTATATATTCTTGAGAAAAATCTAATGGTTTGAAACGTTAAAAATGTCTTGTGTATTGTAATTTGTATGTTTTCTTGTTTACACCGCATAATCCCGAAGTTTTAGTGATAGTCCATGTGTTGTGTCCGTCAAGTGAAACATGAAAAACCTTTGTTCTGCGTAAGTAAAATTGAATATTTATAATTAGACTTACGTAAAACACAGGTTTATATATCGCTTCACTGAGACACGACAGACTATAGCTAAAACTAGTAGGCATTGATGTGCACACAAGAAATCATACAAATCACAATACACAAATCACATTCAACATTTCAACCAAAAGACCTTTATTAAGGCACAAACAAAACATCAAAAGATGCCGAATGGAAAAATTATCACAACATTCAACGGAAATATGGAAATGAGATGCTGGAAGGTCAGAAAGTACATAAAAAACGTAAATATATGTGGAAACGAAATGAACAAAAAGATGAGTAAATGATGGAACAAAAAGAATAAAAACAAAGACCAAACCAACCCAGTACTAGACATAAGAGTGGTTGGAATTGAGTCCAAAAGGCTTGAGTGTACCAAATTAAAAAATGAGACAATTTTCTAGAGTGTACCTAGATCTATCAGCGGTGCAAGATCTGATTTTCCACTGCAACTTTTCGTGATTGTCATATTGAATATTTATAATACATTAATTGCATGAAACACTAACAAATATAAAAAATGTAAAAAGCTTTGACATAGATTTGTTTTTAATGACCATATGCCTAGTATATATGGAGTTGGACAGAAGATCTATCCATTCATATATATATATGCAGTGACTTGAAACTAAAACCACTGCATTAGTATGAACCCATTTGTTCAGTATATTTTTCCATAAAATAAAATTACAGCAAACTATATCGTCAGGTATTGACTCTAAATTTTTTAAAGTATTGTCCTATTGTTGAAGTTGAGCTGTGACATCATCAATTTGTTCTTCTGAATATTACTACAATTAGGTTGAAAATACAGTGCATGCAAACTTAATGAATAAAATAGAAATTTTCAGATGATCTTCAGTGTAGGTATATTCCAAGTGATTTGGCAACATATTATATTGCAACCTACAAACCTATGTGGATGTCTATCGCTATGTTAATATGGATACATACAGCTGAGAAATGGTTAAGCATGCTTGGCTATGGTTAGCTTTTCAATTGGTGCATAGTACGGGGGCTAGTTCTCTCATTTGGATGGTCTACTCATGATATACTTACACACGTCCACCGTTAGTAAAAGTGGTAAAACACTGAGCATATTAGTTACCACGCCGAAGTTGAATGTGTCAGACTATTGACATAAGTAAAACGGTTTACAACAAATTATTATTTTTTTGGACTACATCCTGCTGGAAATCTAATAATCGTTGTTCTGCTACAAGAGAACACCAGCGGGATTTGAGAATGAATGCTGAAGAAGAAGAAATCATGAGATTTCTTTTCTTTTGACCTTGCAAACCTTGTATTTTCCATAGGTCTAAGCTATCACAAGTTGGGTATGTTGTTGGGCTGGTTCAAAAGTTTATGTCTCATATCTCCACCTCCTTATTTTATATTCAACTGTATTGTCCGTTGACATTTTCTTCATTAATTATGTGTATGTATTATGTCTGGTTCAGTGTAGTAACTGGAGCCTGGATTTCTAGTTTAGGGTGCAAAGAATAGGACCACTATCTTCTTTTCAGGCATATTGTAGGAGGTGACTAAGGAAAGTTGGGGAGAAGCTGACAACCTATCACCTGTAAAAAAAAAAGGTTGATGAAATGAAATATATCACAATTCCATTTAAGCCTCTATTTCTTTCACTACAATATAAAACATTTATTGCAGATATTGCTGACTGTTCATTGTTAAGACATGTTACTGTGATATCATAGACTGTTTATGTCGTACTCACATAAGGAAATACTTGTCATAGACCCTGGGAATCTCAGTAAATTATTGGTGTGCTGAGACCATATTAGTTGATTATGCACAACTCTTTGTGTCTCTATATTTGATCTGTTTAATATTTCTTATTTGTGGTACCAGTTTGTATATAGGTATAATTTATTGATACATGTTTTTAAAATTAAATTTAGTTTAGTTTTAGCAAACAATTTGACTGTGTTGAATGTTATAAGAAAGTTGCCATTCTGGCACACTATGCAAGCTCATATGTGCTCTAAATCCTGTCTCTTCATCTATGGACTTGTCAGGGGCCTGCTGATAATCTGCATTCATAACTCTTATCTTCAACTTTTCTTAAGTGGGACAATAATCATGAAGTCACTCAGTGTATGTGCACAAGATTAGTCCTGTAACACAACTCATATCATTGTCTATGGGTAAAAGACAAGGAGTAGTCCTGTAACACAAATTATAGCGTTGTCTGTGGGTAAAAGATACAGTAATCCAGCAACACAAATCATAGCAATGTCTGTTGGTAAAATACAGAATAGTCCAGTATGCTACATAGCATTATCACTCACTTTCCTCTTGGACATATTTGATTGCAAAAACATGATGTAGAACTACAGTGATGTATCTGATTCTATGGAAACCAAATTAGGACAGAAGGTGATAAAAATTAAATTGCATGATTTATTGGTAGATTGCACAGAATCATCCTTATGTGCCTTATCTGTGAACAGCATATCTGATGTGATCATGACACCTAGATATTTAAATAGATTAACTTGTTTAATGGTGTTCTTTTATTGTGATGATACTTTCAGAATTATTTCTCTCTTATATGACCATAGTTTTACTATTCAAGTTGAGACCCTTGTTTGTATATTCTTCCACCATATCAGTCATTTTCTAAATATATGTGTCACCTTTTTTCTGCTGATTTTGTACAAGAGACCCTACATAAGATTTGTTTTTGAGTGTTGCTTTTCATGTAGACTGCTTCACATTTTAGCCAGTTTTGTTTTACAGTATTGCAATATTTCTGATATTGTTCTTCATATGGTTATATTACTCTGTGTTTTCTGTCCTTTGATGTCATGTTTTTTGTCTCCATTAATTGTAAAATATAGTAGTGATTTATTAATTTATTACATCCCATTTTGTTTCCGCTACGATTTCTTTTCCTGGTATTGATTCTTTGAGGATTTCTGTATTCATCTGAACTTTTATTTTGGGTTATGGAATATTTATTCAGTGTTGTTCTATTATATTTATTCATTACTGTAATTGTATATTCATTCATTTTGTTGTAAAATTATATTTATTAATGTAATATTTTTATTTATTACTGTAATATATTTATTTATTATTTTGGTAGTATATCCTATTCATGGTGTAATCATAAACCTAGAATTTTTGGCTGTATTGACTTTATTTCTTATGCAAGATATATATATATATATATATATCTGTGTGTGTGCACACGTGTGGTTTTTGGGTTTTTTTTTTTCAGTCATTGATATGGTCAAGATGCAAAGTTGCCTGTGGCGAGATTCAAACCCGATTCCTTGGCCGTCACAAAAACATGATGTACTTTGCCATTAAAGGTAAAGTTATGTCCCATGGCAGCAACCTGCCGTCGGGGATGAAGATAACTCTTCATGTACTAAGCCACAGCAACTATTAGGTGGGGTGGCCAGTTCCCTTCCTTGCTGTCTTTACCTCCCTAACTCATGCATCAAATACTCATTTACAGCTGAGTCAACTGGAGGAGTGATAGTCACAAGCGAGAAATCACAACCCAGATTTTGTTGTTTCCGGACGTGGTTTCGAACCTGGCGCGCCGTAACCCAATGATAGAAAGCAAGCTCACTATCAATTAGGCTACCGCTCTCCCCTTTGCCACTACAGAGCCGGATTTATCTTTACTGTAATATATTTATGTATGAGTGAATTTCTTAGTGTTTCTTAGTGTAATGTATTTATGTATTACTGTAATATAATATTTATTACTGTAATGTATTTATGTATTTATAATATATTTATTTATTACTGTAATATTTTAAATCTCATTCATCTGTACTTGTTCAGTGTGTAAAAAAATAGGACCAGTATAGTCTTTCCAGGCATGTCATAGGAGGTGACTAAGGAAAGTTGGAGGAATTGACTGACAATTTATCACCTGTTAAAAAAATCATCATTGTCACATCTTGTCTCAATTTTTTAAATTTTTGTCTTTTATCAAATAATCCCCATGGATGACAAAGATATTCATGCTAATAGACATTGCACCTTTGTATTTTTGTGGCAGACTTCTAGATTATGAGAAATGTTAGATGTACCACCATTGTAGATTTATCAACAGACCTGACAGAATAATTATGAGATAGTTGGCCCAGAAGTTTATTCTGATATACTCACTCATACACTGGAATGCCTCCCGTCTGGAACTAAACATGCATCTACTCCCCAGTTCCTACAAATCAATGCCTTTGAGACCTTATATGAATCTGGGTATCACAACAAGTAAAGCATTACCAATATCTTGGACACATAGTCACAAATGATGGCAGATGTGAAACAGAAATTAAAAGGAGAATAGGAATAGCTAAAAGTACCTTCAATGACATGAGGAAAATATTAACATCTAAACACATTACAAACAAGGTAAAAATGAGAATTATAAAATGCTATATCTATTCTATATTAATGTATGGCTCAGAAACATGGACACTAAATAAACAATTAGAAGACAGAATTGATGCCTTTGAGATGTGGGTATATAGAAGAATAGGGAGAACATCATGGACAGAGAAGAAAGCAAATAAAGAGGTGCTAAAAACACTTAATATGAAGAAAGAATTACTAAGAGAAATAAAGATCAGGCAAATAAAATATTTTGGAAGAAATACAGAAAAAAAGTAAAATGGTTACCAAAGAATACCTACCTATCATTAGTGAAAAAATAATAGCTAACAATAAAACATAGAACAAGGACAATTTTCTACGTTACAATCCTATTGGAATCTTTTTCAAGAAACAAAAAAACTATAAAAAACACCAAATCGTAAATATATTAACCACTAAAATAACTTCATCCTGTCTCTCTTACCAATGTATTATTTGCTTATTCATTTGGTTACTGCTGCACTCTCCATTAGCCTCCGATATTTTGGTTATTTATAAAATATTTTGGACACATTAAAAGACATGACACCTTATTGAAGATCATCAATCAATCAATAAACCCGTAACCCTTCAGGGTCGTAGGGGTACCACATTGGATGCCTCAGCTCACAGAGTCCTCCAGTGAATTCTATCCTCAACGATGCGGATGATTGTGGAAATATCTTGCCCTGTCCATTCCTTGATGTTGTCTGTCGATGCCTTTATTTGCCCCCCTCTGCTTCTTCCACCCTCGGCAGTTCCCTGCAGTATTGTTTTTTACAAGGAATCGTGCCTGCATACATGTCCAAACCATATTGAAGATCTTACTTAAGGAGTCAAAGGGAAGCGAACAAGAGGTAGACAGAGATACAAGTGGGAGAGTAACATCACAAGATGGACAGGTTACAGTCTAGCAGAGTGTGCACTACCAAACCATAGAGGGGATGTTGGAGATCTGTTGCAGCCAACATTCGTTGCGGAGACTGCACTTGGTGATAATGATGGGTTAGAATGAGTGCATAACTTTCAGATAAATTCCAAATACACGCTGGAGTGCAAAAAGGATGTGTTCTATCTTTCCCTTGCTATTCATTACATATATCGATTGTATATGTAAAATTGCCAACACCAATAAAGAAGAGAACCTAAACAGCCCCTGAGTGAATGTCTTTTTGCAGATGATCAAGCAATAATATGAACATCAGAAGAATAGCTACAACAACATATAAATAGGCTCATGTTTATCATGAAGATAAACACAGAAGAAACTGATTTAACGTCAATTGCAAAAACAGAAAGAAACCCTACTATTTTCATTGATCACCAACAACTGACACAGGTGAAGGAATTCACTCATCAAATGGGAAAAATACCAAAGAAATCCAATATAGATACAACATATATACCAAATCATACGACAGTTGTCTCCTCTTTTAAAAAAACAAACATGTGAGCATTAACACCAAACTGCACTATATAAAATGATCATCGTACCATCACTACGCTATCAATGTCAAACGTGGACAGTTACAAAAAAGAGAAAACTTGTTACAACAGAAATTACTTGTCTGTGCAAAATTCTCAGAGTAAAACAAAAGACAATCAGAAATGAAAACATCAGAAGTCTATCAAACCCCATGCCAATCTTGGATTACATCAGATGACAACAAATTAAGTGGTTCTCACGTGCTTCAAGACTACCATCAATAATGCCCCTCAAAAAGCATTCCTATACAGACTTAGTGGATACAAAGCCATGGACAGACCATGCAAATGATGAATCACAGAAATAAATGAATTAATGAAAACAAACATATATGATGCACACAAAAAAGCTATCAAACTCTTCTACTCCTGATACTGCAAGGAATAAAGGGATATAACGCAAAAATAAAGAAAGTCATAGAGCCTATGGGGCATCCAGGATAAATAATTCTAGTCTGAGAAGGGAAGCTGAGGCTGCTACAGTTGCCCTCCAATGATTCCATTTACAAAAGTGGAAATCACATTTAACTCAGACTTGCTTCGAACATTTTGAATTAGTAGTACTTTTACGAGTGAATATGACATCTATAGTTGCTTCCATTCTGCTGGACATCATGTGGATCTACTGCTTTGGACTTTATTGCATCCAGAGCAACAAGAAAGCAGACAGGTTGAAATCTTAGCAACCCTATGTTAAGGTTAAACTTCTAACCAAGAGAAAAACAAACAAAAATTAGAAACAGGTAATGAAGCAAAACCAATTGAGGAATCACTGTATATCTTGTTTATATCTAATCTGATTGAAGATTTATGAATTCATAGCAGAATTTGCCTTTCTAAATATAAACATTTGTGGAAATATATTTTGTAATATTTCATTTAATCATGTAATCAATGCATAAAAGATTCATTAGTTTCATTTATTACTGTGTAATTCCCCTTTATGTTTGTTCATAATATATTATGGAATAATTAGAGGCTGTAGATCTATAATTTGTATTCATTTTTTTTATTGATAAGTAATTAAAAGACCAATAAATATATCCTATATGAACATATTATGCTTAATTTTCATATGATCTTGTTTAAATTAAATATTATTTTGATAATAAAGTGTAGTAACGGTCTCATTACTGTAAATTTTTTTTTCTAAATTTATGAATACAGTGAAAAAACAATTCATCAAAAAACAGATACTGGGCATTAAATTATTCATGAAATTTCTTTTTTACAGAAATGGATGTTAGATAAATTGATGAGGTTTGTTTTATTAGATTATGCTTATGCACTATGTCTCATCAACTAAAAGCATGCTGTGATCATGTTTGTGAATACATTCAACTTTTCACATCTGTTTCTAACATTCTTCATGTAGTGAATTTTCTGTACTTTTTTTCCTGACTAAACTAATGACAAATTTGTATAATGATAACTTAACTTACTGTCTACCCATTCGCATGATATTATTTAATGCTTCATTGTTGTTTTTCAATGTATTTCATCTAGAGATAAAGTTTTTTTGGTTCTAGAAAAACATCTGGAGCAAGGGTAATGAGATTTATTTGAAGTTCAAAATATGGGATAACATGTGTATTTTGTTTGATTATTGATAAGAAAATGTACATTTGTTTGTTCTTTGAGGGATAGATAACGGAAATACAGGGTGTCCATTTAGTGACATGGGACTGATTTTAATTGAAGTAAAAGCCAATGTCATTTTTATATCATGGTTCGAACTTCATTTGACTGTACTTCAGAATATCACTGCTATATGCAGATGTTTCAGTATTTGATCTCCTTCTTCTCCTTTGCGTTGCAGGCTTGTGAGTACATGTACGAAAAGATCAGATCACATAGGAAAACGATTTTAATTTTAATTTGTGATTTCAACGTCATTTTAATTTGTGTACTATGTCAAAACTACCCAAATTAAGACACACAATAGCAGTATATGTTGCAGGAGGAGAATACAAAAGTTTGAACAGCAATATTTTCACAACATAGTTATTAATTTGAAACCCTATATGTACCTACTTCAAATATATTTTCAATTTTACTACAAGCCATTGCGTTCTTACTGACAATTTTCTAATCCTGTCTGTGTTGTATAAGGAAATTCACATTGCTACACCGCGACCTCTAACTAACACATACAGAAAGAAATCATATATTCCATGCAAATAGTACTGAAACATTGAATTAGACTTCCATTTGTGGTCTCAAGAAATAAAACAGCTGTCACTTCGCGCCAAGTTTTGTAGACTTATATTTGGCTTTCATGGACCAAGAGAAAACTTTTGACAGAGTGGGTAGAGCACAACTATAGATAACACTACAGACATATGTAGTTCCCTAACATCTGATAAACCTATGTCAGAGCATATACGCCAATAGTCAAGAACAAGCACAGGTACATGCGATAATTTCCAAATTCACTCGGGAGTGAGATAGGGATGTGTACTATCCCCCCTATTGTTCATAACCTACATAGATCACATCTGCAAGGTAGCAAAGACAACAGAAGAAAACAATCTGAATGATAACTTAAATGAATTGCTGTTTGCAGATGACCAAGCACTAGTAGCATCATCAAAAGAACTATAGACAGATCACATCAAGCATGCCAAACCTTTAACATAAAGATAAATATAGAAAAGACCAAAGTAATGAAGATAGAAAGAAAAAACCATATATATGTATATATATATATATCTCTGTGTGTGCGTGTGTCTCTCTCTCTCTCTCAAACATGGACAAAGCCGAACATGGATAATGACAGCACAAGACAAACATAAATTTGTGATAGCTGAAATGGCATGCTTACACTGAATCCTAGGAATATCTCTAAGAGATAGAGTAAGGAATGAGGACATTAGACAGAGAACTGACACCACCCCAATCTTGGAATATATTAAGAGACAACAGATCAAATGGTTTGTACACATCAGCAGACTACCATCAGACAGTATACCACAGCAAGCTATGCTACACAGATACAGTGATGGCAAACCTAGAGGCCGACCACGAAAACGATGGGCCACCGTAATAAAAGAGGCAACAAATTTCACAATATACTCAGCACACATGAGGACAATCTCCAGAAAATTCATCTACCCCTGACGCTGAAAGGCAACAAATGGTTTAGCGGATAGATAGATAGATAGATAGATAATATATTTTCAAATTTGAAGTATTGTGTTTTTCTGTTATTGATTTAATGATACATTATATTAATTTTCATATATCTTGAAACTTATATTTTAACATAAAAAGGTATGTTAACAATGGACTCCATGGATGCTGACTAATTCCAAGGAAAAATACATGGGATAAAGATTTAACAATTTATTGTGTTAATATTGAGTTTCATGCATGCTGACTGATTCCAAGGAAAAATACATGGGATAAAGATTTAACAATTTATTGTGTTAATATTGAGTTTCATGCATGCTGATTCCAAGGAAAAATTCATGGGATACAGATTGAACAATTTGTTGTGCTAACATTGAGTTTTATGGATATTGACTGATTCTAAAGAAAATGAATGTAATCCTATGTTTGAACAATTTGTTGCTAATAATGTGGAAGTTAATGCATTTCTCATGAATTTTTAATCATTAACAGGTTTAATCATTTCTGAACTTTTATGGGTCTGTTGTGAACATCTGTTTTATCTGCTACAGCTACATATAAGACATGTATACATATCCAGCATAAACAGTTCCGTATGCTGTTACACAGTGTGATTCTGTTGCATGACAATGCTTGCCTGCATGTCTGGAATATTGTGCAGGAAACTTTAACACAGAAAAGTAGAAAGTTCTGCCACATCCAGCATCCAACATATACAGTCCCAATCTGTCGGAACTTCCATCTTTTTTAACCCTTAAAGAAAGTTCTAAAAGGATGATTATTCCACTCTGATTCAGATATTATGACTGGAATGACCAAATGGTTCATTGAGCAACATTACTCTGGTAGTCCATTTTTTAGTGTATGGTATCTGCAATCTTCCTAAGCAGTGGAAATGCATGTATCAGTTGCATACAGCAGCTTACTCCGATAACCTTAGGTGCATGTTTGTTTCCTAAAATGTGTTTAACATTTATGTCATGGATATATCAGCTCGGTGGTAGAGTGAATAGTGGAACCATTTTTGAGTAATTTTCTTAGTGATGAAGTTGTAGAAACTATAAATGAAGTTCTGTTGAATGACAGCACATTGTTTTGTGCTTTAACAATTCCAATATGTGACTCAAATATACTTTTATGGTTTACTTTGCAATAATAGCCATCCATTACACGCAAAGATGACAACAGTTTCAGACTTGTAATGAATGGTCCTTCTGGTGTGTGCAGAGTTGATTAAAAAGTCCACTTCAATTCTGGCATAGAACCCCCTGTCACATTTAAGACAAGTATGGTCAGAATTGGATATCTGTGTATTGTTATGTCCTTTCAGCATATCATTATCTGATGTCTTGGTGATATGAACATCTTTGTTGGTGTTGCTGGTTTTCTTAGTAAAGAGAATGTAAAATCTAAAGTTCTGTAAAATTAGTATATTTTGTTTTGTTGTCAGACAGTTATGAGCGAAAGGTTGATTGAGATAACCGCTAAAAAATTGAACGGACTACTCTTTGCAGACTACCAAGTACTAATAGCGACATCAGAAGAACAATTGCAAGAACATATGAACAGACTCCACACAACATGTCAAAAATTCAACATAAAGATTAATATTGAAAACACTGAAAGAAAGAAATATCACTATCTCCATCGATAATAAACACCTTAAACAGGTAAATGAGTTCACCTACTTAGGAAGCATTATATCGAGTGAGGGGAAAACCAGTAAAGAGATACAAAATAGATGCAACAAAACATACCAGATCCTAGGACAGATGACACGTATTTTCAAGAACAAAAATGTAAACATAGACACTAAAGTTACATTATACAAGATTATTATTATTCCATCACTGTACTACCAGTACCAAGCCTGGACAATGACAGCTCAAGACAAAAGAAAAATAGTGACAGCAGAAATGACGTCTACGAAGAATGCTTGGAGTGTCATTAAGGGATAGAATTAGAAACGATAACATCAGACAGATAACCAAAATAATACCAGTATTGGAACACATCAAAAGACAACAGATCAAGTGGTTTTCACATGCTTCCAGATTACCAACAGATATCATGCCACAAATGGCCACCCCACATAGACATCACGGCTATAAAGCCAGAGGCAGACCATGTAAAAGATGGATCACAGAAATTAAAGAAGCCACAGGAACAAGCTTACAAACAGCTCACAAGAAGGCCATCTCCAGAGAACTCTTCCACCCTTGACACCATACAGCAAACAAGTGCCACAGCATATAGATAGATAGATAGACAGTTCCTATATATATACTTAAAACTTATTTTATGTTGAACCTATCTTTCTTATCACCATATTGATCTTCTTACTCAATTCCCCCCATCCCCTCTTGATTGCATGCTTTATATGTTTTGCATTTTGAAAGAACTGCTTTCAAAGCATGATCTCCATAGCCTGTGCAGTGTCTCTGGTATATATGATGCACCATGTCAATAACTACAAAGACAAAAGTAAATAAATGAAATTTGTCAAATAGATATGCTTAGTACACATTTTATTAGTGCAATTTTCTTGCAGAGTAAGTGTGGGATTTGACATGGTGGTTGAAGATTTGCACTTAAATGGAACTGTTCAGGCAGTCATTTGTTTGTCCATGGATGTGCCTTTTCCTCACATGACTGGAGCTACAGTTTCTTTCAAAGAAAGGTATTTAATTTTTTATTTAGAGTTCCACTTTGTGTATTAGTTAATTCTCATATATAAGTGCATCCTTGTATAAGCTGAGTATGTTACTTTACTATAATAAAATTTACTTCCAAAGTCATGTCTGTATATAAGTCAAAGGTTCAATCACATATCACGTCCCTACCGCGTTCACAGTTTTTAAGTAATCTGTGCGGATCTTAATTTTGTACTAATTTGTGACGTAATTTTGCCCGTTCATTTCTATTAGTGAAATGGCTGCCATTTCAATGCTGAACTTGCCGTCTACTGATAAGGATGCAATATGTTTGCTGCAGTTGCAAGTTCTTCTGAATAAAAAGATGTGCATGCAGGGAAATGCTATGACAGTACTCTGCTACGCTAAGGGAAGGATTAGCTGGAAATTCAAAATTAAAAAAGCCAACAGTGGATTGGTGTTAAGGTCAATATGTGCCTGCATTTCTGAAGACTCACAGTCATGACAATATACTGATTCTGTTATGGTTGGACTCAGATGACTTCTGCAGAGTGGTGTGCATGTGAACTGCAAGAATGCAGTGGAATTTGTTTATACATGACGTGTGTGTGAAAAACATATCACAACTACCATGACAGCATATTGGAAGAGAATATTTGATTGTGGAGATTGATGAGATCCTACTCTCCAAGTGGAAGGTGAACACTGACAGAGTTTTTCCTCAGTAGTGGGCTGTTGGGGTCTGTGTCGTGAAAAAAGGAAGTCTTTCTGTTGCAGGTGAAAAATATATGTGATGGCACCCTACTGAGTTCAATTTTCGAGAATGTGGCACCTGGATCAACCATAAACTTGGACTGTTGGAGAGGCTACCAAATGACTGAGATTGAGAGAGATGGTTTTACTCACCTGACAGTGAATCAACAATATAATTTAGTTGATCCAGAAACCTTTAAGCAGATGTATAGAGTTGGGGGGGGGGGTGTTGTATAGAGTTTAGGAGGGTGTGTGGGTGTTAGGGTTTTGTTTGGGTCTAACCCTACCCCTAACGTCCATGATCATCCCTTTTCCTTCGATGCCCATACATGGCATTAAATTGTGGCATAATTTAATATCTGCTAAAATTAGCCATTATTTTTTCTTTCAACACTGTCTGCTAGTGATGTAATTCATTGGCGACACAAAAACTGAGTGCATTATAGCAAACTTGGAATGAAGCTGCGCATAATATCAAACTTTGTCCCGATTTTGAAAACAGTAGGTAAGCACATGATATGTGATTGTACCAAGTAAAATTTAAGAAAAACTATGTCAAAATATCTAGCTAACGCTTGAGTTTTTGGTTGAATGAAATGTTCCAAGTTGTGGAGGTGTGCAGCTCATTAAAAATAGAGCATGAAATTTAATACTTCATACACAAAATAGAAAACCGTTGACCTAAATAATGCTCTCTAGTCTCTCCTGAAAACTGATTGACACATGCAATTTTGTGAGCATCCAAACTGCCATTTGATCAACATGGACAGGAAAATTAATTTAGAGGGAAACAAGGTAACAGGATTACATGAACTGTGACACCCATTATTTTTATGGTATATATATATATATATATCCTGATATAACCAAAATGGACTATGTCTACTATTGATAGGGGTGTGTCTCACCATAAGAGACATTACATTGTTTATTTAAAAGAATAGTTTTTAAAATTTGCATTGATCCTTGATCATGAATGATCATAATGGCACTGGTGGTATTCACATAAATACTCAGCTTGCTAGTTCATCAGCCATCTAAGGGTGTATAAACTCAGTGTGCCAGTGATTGGTTGTGTGTTCTACCAATATTTCCAGAGAGGTAGCACTTTCTTCCTTCTCTCTTAGTCATTCCCTTTTCTATCATTCTCCGAAAATGAACACACTTTCTTTCATCCTCCTTTTCATCATTAAAAAAATTGTCAGTAATAATTAAAGGAAAATTTTTAGCTCTTAAAATTCCCACTAATTTCAGTTTATACTAACACTGGAAAAACATTTACCTTGCACAAAATAGGCAGAAAAACATTATTTTAGATTAAGTCATTCGTGACTAATTCCTGGGGACCCTGATCTCACTCTTGCAGACATTTGATGCCTGTCTGAAAAACTGTTTACTGTTTAAGCACAGACAAGACAAAATGGATTGAGTGGACAGCATACTCTGATGATTTACAACTTAGATTGACATTGAAAGTTCATAGAATTGGTGAAAGAATTATGTCTGGTTATTCCATTAGAAATATTCATCTAATCGTTCAAAATAATCTTTGAGAAGTGTGGTGATGATGATGATGTTATCAGTGAAGTGGAAGATGATGATATGCACCCAGATATTTCCATGAAAGAGGATGAATTCCATGAATGTTATAGGAAGATATAAGCTAATTCTAGTTTCAAAGTTTTTGAGTATTTCATGTTTTGACCTAAAAGCTTAAATGCAGAAGACACAAAATGTGTTACATTAACAAAAATAAGATGCTTCTGTCTTCATTTGTTTCCTTTGTTTTGTGTGGATTTCAGAACAATGCTTATCTAGCAATGCTGTTAAATCTTTGCTAACATACATCATATCTTTAATTTTTAGCTTTCTTTCTAATGATGTGTGCTTGTTGTCTCTTTTGTTCTCAATGTTTCTGAGATGTAGCCTACTGTAGGCCTACAATAATTTAAGTAAAGATTCTTAGTTTTGTAGCTGATGTTATTTCCATGTATTTGCAAATGGATTAAAATTGTCTTTTGTCCTTTTTGTGTTCTTATTGTGGTATTTTTGTTTATCCCTACATTAATGTGTTACTAAGATATGTTGATAATTCCACCTCATGTGGGAGTTGTTTCACATAGTGCCACCAGGTTTTAATCTATAGCCTTCATTATTATACGGTATTCAGAAAAGTATGTCCACTTGGAAAATTATTTATAGTTAAAATCCTGTTCAGCTGATTTTGATGAAAACTGAAACATGAAAAAGATGTTATAAAAACATTTTATGGACATTTTTATACATAATTAGTACAACTAATTATTTATATCTGGTTAAAGTGTCATCAAAAGGCAATATTTTAGCAAGCATACCTCTTTAATTTAATACCTCTTTGGTTGTAAAACAGCTAAAAACATATTTTTATATATAAATTATTTGAATATTTAGACCAGATGTGACATTCAACATTCGTCTGCTTAAAGCATTAAGCTTGATGGAAATACCACTGCTGAAATCCTGGATACACAATAATGTTATGGAGGGGCTAACCAAAGGTATTTTCAGTTTGGTAATATTATCAGGAGTTTCTTATATTCATGAAATATTATAATTATCATGATGGTATTATAACTTGCTATAATGTAATGTAAAGTTAACCCATAGCATTTATTAACGCCATACAGGTGTGAGCTGATAGCAATTTCACATTTCAGTGGCTCTGCTATATTATTATGGTAGCTATTTCCTCTCCCTCTACTTTCCGGATTAATTCAGTACCAAATTGAGGCTGGGTCGACTCAGGAGACATTGCAATCTGGAAACATTTCCACTTCAACTGGGGAAGGAGCTTAGAACTACTCATATGCATGCAAAGCCAGTGAGCTAACCACTGCGCTATGCTGCCCCCCAGTTATTATAGCTGCTGTAATAACTTTGAATATCATTGTATAAAAAAAAATTAGCTCAAATACAACCACATAGATTTCTAAGATTTCAGTCAGTGGAGCTGTATGATTATTTCTGTAAAGATGCTTAAAGATATAGTATCCATAGAATTTCAAACTAAAAGAGAACACTGAAAAACTTGAATATAATTAGTAAGTTATTTTCATATTGGAACCAATTTTTGAAATTTTGGTGCATTCTCCCAAAATAACATTTGACTTTAAAAATGTATCTACATCAGTTTACATAGAATAAGCTTGAGACTAACGGGAATTGAACCAATCCGTTCAACGGCACCAAATCGCCTAGCAACTATTACACACTCGTTCTTCCGTACTTGACTAACCGCATCTCCAAAAAAAGATGCAATTTCGTCAAGACATTCAAAGCGTGCACTCAAAGTCACCCGAACGGACCAATCGAAACAAGGACTATTACAACAACAACAACAAACATCCTGTACAGGTATTGAAATATCCTCAGTAACAACAAACATATAAAATTTAATATCCGTATTATATGCTAGGCGAATTGTCCTCTGGCTTCCTACTTAAAAAATTTACTTGTATAGAATAAGCCGTGGTTTTGTTTTTCAAAACAATATGAGTACTTGTAGTATGCATATGTCATTATTTTCTGTGTAATACTGCTACGAACTGTAAACACATCTGCTAATTCTAATAATAACCCATCATCGTCAAATGCAACAAACTATTGCAAAGTGTTAAAATTAAAGAGAAACTCTTGCATTATGTTCATGGTTTTTTAAAAAATTAAATGCCTTCTGTCATATTAATGAGCCTGGTATTCCTGGAATAATTTGCTGTCTAAATATGCGCACTACACAAAACATAAGAAAGACAGCATGGAAAAATATTTCACCTTCTGCACTTTGCCAACACTTATGCAATAGAAATTCATGTACACACATTTTAAAATCATGTGTTATTTTAGGAACACATTATGGAGTTTCTGCTAGTTTATAATAAAGCTATATTATTTGGGTCACTTTGCCCTGCATTCAATTTAGGAAGTTGTTATAAGTAATGCATGGCAACATTATCTGCTTGTGAAACAGAAATACTTCATACATTGTTTATATTGAACCATCTTTATTACAGTTTAATTGCTAAAATAAGAAAATGAAGTGTATTTTTATGTCAGAGTGAACTCATAAATGATTTTCATGTGCTATTTTGCGCAAGATTTAGAATACTTAGCAGGAATCATAAAATGCATTGAAAGACTGGAACAAAATATTGAGTTGTCTTTCAGTCTTGGAGGATTCAAATACCACATATTTTATGTAACTGGCAAAAATAAGAAGCTGATTCTTGATTTTGAACAGCATCATGCCACTGGGATTGCAATTCATAAGTGCAATACTAGCTAGTCAATCAGCCATCTAAGAGAATTATAACCTCAGTGTCCTAGTCAGCTATTGGTTCTGGGTACTTCTGATCTTTCTAGATGTGATGTACTTTCTTCCCTCTCACCAGGTCACTCTCATATCTAGAATTCTCTAAACCTGTACATTGTTTCTGTCAACCTCTTCTCATCATTTTGTAGTGTATTCATGACTGCTCTAATTAATTTAACCATGTCTCTTCTCATCACTATGCCATCCACTATAACTTTATCCTCCATTGCATCAGCTCATTGCATCATCAAAAATTAAATGTCAAGTTTAGCAATATAGGTCTATTACCAGGTGACTATCCAGCAATATAGGCATATCATAAACTCCTCTGATCGACTAAGCTGTAAATGAGTACCTGATAATGAGTTATGGAAGGTAAAGACAACAAGGAAGGGAACTGGCCATCCCACCTAATAGTTTAGTACATAAAGAGTTATCTTCATCCCAGACAGCAGGTTGTTGCCATGGGACCTACCATTACCATCTATCAGGTGACAGATTAATTCAAACCTCAAAAATCATGATTTTATTGCCTCTATACTTCTGATTTTGTTAATAATAACACACAGTAACATTGAATCTATTTCTGAAATGAAAAATGACATTACTCTTTTTCAGCTATGGTGGATCCAGCTAGTGTAGATATACAGATAAAGAAAGTTGGTCCAACACTTATGGGACAAAATACCTCAAAGAAAACTAAAGGTAGTGATATTTAAATAATATTTTTCAATGTCTGTGCCATTCAATAGTTCTCACTCAATAGTTCAGTGGTCACTCAGTAGGCACTCAATAGTTCATATTAGAGACATATTTGAAGAATGTACTCTGCAGTCTGAGGTGTCTCTGTACATGGCTGTGTAGCAGTATAAAACTTTGTATTCATGTGGCTGCTGTGTTGGGTTGACCTGTTCTCAGTCATAGAATTAAAACTTTAATGAAAACTTGTTCTGGTCTATTTACAATGTGTTAGTTATCGTGTGTTGGTTGCTTTCTGGTTTCTCAGATCTTTTGTTTCTTCTCATCATAAATTATGAGCACATCTGGTTAGTCATCAGCAGAACCCTCCTTTGATAACCAATTTGCTTTCTTATTTCCAGTTATTCCACAGTGTGATGTATTCATTGCATGCTACTTTGCGATGTCTACTTTCCTTCTATTATGGTTCCTTAAATTGTCCTATCATATACATGTGTTTTTATTACCACATATGAAATATATCCAGTGAATATCATTGCACACTCTCTCATGAAATTAATCTTATATCATTATCAGCTATCTATGTGACATGTCCTTTACAGATACTGTCACTCTGTTAGCCTCTTGGTCTATGCAAGTTCTCCAACCTCTTCATTTTCTAAAGGTCTGCGATATCCTGTGTTAATTGGTCTACCTTTTGTTCTCTTTCCTGGGACTTTTCCCTCCATGATTAATCTTTTTAAACAACTGTGTCTCTTTATATGTCTGAAAGGTTCAATCACATAACATGTGTCTACCTACTATATGAAATGTAGGTAAAGTTTGATATTATGCACAGCTTCATTCCAAGTTTGGTATAGTGCATGCAGTTTTCGTGTTGTCAATGAAATTATGTCACTAGCAGACCATGTAGACAGAAAAACAAAATGGCTAATTTTAGCAGAGATTAAATTATGCCACGATTTAATGTCACGGATGCGCATCAGAGGAGAAGGGATGATCGTAGATATTAGGTACTGCTGCCGGATTAAGTAATCTGCATGCTAAGCACTGGTAGCTGTCATCCAAGGAAGGTGGGGCTCTCTGTGTGTAGTGTGCAAATCGATGCATCCGGCAGAAGATCAATGTATCTAGCGACTGTAAAATGCATAGAGTTAGACCTAATCATAACACCCCTCCTCCCCCCAACTCTATACATATCTATATCAAGGGAGACAGAAGCTGTGTTCTTCCTATTTTTATTGATAAGGCGGCCATTTCGCTAATAGAAATGAACTGACAGAGTGACATCACAAACTACTAAACTATTGCATTTTGCCAATGACATCACAAACTAGTTGTTCTTATCAATTACTCATGACCTGTAGTTATGAGTTCATCTATTTTTATATGCATAAATTTTGTCTTTTTTGTATTGAGAAAAAGATTTTGTGTCTTATATCACGACTTTAACTGACATAATCATCTGTTCTAAACCTGTGGGGCTCCTTGAGTGGTGTCATATGCTTACCAAATACAGGTATAGGGATGTCCTCTGATATGAAGGGGTTGAAACTCTTCATAATATGTATCATCTAGTACATTTTGCATGATGTTTTCTGTGTATATGTTGAACAAGTGTAGTGAGAGGACTCATCCCCGTCTGAATTCTGTTTGGACCTCAAACCAGTCAGATGTTTCTTTCTAGTGGCGAACAGTGACCTAGTTGCTCCTGATAAAGTGATAAAGCATTAAAAAAAATTTAATGAACGATATGAGATGGCACAGGAAGCTCAATCTTTTCATTTATGTTCCATAATTCCTAGTGGTGTGTTATGCAGTCATAGCCTATGAATCATCATCATCATGTGACATATTCTTTCCAGAATGTGGTCTTTCTTAAGGATTTTCTAAACACTCTGCGATTCTGGGCGAGTTGACCTCCTGCAGCTAGAGTCTATGACTAGTAGTCTGTGAAACGGGTGTATTTGCGTATTTGTGGTAATCATGAATTTCTTGGTATTGTATATGTCTCAGTAGTTTGCTATTCCTTTCTGAGCCAGTTCTGGTCGCTTATTAGTTACCGTTCTTGATGCGCTCTCAGCCCAATGCGGGGCCTTTCCAATTCCTTCTTTAAAAACCATTGTCAATAATATGATCTTCTGCCTTCTTCCCAAGCAGTTGTGTGTATAGTAGAGGAGGATGCCCCTTGCTGAGTAGCTTCACATAGTTCAACCGATAGTTTAGGGTTGTGGCGCTGCTGTACACAAGTAGACATGTGGAGTCATACGGGAGCTAGACGGAAATAAGGGAATCAAATAGGATCCTGGCTTTCCCAAGGGGATTTCGCTGCCACTCACCATGAGGTACTATCCCTTACACACGCTTTTCCTACACACCCCCCCTCCCCCTATCATTATCATACTGATATAAATTGAGATAAAAATACTTTTTCTTTATTAACATAATGTTTCTTCTAATCACAGCTCAAGGAGTTTTAACTGTTCATATCAAGGGCTACCCACCAAGGGATGGAAGTAAGTAGCAGTTATATTTGGTGTTGTCTTGACTACTATGTATTTTGTGAATTGATATACAATTTCAATCTCATTTGCACAGTAAATATGCTGATTAGATAAATAAGTAAATCACAGAAGTCAGATCAATCTGACCATTGATGCAAATAAAAGGGTGATACAATGCATATCAATTATCTTAGCTATGTCTTCTTGGAAATCTAGTAGGACCACTGTTATAAAAAAACGGGGGTGTATTTATGGTGGTATGAATTGGTCTATGGTCACTTTCAACTTCCAGTATCAAGTATTTCTAGAGAGCAAGAGTCTATTATATCTGATGAACAGATAAAGTTAGGTCGACTGAGAGATAAATGGCTCCTATGCAGAAATGTTGGTACAGACATGTTGTTACATCCTGAAGGACTGATAGGTTCACTGTGCTCATTCTCCGCCACCAAATGCTTACTGATTATGCCGAACTTCTCTATGGTTGCAGGCATTAAGCAAATGTTCAAGGCAAAATGCTTATAGGTGTCAAATACCTGTAATTAGTCGTATTTTGTACATTTTTTTTGCAAGGTTTGAATCTTTATGCCCATACAATACATTTTATGTTTTTTTAAAGTGAATTTCTGTAGTTTTGTAAATTTTGTTTTTTTCTATTCAATTTAGTGGCAACACTGATTTACTGCCATTTTTATTTATTATTAATGGCAAAACTGATGTTTATGGTATTTATATATTTTAGTGTTACAGTGATTTATGCAGATTTAATTTAATTTTTTGACAGTAGTTTTTATATTATAAACACACTGAATATTCCAGAGTGTTGGTTACTAAACACAATAACAAAAAGAAAACTATGCCTGTTTGGTCATATAAAGAGACATAACTGTTTAGAAAGACAAATAATGGAGGGAAGAGTACCTGGGTTAGAGGAGAAGGGGCAGACCAAGAAGACGATGGACTGACGACATTAAAGATAACATGAATACATCGCTAGAAAATGCAAGCCACATCGCCCAAGACAGAGAGAGGTTCAGAGAGTTCATTAGGAAGACAACGTTCTGGAAGGAATACGTCACATGACAGTTTTTAACATTTATTTTAGTGGCAACACTGTTTTTAAACGCATTACCCGTGCTTTCATTATTACCTGTGCTGTAATTGTTAAGTTATCTTTATACCAAACTTAGGAAATTAATTTTGTCCACATGCATTGATAGCGTAAGTACATGTATCTGTAGACCTATGCATCGTATATATAGTAAGTTTTTGTTTGCCTCATAGGTAGTTAAGGCCTAAAGTTAAATAATAAAATATGTTGGCCTATAGCTTCTTCTTCTTCTGCGTTTGTTCTCAAACTCCTGCAGATTAGCAGGATGTAATCCAGAGAACGGAATGCGTTGTGTCGTGGTTTACAGCATTGCTGCGATATCTGCGCCTTTCAGCCTGATACATCTGACTTCAGCATGGCTTTGGGTCACTGACCGTATATGGGATGGGACAGCCAACTCCATCCCATAACCTCCTTAGTCGCCTTTTACGACATGCATGGAAGGTAAACAGTGTTGCTATTCTTTGCTCTCCTTTCGAGTCCTGGCAACACACAGACTATAGCTGAAATCCGATATTTTAATAATAATTCTTATGGCATAGAGTTGATAGAGGCACAGAAAACCTGCTGCCGGAAAAGATAGAACAACAAATACAACATTTTGTGTTTTTTCTCTCATATGATGCTGGTAATAAAGTATAAAGCATCAAGCTTTATTTACAACATATAGAAATATTATATCTATGATGAAATATACATTATCCAATATTAGGTCCGACTCTGTGGTGGAGGGGTACAGAGAGTGTCAGTGTTAGCCAAGGTACCGAGTTCGATTCTCACCACAGACAAACTACTGAACATATTTATAATTGCCTAGAAAATCACTACAGCCAAAAAATACTGGGTTAATGGTTATGTCCTGAATAGGATATACAACTAAATCAAATTTGTGTATTTATTGCCAGTCTGTAACAAAAACATATGCTAAAGAAGTTGGAGATGTTTGGTGTTATTCCGCCATGATGTTTATTTACACTGAGCACCAAGTAAAGGGTAAAGGTAGGCAAACACACACCCAGACCCAGCGATTTTTCGCTTAGAAGACTTTTGAGGGGTTGGGGAAGGTAAACTTCTCGAGGTAAAGACCTCGACGTTCTGTGAGCATTTTCTTTATTCTGTAAGGTTTTTTTGAAGTTCTCATACAGTTTTAGTCTCATTTGGTTCACAGGTATTAAGTCACTGAGCCTTCATGATGTGCCTCAACCATAGGAAAACAGTGTACCTAGTTTCCCAGGGTTCTCTCCAGGTTTCTCTCTAGCTAGTTTCTCTCCAGGGTTGCACAGTGCATCTCTTGCTCTCTTCCAACCACATGCATATACATATAACAAAGCATAAAACACACATACACACATACAATAACAAGGAAAGAATGAAAAGCATAATTATATAGATGACATTCTAAGAAGCTTCCAATCGAAGAAAGCCTCAATGTACAGGCATGTCAATTGGTAAGATCTACAGTCATTTTGCATGCGGATGATTTCTGCTATGTATTAAGTAAGTTGGATGAAACAAATTTTAAACCTCCAAAAAAAAAACAACCTAAATTACTAGGATTAAATCCACAACGTGATGATTGAGAGACCAGTGTCTAAACTGTTTTACCATAAGCTTAAGAAAATCATAAACTATAGTGGACATAATCTCATTTGCCCTGAGAATCTGGTTTATTTTAAAATATCAATGCTAAGTGTGATAATACTTACTAAAGGGCAGATTCAAATTTCATATTATATATATTTGTTTATTATATTACTAATTGATATATTGTATTTCGTGATATATATCAAGCTGCTGAGGACATTAGGTACACAGTTCTGAACATTGGTAATCGCAAACGTCAAACACATGAAGTACCTGCAACTGTTGAATGGGAAGATGTTTGTTCATTTTTCATTTATAATCTGGCCACAGAGAAGGTGACAATCTTTTCTTATTATTACCATTTTGTAAATCCATAGCAGAATGTTCATTACTCATTATAATCTGAGCACAGAGAAGGTGACATTAAAAAAAAATTGTACCACATTTCATAAATTCAATTTTTATTTATTTTTTCTTCATCATTTAATAATCTGCCAAGAAAAAGGTGACAAAATGTGTTTATTATTACTTTAGTGTTTAGTATCGCACTCCCTCAGGAATTCTGGAATTGATTCTACTAAATTTCCAGCAGGATATTTAGTCCAGAGAATAGATATTCATTGTGTTGCTGTTTTATTTGTGCCAATGGCCCTACATATCATATTTCAACAGTAACATTTATAAACTCATAATAAAAAAAGTTGTTTACCCACAAATTTTCCTATTGGGCAGAGCAGGGATAATCTTATAGGCAGTGAAAATAAAAACCACTATCCCATAGTAGTCAACATGACGTGTACAGGTTTCATTTAAAATTGTGCATACAACAAAATGAAAATAAATCTAGTCATTATCATGATTTGAACCAAAACTGTAAATTGATGAGTCATCTATACTAACAAATAGATCACAGTACCATATAAATAACACTAAAAAGTAATCATGAGATGTCCTCACAAGACAAAGAATCAAATAAATGTATGCATTAGATTCACAGTACCTTACATTTCCATTCTATTTCAGATCAGAATAAAGAGCAAGTGCATGCGCTTAATCACTAGCACTACTTTAGAGCAGAATGAGATCAATTTGTCATCATTTCCATTGCAAGTCAGGCCTGTGTAAGTTTGATATTGTACTTTGTTATGATTGTTTTAAGCTGATGCTTAAGTTATCAGGGTAGTAATTTTTTTTCATATCTGGGTGACATCTTATGCATATTATATGCATGTTTACTTTTCTAAATATAATAACTTTTCTGAAACAGAACTTATCAAAGCAGCAGCAGAGGGCGGAAAAAATGGCTGCACAGACTTTTCAATGTAATATGGAAGAAACAAGAAACAACAGAAGACTGGAGAAATGTGACAATCATTTCCATATGGAAGGAAAAAGGCAGTAAGAGAGAGTGCACAAAATACACAGGGATAAAGCCACAGGCAGACCATGTAAAAGATGAATCAAAGAAGCCACAGGAACAAGCTTAAAAAAAGCACCCAAGAAGGCCATCTCCAGAGAACTCTTCCACCCCTGACGCCGCAAGGCAAATCAAGGGCCACAGCATATAGATATATAGATAGAATAATTTTTAAAAGTTTGAGCTTAAAAGCAGACAAATAAAAGAAATTATTTTTGGAAAAATCTTGTATGGAGCAGATAAAGAAATGACCTATAGTCTAGTCAAAATGCAAAGTGATAGCATACATATCAAAAAGGATTATTTTTATTTCAGCCCAAAATTTTGTATTTTTTTCCCAAGCTGCTAATTCTCCCTAATTCAAGGTTTCCCAGTTCAACCGGAAATATTTTTTACATACAAACAACCCCCAGGTTGACCCAGCCTAAGGAAGTGGCTACCTGGGAAAGTAAAGTGTGTAGGCATTATTCATGGCATCATTTCATGCCATTTATCAATGAAAAATACAAGCCTAACACTGTATTCCCCATTGAAAATCTGTACAGATTGAGTATATAAGTTAAATTCAATTTAATTTTCTTTAATACTGAATGTGAATTCATAAAAATATTACAATGAGCAGACTATGGGGAAACAATCAGTTGATTTATATTGATATATTTACCCTTTGCCATTTGCTGAAAGAGACAGAACTCCTGTGGAGACTTCTTCCAGTTGTTTCTCTGGACTTAAACTGTCAAATCAGCGAGCCATGGAAACCATCAGTATGCATGGCCTTCATCGTATGCTGGAGGAAATTGAGCACCAATGAGTCTGCTACGATATCAGTTCATGAACCACTAATGAATTCTGTATATGTATTGAAGAAAATTTAAATTTTGT
This sequence comes from Meghimatium bilineatum, assembly GCA_034231615.1. Classification (NCBI taxonomy): domain Eukaryota; kingdom Metazoa; phylum Mollusca; class Gastropoda; order Stylommatophora; family Philomycidae; genus Meghimatium; species Meghimatium bilineatum. Next base: position 68,320,241 of record CM067322.1, on the reverse strand, counting down.
AATTCAGCTGCGAGACCACAGTTGGATGCAAAGATGGATCAAAGATCAATTTAACAATGCAGTATACATCTCTACCGACTGTCAACCTAACAGATCTAGATTCTTACACTTCACCAAAAGTAAATGGTGGTAAGAATTGTGCATAGTTTGAATGTTGTGGATTTTTTTTCAGCCTATTGTTTGCTTGCTCTTCCTCAATTTATCTCTGTCTACCTAACCATCCATCATTCATCCATCCATTTTCTTCTCATAATATAATGCAACGGCAGAAACCAGTGCTTTCCAGTTCAAGTGTTGTGATGCTGCTCTGTGTAATTCTTATATGTTCTTTAGATATTAAAATGTTCTCAGTTCCATAATGCTACTTCCTTGTCAAGAAGAATCAGTAAGCTGTTTTGCATCAAAATAAAATCATGTACCTTAAATCGTATTGTTGTCAGATGCTACACTTACCGAAATCTGCAAAAAACACAAATGTAGATAATTAAACAACTTAATTACCTACAGCAGTTACAAGCTTGTCAGTCCAGGGTACAACCATATTTGATCTATATGTGTGTATACGTCTATGTGCTTGTATTTGTTGATTGTCAGGTCCTATCAGATATAACTGAGCTACAGTAGAACAGTGGATACCTGTGTGTATTATGTGGGAATTGGTCAATCAAAGATAATGATATTGTAATTGCAACATTTCGGCCAACTTACTAGACATGTGAACGCAAGTTGTGACGTCCTTACTTGTTGTCTTTGATTTATGTGTGTTTGTGATCCTAGATAAAGGCCTTTTATTGAAATGTCATTTGTGTGTGTGCCTATGTGTGTTTCGTGTTATGTTATGTTATGTTCCTCCAGGGCCATAGGCGGCGCATAGGGCAGAAACCATAGCCTTCCATTTCTGTCTTTGTGTTGCCAGGTCTTTCAATTGTTGCGTGCTGTTTAGGTTCATTGACATGCCTTCTCTATTAATGGTTCTTCGTAGAGTTTCTCTAGGTCTCCCTCTTCTTCTTACTCCAGGTGGCACCCAATATAGTGATTGCTGGGGAATTCTTAGGCTGTTCATTCTGAGAACATGGCTGATGTAAGTCCAACGCCTTTGTCTAATGAAGGAAGATATATAGGTTTGTTTGCTTTCCTCTCTTATAGTAGTGTTAGATTTAAAGTCACTCCACTTAACGTTCAGAATGGTACGTAGGCATTTGTTTTCAAAGGAGTCGAGTCTTTTATCTGTGGCTTTTGTGGCTTTCAAACTTTCGCACCCATATGATAGAATAGGGATGATGTTGGAGTTAAACAACTTGAGTTTTGTGGTGTTTCTTAGTGTGTTTAACGTCCATATGTTGCGTAGTTTATTGAAAGCACCGCTGCAAGGGCAATTCGTGTTATTAGCGTAACTTTATTACCTCGTTCGAAGCTTTACCTGTCTGATTTAAGTTTTGCGCAGTGAGTACATCTTTTTAATTGCAACAGGTGCAAGAGAAATGACATAAACATTCAATAAAAATTGCCTTCATTTATCTCTCAAAGATAAAGACCTACTTTTATCTCAAGACCTCTAAGTAGGTTTCTTATCATGAAGTCTTTTGGGTATGAAAGAAATCTCTGGAGAATCAACTACAACGCATATAAGAGTACCGTTAAATTCTGAATATAAACCCATCCGATTGTAGGCCGATAACCTAACTATCCCTTCCAAAAAGTGGAGAAAGTCGAAAGTCCGACTATAGACCGACATCCCCAACTTAACAAAGCCGGCAATAATGAACTTCATCATCTTAAGAAAGAACCGACATGCTAAATGGAAATTAACACAAACTTTTGCAACTCTAAGAAAATAGCATTCCTTTCATTTGCTTCACTCACGTAACTTGAATGAATCAAGGAATGAAACCCTGGTGGCTACTGTATTCTGGATCAATATATCCGAAAATAATGAATACCCGGTAGGCTGACTTCCCTATCCATGACTATAGATGGTTTATGAGGTGGCGAGACTTTGGGGAACAAAGTTTTTCCTGAATGAATTGTCTGTGTTGGGTGTCTGGGCGTTATGACGCGGAACAGCCCTAGTGAATAGTAATTACTACGTAACTATTATGTCACCGGCTTCTGACAGTGACGTTTAAGTGGGAAATGATGAAAGGCAAGACAGCGAGATCACCTTTGTTTTTATAAGATACAGAAGAGTTTGAACTTTGTTCCTGGTTATGTTTACAGTGTGGGGAGAATACGGTAATAAAATAAACATAACAGAGGATTGTGAAATTGATCTCGTCTTCCACTAAATGTACAGTGGTTGGGGGAGGGAATCAATTACGGCGCAATTTTACTACAAAATGCCTATGATGTGTTGTGATTTGGAACCTCGTTTCAAATCTTCAAGTCTTCAAAGATTGCATTTAGTCACTTATCTGAATGGCATCACATAATGTGAGGGAAACTTGGATTGGTTGAGCCGATTGAAATGGGTAGGGCCAGTAGTCCATCTGCAGCCTCAGTGGGCTGGACTAATTAATAGAATATAAGGCTGACTTAGCTAGCCAAGAATACTGCACAAGTAGTTTAGCTTCCAGTTCATATATTATTATTGTTATTTTATTCCCGTAAGTGTAAGCGGGAAACGGGAAGATGAATGGCCAGACAAAAACATGCCAGATCACGTTTGTTTTTAGAAGATACAGAAGAGTTTGAACTTTGTCTGACCTGTATGTTTACCTTATACGGTAATCTAAACTGAGGCACAGCTCAGACAGTTTCACTATTGATTTCTCTCCCATTCCCATCCCTCCAACACTGCCTAAGCGGCAAGGTTTTGGATGTCAAAAATGTGAGTGTTTGTGCAAGACTGTAGTATGAAGAGTAAGACCTCTGTACAGAATTAATTAGGACTTCATTCTATGTTTCTGATTGTTGTCTTGGTCAATATTTATATACTTGGAGTCCCATGTTAAAAAATGGCAAGACCGACCAGCGACATGCACGGAAATACTCAAAATCTGCCTTTGAGGTGTTGTTTTAAATTTTCTGTACACAGGTCTTATAGCCTAGTAGACGGTCAGTAACTGTTGTAACATTTGCTTTACCGCAACTAGAAAGTGTGTGACAGTGTTTAGATTACTGGTAGTGTTTCCCTACACAAACAAGACTAGGCCTAAGCTACCAATCAGCTTAGGCTATGGTATTTCATTTGTTTTTTCCACAAACCATTACCGTATTTTGGTCAATAAATAACATCAGATACTGGTATACTTTTCTGACCAATTTCGATGATCAATTGAAACCTTTATGATAGAAATATATGTACTATAAACGGTAAATAAAACCGGCAATACCCATTGCTAAAAATAGCGTTTCCGGGAAATTATTCTAAAAAAATGGCGGGTGTCTGAAATAACGATATAGACCTAGTAAGTGAGTTTTTATCAAGAAATATCGGAGATTTCGAAGGAAATATTGTATGATATATAGAAATTAATGTAATTAGAGGCCTAGCATTATGGTAAGTACGCTCTAGATTGCTGGTGAGCCCTAGTCATTTTATCCTGGCTTAATATATCGGGACATGTGACTGTAATTTTTTTTAAAGTGTTTTTCTCCATTTTTACTGTGATTTGGACGTAATTTTTTTAAAATTTGATCTTACTCTCGAAAATAAGCCTAGGAGTATGAAGTCATCTCTGTTTATTGTCCAAAAATTCTCGGGTTATACACGGAATTTAAAGTTGCTCATAATTCACTGGGATTGTGGCAAACAAACATACCTCAATCAAAGATATTTGATGTGGCCAATTGAAGTGTAGATTCAAAGTGCTAACTTAGACTGACTGCACACTATTTCTTTTAGCCTCACGGACCCCATAGGCATCTGGAAACACCGACACATTACATTACCAAGGCCCATTGGTGTCTCCAGTCACCTACGTTTCTATGCCCCGATTCCTCACTATGGAATCACACAAAGTTTGGCTCACATGACATATAATTCCTGACACACTTCTTCTTCTGTCTTTCCTCATGTACTTTTCAGTGTTGAGTGAGTGTATGGTCTTTTGCTCTTCTATTTGCCTCTTCCACTGTTATATTTCCGAATGTCTCTAATACACTATCTATCCATCTTTTACAAGGGCATCCAATAGATCGACTGTTTTCGTATCGTTTGTTAAGGGTTTTTTGGATAATACTTTGCTCTTTCTGTCTGGTTATGTGGCCGAACCATTTAACTTGTTGTTTCTGGATATATTCATGCATGTGGTTGCGTCTGTGGGTCTCACCAATGGCCCACTAGACATACCACCCATGCAACAGAAAACCTTAGTGGATGACATGCCGTTATATTGATGTTATCTTCTTAGAGAAGCTTCATGGCACGTCATCTATACAATTATACTTTTATTGTGTTGTTGAAATGTGTTTCGTGTTTACCTAAATATATATGTATTTGGGAGGGAGGGAATCTCAGTGGTTGGGAGGGAGCCAGAGATGTACTGTGCAGCACTGGGGAGGAGGAAACTGACAGCACTATTTTTTTCCTACGGCTGAAACCCATCATAGAGGCACAGTGACTCAGGACATGACAATCCTTTTGACTTGAACATTTGGTTGTATGCCTGGAGCAATAGAGAAGTTTGGCATAACCAGTAGTCAATTGGTGGCGGGGAATGAGCACAGTGAACCCTATCTTGGCTACAGTGGCTGGGAGCAGTGCATAGGTTGAAACCTACCTTCCTGGAGGTGTGATAGTTATTCTCTGGCTCTGTCCCGGGGTGGGCTGAAAATCCACAGACTTACCAGCAATATTATGCCATTAGGTCAAAAAGCATGAGCCCATGGACCGCTTGATCAGCAACCAACCTGGATGTATTTTATTGTTTACTTGATCCCTAATTGTTTCCTTAGCTGGTCATGGCCATACCTGTTGTTATCTTCTCCACCACTGTTTACATATTCACTTTAAAAACTTATTACTGCACTTATTCACTTTAAAACTTCTCTTATGATGAAATAGAGAAATATCTGCCTCCAGGTGTAATCCAGAATGTGAATAGTATTGTATATCTTATAATATTTAAATATAAACACAGTACTTCATATATAAACACAGCACTTTATATATAAATACGTTAGTACCTGTCACACGAAGCTAAGAATTGACCATTATGTCACCGTCTAAATGTCAAATTCATTTACACATTACAATTGTAGAAAGGAGAATGCTGGCTGATTTATTCACTGTATGTCTAGAGTGAATTATGTTGATTTTCTACGCTATGTTTACTATCATATGTAGTTTATGTGATATGGAAAGTAAGATCTACATGTTTTAGTTGTTGGTTTTGTGTGTTGTTATATTATAAGAATGTTCGTTTATTCATTGAATAATGCAAAAACAATATGTATCAGGGGTGCCACGTGTCGGCATGGACAATAGTAATGTTGTACGTCGACCTAGGCCTAGTGTTGGACATTGTATGTTATTTCTTTATGTTTCATTGGTTTGTTAAGTCCTTATTATATTAGTTTGGATATGAAACAACATATATGCAACAGGAATATATATTTCATGAGGATTTTATCAGTGTTGCCACACATTGTTAAAGTATGGGTGCGCCAAGAATTTATTTTTGCTATTTTATTTAATGGTAGTATTGGAATTTTTCTCTCAATTTTAAACTCTACAACTTGCTCACAACTGTCATATCACACATACAAGAACAAACAAAAATACGATTATATGCATTATTCACTCCTTCATTTATATATTCAAAAATTATTTTTATATCTTTACAAACAAAAAAGTTATCGCTTATTTGTAACAAAGTTATCACTATTGTGTGTAACAGACTAATTTCTATTCTTTTATCTTTAATTTACTTATAGTCGCGGGTGTCATACTAGTGTGTATCCATGGTGCCAACAATGTTCTTGCAGCTGATAAAACTGGAGCATCTGATCCCTACTGTGTGTTATTCTGCAATAGAAAAAGGGTAAGAGACATTTCTATGAAAATTTTGATTTTACATATTTCTTTTCAAATGTTCATTTGCTTGTTTAGAACAGTCTGGCAACCTCATGAGATAAAACCTGTATGCCACAGCAGTAGAACCACAAAATATACCATATTTATTTTTATAATATGATTTATAAAGAAAATTTACAAACAGAAAAATAAAATGTACACAGATTTATATTTAATTAATGCATATAAATTTTACTTTAGACATAGCAACTGTTTTACATATTGAAATAAGTATGGCTTGGAGGATTCACTGTAACTTATAAAGTTTGAAGATACTTGTATTCCTATTTAATTTATGGTAGTTATGATAGGTCATTGTTCTGGCTCTAGAACATTTTTTGTTCATTTTCAAGCTCCCACTGAATCTTTCTTATTAGCAGAACAATGCTACTACTAAATTTCCAGAAGGATGTAGTCCAGAGAATGGAAATGTGTTGTGTCACTGTTTTATTTGTGTGAATGGCCCGACACATTGGCGTGGTGGTGCTCTATAACTAATGAGCAACATTTTTAAATCTGCAAACCCAATGCAGAATTAGCCAGCGTGTTGGTGACCACATAGAAACAATTTCACTATAAACATAACACCTAGAGTGTCCCCTAATATTCTATGTCGATAGTTAAATTGGTGCAAGGATCAAGCATGATTGATTGTGGTTAGCTTGCAGGTTGGTGTCCAGTACACACTACAAGAACTAGTTCTCTCATATGACTGGCCTACTAACGATGTGATTACAGATGTCCACCTTTCAGTGAAAGTGGTAAAAATGCTAAATATATTAGTTACAATGTCGTAGTCTGATGTGTCTGGCCATTTAGTCCAAATAAAATGGCTACATGACGCATTTCCATTCCCTGGACTACACACTGCTGGAAACTTAGGTGGACCATTATCCTCCGTAATGCAAATAACTCAGCTCCACTGTAAAACTAGCTGTTCCCTGAATGATTGCTCTCTAATTAATGGCGCACGTATATTGTGTTTGATGAAATTTAGTATTAAATGTTCACTAAGTGCTTGCAAGAAGAAAAAGAAATATGTTTAACCTGAATTACACCATCTGCGCAAATAAACACACACTTCCAGATGTATTCCACTCAATGCTGTGAATTGTGACAATCACTAAGCAATTTTTTAACAACATTAAAAAAATAATTTTGTGTTTTCTTCTGGAAAAAGAAGAAGAATGGCAGCAGTGCTAGCATGTAAATATTGTTTCCAGTCAAAGTCTCAAATGACCAGCAGAGTGTATTCTTTTTTTGCAAAGTTTTCATTGTGCTGTTAGAATCATCACAGATCTTGTTGTAATAGAAGCTATTGTTAGAGAAATTCTTATGGATTTTTCTGTAATAATGAGGAATTGTTCGGAATTACGTTTGCTTTCCAAGAAGATATTATGAACACATTATTTTCGTTAGGACATAGAAAAGAATAAACCTAGATTGCATTAGATATTTTGCATTGAAAATACATCACATTGTCTGTAGATGAAAAATGTGTAGATCTAGTCAAGATAGGATTGAGAAGGTAAGTGATATCTAAGTGTTTTATTTAGTTTTAACAGACGGTGTTATGAACAAGTAGAAAACCTCCCTGCACTCCTTCACAGGAAAACATGCAGTAGCGAAAGTTTTATTATGAGCACCTTAGTTTGGTTATGAAATAACATTATAAATGTTATTTAAAAGACTAGGAAATCGAACACGTCGGTTAGTCATTATATATAAATTTATACAAATGCCATAGAAGAATCAGCTGTTCAGGGGGATGTTGCCATAATTTGTATTTGGCATGGTGCAGATTAACCAGCAGGATACAGGAAACTTTAATATGCATAAATAGAACATTTGCTAGAGGTAATTGATTGCTTGTGGGTTTACCTGGACTACTTCTTCTGTGTTCATTCTTAAACTCTTGTAGGTTGGCAGAATGTAGTCCAGATAATGGAATGTATTGTGTCATAGTTTACAGCTTGACTGTGAATATCTGTGCCTTTCAACCTCATACATCCATCTTTGGTGTAGGGTTTTGTTCACTTTGACACTATGGGATAAGACAGACAACTCCATTACCCCCTTAGTCACCTCTTATGACAGTAACAGTTGTTACTCTTTACTCCCCATTTGGGTCCTGGTGACATATGGGTGAAACCTGGATTACTATAACATTAGTTGAATAACTAACTTACCAATGGACATAAATCATAATTTTTTAACCATGTCACATGTTAGGGAATAGCAGTATTTGTCTATTTATAACATCTGAATTTACAGGTACTGACAACTCCTTTCGTCCCACGTACAAGAAATCCTCATTGGGAATCTTGGGTGGAATTCTTTGTAGCAGATTTTACCAGAGTATGTACAAGAGTAATAAATTATGTTTGACTTACTCATGTCTTTTCAATAATAATTAGTTTTTATTGTTTGCTGAAGCCTGGATTAAATCTTCCAATTAATATAACATAAATTTCTAACCATTTCAGTTTGGTAGATGCATACTGATGAGAAATATATGGATATTGATCAGAAACTGGATCCTATACAGGGAACAACAGACCATTATTTTTAAACTTATAATTGGCTTAAAGGATTTTATTAATTAGATAGTAATCTTTTAGGTTTTCTCTATGTTGAATATTGGTTCAAGTATTTTATGTAATGAGATTTCCAGTCTTAATCATAATAGTTTTCTGTTGGAAGGGATTTTCATTTCTTCCTTAATTTGACTAGTCCTAGATGGTCCCTTTAACAGAACATGTGCATGTTTCCCTCTAGTATTGGTAGCCCATTTTTCTGTTCACTCCATGCATTGTGCTTTTATTATGCTTCTGATTTCAGATCTGCCAAGTTCTACATTGATTGCATTCTATGTTGACACCCTTTCTTTGCCTCCTTGTCCGCTAGCTCATTTTCTGGTATTCCGACATGGTCTAAAATCCACATTACATTACCTCTTTCCAATGTGATGCATGTTTGTTATATTCAGTATATCTTTTATTATGTCTGGTCTCAGTCTATCATGTTTATTTTTATAGCCAGGTCTGTTGACAATGAGTCAGAACTGTTACTTTTAGGAGTGTTATCAGTTATTTCTAATGTTTATAATATTGTTACTAGTTCAGCCGTGAATATTGATGCATATTCTGTTAGTTTAAAACCCTTATTTATACTCCTTCCTGGATTCATTGGTCATAATCCATCTTTGAATACTTATAACACTAGTTTTAGTTCTATCATTTATATGCTTTATTGTTTATATTTTTAATTTAAAGTTATTCTGGTATTTTAAAAAAACAACTATACCAGGTAAGAAAGTATCAGTCTCTTGTGTTATTAGTTCCCATATGGGCCCTACTGCTTTTATTGGTTTTGACTACCTATTAGTTCTCTAAGCTCTGGTATTTGGTCAAGTTGTACATTTGTTTGCCACTCTGTCTTACTGAAACTTAAATTTATATATTCATAATACATTCCTAATTTTATTTTCAGAGCTCGTTGTCATTTTTTGTGTATGATTGGGATGGTACCAACACAATAAATGATGATTTTCTCGGATCTGTTCACATCAGCATGTCAGAAGTGAGTGTGTTGTAAATATTATTTATTGCTATTAGCATGTCATAGACATGGAGATGAAAATAAATTCTCAACCTGAGTTAAATAAAGCTGAAATTGTTGACATCTCTGTCTTAAAGATTTGTATCTTAATTTTGTAATTTTATTAAGATCATTGAGATGTTCCTCTTTGATACAGTCTCTATAGTAGCCTTACTACTATGGTATTTATAATAATCTCTACTATGTTTTATGACAGATATAGGTCAGATTTTGTCTGAATGTTCTGATAAGATCTTCTATTCTTGGTAACGAGCGGTCTTACAATTTTATATTTTGAGGGGAAATATTTGTTAGCTGCAGTTTTCTTCTGTGATTCCCTCATAAGTATTCTCTCAAGATTGGTCTGCATATTCTTTTTCCTATGGTTTTTATGGCAAATTGTATCCTTGTGTTTTGTGTATGTATCTTTAAATAAACTTTAATGTTTATACATTGGTAAGTTTTTTTCTTATTTTGTCAGTCCCAGCCAGAACTTATTAAAAAAACCTTGGTTCTTGGCTACAACAAACCAGAGGAAGGATTTGTTGCAGACAAAAAATGTGGACAGATTACAGTGTCAGTAGTGTTTAGATCAGTACCATCAGTGGCAGAATCAGGTACTGTACCGGCTTCAGTTATCATTTTAAAATAAGAATTTAATCATGATAATGATTTGAATTATTGTTTACGCTGTAATTAACAGTGATAGAAACAAATTTTATAACTATTGCAGAAACAACTGCATTAATTTAAATATCTTAGGGGCATTTTTACAGATGATAGAAGAATAGACAGAGAGCTCGATTCAGGAATTTAAAAATCCAATGGCGTAAGTTATGAAATGGCTTAGCCACTTAATGACAATGAACCCTTATTGGCCAGCAACAAGAACATGCAACATGAAAATGGAAACAGCAAGAGGTAAAAGAAGGTGGATTGAAGGAGTTACCAACATTCTGAGACATCACAATGTTGCTGCATATCAAGTGCGATCGAACTTACCATAACCCGTAAACCGATTGTCATTCAATCCTAAGCCGCCATACAGCAAAAGCAGAGAATAGATAATAAATAGAATATATGTTGATTTAGATAGAGATCAAATCCCCATAGTCAGTGGTAAATCAACAAGCTGTAAAAATGTGGCTTCTGTAACACAGGGTAAATGCTAGCTTGAATGGAAATAGGGACATTTAAGTGTTAACATTAATAAAAAGAAGGACATACTTTGAACAAAATACAAGCGCAGATGTTTCAATTGTTGTGTTGATTTAGAAACTTATAAAACTGTAATAACATCACATGAAACAAATGATTTAACAGATAATAAAATAGAATAGTCATTAAAAACAGTATTCTTGAACATGAAAGTCAGTAACAAATCTTGATCAATGAGGCTGGGAAAATGAGGCTGTTGATCAGTTTTATGCAGAGCCAATTCTTTATATTGTAGCAGCAAATGTGACTTTTGCAGAAGAATATTAAGAATCATATTGGCAACCTGAAAAGACTAACAAGGAGTTGTAGAGCAAATTATACAGAAAGGAGATTTATCACACAAGGCATGGAAGAGGATTTTTGTATTTTGGGAATGATAAAAATATCACAATGAAAAAAATATGAACAATGTATGAGGTAGAAAAAAGTATAAAGACTACATATGAATCTATAGTCCTTGAAATGGCATTAATGTTAATGAGAGAGCAGGCAGACTTAAATCTTGTGCATCTGTAGACTGTGAGCAGAGAATGGATAAGGGAGAAGTTCTGAAGTTGCTTAGTAATCACATGCTGGATGCAGATACTCCATTAGATACATGTAGACTGGATTTGAGGACATTTGACAGTAGGCCTAAATGTGGCATAAGTTAGGAATCTGCAGAGTATAATGAAGAGTATGTTGCATCTCAGCAAGACAGAGGAGCCATTGACCGTGACTGATTGGCAGTATACAAAACCTGTTTGTTAAATTAAATCGGACCCCATTCGTTATGTGTTATGATTATTGTTTGGCATTCAGTTGGTTACTATTTTTATACATGAAATTGCATGCCAAAATAAGCCAAGGTAATTCCAAGTATATAAATAGTAACCAACTAAAAGTCAAACAATAATCAAAACACTTAATGAATGGAGTCCAATTTAATTTAACGAACAAGTCTTCTATAACTTCCAACAGTCTCCCATTGACACACATGTATATTATTTTACATCTACTGAGAAGACTGAGCACCTATCATTTTCACCAAAGTTCTGTAACCTTTGTTCATAACCAATAAGCAGTAAAAGACAAATTATATTGGCATAATATCATGGAAGAAAGAAAATGAACATCATAACTAAGGAACATAGCGATTTCTCATATTTGAATATTTTCTTGCAAATATACATTGTGAATGACACAAAAATGGCAGACATAGGTCATAGAAGAAGGGAACAACTATGTTAGACAGGATTTTAGTCCTTTACATGATGTCAATGTTCATTTATAGCTTTTTCTTTTAAATTAGATATTGCAAGCTTGTTATTATTAACTTAATCTATTCAACGTCTTGTCATATCCTTATTATAGTTTGTTTCACTCAATTTTATTTTTTTTAAGTATATATTAGATAATTATTATTTCCTTGTCTACATTAAATTTCAAACTTCTGTTTACCAGGATATATCAAGAGAAAAAATGTGTTGTGTTTATACATCTCGACTGTAATAGCTACACATTTTAGCCTGATCATCCAACCACAACACTTTGACCTATCTGATGGAACAGCCAAATTCAACCCCAAAACTCATTTGTCTCCTTTTATAACATGCATAAATAACATGTCACAATGTTGGTATTCTTTTCTCTCTTTTTGGGCCCTGGCAATACATGGTTGGAAAACTACTATTTGATTTCAAAGGGCAAAATTTCAAAAGCATAAAGTAAGATAGTTTTTCAAAGCACAGAAAAACTAAATCAACAATTTGGTTATTGTTTTACTGCAGTCTTACCCTATATTTGATGTCTTGTCATGCTAAGTACAATTTCAACTGAAATACAACTAAGATACACTTGTGCTCTTGTTTAAATTAGAGAGGTTTCGTGAAGTGATGAAAAGTTACAAACCAAGTGATTACTTATACAGAGAGGACTTGATGTCACCCAGCTCAGTGGTAAGTATTTTGACATTCATGGTAGAAATACTACTTAATTTTCCTTTCAATCACTAAGTATGCTATTATATATCAGCTTGGTCATGTAAAGTATATCGAATTAAAGTAGATAGAGTTACTACTCAGAATTGTATCATTTATATTTTGTAGTGAGTAGGTTAATTTTTAACAAAGTATATTTACTCATACTTTTATCACTATTGCAGTAAGTTATTGAGGTATATCTCTTTTACATAAGGAACATATTTTTGCCAGGAATTTTCCAGGAAAAATTTGGTTACTTAGGTACATGTCATAATTATCAAAAAGGAATTTGTCTCATTTGTAGTTTCTATAACATATTTTTGGTACTGTAACTTTATGAAATTAACTAAAAATATTAAATATAAAATACATTTTAAATTGCGCCATAAATTTAATTAATGAGAAGACATTTGACTAGATCTCTTAAAGTGCAGTTGCAGTAATACAATTATTATAGTGTAGTAGTTCCTGCATGTAGTCGTGATTTAGCTGTAGCCACTGTATGTGCATCAACTTTAAACTATTGACTATGAATTTATTTTTAAGTTAGTCACTTTAAAATCATGTTTCATCTCACATGTCAATGCAGTCACCTTCTCTTAGCAGCTCTTTTCAACTTGTCATGAGTCTGAACTCTGATGTTCCTGCAAGCCAGTAGGATGTAGCTGATATAGATAGATCCTCTTTTCTCTCAATCTTGTTTTCCATTTTGATCAATAATAAATTTCCATATCTTATACTGGGATCAAGTCAAGACAACCATTCTCTATACTCTTCAGTATGTTTTTTTTTTATGTCCCTGTGTAATGTGACCTCTTAATTGTTTTATGTTATGTCTGTCCAGCTCACTCTTTGCATTCTGCAATAGCACTACATTTCAAAAACCTCAATTGTTTTTCTCCTTTTTTGTTTGTTTATAGTTAATGTTTCAGATCTGTATTGTGCTACAGGCCAGGTATGTGTAATGATCATTCATTTCTTCTATTCATACTAATATACTTGATGTTGGCAATGTTTTCTTCTGCCATAATGTTCTTTTATATTATAGAATTATATGTCTGTCATGTTTACTATTGGTAACACTCTCATTTCCTCTATGTTACTGCAGTCCCTATATTTCCAACTTGTTTGATTATCCCTGGTACTTTGGTGATTTATCTCTGATTCATATATAAGTTTGATGAGTACTGAAATAACACATTTTGTTGATTCAATGATGTTTCTCACTCCAGAACATTAGACAATAAAAAATTCTCTGGAAACTAATAATGTGTAACAATGTGTAAGCTATCTTTTTCCTACTTGTTGAGAGTTTTTGTGGCTTTGCTATTCCTTTGAGAATGTGAAAACAATTTATTTCTGCTTATATTTGTTATGTCTGTGCTCAGATTTCGGTAAGTTACACAATTTTGCTTTATCTTTGCATGTCAGTCTTCTTTGCAGCATCTCAAACACTTGTGCACGAGCATGTGTCATATAATTTACTTGTTTATATGGTGATGTTCAAAAAATTGTGGTTGCACATTTGATAAAAAGTACTGACTAAAAAAACACATTCATTAAATGTTCAGTGTATGCAATAATGATTTTAAAAATTAATCACTTGACATTTTCTGTTATATCTTGTTATGAGGTATCTCAGCCTGTTTTATTTTATTTCTTTGTTCATTCTCAAACTGTTACTGAATCTCTCTTATAGCAGGATAATCCTAAAGTTTCAGCAGGATGTAACCCAGGGAATGAAAATGGTTTGTATAGCCATTTTATCAGTGACACGACACATCCAAGTACGATGTGTTAAATAATACATTCAGTATTTTTAACCACTTCCATTGAATGCTGGATTTCTAGCCATATCGCTAGTAGGCCAGCCATACAAGAGAACTGGTTCCCACTGGACACCAACCTGAAATATAATCACAGTAAAGCATGCTTTACCTTTTCGTTGCTGTACGTATTGCTATCAACATGCCACAGATGTCCACTCTCTTGGTCTGTTTTAAGTATTTTTGTTTGTCTCTTCAGTCAACTGCTCATTTTGTTGTATTTGCTTTGTATTGCTATTAAAACACTAACACTTTAATGTTGAATGCAATGCTTTTTTAATCTAATTATGTGTGTCTTACATGTTGTAAGGTTCATATCGTAAATTAAAATCCAATATATGTGCTCTAAGATAGCTTATAATTAATTCCCAATAACTTGTGCTTTTCTAAATGTAATATGATTTAATCATTTCATGTTGTTTCAGAATAATTTGTAATAACATTACAAAACCTTTCTATGATAGACTTACCAGGTCTGTTCAAAAAGTTTCAGAACTGTGTAAAAATAATATTTTTTAGCTTAACATACACTTTAAGTATTCTTTTCTTCGAAATAATCCCCTTCTCATTTCATATATATATATATATACCCCAGAAACTTCTTGAAGTTGTTCTGATGAGCAATTTTAGTGATTGTGCAGGTTGTTGAAATTGATCATTAACTCCTATGTAACATTACTTGAGACTAACGGGAATTGAACCAATCCGTTCAATGGCACCAAATCGCCTTGTAACTATTGAACACACGTTCTTCCGTACTTGACTAACCGCATCTCCAAAAAAGATGCGATTTCGTCAAGACATCCAAAGCGTGCACTGAAAGTCACCCGAATGCATGTTCAATAGTTGCTAGGTGATTTGGTGCTGTTGAACGGATTGGTTCAATTCCCGTTAGTCTCAAGAATTTTACAAAAATTGTCCTCTGGCTTCCCACTTAAATTTACTTATGTAACATTACATTGTTACATAATTATAACAATTGTAACTAGGTCATTTTTCTAGTCCATAATGCAAAATACTAAACATTCTAATTGCCTACATTTGCATCTAAATATTATTGCCAGTTTCAACATATGCTCATTTTCCACATCCACACAGTGACGCACATCTTCACCTACTTCCTTATACAGCTATAAGGGTCAAATTTAGTTCATTTTGTTTGGTCTGAACTATATCTGAAATCCTGCCTCTGACAAGTTAAGGTCTAGTTGCAGGAACCTTTCTCTCTTTCCAATAGTATATAGTAATGTTGCAGTAGTGACACCTTTCCAGATGTCAGTATTGTTGTGCTTTAGGAAATATAAACTATGATCCATGGCAATGATGGATGTGACTCACAAGATCAATCTGAGCCACAAATAGTCTTCTAAAGTATGTTCAAGAAATCACTGGTCTTGTACCATTGTGTGCTGTTGTGTGTGCTGTATGCAACCCTTGAATTAACGGCTATCTCTTTCTGCCTTGTCTTTAAACCATTCCTAATCTTTTCATACAACACAATCCATTGCATCCTGTTCTTATGATTTCTTATTAATGCCAGTATCATGCATATCACATTTGCATAAGTCTTTACTGAAGTAGAGGTCGACCCTGAGATCTTTTTTCCAGGCAGTAATTCTTTATAAAATAGATCCTTCTGTAATTTGCATCTTCCGTCCTCCTAGTGTGTCCCAACCATCTGAGTCTGCGTAGACTGAGCCTAGAGAATACTGCGGTAATGTCCATTCTTTTCAATATGTCAGTGTTAGTGACTTTCTCCTGTCACCTAACTCCAAGAATTCAATGTAGGCACCGCATGTGAAAGTTGCTTAGTCATATTTCTTATTGCATATAGGTTTCCATGTTTCACTGCTGTAGAGGCTGGTGATGATAACACAAGCCTGGTAAACTAGGAGATTAGGTTTTATTGTAAATTTTCTGTTCCTCAGACTCTTTTTGTTAGTCTGTTCATTGTTGTAGATACCTTTCTAATCCTGATGCTTATTTCTTGATCCAGGGATAGTTTATTGTTGACTAAGGTTCCTATATATGTAAAGTGGTCGACTACCTCTAACTCATTAACACCAATGTTCAAGTTATTCAGGAGTCAGAATCAAAGAAAGAGCAGACACATTTGCTGGTACAGCTATAGTGGATGCCAAAGTAATGAGAAGAGACCAGACTGAATTAATTAGAGCAGTCATGGATACACTACAAAATGATGAAGAGGATTCTGAAAAAGACAATGTACATAATCAGAGAATGGTAGACATGAGTGTGACCAGGGGAGGAAGTGTACTTACTGGAAAGACCAGAAGAACCCACAACCAACAACAGACTGGGACACTGAGCATGTGGCTGTTGGAATGGCAAGCAGAGCATATATGCCTTTTGTGCAGTGATGCTGGTTTCTAATTAAACATCATATATTGACCCTGACACCTTGAAGTCAATAGATGGAGATGCATTCACTGCAAAGGGTAATATGAAAGAAAGAATATATCAGCTAACTTTATAATGATGACAGATGAATTCTAACTGGACCAGTTACTTGTGAAGGGCTACCAATACACAATTCACGAAAAGGGTTGTGGTAACATGGTAAGAATGAAAACCTTTCCCCCCAACCCCAATCAGTTTCCAGAACTATGTAATACTTACAAAAAAATTAAACAGTTGAAAATATTGACATATTTACACTAAAAATATATAAATGATCTCTTTAAATGTCATCTACTACTATCACCTTTTATATTTGCATTGATAAAATAAATTGTAATACCAATGTGTTGACATTAGATATACATTTTATCCAGTAGTTATCTAATAGTTTTTTCTCATAGTTTTCAATTCTTTGGTGCTATGTTCAAAAAATTTTTGGGGAGCTGGGTCCTTGTGCGCACATCATTTTACTTCTCACTTTTTATGATTCATAAAGGAAGGATCTATTTGCTACACTCATTTTAGTAAGCCTAATTTTACCATTATGGCAGATGTCAATCATGATGTGCCATTGTCTAGGTAACTAAAAGCAGTTACGTTATATTTATTATTTTTTGGGAATTTAAATAATGTTAATCTTTTTTATTTGTTTGACATTTTGTTGGATTTTCCAATATGTTTTTTTTGTGGGTTTTTGGCATCTGTTTACAATTTGTTTATTTTTACTGTCGATTTCTTTGTATTACAGTTATATTTTTATGTTGGTCTCATCCCTATTATTCATTAATATTGTTTTAATTCTCAACATAGCATAAAATCTTATTAAATAAGCATGGAACATATTCTTTAAACTGTAAATCTACTGTATAGAATCAGCGCTGTAACTGCAGTTGCGACAGATGCAACTGACAAAGGTAGAAGTGCCAAAATTCTGGAGCGTCACAACTGAAATAAAGTTAGTTTTTGTAAAAAGGAGAACAACATGAGGAAGGCCTGCAAGTTTTATCATTGACCTACCACCATGCAACAGTATACTTCTGCTAGATGCTATAACTATATAGTGAGGCTTTTCTTTCAGTGAAAAGCGACATTCATGTCTTTTTGTATACTCTTGTTCTCTCCTATGGGTTAAATGTAAGTTTTTTATCAATTTCTTACTTTAGTCTTCTATGAAATAATCCTCATGAATGACATAGATGTCCAACGGATATTGCACCATTGTCTTTTGTTAGTCTCCTAGGTGACAGGAAATGCCAGATGTGCCATCACTGTAGATGGCTTAACAAATCTGACAGATGGGGGATTAAATAAGATGACCTAGAAGTATGTGCTATGCTCTTTGCAGGGTGTGATGATCTTGGAATAGTACTGCACTAGAATGCCTCCCTCTAGAGACTAAACATTTATCCATAACCCTCCTTAACACAACCATGTGATTCTAGACCCTTGTTATTGTAAATAATATTGCTAGTGTATTATCTTGCTTATTAGTTGTGAGAAGCATCTTACCAACTTCAACAAAAATGTAGTGGTACATTTTGTTTTTTATCATCTTACCTAAATCCATTTGCATGAAATTTGTTGAAAAATGAGAAGCAGGTACACAGAAATAAAATAAAATAATTTGTCACATTTGATAACAGGTAGATCTGCAACATAACTATGATCCGGCAGATGAAAATTGGAAACAGGGTAATTAAGTTTTACTAGTCACTGGAAGCACACATGAGAACACACACTTAGAATTTTGAACGTTTTTAAAGAACTATTTTGTGCTTTTGATACAGGCCTACTAGTCAAAATGTGTGTGTTTGTTTAATTTGTGCTTCTAGTGATTTGCAAAACTTCATTACTTTGTCTTTTAAATATATCAATGCGTTAAAGTTGTGATTGGCAAGAATGCAGTTATTGTAATGTTTTATTGAATCATTGATTTACCAGATTAGAGTTTATTTAACATTAATGAAGAAAGTTATTGGCAGTAAATTGAAACATTTGAGAAGAAATTATATTTAAAATATCACAGTAAAATATGCATTCACTTATAGAAAATTGTATGGAAACACCATTGGCATGAGATGTTTGATCATTTTCCATATTATGATATAAGGCTCTCCATAATTTTCTTGTTCTCATTTCTAAGTTGTTTTATCTATTTTAATATAACAATGTGTATTGTCTTTTTCTATTCATTACTCAGGGATATACTTCATCAATGTGAAGTCTTTATCATATCCAAATAGTCATAAATGACATTCATGTTTATTTATGAACTGTCAAATACACTCTTTCTTGTGGCATGATTATTTCTGTGCAACAATAGAAAATTCTTGTTATTATTTCCAATGACAAAAATATGTTGCAAAAAATGCTTTTTATTTTTACAAAGGAACAATTTTCATCCATTGCTATGATAAATTCTGATAAAGTATAAAATCCATTGCCTTTTAATTGGTTCATGTAAATATAGACATATACATTTTTGGGAGCCTTGGTAGTTCAGTGGTTACTACCCTGACGTCCTAGTCCAGTAGTTCAAGATTCAATTTCCAGTTCAATTGGAAATAATTTTAAAATAAGTTAATTCTGCTTAAGGATGTTTGTACCAGATCTTCTGGGAAAGTAAAGGTGGCAGATGATAGTGACCACATCATCCTTAGATATGATATTGTTCAGTGGAAAATATGTGCTTTACACTTTTCCAATACTCATCAATGAAGTGTATGTCAATTGATAATAAGTGAGACTGCTGTAAAACTGTATAATAATAGTACTTACATAAAGCACAGATCACCTACTCCTGCCGCTATGTATTTCAATGGTGCCAATCATTGTGGTGCCCATGATATTCATGTCACTGCAATAAGATCTTGCACAGCAGATGATAGAGCTAAGGTACATCCTTGGAAATCGCTGTATATTTCAGTTTGGTACCCGTGAGCCATTTGGTCTTAATACAGATTATTAATTTATTTATGGGGGGGGGGGGGGTGTGTGTGCGTATGCGCGTGCGGTCATCCATGCTGTTTTCAGGTTTAGTTATTTCATTCTAATTCCCTATATTTTTTAATGCACATCTCTATAACAATACTTGTGTATACTTACATCATTGTTACTTTGGATGCCTCTGCTGTTAAATGTCTGCCATCTAATGCTTTTGTGATAGTGCCTTTAATTTTACTGTTTTTACTATTTGTTCACTGTATTCTATTCTTTTTAAAAAGACCTTAAAGCTGAAACATTGAAATTGTCTTGTATACTGCTATCTGTAATTTTCCTTACCCATAACATATAATCTGATAGTCTGTGCCTTCATTGTAAAGCTTATCGACTTTGTGCTTTACATAAATACTCAATGAAGTGTATAAGGGAAACTTTACTTTTACTTGCCCCTTTTTTGTCAGACTTTGTGACAGAGTGGTACAGAGTATGCCTTGGATGGCCAAGTTATCAGATTCAACCCCACCACAGTAAACTCTGTTTCTGAACTGTTCAGAAAGCATCTTGTGCATGTATTTACATTGCCTAGAAAATCACCACAACTTTAAAAAAATGCTGGTTTAAAATCACTGCATCCTAAATAGAATATTCAACCAACAACCTCCTTTTTATCATTTTTGAACATCATATGTTAATAACCCAAATTACTGACTCTCAGTTTAAGCTTCATAAAAGACAAAAACTATGCAAATAACAAGATCAACTTAAACTTCCAAATAAAAAACACAAAAATAAAACAAGTCAAAGAGTTCATTTCTTGGAAGTATCTTCACAGAATATGGACAACTCAACAGAGAGATAGAACAATATGTCAAAAGTAAAAGGTAAATGCTATGACATACGATCTGTCACCTTTGATATTGCACCCTAAAATCGACATGGAAGTAAAGAAACAAATGATTAAGAGCATCTTTATACCAACACTATGCTACCAATGCCAGACTTGGCAACTGACATCTACACATAAGTGAAAGATTGAAATTTGCAAATTGAAATGTCTAAGAAAGGCTATTGGCGTCATCAGACTCGACAAAATGCACAGTGAGAACAGCAGAAATATAATAGTTATCACATCATGCATCAAATATATAGAGAAACAACAGATAAAATGATTTGAAGATCTTATGAGGATGAATGATCAACTTCCCATAAGAGCTTGTAACAAGATGGAATCAGAATACAGAGCCATGGGCAGACCTAAGAGAAGGTGGATAGACAACATCAAGACCATCCTGAATAAAATGACTATTCATCAACCAGAACAACACACCTGGCTATGAAATGCAGACTACATCTCTTTCACAAATCCCTATGCTCAACGGCAAGTGTGGAAGCTATAATAACAACACCTGGGAATAGACAGTAGTTTATGCTTGAATAATTATGGCTATTGAATAACTATGATGTTTTTAAGTAATCAGATTAAGAATTTTGAAACTCTGAAATGTGTTTCAGATAGTGCAATGATATTGTCCAATCAGTCACTCAAAGAAATAAAAGTTCATCTCCACCAAGCAAGGATTTATTCAGGAATCCATACAATTACCAAAAATGTTCTTTTTTTACAAGCATTATAACAGAGTATATATTTCCACTTCTCACAATCAGAGTAATACAAATTAAAGAGTTTTTTGTATTTCCCTGTAAGATATTCCTGTTCACCATTGTCATACACCCCCCCCTCCCCATTTCCTAGACATTTAGGGAGTATCTTGAAATAAACTGTGAAGAAACTTATCTCATCTGTTTATCTTATTGTTATGCATTCCTTATGAAATATTTTTGATGAGCAGTTTTTCCATGTTGAATTTATCATTTGTCATATTGAACATTAGTGACATTCTATAAAACTTATCATATTACCAAGGACATACACCAGAAATGCACATGTTCATACATGTATATATCTTTGTGTGTTTATGTGAATGTATCTACAAGTTTTCATTCTCTGTTGCTAATTCAAACATATCACTGAGATGGGTTTTTAAGAAGAATGATGAAAATTCTATGGACAGCCAAAAAAACTAATGTAGATGTTCTCAGAGATGCCAAAGTCAAACAACAAATTATAACAACATTATAAGCAGACAAAGATTTTTAGGGCATGTGATGCGAATAGCAAACCTTGAACATTTAGTAACCACCTGAAAAATCAAAAGGAAAAGAGACAGGAAGACAAAGAAAAATTTCTGATGGGTTGTCACTGTGGCACAAAAAGAAGTCACAAACTGAACTTAACACAGGACAGAGAGTTGTGGAGAAGCCTGATCGTTTTGCCAGTTGGCATGGCAATTGATTGATAGATCTACATACCGTCTTTTCAAGTGTATAAACTGAGAAGTTTTGGAAATAAAGTCTGAAATTGATTTACAGGTCTCTGCCTATAAATGAGTACAACCAATTTTTTTTTTAAATTATGTCAAATCCCGGTAACAGAGGAGAAAAAATGTACCTGCAAGAATTGGTACATGACAGCTTTGTTGATGTTTGCTTTGTTGATGTTTGCTTTTGTTGGCCCTTGTCATGATTTAGAAAGCCTTTTGAAACCCCTTCAGCCCCATAATTGTTGACGTAATTTATGCAGAATCACATATCTATGTATGTCTTTGTGTGTTTGTGCACATGCAGTTTATGTATGTATTGTTGTATATGCCTGCGTGTATAGTTAGCATCACTGAAGTGAAGCATTCACTTCAACAGGTTTAGCACTTATGGCTCCTTTTGTAGTATTCCCCTCTTTCTTTGACCCCTAATAACTTACCTCTGTCTATTTCTGTTTGTTAATAGTTCTTTGGTATGAACTTTTGTAGCATAGCAATAATTTTGCTTTAAACTATACAGGATCATGATCGTGTCTTCACATTAACATTTTCAAACACTTTGGTGCACTGGTTAGGACACTCCAGTGTATTTGTTGTTTTAATTCCTGTCTGTTTCTTTTTTTCTTGATAAAGATTCCAATTGGACCGCAATGTAAAATATGTCCTTGTTCCTTTTATTATTATTATTATTTACATTTTGTTTTGTATTTATTAGCAACATCTAGTTCATTATCCTTAGTGTTATTACTTGAAATTCTATTAAATTTTCATGCTCACCATCAGCTTATGAAATTCTATTGTACTTTTCATATTCACCATCAGTTTACACAATTCTATTAAACTTATGACCATTAACTTAGAATTTGATTAAACTTATTGTATTCACCATCAACATATGATATTATATTAAATGTATATTCACCATTAAATTATGAAATTTATTCAATTTGCTACATTCAATATTAACCTATTGTTGTCAAACTGGTGATATTTTTAATTGTTCAAAGTTAGGACCATCATCATTGTACTTTATGTCAATAGACATGCATACTTTGTTATTTTTCTTACATGGGAAATCTTAGCAACAGAGCATGAACACTTTTAGAACCAAGGAGTGTCCCCTATGTAATTTGTGTATGTTATATTATCTTGAGAATTTTTAATACAAAAATATATTTTTCATGACTAGATTCAACAATTATGTACATGTGTTAGATGATATTTATTTGATTTTATGCTTATTTATTTCTAGGCCTCTATGCAAGGAAGACGATCAACAACATCTGCCTACATGGATGAACTTTTGTCTGGTAAATACTCTTCAAAATCAAATTAGTGTGAAATTGTTTCTATTTTTATGTTTATGGAATGCGAAAGAAAGAGCTACTAGTTTATTTGTGTAAATATCATATTAATTTTTTTGTGTACATAAAGTGATATTGACTGAAATGCTATTATGACAACTCATTTGCATAACTACATTAGAAATGTATTATTTTAATGTGTATAAATACCACTGAAATATAGTTGAAATTATTTTTTCCTCAGATAAAATGATTGTTGAACTGACCATTCTTCAGGGAAAGGACATGGCAGCAATGGATAGAAATGGTTGGTAATCACTGGTGATGTATTTTAGGGCTATATGATAGGGTTATTGTAAGGTGATTGATTTCCAAAAACAAGAGGCAATCTTATCTAAAGAAAAAACAGGGGCAGCAGTAATATTAAAGCTAGAAGTGATAGGAAAGGAAATAGGAACTGACATTTTTGCTAAAATTTGACAAATTAATACAAAAACCAGTTGTCAATACTTTGTTACATTTATTTGAACTGAAATATTAATTTGCAGGTTACAGTGATCCCTTTTGTGTTGTAAGTGTAAAAGGAAAAAAGATATTCACAACCACAGTCAAGAAGAAGACCCTGTTCCCTAAGTGGAATGAAACAGTCACAACAGAAATATCAACTGTAGACTCACCAAGTCTCACCATTGTAAGTAACTGGTGTTTATTGTTTTATCCAGCTGTTGATAATAGAGAACAACTACAGATAAACTGTGATTTGATGAATGAAACTTGGTAACTGAGTCAAGAAGGTTTGCTAATCACTGGAACCTCACTGGAAAACACACAAATATATATTTTGACCAAAAGTTTTTACAAAGAACACAAACATCTTATTAGCTCTGTTATGGGATCATATCATAGACAGTGCCATTATTTACTCATCATGTGTTAGATTTGTTACATGTGTTATGGTATTCTTGATAAAGGCTTTTTGGTAGAAATATCAATTTGTGTGTTTTCCTGGATGTAAAACTTTGTGGATGTGTTTACAGTCTGTCACCTGTGAAAAAATCATTGTCACTGCATGTCTTGCTTCGATGTCTTACTTCTTTCTTCTGCCAAATGGTCCCTAAGGATGATGGAAAGATGCATGTCAGTGAACATAGAACATTTGTCCTTTTGTGGCAGATTCCTTGGTAGTGGGAATGTTAGGTGTGCCATCACTAAAGATGGGTCAACAGATCTGACAGAAGAATGATAACCTTGTTTGCCCTTATGCATATGCTGTACTCCTGAGAGGACGTGATGGTCTGGATACTGCCACATTAGAATGCCTCCCTTCAGAGACTTATCGTGCATCTATAAACACAATTAATATAATCATGACTTTGAGACAGCAAACTGTATGCATTTGCTGAGTTACCATAGGTGTCAACCTATTTTTTCATAATTCCATATTTTGAACAATTTATTTCTGTATTTCAATCAAAACGATCGTATTTAGCACCCAAAAAAATCCCTACTACATTTTTTTTTTACATTTTGTTTTGTCCCTCAATATGAGCATGTGAGATAAAAAAGTCTGCATTAGTAATAATTGCTAGGAAATTTAACACCAAGTGACCTTTTTATTAAAATAAATAATATTTAATTATTTTTTTTAAATTGGGTTTTTTTTGTTTTGGTTTTGAAATCCCTAAAATCCATATTAATACGGAAAATCCATACTAGTTCACATCTATAAAGTTACTGAGTTACAAAGTTACTAAAGTTACAAATTGTTATAGAACTTATATAACTAAAGTTACAAAGTGTTATAGAACATTATAAAGACATTATATAGGCTTCTGTTGGAAAGGCTATAGACTGTGAAGAGCTAACTGCTCACAGTTAAAGGGATTATTTAATCATCATCGTGAGATGACTGTTTTTATGTTAATGTTTCTGTGTATGTGTTAATGGACTCGAAACAAGAGTAAAGAGTAATAACACTGCTACCTGTCATGCACGTTGTATGAGGTGACTAAGGAGGCTGGGCATAGGTTTAATACCTTGTATCATGATCTCTAAGTCCCATGCCTGGACTGCTGGGAAGAAATGTACCCTTTTATCTACAGAATGATTCAAGATTTCAGAATAGAAGACTGTTAAGCTCATGGTATTGCAACTTAAGCTACTTTGAATAAAACTGTCGTCTGGGACTAAGAAAAGCTCTGAAAATCTTCTCCAACAAAAGGGATGCCTATGGAAATGAAAATGAAAGTCAAATTCCACCGCCTGGCATAGGGAACAAGAATGATCCACTCATACTCCCTCTGTGTGCTATCATGATCATCATAGGCATCATTATCTCAAGGTTTATTTAGTTTGTATAATTCTTTGATCTAACGTATGTTGATTGCTTGTTCTACCATTACATATTGTCCTTCATTCTCATTCCAGGATGTTTTTGACAAGGATGTCATTTCTAAAGACTTTATGGGCAAATTGACACTGAGCATTGATCAACTGAAGGAGCTGTCCATCAAGGTTTGAATCCATGTCATACTTTCATGTTGTTGAAACATTCTATATAACCATACCTAGATGAACTAGGTTCATATTCCTTAGTTGCAGAAGAGATTGCATCTTTACAAATGAGTATAAAAAACATAACATCTTGAATATTGATTACATTATATTTTAGAGTGCTTAGTGATAATGGCTAACATATATTACTCTTGTTAATGCCATTACTTTTCAAATAAGTATAGAGTTTGATTCTGAGCTACTCTTTCTATATGTTTCTTCTCTGTTGTTTGATGTATGTGTTTACTGAGATCATTAACCCTTTAGCTGCTACATTTCTCTCAGTAACTGATTCCAGCTGTGCTAAATTCTTTACCCAATGACTTTCCACCTGTTCTAATTCTATTTCTTTAGATTCAAAATTAAGAGAGCTTCTACAGTAATGATTTCTATTTATCACCAGAAAATACATATTGTAAGTACTAGGATGGTTGATGTATACTAGCACTTGTTGATTTCAGTCAAATCATTTTTAGCAATGAGGAAATTAGAAGCATTCAGGATGTAACTGTCAACCCAGCATTTTTTTGTTGTAGTGATTTCTTTAAAGGAGATAGAAAAAGAGATGGTTAACTTGTCAATAGCAGTAAGAAAGAGGAATGTGTGAACTTGTGTATAGAAGCTAAATAGTTAATTAGTATGTCTAGAAATTGTTTCAGTATTTATAATTATTATTACTACTAACCTTAGTGTTTCACAAGACTGTCACTTCTTATGTCAGACTCTGTGGCAGAGAGGTACAGAACACATCTTGGTCAACCAACATCTGCAACCAGACCATTAGGAAAGCAATGACAACCTACTGAATATAAATATTTTGCCTAGAAAATCACTAAGCTACTTTTGAGTTGATCACTACATCCTGAGTAGTATATGCTACCAAAAAAAACTTCTTAAGCACATTGTACAAGTATTTTTCATGTGTCTGTTTGCATCAGCTCCTTCTCAAAATTTGAAACACCCACCAACATGTTTATCAGCTTCTGTTTAATGTCAAAGTCAGATGTAGTTTTTCACATCTATTAATGAATATTATCTGTTCTTTACTACTTATGACATCATATCATATTTACTGATGTAAGATGTCATATTTTCTGTTTACAGGGAACATCAGATTGGTTTACTTTAGACAAAATCAAAACTGGAACATTACAACTGAAATGTCAAGTTATTTCTAAAGACACATTGGTGAGTGTATAGAACATTTTAAAGGTGCATTGATGAGTTTGAGACAAAGTGTTATTGAACAACATTGGGGAGAGTTTGGAAACAGTGTTATAAAGCAGTCTAAGACACATTGTGGAGTTTGAAGACAGTGTTATAGAACATTACATTATAGAGACACATTGATAAATTGAGTACAGCGTGTTATAGAGCATTCTAATACACATTGGTGACTTTGAAGACAAAGTGTTACAGAACGTTATAAGACACATTGACGAGTTAGAGACAAAGTGAGCATTCTAATACCTATTCATGAGTTTGGAGACTATGTTATAGAGCATTCCAATATACACTGGGAAGTTTTAGGAAAAAGTGTTATAAAACATTCTATTGGCACATTGAATAGTTTGAAGACAGAGTGTTCTAAAAACACATTGGGAAGGTTGGATACATAATGTAGAACATGTGATGCTGCAGTAAAACTTAATATGATTAGCAGAAAGGGAAAACACATGATAATGGATCTTTATTAATCACTGCAAGCACACATGGAAACACAAAACATCAATGTTTCGACCAATAGACATTTATAAGGCAGGAGCAAAACACAACACAAATAAAAACATGTCTAGAATTGTTTCTATTTATTACTATTATTATTATTATTATTATTATTATTATTATTATTACTAATCTTTGGTACTTCCTTATATTTCTTGTAATTCTTATACCAAAACAATGTAAACAAACATATGAAATACTAAATGTTACTAAAAGGTTAATAAAAAATACCTAACTATTAATAGTAAATAATAAAAACCTAACACTAAAATATAGAACAAGGACAATTTTCTACATTGCAGTTCAAACAGGACCTTTCTCAAGAAGAAAATAACAAAATCAAAAACACAAAAATATTGACAACTGGAATGACTTGGACCTGTTTCTCTCACCAAAAAACAAGGCCAAGTGAATTTGTGACATCATGTCTAACAAATGACAAATTGCATGCATTGAATAATTGAGCATGAATTTGTTCACTATAGGAAGACAGAAATAGACAAAGATCAATAGACAATAGCCATGATAAAGTAATAGATAATATATCAGATCAAGTGGAAGACCAACATGAAAGGTGCAATAGCAGAGTTTACTTTAGACAATGTTGGACTTCCACTTGATCTGATATATTACCTACTACTTTATCATAACTATTGTCTATTGATCTTTGTCTATTCCTGTCTTCTAACAGTGTGCAAATTTATGCTCAATTATTGAACTCAAGCAATTTGTCATTTGTTAGACATAATGTTGTAATTTCACTTGACCTTGTTCTTTTTGGTGAGAGAAACAGGTCCAAGTCATTCTAGTTGTCAATATTTTTATGGTTTTGTGTTTTTTATTATTTGTTTCATGAGAAATTTTCTGATTTGTTTGAATCACAATGTGGAAAATTGTCCTTGTTCTATATTTAATTGTAATTTTTTTTTTTTTTACTATTGTTAGTTAGGTATTTTATAGAAACCTTTCTTCCTAAATTTGTATTTTCTACTTATTCGTTTGGTTACTCTGGTACTCTCCATTTTGTCGGTATCCTCCGATATTTTGGTTATTTATAAACAAAAGTATGTTACCTGAGCCAAAAAGCACAGATATCACAGCCAAGCTGTAACATATGATGCTGAATATACCATTCCGTGGTATATCCTGCTAACTGACATGAGGTATAGAATTCATGAAGAAAAATAAGACTAATCTAAAGGACATTGACAAGTTGATGGTGTTAATTGTGTTTCAGCATATAATTAACTATTACAAGTTTTCACTGAGGTCTTTGAATATTTATACAGGCTGCATCTTCAGATGTATTTGTTACAGACAACTCTGGGGATTCTCATAAAGAAAGTATGGAGCAGCTAGATATAAATTTGAATTCTCCTGTCAAGGTAATTTTTGATGTTATGTAAACTTATGTGTAGATTCATTTTGAAGTTCCTGTAGCCCATAAAATATTGGATTAGTTTCCTACATCAGCTTGATATCATTGAGGTAAAAGAGTAAAATATTCCAGTCTGAAACTTTGCAGTGTTACAAAACACATAATTGACAGGTTTAAGTTGTTTTAATTAATGGAAGCATTCTTTGATAGACTAAGTAAGTAATTGAATAATAAGTTAGATTACTGTCTGGATTAAGTGTTCATTATTAACATGTGTTCATATCTTCTTTGAAAGTAAACATAATTCCAAACAATTCCTCATTAGTAGAAAACAATCCATAAATCCATAAAAATGTCACTAAAAATGGCTTCCATTTCAACTCGATGTGCATTGATCACAACTTAAATGTTCCGGACCTTAGCACAGGACCTTGTTGAGAAAAGAAAGCTAGATTTGCTAGCAGTGGTGCCACTTTTTTTCTCAGAAGAATAAGCAAATTTTATAACTTTTTATCATAGTTACAAAATTGCTTAGTGGTGGTCGCAATTCTCCTACCACTGTGTTAGTGGAGTACACCCAGAAGTGGGTTTTTATATTCACCTATTGCCTTGTAGAGGTTAAACTTGTGCCATGCCATTTTGAACAATCTGTATTAATGGTTTCTTTTGGCAGGAAGTAGTTTGGTTTATATAAAATCTTAAATGTTACTTAAAGGAAACAAAATAAATATAATCTCATTTAAGACCATTCTGAAATTTTAAATGTTCATAGTATTTGAATTGAGATTATGCAGAGCCAATCAGTTAAAGGTTTCAGATTGTCTTTAATATATGTCAGCAGATAAGCTTATGTGTCATGTAACTTTAAGTTATGATTGATTGGTTGATGATCCAGTGACTTATGGGCTTATGCACTTTGTTGCAAAAATTTACGTTATAGAAATATG
Organism: Meghimatium bilineatum; assembly: GCA_034231615.1. Lineage (NCBI taxonomy): Eukaryota > Metazoa > Mollusca > Gastropoda > Stylommatophora > Philomycidae > Meghimatium > Meghimatium bilineatum. The sequence goes on along the minus strand of CM067322.1, from coordinate 68,289,971 downwards.
CTAATGATGTTCATAATTTGTTTTTCCAAAGAATTCTTTGAAATCTGGAGTGAGATCATCATCAGAGCAAAACTTAGATAATAGATTGCATGATGGACCAGTTATTGAAAAAGAACAATCAATGCTTCATAGAAAGAAAAGTCCAGCAAAACTAACACGTAGTGACTCGTAAGTTGCGTCTAACTAATCTATTACTGGAGCAATGTTTATTAGGCATTCACCATATGCTCATCAAATATCTAAAAATTTGTTATTCTAGTTAAGGTAAAGCATACTTTGTGTGTACTATCTCTACACATTTTCAATGTTTGTGGCAACTTTCGCAATTCTTGCCAGAAACCAATCTGTATTAATAATTTTGAATCCAGTCCACGCCACAGCTATGTTTTCAGAAAATATTTACACCTCAAGTGCATGTGAGAAATAGTGTGTCACCGAACAATTACAATATTGAGAATATAGTCCTGTTGTGCATGTTTAATTATGTTAATCTCTTTGTATTTATATCCTATCTATCTTTGTCTTCTGTTTGGACCACACTTCATCCTCATTTCTTGTAGCTTTAAACAAACATTCACTTTTCCCTCTTTCCCACCACAGCCCTTTCCTATTTCTTTATTCTGTTGGCTCATCTGGCTACCAGCAGTTCCAAACCTTGTTAGCACACTGGATTTTTTCTTGTTAGCACACTGGATTTTTTCTTGTTTTTTTATGCTAACACACACCCCCCCCCCCCCCCTTGTTCCCAATCTGTTCTTAATGCTCTGATGCCTGGTGTGTTCCTTCTGTTTCCTTTAGATTCTAGTTTAGATTATGTTATCCTGTGTAAAGTCCTTACAATATTTTAATATAGTGTGTAGGCAAAAAACATAAAGAGCCAGCTGCAAGTTATCATTAATATAGACCTGCATGATATCTTTATTCTGTAGTGCTTGAAATAATTTACAAATGTGTTCATTGAAAAGAAAAAAAAGAAACAAAAAATTCACAGAAGGAAGTGGTAAAGAATTAGTCACACTCTACTATAACCTATGATGACCTAATAGTCCCTGCTTGTTTAAATATTTGTGCTGGTGGGAGGATTATACATACCTGTGAAATTTGTATTTTTGTCTATGTCTTGATCTACTGTTCCACATTCATGGTGATGAGATGACTGTCCATATTCATTGGATATATCATGGGAAGAGGAAAAACGGATCACATTATGACAACATAAAAATTGAACAGTACGAGGGGTATCTAAAAAACCAAGAGAGCATATTGTAGACAGTTTTGTGGCATGGGGGATCATAACTATAAAAAATGATGAACAGTACATGAGACAGCAGGCTTTGGACAGACATGATAACAATTTGCACATAATGTGCATTAGTACCTATAATCAGAATAAGAAGCGTCAAAATCAGTAGCATTTTGTCAAATAGCTTAAATTGTGAAAAAAACTATGTTTTTTGTAGCTCAAATTCAGTTTTCTCTTCACTTTATATTTAATTTTAGCTCAAACTCGGTAAATGTGATGCAAAGGAGCTGGGATCAAACTTCTTTAAGTAAGTGATTACCATTTCAATTATTATTAACACACATCTACTAGAAGATGGTCATAGTGGCATGAAATTCAAATATGGCAGCATGTCATAGTGGTTAACAGTAGTACTGATAATGACAAATTTATAAAGTAAGGGATCACCTTTTAAAATTGTTAAAAATGGAATAAATATAAATTAATTATGTCACAGCTTGTTTTTCAATTCAGCAGAGAATGTGTTAAATAAAACACAAATGTCTTTGAGGTCATTTTTCTATCATAATGTTTAATGCTTTTTTAATTTGATATTTTTGTTGAGATGTAATAAATGATGAACAAATAGACGTTGTGGTATGAGGAAACATTGCTTGATATTGGAAATTATTGATATGATAAAAGATTAGTAAAGATGCAAAATTTCTTTTGTTTTATCATTGTAATCATTTAACCCATAATCCTTCAGGATTGTTGCATGCCACTTCGACAACATCAGCATAAAAATCCTGTCATACCTCTCTGTTTCCTTTGTATGAATGTAGAGAATCTTAATCCTGACCAGTCCTTAAAACTTTGCTCACCAGCAATCCAGAGTGTACTTATCCGCCATTACCGAGGGTGCATGCAAAATTTCATACATTGACATCGCAGCCTTTAATCTGTATAAAATCGATCTAGTGCAAGAGAGTCTTGAAACTTTCTATGTGTTGTAACGACTATTTGAACTTTCTGAGTGAATTTGAAAGCTCCAGAGTTATTTCAAGTGCAAAATGCTACTTATAATGCTAGACCTAGATTTACATTAATTTCTATATATCATACAATATTACCTTCAAAATCTCTGATATTTCATGACAAAAACTAATCTACAATGTCTATATCTGTATTCCACTTGTGCCACCATTTTTACACAACATAATTTCCTGGAAACTATTTTTACTAACATTATTACAATGGATATTACTGTATTTTATTATCTATCATAGCGCTTTTGACATCACCAAGGTTCAATAACAGAAATTCGGCAGTCGTCGAAATGGGTCATGAAAATGTTAATATTATTAATCCATAATTTCCTTTCTCTTCCTCAACTGTCAACCTGCAGGACATTCTTGGAGAGGCAATCATGCCTCACCATGTGCTCAAACCATATAAATTGGAAATGTTTTACAACTGACAGGAGATGCTCCTGTTCACCTACAAGTAGATTTATTTATTGTACATGCATACAAATATTCAAATATGATATTAAAGTTTTTGTTTTTTAAATTGCGTATGACAAAACCCACAGATGCTTGCAGAATGGCAAATGTATTTAATAAAATTAAGTATCTATAAATATCAGTAACCCTCAAAAATGATTGCTACAGAATGTCAGTGACTTTCTTTTTAGGATTCACAGCTTAAAAATTGTCACTAAACAGGGCCACTGTAAAAAAATGTGGAGAATCAATGCTGTGGTGTACAAATTTATATGAAGTAGATACAAGAGTCTGTTCCAGAAATATACTGTTAAAAAAAATGCTAAACTATAATAGTGGTAATGGACACCAAATTTAAAATGTACCAAAATTTTATTTTACGGAATTACTGTTTCAACTTTGGCATGAAGAAACTTTCAGACTTTATCTGGTGGTAATTTATCTGGTGAGATTGAAATGTTCTTGAGATTATTGAAATGAGATTATTTGTTTCAACAGATATTTTCCATTACTGATTTTTTCACTTTAGAAGAATGGCAATACAAGAAGACATACAAAAGAAGACCATTACATCAGTGGTGGGGCAACTTTGTTGGGCCAAAATTCCAGATTGAGCACTTTTAGTGTAGAAAGGAGCCAAAATTTTGTTTAGTCCTTCCTAGTACCAAGTATTATCATCTGAACTAAGTAGCCAGTACTTATTCTAGTTTTAAATCAGCCTGTCGATATATTACATATATCAGGTGTATATGTTAAATTGCCAACACCAATGAAGAAGACAGCCTAAACAACCTCCTGAGTGAACTTCTTCTTGAAGAAAATCAAGCAATAATATTAAAATCAGAAAAACAGCTACAACAATATCTAAATAGACTGCACACAACATGTAGGGTCTAAGATAAACACTGGAAAAAAAAGCAGAGTTAATGTAAATCACAAAAATAGAAAGAGCATTGAATCATCAAATGGGAAAAACACCAAAGAAATCCAACATGGATTCAACATAGCATATCAGATCTTGGGCAGGTATCTCCTATTTTCAAAAACAAACATGTGAACATGAGCTCCAAAACTGCACTATATAAAAAGAACATCATACATCACCATGCTACCAAAGTCAAATGGGGACACCAACAACAAAATCCAAAAGAAAACTTGTTACAACAGAAACAACTTGTCTACATAGAATTCTCAGAGTAACAATAAGAGACAGAATCAGAAATGAAAACATCAGATGACTAACAAGCACAATGCTAATTCTGGATTACATAAAAATACATCAGATTAGCCCTTTGAACCCTAGCCAAATTTCCATTAAAAGCCCCTTGCCCTGGCTCCTGAGCAAAAAATACACAAAAACAACACCCTAACAGATCTTATTTATTTTAACAGAAATAAGACATAAAATTATGTACTGTTATATAATATTGACTTACCTTTATTCTGACTGTTATTTTTGCTGTATCTACAAGTTCTCCCAGCGTGTAGACCCTTCCTTTAAATACAGATAATTGATGCAATAACTGAACAAAAACTTTGTCTTTACTTTTTTGACCAACTGATGAATAAATATTATATGTTGTAATTGATAGACATACTTACGAACAATATTCTGATCACTCAGGCTCAAGCGATCGATCTGAGTCTATTTTATATCATTTTCAGAATAATCACCATCTAAATATAATTCATCATCCTTGGAATCAGCAATCACAAACAACAACTTATTCAGCATTATTTGAACACAAAAAAATATTTATTTTAAATAAATCGTTTTGGTTTAAAATACTAAACAACTGATCAACAACATGTGTACACCATTTTGTGAAGCAGCATCCCATAATGCAGTGTGTGCCTCATGATACTGGCAAATATTGTAACTTGATTTATTAATAATTATTATTAAGGGGTACTGTTTTGTGATGTCAAAATACCGAAAATCGGTATATCGGGTTAGCAATCTTTAGTATAAATCCCAGAATTTGGGATACCAGGTTCTGGGGGTTAAGTGGTTTTCACAAGCTTCCATACTACCATCAGATAGTGCCTCTCAAAAAGCATTGTTATACATGCACATTGGATACAAAGCCAGAGGCAGACCATGCAAAAGATAGATTACAGAAGAGTCCACAAACACGAACATATATGAAGCACACAAAAGGGCAGTCTCCAAAGAACTTTTCTACCACTGACACTGGCATAAAGGTGTATAAAGCGACAAGAAAGAATATCAGATAAAAATTGTTTCATTCATTTATGGAGATCACCACTTTAATTTGTAGTCACAAATATTATATATGAAGCACATGAAGTTTTGAATTGATAATCATTGGTGTTTTGTGAAGATAACAGAATGCAATATATTGAGACATATTCAGACATATTCTCATGGTTTAAAATATATTTCACAGATAGTTCAGCTTCTGTTGCAGAAAAGGCATATTGTGTGAGTGGGAAGGTGCTTCGTGTCCGTGGCAATCTTCCTTCAACTACTGGAATTTACTGTAAAGTTCGATTGGAAATGTAAGAATTTGTTCCTTTTTTGTGTAGAATGTGCTGTATTTTAAACACACATTTTGCATTTGCTATAGTGATGAGTAACATCATCAATATAAATAGAAGTACAAGCTTTTCCAACCTATGTCAATACAAATTATAACTAACATTTTCAATTTTAACACAGACCATTTTCTCATATTAACTTACATTTATACAATAACATGGATTATCTACCTTATCTAACCCATGATGCATGCACTATGGTGGCCATTGCATGATAATAAATGACACATTGCATGATTTTAAATAACACATTATCCACCAGTACTAGTAATAAAATGGTAAATTCTAGCCATATAAAATACTCTAACTATTAATCAATTTTAAAGAAGCCAAACAGCAATAAATTATTCAGGGAAATTTCTCAAACTCTTACCATGAGTTATTACACTCACTATTGTTTTAGTTTAAAAAATAGTTTATCTCAAGATCAAGGAATTCAGAGATCCACGGGATCAAATGTGTGCCAAAGTTAAAAGGAAACTCATGTCTTTGTGCTGTCGATGATAAAAGTGCAATATTAAAATCTCTGTACTTGAGTCTGGATGGGCGCCCGTGTGTTGCCGGGGCCCGAAAGGGGAGCAAAGAATAGCGACACTGTTTACCTTCCACGCATGTCGTAAACGGCGACTAAGGAGGTTATAGGATGGAGTTGGCTGTCCCATCCCATATAGGGTCAGTGACCCAAAGCCATGCTGAAGTCGAATGTGTCAGGCTGAAAGGCGCAGATATCGCAGCAATGCTGTAAACCATGACACAACGCATTCCGTTCTCCGGACTACATCCTGCTAATCTGCAGGAGTTTGAGAACGAACGCAGAAGAAGAAGAAGAAGAGTCTGGATGGGGAATGAAGGTGAGACTCCCTCCCATCATTTCAAACCAAAGTGCATCAGAAGTTGTTTACGTTTCAATTGACACATTTGAACTAGAGTGTAAAAACATTCTCGCATTTGAACTAGATTGGGTACTATACAAGAATCAGTGGCCACTGTCACAACTTTTAATGTATGCGCAGACACAGTTTGCGCTTCTCATCCAACTTTTTAATGCTTATTATGAGCAGACACTGTGTGTGCATCTTTTGTGTTGTCAACTTGTCAACATAACAAAAGGGCAAATACAATCGATGTCTGTTTGTCTACTAAGCTTGCCAGCTACTGATAATGATGCTGAACACTAGTTACAAACTCAGAGTGCTACAACAGGACAAGATGTGCAGTCAGGATCATCCAATGATCTTATTGTACAACAATGATGGACGGATTCAATGGAAATGCAATGTAAGGAGACACCGCCAGTGCATAAATGTAAAGGTTGACACGTACTTGCAATGCACGAACATTTCGCTTGTAAAAATATGCTGTTTCATTTATGAATGGGCTATTGAGATGGCATCTGCCGACTGGTCATTCAGGAACTACAGATTAGCAAGACAACAGTTGCTTAGTGGAACGCATTTATACAGGAAGTTTGTGTCTACTGCTAGACACAGCTTCCACGAAGGCGCATTGGAAGAGAAGAAATGATCATCAAGGTAGACAAAAGCCTATTTACCAAAAGAAAGGCAAACTCTGGCCGAATGTTGCCTCAACAATGGGTATTTGGTGGCCTTTGTCATGAGATAAAGGACATTTCAAGTGGAAGATAGAAGTTCTGCTACCTTAATGAAGAGAGCAGGGAGAGCAGGCTTCGACCATCTAACAGTGAACCACAGAAACAACTTCATGGATCAAGTAACAATAATAAAAAAATCAATTCTCTATAATAAAAGGTGCATCAAGAAAAGTTAAGAAAATATTTTTTTACACTCAAACTCCCAAGAGCTCTCTCTCTCTCTCTCTCTCTCTCTCTCTCTCTCTCTTATATAGCATAGCAATGTTCTTACCAGATTTCTTGCAAGATTTAGTGCAGGGAATGTAAATGCTTTGTTTTACCATTGTATTTTATGTCAAAGTCCTGATGGTGGTAACTAATATGTTCTGTATTTTTCTGAATGATAAAAACATTAAATATGGAAAGGATAGACTCTTACATTCCCTTTATAAATTTTCCTGCTGGTTTGAACCATATGCAGATTTGTGCAGGTCCACAACCACCTAGGCAAATCACTTTTGAGATGGTACTTGACCATTTTTAGGGCCACAGTTCGGGGTTTTGTGCATGAAATCTCATGCAGTGTACCTTCTGACATGTGCTGTTTTTTTTCACATGTTGCTTAGAGAGATCATTGACTCTGAAGCAACAGTGTAACAAGAAAGCTGAGATTTTTGCCATATAAAGAGACATAACAGCATGGAAAGGATGTGGTTATATACATAGATGGCTCTGTTCAGAGAGGGTTAAGACGGCTGAACTGTCTCTGCTATGTTAAGAGGTGGAGACATTGCTGAAAAGTGTGGAGCATATAGTACAGGAACTTCCAGTATGAGAATAGAAATTGAAGCAGCTATGGATGCCCTAAAATTGGTTTCAGAAACAGTGACAACCAGAATTGTTAATGTATTTGACTCTCAATGCATGATGTGCACAAGTCAGAATGAATGGCTGGGTTATGAGTGGATATAGTATATTGGGATTTCACACCTCCAGGGACTTGTGTGGATGTTATTCCCAGGTCTCACTGGGGTTGAGGGTAACAAGAGAGCTGAAGGACTGGCATCAAAAGCATAGGTGTCATGACAATGGACAAGAGTACATTATGATTTCCCTATATATGTGTCACTTAGATGAGGAAATCATGGTGGGTGAAGAGATTGAAGGAGTTTGTAATTGCATGGGCAGTTAGTATAGGGGGATGATTGACTAGGTAGGACTAGAAAAATATACAATTAAAGTGCCACAGGAACTATCAGCATGCATACCCTTTGTCATCTGCTGAAAGATGACTGGGATGACTTGGACATGTTTTTCTCACAAAATGAGAAAATGGACATCATGTCCAAGTCTTTCCAGTTTTAAATATTTTTATGGTTTTGTATTATTGTTGTGTTTCTTGAGAAAGGTCCCATAACGTGGACCTTAATGTGAAAAATTGTCCTTGTTCTTTGTTTTACTGCTAGTTATATATTTTTAACAGTGATAGTTAGGATTTTACAGTAACCTTTTTTGCTTTATTTAGTATTTACTGGTTAAATACTGTCAGCTCATGGTTAGCTACCTAGTTCTACTTGTACCACATCCAAATTTCTTCAAATATAGTATAATTGCCTTATTCTAAATTTAGTACTTATAACTAGCTTCAAAGCAATTCAGTACTGTATGTGTCTAGCACAATGTATAATTGTATAGGATTCGAAGGAAAGTAGGAAAGATATGTGGCTAGCACAATGTATAATTGTATAGGATTCGAAGGAAAGATAAATAAGTCCTATAAAAGAATGAAGAATAAAAAATTTTTCTTTTACATCTATCATTTTATATACACATTTCATTCTGCAGACCTGGAAGTCGCCTTAGTCTCTTTCATCATACTAGAATTATTGGTAAATCACGGATTGTTACTTTGTCTGACAATATGGCAGATTGTAATGTCAATTTTGAGGTAAGCAATTTTGTCTTGTATAAATATCCCAGCTCCTGGCACATTAAGTTGTTTCCTGACACTAATGATTTTTCTCTGTCTCAGTATTACAAGTGAAAGGGGCTATATATTTTAATATTTATATAGACATTATTATATTTTTTTGTTTATTTTGAACCTTGGAATTATAAGCAATATAGTTCTTGTATCTTTTGGTGCAATGGGAAGGTTTCTCCAGAGCTTTATTTCATAACTCATCATCAAGTGCCGTCTCTGCAATAAAGGTTGGCTGCAACAGACTTCCAACATCCCCTGACTCGTTTTGGTGGTGCACTCTACTAGACTGTAACCTGTCCATCTTGTGATTTTACTCTCCCATTTGTATCTCTGCCTACCTCTTGCTCACTTCCCTTTGACTTTACCCTCAAGTAAGGTCTTCAATAAGGTGTCATGTCTTTTAATGTGTCCAAAATATTTTATTTGCCTGATCTTTATTTCTTTTAGTAATTTTTTCTTCCTATTATTGGTAAATCATGGATTGTTACTTTGTCTGACAATATGGCAGGTTGTAATGTCAGTTTTGATGTGCAATAGGACCATTGTCCTGCTACAAGAGAAATCCAACAGAGGTTTGAGAATGAACGCTGAAGAAGAACTCCTTTGATACTACATACCACAGCTCTCATTTCCCTACACATATTTAGCAATGTTTTTTCATGATCTGACCTACCGATTTTTGTGTCAGAAATTATTGTCTTTGTCAACATATTTTCATGTCTGAAAACTACAAAGGGATACATGTTATCACATACCTGACAGATTTACAGGATATATTTATTTTATTTGAACCTAGAACTTCATAGAACCTATTATGAGGGCTACAGTGCGTTTGTTAGGTCTATAGTTCAGATTTGTTTACCTATGATACAGTGTAGTGTAGATCTAGTCTAGAACAGATATCATTAATTGTTATCTAAACATCTGAGTATGACAGCATAGGTTCTGATTGTAATTCAAAGTAAACACCACCACCAGATAGCAAATCTAAAATAATCAGTGATGTTTTTCAAGAAGTTCAGATAGCACCAACTACACACTTGTATACCACCAATCAATCATAACTTTAAAAAACTGTGCACACACTGTATTCAGTTAAAAGTCCCATTAACCTTTAGGGCTCAGGATTAAAATTAAGCAAATTTCCCCTGCGCCTGGATTCTTTTTAGAAAATTTGCATTATTTATGGTGAATGTTTGGTAAATGAAAAAACTTTTTTATTTGTCAAGATATCAAAACAATTTTTACACATGTAAATAAAGAAGTGAATAATAAATATAATCGAGTTTTTGTTGTTGTATGTGTGATCTGACAGTTGTGAAGTTGAAAATTGGGGAAAACATCTCAAAATGCCATTTTAAAAAAAATCAATAAATATAATTTCTTGGCACCGCTAATATTTGAGCAATGTGTGGCAACATTGATAAAATCCTCCTAAATACCTATTTCTATTGTATATATATTGTTTCATATCCAAGCTAATATAATATGGACTGAACAAACTAATAAAACATGCAGAAATCTCATACAATGTCCGTTCATGCAAGATTACGCCTATTGGACATACAATGTTTCTATTTTAAATGCAGACACGACACACCCCTGATACATATTGTTTTTGTGTTTTTCAATGAATAAACGAACATTCTTATAATATAACAATAACTAAAAAACAAAACAAAACATGTAGATATTATTTCCATGATGATCACTTACCATGCCATATGGTACTACATTTGGTAGTAAAATATGGCGTCGAAAAATAACAATTGTTCCAGAAATTAGTTGACAAAATCAGCTGGCTTTCTTTTTCTTACAATCGTAATGTGTAAAAGAATTTGACCTTTTGGCTGTGACGTATTCCTAGCTTTGTTTGGCGGGAATTCTACGTCATATGAATTTAATTTTGTGTGAGTCTGTAGTGATGAATTGGGGCATAGCAATGGGGGTGAATGGTGATGCCTTTTGATCCCAGTTACATACATGACGTCGGTGCCTATAGAGCCTTTAAGGTTAAACACTTGCAGCAAAGAAAAATAACTATCTACTAAAGACAAATAGCCAGATTTTTCATTGCTGAAGCCAAATCTTCAGAGCATTTACCATTAGCTCTGTATACAGCAAAGGCTGTAACACTTTGCTTTTGAGACGTATGTGAAACATCTTACAGGCAAAACAGAATATAATTTTTCATGACATTCAGGACATACATCGAAGCAGCAATCATTGCTAATTTTTGTGACATACCAGTATGTGCTATAGACATTGAAAGGTTTAAAAGTAAGAAATTGAGACAATATATGCCATTACAGTAATTACTTTTTCATAGATGACAGGTTATCGGACTATCTCCCAACTCTCCTTAGTCACCTCCTATGACAGTGTTTTGACCAGGCGGTCCTATTCTTTGCATTCCGAACAAGTCCAGGACCCAGTTGCCACAACGGCAGTCACTTATTACAAAAATATAACTTTTCTGTAAACCATATTGGAGGGTAAAGTTGAAAGTCAATGGGCAAGAGAAAGACAGCGCTGTAAGTTGATGCATAAATTAAAACATGACAGACTACAGCTTACCAAAGTGTTTCATTAGGTCACAAAACATGATATGGGAAAGAAGTATATTGTAGCTAACCTTTTATTTGGAAATTTACTTGATCTGATATGATCAGTTGAAGAGGCTTTAAACATACATTTAAATAATATACTTTGTTATTTTAGTGTTATTGTCTGTAGCCATAGATATGCATATAAAATAAACTGCAATTCTTATTACTTGATATTTCATGTTTTAGGTTGATAGAGGAGCAGGTGTAACTGTGGAAGCTGTTCTCACATTTGATCTGAAGCATTCCAACAAACAACATCTAGCAACAAAGAGCTTTTCTTTGAGGTCCTTGCTAGCTGGTATGTTATTTTTTTTATTTGCAGAAATAAACATGTTGCTATTATTTTAGAACTGTTATCTATTTTTATACATTGATGTTCCTCCTTCGCAAGAAAAAATGAGCATGGTTGGTATGAAAAAGTCATGTTAGATTTGATTAATTTTGCGTCCTCAGATCGCTGATGAGTCCAATCTGGGCTTTGAAAGAAGAGGTTGCAGAGTGAGCAGGAATATGGTAGGCCTTGAGATGAGGGAAAACAGTCTGATCTCTTCTTTCATTTTATATATAATCTGTTTTCAACAATATAGCATATGATTTATAATAAATCATTCAATTGTTGCTCTGAGTAAGTAGATTGTTAAGTACTTGACATTGGCAACACATTTCCAAAATAAATGCCCGAATGAAGCAAATACTTTAACTCTTAGGGGAACTGTGTGCCTGACTTAATTCTAGTAATATTGTTATGCAATTGATTTCTTGCCAAATACACCTAGAAATGAAAAGGAAGGCAGCTTAAAAAAGAAAGGAGCATGACAAGAACAGTCATACCCACTAATGACTATGCATACAGTTACAAAGATGTTGAAATCTGTGAACAAAGAGACTTGACTAAATAGATGGGCAAAGGGAAACACTGGGACAGCTCAGTAATGATCATTCCTTGATCTTCCCAGAGCACGAGCCCTGGTGCCTGGGTGAATTCTAGGTGTCATTTTTATTTAAAACCACGAATAATGACTTAACATTATAATTCTCCTGCTTTCGGGAATTGACATAGAGATTAGAAGTATCTACCACCTAGCAAGTGACAGGCAGTTTTGGAAATCACTTTGTTGAGCTAATAGTTGAACTTTGATGTGCAGACAGCATTTCATCTCTGAATAGTCTTAAGTCATTCATAATAATTCACCATTATAACAAACATGCTTTAATATGTGGAACATATTCAAAGTATGGTGCAGAGGATGGAACAACACAGGAACAAAACGACCAAGAAATCACCTACCAAGAAAACAAGACCCTCATCAAAGCCATCAGGAAAGTTGACCACCCAAGAGACAATTACCACTATCTCGACAGAGCAGAGAAGGTTATTATCTTTCGCCCCAGAACAGGACACAACAGAACACTACCCTTGTGGGCAGGCAGCACAGACCACTGAACATATCCTGCAAGACTGCAATACACTAAACCAGTTAAGGGAAGAACACTGGCCCACAGAGATGGATATCCACAGAAAGATATATGGGAGCACTGAGGAGCTTTCAAATACAGCAGCATTTATTAAGAAAACAGGACTTGCTGTGTAGACATGTCAAACTGGGAACGAGAAGAAGAAGATCAAAGAAATTGACTCTTAAGACTTATGCACAAAGTACCATTGCTCTAATAGGGTGAAACAAACATTCCCTTAAGCTGCATTACTGCACACATCAAATGATGCAACACACAGAATTAAACATTCAGTGCACAAAATATAATACTGTAGACCTAAAAAGGTATTCAACTTCAAGAATGATTTTCATTTTCAATTTTGACATTCTCCAAACTGCCACCTGATCCATGTGAACAAGTATAATTTTAGTGGGATAGTATGGGCATGACAGTAAATTTCTCTGACATACTATCATGACAAATGCAGAAATGAAGCTGGAATATGAAATTATGTAGGCACAAGTTTCACAATGTACTGACCAGCGATCCAGGAATACTTATCTCCCAATACCAAGGATGTTAGCAAATTTTTTAAGACATCAATGTCTTAAAAATCTATATAAAATCGAACTCACGTGAGAGAGCTTTGAAACTTTCTCCATCGTAATAAATGTTTTCTTTTTTCTGAAAGCCTCAGTGTTATTTCAAGAGTGAAATCTTACTAATTATAATACTAGGCGTGGATTTATATTACTTTCTATGTATCACAAAATCTCACCTTTGAAAAATCTGATTTCTTCATGATTAATACTCATAATCGATGTCTGTTGACTGTTTTTCATGGCTGCTGCCATTGTGGAATAACAAACTATCATTGGCGAGCTATTTTTAGTAACACTATCACTATACTGCCATATTTCTGAGGTTTCATAGCGGTTTTGACAATTGTCAAGTTTTGTCATGGAAATTTTACAACCGTTGAAATTGGTCACTGAGGTGTTAAAACTGTCCTATCACATTCAGACTTGGCAGATAAAAAAATAATTAAGTCTCACATGAAACTATATCAACAATAATTAAATGCTTATATATTTTTTTAAAATAAACTGTTACGCTCAACATAATGTGGGAAAAACAAAATTCAGACTTTGGGGTGCTGCTTAGTGGAGTCATTGAGATAAAAGTATTTAGATATTTTCTCAAATCTCCTTTTCCCTCACAGGTTGATTGATATTTCTGAAACATTGAACCTGTCATCTGTACTCCCAATACGTGCCATACTCATGCAAAATATGTATGCCTATTATAACAAAAATATAAAAAGAAACATTTTATTTCGCGGGCAGCTGTCCAGCATGTGTCTTCTTTCCTTGCTTGTTCTTGGCGTTATGTTACATACAAATTAGTTTGATCACAAATTGATAAAACTCCTCTTTGACAATGAGGCTAAAGTAATCATAATGTATAGCACTCTCTTCAAGATTATGTACAGGGCAAACGTTTTCAACTACACAATTTTCAACTTCTACTAGAAAAATTACATCATTCTAGTCAACATTTGTGATACCACAATTTATTAGTATCATAAATTTCGTCCTCATTGTACGAAACACTATACCTATCTAGCACAGGATCTTCAACGTCACTTTCCACGTCATATTTAATATGCAAATCACCACATTGTGCTTTTTTCCATCATAACTATGACTGTGTCATCAGTGTACATACAAATAATATCCTCCATTGTGAACAGGTTATCTAAAACTCCACAAAGCATAAAAATTTCATAACAAAACAGTCCGACATGATATTCTCATGATGTAAACACTAAACATGAGGCCTAAACTCTGAATTACGTAATGATCATGTTTTAAAGTAATCTTGGGCAGACTCAAACTAGAATATTTATCTTAACGAAACATGTAAAAAAATGGATTCATGGTGGCTCCATGTTTCTCTCTCATTCATGTGTTCTACCTAGAGGCGACTGTAGTGGTAAAATAGTTAAGAATGTGTATCTGTAAGAAAAAGTCTGTATGTTTACAAAGATTTTGAATGCTGTGTCTTATCTGCTTAAGTCCCCATCGAGACCAGCACCGTGCAGAGGTGATGGGGCTTAGTTCAGCCATCAGGGGCTGGAAACTAAGACTGGTCGGGCAGACCCACTCGAGCAGGACCATAGTCCTGCCCTAGTAAGCAGAGTGCTGAAGACGAAGGCATCCAGCCAAAAGGCGCACAGATAATCAGGAAGCCACGCACAAAACACAATGGAAACATGTCTACATCTATAAATAGTTATGGTGCCTGCCCTGTGGCGGACGTTCAGGCAGGGACGGTGCCGGGCCCTATACCTCGAAAGGGCCCAACCTCAGTTACTGGAAGTCCTTCTCAATTGCCCCGAGGAGCCAGGAGGCAAGGGAATAGAGCTACTGGCCAAACAAACAAACGACCAATAAAAATAATGCACTGGAATGCTGAGGGTGTCAACAGTAAAAGAGATGGATACAGCAAAAAATTGGAACTTGAAAATGTCCTCAGTGAAGAAGAAGTTAACATATGCTGTATCCAAGAAACACACCTCAGCAGCGACATAGCCTTCAAAATCAGAGGCTACCAGTGCTACCGATCTGACCGAAAGGACAGGCGAAAGGGTGGAATTCTGACACTTGTTAAAAACAATATCAGCGCATGTCAGCTGGAAGTATATATGGAAGGGGCAGAATACCAGATGCTCCACCTAAAAACAGACAGTGCAGAATTCCATCTCCTGAACTACTACTGCCCAAATGATAAACCATTGGCACTAGACACAATTCCAGATAAAGAGAGACTTATGGTGTGTGGTGACTTCAACAGCCACTCTCAGAGCTGGGGCTACGATCATATCGACAAGAGAGGTGAGGAACTTGAGAGCTGGCAGGATGAAAATAATCTCATCCTTATTAACCAGCCAGCAGACTCGCCAACCTTCTACTCGAGAGCATGGCACACCACCTCTACACCAGACCTGGCATTCCACTCACCAGGCTTGGAATGGAACATCACACGTGTTGTTGGAAAGCAGCTTGGAGGTAGTGACCACAGACCAGTATTTCTGGAAATCCACAATGAATTTACCAAGGACAGCAGCACGCTCACTAGGTGGAACTATAAAAGGGCAGACTGGAAAATGTACCAGCATTTAACCAGTGTTCTAGCTAAGGACATGAACTTGGACAAAGACATCAATAGAGCAGTGAGTGAATTTAATAGATGTATACTACATGCTGCTAGTAAAACCATACCCAGGGGGGCACGCAAAAACTACAAACCCTACTGGAATGATGAACTGGAAAAGCTGCACAATGTGATGGAAACATCTAGACAGCAGGCTGAGAACAGACCTAGCCAAGAACATCACAACAAATATCAGCAAACAAAGGCTAAATTTCAAAGAGCCAAGTTACAAGCCAGACGGAGCAGCTGGAAAGAAAAAACAGAGTCGCTGAACCTAGAAAGAGATACTAGGAAATTATGGAAACTTGTAAAACAACTAAATGATGAAGGTACAGGGAGAAATACCAGGATTACACTTTATAAAGATAGAAACATTTTAACAGGTAAACATGCAGCTGATTACTTTGCAGATTCCTTTGCAGAAGACAATAACGTCAAAGTCAGCCCAGACAAACAACAGGAGGTTCGAGAGAACCAGCAAAACATTGGACAAGGCGAACCTATACCTGAAGTCATGGAGGCACCAATCACAATGAGAGAACTGGAGCATGCAATATCCAAATTGAAAATGAAAAAGTCCCCTGGAGCTGATGGAGTGTCCAATGAAATGATTAGAAACCTGGGAATTGCAGCAAGAGCAAAGCTACTGCAGATCTTTAACACAAGCTGGTCCACAGGTAATGTACCACAGGCGTGGAGAGAAGCAATAATGATACCACTCCTCAAATCAGGAAAAGATGGCAACACAGTCTCCAACTACAGGCCCATCAGCCTCACAAGCTGTCTATGTAAAACAATGGAACGCATTATCAATCTTAGGATGCAGTGGTACCTTGAAAGTGAAAACCTTCTGGTATCACAGCAAGCAGGTTTCAGACAGTGCTACTCTACTGAAGATCAGGCAACATACCTCTCCCAAGAGATTGAGGATGCCTTCCAAGAAAAGAAACTGGTACTAGCAGCATGGATAGACCTCAGGAAAGCATTTGATAAGGTCTGGAAAGAAGGGCTCCTAAAGAAATTGCGAAATTGCAGGGTTAGCTCAAGAATGTACAAATGGGTAAAAGCATACCTGCATAATAGAAGAGCCAGGGTACAATTAGATGGTCGCAAGAGCAAGACAGTTCTACTGCGTCATGGAGTCCCCCAGGGAGGAGTCCTGTCACCCACACTTTTCTTGGTTTACATCAATGACCTAGTTGCTGAACTACCACACGGGATCAAAGTGGCAATGTATGCTGATGACCTGGTGATCTGGTGCACGGAAGAACATGCAACAGTGGCCACTAAACAAATACAAAGAGCTATCGATGCCCTAACCTTATGGGCAAATAGATGGTGCGTCAGCATTAACATAGAAAAGTGCAGCACTACACTCTTTACCCTCTCACCAAAACAAAAAGCTGGTCATATCAAGATAGATGGAGAGCTCTTGAAAGAAGACAAACAACCCACATACCTCGGAGTTACTTTTGATGATAAGCTGACATGGAAGCAGCACATAAACAAAGCAACAACAAAAGCCAGGAGGAAGCTAGCTATCCTGAGAAAACTAAGTGGAACCACATGGGGAGCCAGTGGAAATATACTCAGTAAAGTTTACCAGCAAGGCATAAGACCACACCTGGAATATGGTTCAGCTGCATGGTGTCCTGCATCAAACACCACATTACAAGATCTAGATAAAGTGCAAAACCAGGCACTTAGAATAATGTTGGGAGCAATGAAATCAACACCAATAGCAGAGATGCAGAAAATGGGAAGAATGCAAACACTTGGCGAACGCAGAGACACAAAAGTACTAACTCAAGCAGAAAAGTTTCAGTGTATGCCAAGTCATCCAATGAAGGAAAGATTCCAAAATCTAGCAATGGGGCGACTGAAAAGGAGCAGCTTTATCCACCAAGCTAAACGACTCCGTAGACAACTTACAGACCTACCTGAAGTTGACAGCCCCTTAACGTCTGTACCAGAACAAACCCCGTGGAGTGAAAGACATGGAATGCCAATATACATTCAGACCCATGTGAAAGGAATACTAAGCGAGGACGAACAGAACAGTGTGCAGCGAATGACAGTCACCCTCAGTTTCCTGGATGAGGAATATCCACAAGATATATGGGTCAGAGTGTACACAGATGGGTCAGCACAGAATGCTGTGAGGAATGGAGGTGCAGGTGTATATATAGAATATCCACACAAGCCTAGAGATACAATCAGAACACCGACAGGAAAATTCTGCAATAATTATGATGCAGAAATCCAGGCAATTAGTGTGGCAGCTAAAAAACTGCTGAACTCCAACTCTGGCCTACAGCCTGTGGTATTCCTGACAGATGCAAGGTCAGTGCTTCAAGCTCTCCAGTCTGGAAAACTAACAGACTTAAAAAAACTACTTAGCGAATTGTCTTACCAGTATAGGGTAACCATGCAGTGGATACCCTCTCACTGTGGAATACCAGGAAATGAAAAAGCAGACCAACTGGCTAAGGAAGGTGCTGCCGAAGACCAACCAGATATACCAATCACCTACCATCAGAAAAAACAGATGATAAAGTCAATAAGAAAGCCAAAAACACCAACACAAGATGACTATCACATTATGAACAGATCAGAACAAGTTATAATTCTACGTCTCAGAACAGGACACAACCGACTACGCAGTCACATGTATACAAAGTTCAAGATTGGCAACACAGCCATGTGTACATGTGGACAGGCAGCACAGAGTGCCAAACATATACTCCAAGAGTGTTCTGAGCATGAAACGCTGAGGCAGACATATTGGCCAGAGGAAACAACACTGGAATCAAAACTCTATGGGACACTGTATGAACTACAAAAGACAGTGAGTTTTATTAAGGAGACAGAATTACAGATATAGACATGTTTCAAGTGAACGAAAGAAGAAGAAGAAGAATCTGCTTAAGTTTTGGTAAATAATTTGTTAGTTTGGATAATCCACTCAACACTTTACAGACCATTTTTGACGGTCATCGTATTTCCATTCTAATACCTTGGTGACCAACATCAACAATTGTCTAAACTGCTATACATCAGAAATACAACAACCATAATGATAGTGTTAATAAAAATAGCTCGCTTGAGATTGTACATTGTTCCAAAATGGCAGCTCTCATGAAATACAGTCTATAGACATCATTCATGAGTATTAGATTTATTATGACGCATAAAATGTTTGTAGGCTCTCTCATGCGAGTTCAATTTTAAATGGGTTTTTAAAGACAGTGATGTTAATATATAAAAAATGTGTGAACATCATTGGTAATGGAAGATAATTATGCTCTGAATTGCTGGTCAGCAAATAAAGAGTGTTTCTTGTTTAACTGTTTCTTACTTCGATGTTGCCTGTTTCATTGATTATATTTTACTATAGTTTTTTTTCTTTATGTAAATTAATCCTTTTTACTGACTAATCAAGCATATCGGTTGATCCAATTTTTTGGTTTAATCTTTATAGAAGCAGGCACAGATTGTAAATGGATTCAGATTGGTAAAGGTATCGAATTAGAGATTTCAATTTCACACAGCCAAACAACTCCACGCCAGCAGCGACGTTCAGGTAGCATCATGAAGTCCTTTTCATTCAGAAAAGATAAACCTAAATAGCTTGCAACATCGTTGTTCTCAGGATCAGAAAAAAAGTCAATATTACATGATTTGTATCAATCATAGAACAGTAGAGTGGTTGTGAAAATATATATATATATATATATATATATATATAATGTATTTACCTGTTTCATTGATTATATGTACATACATATATTTGTAATAAATATATTTTACAGATATCTGTTACATTGACAGGTCGTGCTATTTGTTTTTCACTGGCAGATAATCATTCCAGGAAAATTTGAATTACCCATTGTTGCATTATTTACTATTGATAATGTTCAAATAAATTTTGTGTATTTATTGGGTATGTAATATTCAATGCATTTTTCAGTCGAACTGTGAAGTGTATTCTTTATAGTAGTGATACTTGTTTATCGCAATACTCATCTTCTTCTGAGTTCACTCTCTTATAAGCTGACTTCTCTTTGTCATTTGAGCATTGATATGTTGTGCTGCTGCCATTCTTCAGTGATAGGACTAGTGAGGCCAACAAATAGTCACAACTCACACAAACTTGATCATTGTTGAAGGTGCAGCAATGATCATGCTGTTTGACATGCACATGTCTAAAAATTCTACAATAGTTTTAAAAAAAGCAATGTTCTGTGCAGTATGTTTCCATTATAAAATATGTACTGTTGCTAGTTCACAGCAATAAAAATTTTGTTTTCACCTTTCGTCCAAACACATCTGTTTTCTCCAATCACACAATTGTCTATTTATAAATACAAATAACTGCTATTATTTTAATGTGTACATTTTAAACATGTTTTAAGATATCTACCCAGAACAATGAATTCATGGGTCTGTTTTCAAAGATACAATCATAGCAGCTTATAGTTTCTCTATATGGAATATCCAGACAAAACATTTGATGACTTGTTTGATGCCTGTGGGGAGATATTCTCTAATTATAAAACTGAAATTATAGCACTAGAAGTTGCCTTGCACCACCTGAAGACCATATTTGATGCCTTTTCATCAAAAGTAAAAGAAATGTTGATCTTCAGACTCGATGTCCGCTCTTTAAGTTCTGGAATGTGGTGGACATTGTAAACCTGAACTAGTTTAGATATATCACCATGCCAACCAGCTGCTTACATCTCATGAAGTCAGTATTGTTATGCAATGAGTTTCTGGTCATTCAAACACACCTCGCAGTGCCACGGCAGAAAGACTAGCAAAGAATTGTGCATGAAGAGAACTACCATACACGCTTAATTTACATGCACACAGTGTAAAAGATATTGAAATGTGTGAACAAAGAGTCTTGGCTGAACTGATGGTCTATGGCAAATACTGGGAGAGAAATCTACAATTACAAGGTATGTTCAAATGAAACCCGTCCATGTTACGTCAACTATGCCAGTATGTGAAGATGTCATCACTGATGAAATAAATACATATTGATGAACAAATGGTCGTGTGGTCATTCTCTTTGTATATTTAGTGTCCTGTACAGGCTGCCATGCGCTAACTGTGTTAGCGCAGTGGTTAGCGCACTGGCTTCGCATATGAGTGGTCCTGGGTTCATTCCCCAGTTGAGGCGGAAATGTTTTCAGATCGCAACAGCTCCCAGGTCGACCCAGCCTTAATGGGTACCGGATTAATCTGGAAAGTAAAGACTGCGAGGGAGAGGAGATGGCTCCCGCCCTCATTTGCAGAGCCTGTGAAATGTGAGATCGCTAACATCTCACACCCCTACGGCATTAATAAATGCTATGGGTTACTTTACTTTTTTTTTTACTTTACAGGCAGCTAACAACATGACTTGTATGGTAATGAATCCATCCTAATTTGACCAACAGGCAGTAATTCAGTTTGTCGACCAAACCAACCTTTTTCAAATATTCAGGTGGTCTATAGTGGAAAATGTGTCTCAAAAACAACCATGACTGCTTGGGAAAGAATGTTTCAGGAAGGTGATAGGTAACTAAAGATCTTCCTCCGCAGGATTAGGTACATATTGAGATAGAAAACCCTATATTCTGCAAAGAATTGTCGAACAACAGAATGACACCGAATTGGCTAAATACAGCTTGTCTAGTGTGTTTCTGTAGCTGATATTATTGATGTTCACACTAGGCTCTTTAAATTCCAGCAACAAGAGTCCTTCTTGATCATAAAAGGCAGTAAATATAACCTTGCCTGACGAAATTTGTGATTTGAATTTTTTATTGCTCTTCGGTGATCCAGAATGTTTCCATTGTATGCTAGCTACTATGTTGCATCTCCAAAGTAGTGATACCATAATTTGTCACCTTCCACTATTTGCGACAGAAATGCATGGTAACTCTGCTAATAGTACAAACTTCACTTCATTCGTTCTTCCTTACGATTTTCAGTCAATAACCATGGTACCCACTGAGAACACACCTTCCGATACTTCAGTTTCTTTGGAACAATCATTTAAACTATTCCTAATGACACAAAGAATTCATTAGTTCACGAACGCAATCTCAGCGACGGTCAACGTGTATTGCTGCATTCATCTTGTTGATGGATTCTTTTGTCACAACAACAAGTGAATGACCCGAATGTGGAAGATTACTTGTCGCCCTTCCAAAAGCATTCTTGCCCAATCCTTCACTGTTCTCTTTCAAGCACATTTTCCTCAATACAGATCCTATATTCTTTGATAAATGTGGATTGGTCAACATCATTTGACTGTAGGAAACTGAATCACTGTCATATTGACCGGACATGTTGACTACCTACACAGGACACTAAGCATATGAAGAGAATGACCATGTGACCATTTGTTCATTGATATGTACTTATTACATCATTGATGACATCTTCACACACCGTGCATGCTAGCATAAGTGACACAGCACAGGAGGATTTCATTTGAACATGCCTCGTATATGATCAGCCCTAATCGTAAAGACATCAACCTCCTGGAAAAGAAAGACCAGAGTACCATCTTCTGACATTTGCACACATGTAAAGATTAGCAATCACCTGAACTGAATACAACCACAACATACTCCAGAGTGCCGACTGTGCACTCATCCTTATAAAACTGTTAACCACCACCTTTTTTTTTAATTGTCCAACACTGGATGATGTCAGAAAAATGCTTCTCCCTCCAAGGTCAGATAAATGGAAACACCCTATATGGAATAAAACAACAGCTTACAAACATACGCATGTATATCATGTCACTGGGTCAAAGGGCATACGCCCATGGACTGCTGGATCATCAACCAGCCAACAAAATGTTTCTTTTTATTAACACAATTGTTTAAATTGTTCTTCAATAGTAAAATAAATACTATAGGTAGTATTTGCCTTGTCATGTAATATGGTAAAAGCATAAACTATTATTAACAAATTGCTCCAGGACTTGACAAAAAAATTAATTTCAAATTGTGAAGCATTAGAATAGTAGTGGTAGTAGTGGTAATGGTTGTTGTGGTGGTGGAAGTACTAGTAATATTAGCAGTTGTGGTGGAGTCACCTTCATTCATCCCAGTTGAGCTCATGTTGTCATCAGCGATTATGACAAACAAACATCTCAACATTTAGAGTTGTAGGTCTGCTGCAGGAAATGCATCAATACATGGAGAGCTACATCAGAGTATGGAAAAACAAGGACTTTTCAGAATACATGTATAATCTTGTAAAGCTAAGTCTGGGTTCAAGCTATTGAACCAATCATCCAAAAGATATGAATATTAACTCTTACTATACTCAGCCTAATGCCAAGTTTTTATGAGCTGTTTTTTAGGATAACATTAGAAAGTGGTGCTCTGATGAAATCTGTCATAACTTTTTATGATAAACACTGGAGTGATATACCTTGTATCAAAATGTGAAAAATTGAAAGATCTATTCCATAAACATATTTGTTGAACTCCGCAAAAACATATACACACACTATATTAAATGTTTTTCATTTTTTTAAATTAATTCTTGGAAAGGAAAATTTGTGAACTTATCTTCACAGTTGAATCTTTCCACATTTCTCAAGATCATAAAACGGCATGATTTCTTAATAATTTCCATTTGTACAAAACATACAAATTTTATCATCTGTCAGTAAATAAAATTTCTGTGAACATTTGAATCATCAGTCACATATTGAAAATTAAAAGCATCCTGTGTGGATCCAACTACCACTTCATTTGACCTTATTTCATGTACATTATCTCTCCTCCCTCTGATAGAGTGATAGACTCACCAGGTGCAGGTCTAGACGTGTTTTTCAAGGTTTGACTCTGTATGCCTGTACAATACATTGTATGTATGTATGTGAAGTTCTGCAGTTCTTTACTTTTTTTCGAGGTTTTTTTCTTCAATTTAGTGGAAACACTGATTTATATGATTTTATTGATTGTTGCAATTTTTGCAGATTTTAATTTTAGTGGAAACACTGCTTTGAAATGTATTACTTTTATTATTTATTTGATTATTAACTCATCTTTGATATATCATCTGAACTTAGGGTTTATTTTTGTCCATGAGCATAGACAGCATAAGTACATATATCTGCGCGTGGACATGGTTTTTTGTGTGTGTTTGTGTCATACGTAGTATAGGCTTATGGTAAATAATGATATATTCAAGTCTAGGCTCGATTTTCCAACATTGCTAATGACACTTTATAATAAGTCATATAATTATTCATGGTATAGAGGCACAGAAAACGTGATGTTCGAAAATGAACAAAACGTACACAGATGTATGTTTCTTGTTCTGTCGTATGCTATAAATAATGCATCACACTTTATTCACGGCATATAAGAAAAAATTATGTTAGATCTACATGTTTGCATTGTATTCATACCTACCAGAACATCTAAACAAATCCAACATAGCGAATGTCAGCTAAATCATGAATTATTCATGGAGCATGAAATTTATAATAAATATATTAGGTCACTATGTATACCTATTAGTTTATTAAGGCTATGCCCTATAATATATCATAAATATAGCCTTCTCGGTGTAAATATTTTTTTACAGTGAAAAAAATCGTTAAAATTTATTCTTGCTGCAGTGACATTCCTATTATATCTGCGAATGTTTTGGTTTTTTTTGAAAGTGCTGAAGGTACATGTATTACATATAATAAAGAACATCCTAGTGATACAGTATGGATAATATATTATCAAAATGAAAAATGTATATTGCTGACATGTAAATTAAACTGCTTTAATTATTTTGTGCATTTATTGATTATAATGTGTAGGTCCTTAATATAATTATTTGCTGCCACCCTATAGTGAATAAGATGGCGGTGAGGAAGTGTAAAACTCCACCCTCCCTCTATTTTAGGAAAATATAATATCATATTGAGTACTTTGATACTCAAATAGTTCAAAAGATGTAGAGGATTGACTTAATTGTGCTTGAGTAAACCTATATACACTATGTCCCTTTTAATGAAGTGGTGCATCACCTACCAAGAGTACCATGCATAACACATAGCTCTGTAGCTTCAAGTGATAATTCCCAGGTATATCTGAAAAAATCTACTTTATAAATAAGATGTTGCAATCAGAGCTGAAACCTGTGACAAAGCGAATGGTTTAACCACTATGCATTTCAGGTGGAGTCTTGTATTTTAAGTGTTGAAATACTGAAGTTACTGAGTCTGACATGGATATATAGAAAGTACCGGGTATCTTTAACATCACTGTGCATTGACATCACCAGTATAAATGAGTGCACAATTACTATGTAGACATCCAGGACTATGTTCCCACTGCTCTTCCTGGTACTTATTGGCTGGATTATGAAAACAATAGAATGACAGAGTAATCATGTGGGGACCAACAAATAGACTTTGTGGATGATATAGCACTGCTTGCCCACACTAAATATACTGTAGAAAATAGAGTAAGCGAACTAACTAGAGCAGTACATTTTAAAAAATCAATATTTATAAATTTAAATAATGTTGATGATTATAGAAGAAGTACTAGAAAAGGTGAAGACGTTTAAGTACCTGGACAGCTATGTATCTATAGATGATATTGAAAAAGAAATCACTACAAGAATTGGTGTGACAGCAGCAGAATTTAGAATGTTGGAGCATATGTAGGTCCAGCATATAAGATAAATACTAAATTAAATGTATACAAATATATTTTCCGCATTGTCATGCTCTTATAAGACTTTGAAGGAAGATGATGACTTAGAAAATTTGCTAGAGCAAAGAGTATCTCATAAACAAATTAGTAGTCAAACTTTGCTACTTTCTTTACTTTTCACCATCGCGTTTTATCTTTCAGCATCTATTAGGGAGAACTTTCTTGACACAGTACAGATAAGTGCCATTTACAATGTTGTACTGGTTGCCTTTGATATTACAAAAGCTAAAGATTTCTGAATTTGTTCCTTGATCTTTTTTCACTGGATCTCCATGTCATTGTTCTTTTTTGTGGTGTTCTGTTTTGATATATCTAATTTTGTGACTGAACCATTTAACTCTGCATATTAAAAAATATGTAGAAAATTAGAATAATATCAAAATGGTTTATAGATATTTTGAGAGTGAAGATTGGATATCCACACAGCTTTAAAGTGAAATCAAGGAGGCATGGGGGATATGGAAAAATATTGGAAACACTGCAGATAAGGAAATAAACAGTCATAAGTGAACTGGAATTAAATTAAACTAATTTCTTAAGACAGATCTGTTGGAAGAAGTTTGTGGATGTCTTAATCTTTGAGGAGGCTAAGAGGACAAAAATATTTTCTGATAAGACAATATCCTGAGAAACAATGATATAAAAATGATGGTCAGAAATATAAGCACTAAAATAAACTTATCAAATGTGAAATTTTAGCCGCAATGACAAAGTTTGAGATATGAATGATCAAAATAAATGATACTGAAATTTTGTTAGATGCAGTGAAACAAAATTAACATCTAAGAGTAAATGTGATTTAGTAAACATGTAATGCAATCAGTCAGAATTAACAGGCACAACTTAGAAATCTAGAAGATTCCTATTACTTTACAATCGTTTTTGTGCATCATATTAGTTTAGTAATGTAATCACTTCATATTTTGTGCCATTGTATATATATATATACAATATATATATATATATATATATATATACATACACACACACATGAATACATTGTATTAATTGCCGTCCATCACAGACAATGATGAGAACATTTCCATACTTATGTTATTGCACTTGATTTGTATGTGGTGGTAATTATATGGTCTAATTCTTGTACACAATTCTCTGCCCCAAGTTAGACACAAAAAATGATCATAACTGGACATATGGATGTTGGCATTCAGATCTTATATTGTGTGTGTCAGAAATTTGATTTCTATAGTATTATAGACAATTCTATTGATGTTCCTACACCATGGATATTTATTGGTTATTGGCTGCGAGGTGATGTCATTGCACTCTGGATAAATATTCATACTGATGGTTTTAGTGGCTTGCTAGTTAAACATACTCCTCACTGCCTTTCATATGCCCAGTGTTACCTATGCCACACTTGATACAAAATTCTTCCAAAAACATACTAGACACATCATCTATTGCAATGTCAATATCTAAATCACTAAGCAACTTCAAAGCATCCCCATGCTGTCCATTCTCTATTCATCAGTTATTTCAAGAGATTGATTTGATTGTTGAAACTTTTAAAGTTATTTAAAATAAGTCTTATTTCCACAGACCAATTCAGTTCTCACTGAAATACATAGAAAGAACTTTGACAAAATAGAGCTACATAATGCACTACAGTCACACAAGGTGCAGCATCTTGTGAAAAGAGGAGTAATGCTGCAGCTCAACAGTGAAGAGTAGTTATAAAAAAGTCACAGTAGATGAAAAACCATCTATAGTTGTCATCCCATGCTCGAACTGTCTAAGAACATTTGTGATCAGAATAAGACTTATTAGTCATCTCTAAATTCATAGTCAAGGACATGCAACTCTAACTGAATTTCAAAAGTGTATGTAACATTAGTTCATCATGTGATGGATGAACAACATACTTTTGTTTTCACTGAATATTATCCATTGTGTTAATTAAATGTGCATAGTGAGCTTGGGCTATCTTACTTTGGTCTTCCACAAAAGTGTGTGGATTCTTTAAAATTTTGGTTCATGTGAGGAATAATGTATCATGCATTATTTTACTTTATCAATATTGATTTTTTTTAAATGCACTGCTCTGCAATATAATTATTATATTATAATAATATTAATATAACTAAAATTATATTTAGTTATAGTTTGCTAAAATATAAAGTATTCTGGTTTATACTTTAGCAGAATAAAGTGTTATTTTATTGTGACACTTTATTTGAGCAGGATATAGCTCAAAGATTCTTAAACTGCCAGGGACTTTATATTTACAGTAAAAAGATAAATGGACACATTTTTTGGGGGGATGATCAACAGCAGAAAGTTTGCGAACCGCCGATATAGCTAATGTTGAAGTTTATTTTCTAGTATGCATAAGATAGACTGTCCAAATGTTACAGGCATATAGCAGAGTAGTGAGCACTAAATTAGACTTTTAATTATGTAACAAGTTGAAATGATCATTTCAGATTCTTTCATGACTTCTAAAAAAATTGGCTGTAGAAATTCTGTTGTTGTCCTCAGTCTATGTTTGCTACTCTAGAGAGCGGTTGCTGTCAAAATAGGTGAAACTGTCAACTGACAGGAGACTCATTCTTGATTTTCATATCTTATGTATGTATCTTGGGACATACTGAACATGATCCTAAGTTTCTGTGGTTAAATCAAAGATGTTGTAAGCTGCACAATTAGTTTCTGGTTTTAATTTCTTTTTAGAGCTGGTAGTATACTACACAAAGCAGCATCACATCATTCAAACTGAAGAGTACTGGTTTCTGCCATCTGCACCTTATTCTGAAGAAACATAGATAGTATAAAGAATAGTCACCAGAAAATAATAGAATTAAGATGGTTGTATAATGCTGAAGTTGGATGTGTCTGGCCATTGTCGAAATTAAAACAGTGACACAATGCATTTTTGTTCTCTTGCCTACATTCTACTGGAAATCTTGTAGGATCATTGTCAAGCTGGGAGTTTGAGAACGAATGCAAAAAAAGATAATTGTTTTCTTTACCATGATGGAGGTTTGGTTTCTAACCAGTTGAGATTGAAAGTTACTTTCCTGTCCTGTACATAAGTGTAAATTTTCAGAAGAATCATTCTGTATTTCAGCCCAAAATAATCTCCAAACTAAGTAGTTTGACCTTAAATTATATTCTTTATATCATCATCATGGATCCCTGTAAATCATCCATGGGCACAGGTGCAACTTTCATACTCAAGTCATTCCAGCAAGTAGCCCTTCATGATGGCATTTGTGACTTGAAATCATATAAATAAATAATGTCTGTATAAATACACACATGTTCACATAATTCATTATATGTTCATTCTACTGACTTATGGTCGAAAAATTGAATATTTGTCCGGCTACAAGGTTTTCTAGGAAGAATCCCAAAAGGTCTACAAATATGCCTGATTAATTTTTAAATGTAAAAATTTACACTCTTGAAAAGTTGCATCTCCTGCCCCATTTAT
Source organism: Meghimatium bilineatum (assembly GCA_034231615.1). Lineage (NCBI taxonomy): Eukaryota > Metazoa > Mollusca > Gastropoda > Stylommatophora > Philomycidae > Meghimatium > Meghimatium bilineatum. The sequence goes on along the minus strand of CM067322.1, from coordinate 68,260,648 downwards.
CACCTGCTTTTCTTATTATGTATCAGTTATTCCATGTAACACTAGTGTGAACGTGTAACACGTTATTGTTTCACAAAAACCAGATTTAATTGTCTGGTGGTGTATTTTCTGAACAGAAAAAGACAACCAGTTTTACAAGCACTGTGTGTCTCATTTAAAAACAATGAGCTTTCTTGTTTACAAATAATGGGCTGTCTCATTTACAAAAATTGGTTGTCTAATATTTATTTCTGATAAATTTACAAAATTCTTATGTTTAGTTATACCTTATTTTTAGTTGCAATTAGAGGTATAATTCATATATTCTAAGAAATGTATTGCTTCTCTACAATTCAGACTTATTCAAGTATGTCTGCTGTTACCATGTAGACAGTAAAATGAATAATAATATATATATCAAATTTTATCATTCATTCATTAAATATATCTGATGTATATAATAGTTTTGTTGATAAAGTGATACATTTTTACGGTAAGTGATGCTGATGCTAAACCTCATTCCATATATTCTCAAAACTTCATATGTTCAATTCTGTTGTTAAACATTTAGGGCCTAACATTTGAACCAGTGTGTCTGACAATAAACATTTAGGGTCTAACATTTCAACCAGTGTTTCTGACAATAAATATTTAGGGGCTAACATTTCAACTAGAGTATCTGACAATAAAAATGTTTCACATTGTTATACTAACATCTGAAAATGCAATTGGACTTACATTATCCTGATGCAGAACACATAGTTTTATTTCACTCTCAAATTTGTGTGAAGTTAATGAAACTGAATCTATAGACCAAATATTTTTAATCATGAAAGCTTTGGGAAGTTACTAATTGTATGCACTCTTGTGGATATGTATACTACACACTTTTGATGATACTGCTTAACCCCTTTATAGTAAATTGGTCCAGACAGACAAACTATTTATGTAATATCACATTTTTTTTTACTTAAACTAAATAGGGATTTGAAAAAAAAATATTGTCAAATAGGGAATTTTGTTTGAAAAATATGCATTATAAAGGGTTCCACCATAGTAAAATTACCAATGTATACCTTTAGCACTGAAATAGGCATTTCCTTATATTAAATTTAGGGGAATTAGAGCTCTATTTTGTGAGATAGGCAGCTCCTTCAACCATAAATTATGTCCACCTTGTTTGTATCAAAGCATATAACTCCTAAATGGGCTGTCAAAGCCACTTGAGTAATTTATACACCCAATAAGTTATTTCAGAAAATATTTTATATTTTAACATGACCTATTATTAACAAATTTTTACAAATATTGTGTTTATATATTGGTTGCTAATAAAATTAACAGTAAATACTAAATGACAGGAGGTGTATTGCATTCTTATTATTTCCACATGTTTTATAACCAAGAAGTTTATGTGAATGGCTGTGTAGGCCAACTGTTTATTGACACTGCGGATAATATGGAAGTCACCTGAAATCGATTTGCTGAAGCCTGTGACAACTTAGACTTTACTATCAACACAAAGATACAGATCACATTTCAACCAGTCCCAAACAATCCACATATCAATCCCATTTTTCAAAATCAAAAAAAGAAAAGCTTCAAGCAATCAATAGTTTTACCTATCAGGACAGAACTTTCTCACAATTTGTAAACTTTGACACTGTGTTAAACAGAATTACTAGTTCCATTTGAAATTGCACATTTGAAAGACTACCGGTATATAAAAATGTACGGGACAAAAGGGGAATAATAAATATCACAAAACTCCATAGTCTACCATGCACTTCTTTAAGCATGTGAAATACTGACAGTATATGCCAGGCAAGCTAGGAGATCCAACAATTTCTGCCTCCTAAGCTGTCTCCATAAGATACTCAACATCCATTGGTGGGATGAAATAACCTATCAGGCAGTGACGTACTGATAAAATATAAATCTGTAAGTATGCATGCAATGCTGATGAAGGCAGACACATTTCGCAGGTCATGTTATCCACATGAAACATATGTCTGCCATAAAATGTTATTTGCAGACCTCATGCTTGTTTCTGCAATCTTAATGAACAGAAGTGTTGCAGGAGATGTTTAAGACATTACTGACTCTCTTTAACCAGACATAAATTCATAAAATACGACAGATTCATACATTTTTTTATAGTTTTAAGTCTTGTGCCATAAGTTTGTCAACTTCTCTCTCAGTGTTTATAATTTTGGGATAACTTCTTTGCAAGCTCTGTGATAAATTCATCCTTTCTCATTATTTATTCCATCACACTATCTATTTCTACTTTACTCTAATATAATTCTTTTGGACATCTGAAGCTAACTTAACTTGCCTATCACCTTCTTTTATAGCATTGTTGCGTGCTGGAATAGCCCTATCCATTTGATTTTTGGTACTTCTAGCTCCTGTTGTATTATCACCATGTTTTCTAATATGTCAATATTTGGTTGCTACCAAATAATAGTTAGTTAGTTAGTCGTCGGATCATCATCACTGCAAACTGGACACGTCCATAGTTGCTCCGAACTCTCCTTGAGTGTATCCGCCATTACACTTCTGCTGACAGTACCGGTCCTATGCTGGTTGACCATCATTCTTCTGCGCCCTCCAAAATGTTCACCTCTAGCAACACCGTATTTTAATCCCTGATCTTTAATCCTGGCCATTGAAAAGGAATCATCATCCACATTAGTCTCACTCTCGCGTGTTATATCTCTTAAGGAGTTCAAAACGTCAGCACAATCCATTGCCACAATCGCGCACGATGCCAGTTGATCTGCTCTTTCATTGCCTCGAACGCCCACATGTCTACCAAATAATGCTGTATTTTGAAGCTACTTTTCCACACCACATTCTTTCAGAAGATAACAATGCTTGTACTCAACCATGAACAATATTTTGTTATGAATTCCGTATTTCATTTTCTGGATTGTTCCTCTACTTGCACTTGGTGCTGCCCTCTGGCACTGAGTTGCCTTACACCGCTGTCCTCATTTGACTAGCTTTACTTCTCCAGATAATTGCTCATTAATCTTACTTTCATGATATGGGACATGACTCACCTGGTTATCTAAGCCAGCTGTGCTGTGAGTGTTTTAGTTGTGGGAACGAGAGGTACCTCCATTCAGAAAGGTAATTTTGACACACAAGGTAGGGTAGTCGTCACCCCAAATTCCCTTAGCTGCCTCTTATGATATGTTCAGCAGAATACATTGCCATTCTTTGCTCTTTTTTTATTGAATATGCTTCTATCACAATTCAGCCATCTCCAGCAACATAAAGAAAGACATCTTCACAAACCAATCAACAGGAATGAAAAGACTGATTAACTTTGAGAAGCTAAACAACTGTCCAGAAATTGTTTTTATATTAACAGATGTAGGCCTACTTAAAATAAGCAAGAGAGTTCACAAGAATTTACCTTAACTAAATGCATTGATCAACCCCAAAGTGTGAGAAAATGCTTATACAGACGAATCTGCAGAAGGTATAGTAAAGAATGATAGAAGTTGCAGCTTAGTAAGATTTATAGTGGAAAGGAGATAAAATGTTCAACCTAATATAAAACAAACATGGTCAGATGACCAAATAAGCATAAAAAGCACTTGCTTAAGGTACCAATGAGTGCTCCCAGCAAATACACTTTTCAGTTTATAAATTATGAGACATAACAAGTCTTTATTAATAAAAGTATGAAAACTAAGATTCATAGGACCTTATAAGCTAAATTTCAGGGTAGAGACAACTGTCATTTTAACAAATATTCAACAAGAGTCGTACCCTGAAACATTGCAGTCTTCAGTGATTCACAATCAGTTTTACAAGCCATCCAGCACACCAAACAAGGCAAACTCGTGCACAATATCAAATAAAACATCTCATACTTATCGAAAATAAATTATTTTTGAATTACAATGGATACAGATTACTATGGTAGACATGGAAATGTAAAAATAGAAATTGACAAAAACGGATGATAATCTTCCTCAGCCTCAAGCACATCAAAAGTTAAGGAAAGTTCTGCAACATAATAATCTATGAGACGTTTTTAGTGGAGAGAACGGTACAATGATCTGCATACTTTCTTTTTTTTTTCAAAATGTGGGCGAAGTTTGATACATGCACAACTTCACTTGAAGTTTGATATAGTGCGTGCAGTTTTCGTGTCCTTAATGAAATACGCCACTAGCACTAGACCATAGGCCTACTGCCAGAAAAAACAAAATGGCTAATTTTAACGGAGATTAAATGAATGCACATCGGAGGAGAAGGAATGATCGTGAACGTTAGGGATAGGCTTAGACTTAATACTAACTCCAATTTCCTCCTAACCTCTATACATAGGCTATATCTATCTCGAGGGAGACAGCATCAATCAATAAACCCGTAACCCTTCAGTGTCGTAGGGGTACCACATTGGATGCTTCAGCACACAGAGTCATCCAGCGAATTCTATCCTCAGCGATGCGGATGAGTGAAGAAATGTCTTGTCCATTCTTTGATGTTGCCTGTCCATGCTTTCATTTGTCCTCCTCTGCTTCTTCCACCTTCGACAGTTCCCTTCAGTATTGTTTTTGACAAGGAATCATGTCTGCATACATGTCCAACCCATGCTAGTTTTCGTCGTTTCACTATTGAAAGCAGTGGTTCTTGTACACCTGCATACATTTCTATTTTATACCATAGAGACAGCATACATGTTGACAGAAAACAAAATGGCTAATTTTAGCGGCGATCAAATTATGCCATGAAGGCGCATTGGATGAGAATGGATGATAGTGGACGCTAGGGTTATACCTAATTCTGACCCCAACACCTACCCTTGCCTTCCTAAACTCTATAGGCCCCCTACATGTCGGTCTCAAGGCAGACAGAAACTGTGATCCTTCTAAGTGCATTGCATCCTTATTAGTTAAAAGCAAGTTCAGCAGCCATTTCCCTAATAGAAATGAACCGGCAGAATGATATCACAAACTACAAACAATTACGATCATGCAGAAAACTGTGAGCGCGATAGGCATGTGATTTATGATTGAACCAAGATAACTTAATGGAATCTAGAGACGCGAGCAAGATAAAAATCAATAAATGTAACATAGGCTAAGCAAACAAGACATTATATTTAGACCAAGAATAAGACATTGTCATCTAAAACAACACTTATGCCTACACCAAATTTGTATTGGCGACTCTGCGGCCTGCATCTGATAAGCAACATTAAAGATACCAGAACACATAGGCCTACTACATGATTGTCTCAACTTCGCTGTTCACAGAATGACAACGTGTGATATAGAAGCATCTCTGCAAAACACATGTTTGACAAATCACAATTCATCGACAAGAGCATACAACATGAAAATGGAAACATCAAGATACAGGGGAAGATCAAGAAGAGGGTGTATTGGAAAACTTACCAACATTCTAACACGGCACAGTATTACTGCAAATCAGTAGACCAGAAGTGAAATAGTCCCCAAACCGATCGTTATTAAATCCTGCACAGCCTCACAATATAAGCAGAGAAAAGACCGTAGACTGATAGGCAGCAACAACAAAAATCGCTCTATACATGACAAAATATAATATTTTTTAGAAATGTATTATATTTTTATGACCTGATAATCGTTAAAACATCTCAATGAGAATATTTCAATATTTTCACCGTCAAGAAGTGATCCTTTGTCATTGTGTTCCAACAAAAAAAAATTGGAACATTGATTTTAAACCTAAACAAGTAAAACATTGATTTTAAACCTAAACAAGTAAAACATTGATTTTAAACCTAAACAAGTAAAACATTGATTTTAAACCTAAACAAGTAAAACATTGATTTTAAACCTAAACAAGTAACGTGATATTTCTGACTCTGCTTCCCTGGTCCTGAATAGACGTCATTACGATGGTCATCGGTGTGTCTCTTCTTCTTCAGCGTTCATTCTCAAACTCCCGCTGTATCTCTCTTGTAGCAGGACCATCGCCCTACTAGATTTCAAGCAGGATGTTGTCCAGAGAATGGGAATGCGATGTGTCGCCGTTTTATTTGCGCCAATGGCATGACACATCCGTCTTCGGCGGGCTCGGTGTGTTTCAATCGTGGCTCTCGACTGTACAGGCCGTCTGGCTGAATTAATTTGGACCCCGTTCGTGTAATTTTTGATTTTATTGTTAGACTTTCAATTGGTCGCTATTTACATACTTGGAGTCGCATGCCAAAAATAGCGAAAGCCAACCAATAAGTTTCACGTAAATCGGAAACTAGTTCATATTTACATTTTAGTTGACAGATCTCCTATACTACCTGCGGTCGTATACCACCGATTTCAATGACCTTTTTTAATAACTAGGTACTCCCACTAGGGCCCCCCACGCTTTTTTACACCGGAAACACATATTTACGGCCCTATATAAAATGTTAACTAATTTTTTTTTTAAACATACCTTATATAATCTTACAATGCTGCTACATACGTCTGTCCTCTTTCGGTAAAAAATGTTCCGTATACAGGCCCGTAGATAGTTGGGAGGCGGGTTGTGGAGTTGAACCCCCTCCCCCAGCAAATCTAGCATGATTTTTAGCACTAGGAACTTAAAAGGTCGATTAAAACTCCACCGTACGCGATTTGTCACAAATATGTATTCAAAATTGCCGTCAAACAGTGGGATTTACACACGATAAGGGAGGCTATTATTTTTAGGTAAAACCCTCTTCTTTATGTAAACATATATACAGCTCTGTCAGTAACATCTCAATACATGTTGATTCTGATGAAAGGCACTTAATATGTTTCTTCCCAATCGCTAATGAATTCAAACAGACAGACGATTACTGTTCGTGGAATTTCTGAGATACGGTTGGATTCTCGTCATGGTGTTCATACTTCTTTCACAGCTGGCTGCAGTGGTAGGTATAATCAATACTAAATGAAGTAGTTTTGTTACTTCCTGAAAGATTGAGTCTATGTAATTTACAGCAAAATATGCCAGTTCTTGTGGGTGGTAAATGCGTTGTCTCATTTGCATATGCGTTATGAGGTTCATTTTCAAATAGACTGCTATCAAGGAATCGGTACTGTTTTATTAAACTATTCAATATATTCTGGGGGAATTCTTTGTTGTAATTTTTCGATTTACTATAATATACCAATTCAAGAAACTTTAGGCGAAGAAGGTATGCATTTCATTTGTGTAGTTATAGATTACATAATTAATTACACAAAGAAGCTAATAACTTGTGATAAAATATTGTAATGAATAGGATATATTCTTTTTTCACCTCATCATCATACATTATTTATAAGCCTATGATTGGGGGGTCTGAAGCCAGCGTACTGGCTATCTACTAAAAGACAATGCGGTGGATATTGAAAGATCACCTGGTACTGAGTAGACAATGACATGACGTCATTATCTTTTTGTATGCCAAACGATCTTGGCTTCAAACACGACTGGGGCGGTTTCGCTTCAAGTTGTTTAACACGGGAGGAGACGTCGTGCTTTTTGGCGTCTATTGACGCTACGACACTGCAGCCTACAGTTCCAGTTATCTATTTGCTGGACATATAATATGGAGGAAACTTTAACAATTGAAAACGGCCATCTCTACTCTTAACGGACAGTGTATTCTGCAACAAAAGTTACTGTGTAGGGGACGACTTCATAGGGTAATGAGTTTTGGACGAAGAAATTGATGAAATCCAATTATTGATTAAAATTCACAAGTTTTCGCACAAAACGCGAACCTAATATGGCTATTAGACGCCAACCACCAGCAGAACACGATTTTGTTTATGTAACTTATTTTCTAAGGGGGTATCCCTCGTTTAGTTTTATACCACTTTGTGTAGCATTGAGGCGGATTATGTATAATGAACGTTTCTGGTTCGTCTTGTGTAATGTTCTGCCACCCCCCTCCTTTGTATCCTTTTTGACTTGCAGCATCAGGAGTATAAGTTCTCTGAAGACGGCCCTTTTGTGTGCTTCATATATGTTTGTTTGCGTTGATTCTCTTTTTTCTGTAATCTATCTTATGCACGGTCTGACCCTGGCTTTGTATCCATCGTGTATGTATAGCCTTGTTAATTGAAGGGCACTATGTAATAGTCTGGAAGCATGTGAAAACCACTAAATCTTTTGTCTTCTGATGTATTCCAGGATTGACATTGCGTTTGTCAGTCTTCTGATGTTGTCATTTCTGATTCTGTCTCTTATTGTTTCTCCGAGAATTATACTTAAACAAGTCATTTCTGTTGTAATAAGTTGTCTTTTGTTGCTAGTGTCCACATGTCACATTGGTAGCATTATGATCAGGACCGAATTTAGACTTTTGAGATATGGGGCCCTTTAACGATTAAGAATATATAGATAGCGAAATTAAAAAAAAATGTGGGCCCCCACTTTCTAAGCTATAGCTTGTTTAGCATAGAAGTAAATCATGAACTGAATATGCTGGTATGATTATTATTTTATATAGTGAAATTCATGGTGACATGTGTTTTTTTTTTTGAAAATAGGAAACATATGCCATAAGATCTGGTAGGCATAAGCTATGTTGAATTTTGAAGGAAAAAACCCCCACTAAATTTCCAATAGTTTTATCGTAAAATATAATGGAAAATATTTTTTGTTCTTTTACTCTGCTGTATTTGTTGTTGTCATTCAATCGACAGCACTCAATAAAAGTTCACATGAAAACAGAAACAGGGGAAAACCCAGACAAAGATGGGTAGATGACATCAGAGAAATACTAGAACACCAAGGCTACACTATGGCAGCGGCGTAACAGTTAGCTAAAGAAAGAAGACTTCGGCTCCCTATGACGCTTGACACACATTTATAGGATAGGACAAGACGTGTTGCTTTGTAGTTATAACATCACTATCCCTGCACGCATTAACAGGAAAACAATCAGTGATTAAATAAATGCCATGTTCTATTTTTCTAAAAGGGGAAGGGTGTTTCAAAAGTTGTCTCTTAGCAGATGTTGAACATGGTATGCGTGCTTGTTGTTCCCATTGATCGCTGGGTTCTCTGACTTGCGTTATTTTCAATTATTTAAACTGCAGATGACGTGTCAACATTCGCAAAATCTATATTCAACTTGTGCTTGCTAAACAGCTTTCAGCAGGTGTACCCTCTTAATTCATCGACTATAAGTCGTCTGTTTTGTTATTTGCCCAGCACTCATGTAGTTTTATCATTTTTCCTTTATCATATTTCTGCCTATTTTGTCGAACGAATTTGATTACAGGACCTAAAAAAATCTGGCATTGTGACAAATATGGCGACTAGGTGTAGAAACAGAAAAGTGAAAATAGAAGGTACTCAACAATCAAATATTACGTGGATTATTGTTGATGTTGACAAATTAAATGTTCAGCCCACTTAACCGGTGAACTAAGTCATCTTTATTATAATGTTCCTCAAGTCAGAGTTGTATGTGGCTAAAAATACGTCAAAATCGAGTTTCATGTTTCAATGAAAAACACTTGGGACTTGTTTCTGAGCGTAAGAGTTAATTAAGTAGACTTGTTTACAAGTTCTAATGAATTAAAGAGTGGCCGACTCTCAGTCTAAGATTTAAAAACTAGCTGTGATTTCAAGCATATTTAGAACATCTGAAGTTATATCAACATGTAGTACACATTTAAATACAATTTTGGATTTACTCACTGTGGTGTAGTGTAGTAGTACTAACTAAAACTAAAGTACACATTTCAGTAGTTAAGTTAACTACTAGTCATAGAGTAGTAACTACAAGCGTGTGAAACTACTGTGTGTTGACAGTTGTTAACTTGTGGCGAACTCTAGGCCTACTGTACTCACTATTTTAATAAGATGTCAATTAGGGCATATGACCTATTACTCGACCACTAAGCATAATTTATAAGGGCCTATAATTTTTATTAAAATTGCGTTCTTTATTCGTTTTAATTCATTTCAGAATATCATCTGATGTAGCAGTGTAGTCTAAAAAATGGGAGCTCATGTTTCTGTATCTGATAAAATTCATTCAGCATCACGTTCAACATTTGCTCGTTTGACCAGTGCATATGCTTTGAATAATGAAGTAGAGTCAGGAGCAAGGGAAAAAAGAAAGAAGAGTGTGTCAAAATTTGCTACACTGCGGAAAAAGTTTGTTCGAAGCCGTCGCCAAAGCAAACAATATGATCATGCAAAAGCAATGCGAGAAATGCTGTCATCGTGGCCTATTGAAGATGTCAGAATTCTTGTCCAGGAATATGAAATATCAGCAGCTATAAAGGAACTATCTTTAGCAGCTGCACTAGCTAGACCAACTGCACATTCATTACGCTATGACCTGTCACGTCTATATGACTGCAAATTTTGTACAGATGTCGATCTCATATTTAAAAGCAGTTGTTTTCCTGTTCATCGTGCAATACTATCGGCAAGAAGTCCATATTTTAAAAAATTATTGTCTCAGCACCCAGAGTATGGAGCTCAAGTTCATATAAAACTAAAAACATCGGGTGTTGATGTTGGTCTTTTCTCTGCACTGCTAAGGTATTTGTACACAGATGATTTCATTGAAGAAAGTTTGGAAAGTACGGACATACTTGGTCAACTTGCAAGAGAGTTTGGTATTCCCAATGTTTTAGAACAGGATATGAAACATTTGCTTGATACTGGTGAACTTAGTGATGCTGTACTTGTGTTTTCCATGGATTCAGATGTTGGTGATGCATTGTCATGCCAACATATTAGTGACTCATGCCAATGTATGACTCAAAGTGTACATTTACCCAGTAGAGCATCTAGATTTGAATTTCCATGCCACAGGGCAATAATTGCATCAAGGTCACCATTTTTTAGAAACTTGATAAATCGAAGGGCAAAGTCAGGAGAAGAATTCACTGAAAGAACTTTGAAAACACCTTCTAGAATTATTCTTGATGAATCTGTGATACCTCGGCGATATGCACGTGTATTGCTCACTGCATTATATCAGGATACAGTTGATATGGGATGTGTACTCAGAGGAAGTCCCAGTTTATGCAGCTTGAGTGAAATTCAAGCCATGGTTTCAACAGGCCGGTGCCAGATGACAGTTGTAGATGAAGCAATGGAGTTGTATCAAATTGGCCAGTTTTTAGACACACAAATTATATCTCAAGGTATGTGTATTGTTAATTTTAAATGTTATATAATATCAATAGCTAACAGAACTGTTCTTGTTTTTCTGTGTTTGTTTTGTTAACTATGTTTTAGAGTTGTGTCACTAACTCTTCTTCATTTTAGTTCTCTGTGGAACATGACTGCAATTACTGTTTTTCAATGAGTTATGTGCTCTGTATTTTTCAACTGTGTCCATGAAGTCCCAATTGATTTGATCTCTTCTTCCACTGTTCTTCTCCAGGTGTTCCTCAGTTTTCCAACTCTACTCTTTCCCTTGCTGATGACATACTAACATACAAAACTGGTTCAGACATCCAGATGAGATTACATGCCATATCGACCTGGTGTACAGAATGAAGTTCCCAGGTCAACCCTGGAAAGGCAGGAGTACTGTAGCGCTCACTGAACAATTATATAGTAAAGACTCCTTCCTGGAGCCTCTTTCAATGGGAAAAACATTAAACGTTGTGATAGACTTCTTCAACTAGGAGTAACCATTGATCACAGTACTTTACAACTATCATGTTAAACATGATACAGCAATATAAAACAGGACTTGCTGCATTTAAATCTAAGATAGCTGTGTGACATGAGCTGCGAATACTGGTCCTTCTTTTTCATCAGCTTGTCATTTCTGTGGTCAAGTGGATTAGGAATCCTATCACTTTCACATCTGCAATGTGAGCATCTAAAACATGAGCAAATTGAGGGAAAGCAGATAGTCCTCAGCTACACCAAGGATACCCTCACCGTGAAAATGAGGCATATGCTTGGAATTCTTTCACTACGTTCTCAGTATACTCTCACTCAAACTAAAGCATACATGTGTATCATATCATTTCATACTAGAAACATCCACTGCACAAGAATATCAATGACGTAAAGGGAACAAGAATTAAGTATGATATTCAGTAGATGAAGCAAGCTGAAAAGTCGATAGCAGAGGTAACAACAGTTTCCTCCTTACCAACAGGAGAAGAATGGAGCCCAATTGATGATACCATGACCGCCTTCTACAATGTAATCATCTCTCTTGGAAATCACTCATCAAAGCTATACTAATAACATGTCCTCAACATTTACCAAAACTCAAAGTATCATTCCCCATTTTTGACCTCTAACATTCTCTTTTCTTCTTGCTTATAAATCAATATCATAAGTATTGAAAACATTCCCATAATTGCTCTACTCTCTATTCCAGCAGCCATCCAAGAGTGATCAAACTCAGTGCCAGGTAGAAGATGATTATTTGATCTGATATTTTTAGAGGGAAATACTTTCCCACCACCTGGTCACTCCCATTATCTATAATTCTCTGTACATATACATTATCACCTCCAGCCTCATCTTCATTCTGCAGCAACTATATGCCTTGATTAGGTCAGTTCAATCTCTTCTCAGTACTGTCTCATCAACCACAGCATTTCCTAACAATGTAAAGGTAATGGTAATGTTAGTTAGGAACTAGCGTCATAGCACATGGCTTCCCATAAGTGCTCAGCTGCCTAGTCAGTGGTTGACCAGAAACTGCTTAACATCGCCTACTACACTTGCTCAGCAGTGAAGGCACCATTCCCAAATTGTCCAGAGCATGAGCCAATGTACCGTAGTTCTTGGTGGCTGAGGGAATGGTGGAATTAATTTTTATTTTAAGCCACAGATGAGTGGACTAAAATCCCAGATTTGCTTGTCAGTCTGCAGGTAAATAACGTAACATCATTACACTGCCAAGGAGTGTGTTCTAACATCTATAGTTGCCATTGTTAATTATTTTTTCTGTGGTTAAAAACTGTTTCTGTGAAATTAAATATGTTTCTTGGTTGGTTGGTTGCTGATTCAGCGTTCAATGGGCTCATGCCCTTTGACCCAATGCCATTGTGTGATACAAGCATGTGTGTGTGAGCTGTTATTTTGTTCCATATAAGGTGTTCCATTTATTTGGCCCTGGAGGGAGAAGCATTTTCCTGATGTCATTCAGTGCTGGACATTCAAAAAGGTGGTGGTCAACAGTTTCATAGGGATGTGTGCACAGCTGGCACCCTGGAGTGTGTTGTGGTTGTATTCTGTTCAGGTAATTGATGAGCTGTACATGTTGTGTGTGCAGTCGGAACATGATACTCTGGTCTTTCTTTCTCAGGAGGTTAATGTTGTCTTTAGGATTTGGGCTGATCATATATTTATAGATTTCCCTCCCAGAGTTTCCCATGGCCCATCTGTTCATCCAATTTTCTTTGTTCACAGATTTCAACATCATTTTAACTGTGTGCATGGTTTTTGTGTATATGGTTGTTCTTGTTTTGCTCCCTTCTTTGCTAGTCTGCCTTGTCATTGCCAGATGTATTTGAGTGGCCAGGAATCCACTGAATAATGATTCTGACTTCATAAGATGTAAGCAGCTGGTTGGCATGGTGATATATTTCAACTAGCTCAGGCGTACAATGTGCATCCATTCACATTGAAGAGCGGACATAGAGTCTGTAAAAACCACAATGTTTTGGACTTTTGATGAAAAGGCATCAAATATGGTATTCAGGTGCTACAAGGTAACTCCTAGTGCTGTTATTTTGTCTTCATAGAACGTATCTCCCCACAGGCATCAAACTACCCATCAGATATTTTGTCTGCATAGTAGTAAAGTACTGCAATCAATGGTTACTTTTAGATGAAAAAGTCTATCATGTTTAATGTTTTCCCATCAAAAGACTCCAGGAAGGTCAACCTTCACTATACAATTGTATATATAAACACCATAACCTGCTTCGATAGTGTCTTTGAAAGCAGACTCATCAGTATAGACATGAACCCATTATTCTGGGTAGGTGTCTATTGTTTTCTGTGTTGCTTTCAGACTTACTGGTTTGGAACTTTTCATTGCATTATCTTTTGTGTCTTGATTTCCGGCAATTTAAAACCCATATGTGGTGGTAAACATTTTTCTTGTCTTTTGGCGGGGAGGTGATAACTGTCTTTTATTTCATTAATATGGCTAAGGACTGACTTTTGTTTATTCTGTGGTTTGGGTGTCAGTTTTCTACAAGTTGTTTATTTAGGTGTTCTTTGTTCATTCTTTTGCTTCTTTTCATAAGTTTTTTTTCCATTGCAGCCATATCTCTCTGTATCTCAAGGGGTTATATATTTGTATGTATTTCATATGCAGCCATTGGTGTAGATCTCATTACTCCACTAATAAGGCATAGGGCATTGTTTTGCACTCTGTCTAGAGATTAAACATTTGTCTTAGAACATGTTGTCAGGAGTGCACTGTTGTATTCTAAAGCAGAGCATATGTAACCAAGATATAGTCCTCTAAGGGTATCCTTTTCTAATCCCCAAGATGTGCCAGTGAGTCGTTTCAGTAGTTGTAACCGTTTAAGTGCTTTATTTTTGACATTTTCTACATGCTTCTTGATGGTGAGCTGCCTATCAAGCATGATTCCAAGATATGTGGGGTGTTCTTCTCTTGGCAATTTCTGTGTATCCAACCATAGACTGATATTTTCTTTGGCTACTTTATGACTCTTGGTAAAGGTGGTATAGACAATATTCTCACTGTTTATTTTTAGCTTCCATGTTTGACAGTACTTGTGTAGTCTTCTTAAATCTCCATTTATTCTTTTGGCTGCACTTTTAACATTCTCATGACTTTGCCATATGGTTAGGTCATCAGTATAGAGGGCTTTTTCAGCGTTGATATGTTTGGCAAGGTCATTAATGTAAATGAGAAAGAGGGTGCAGCTCAAAACAGAACCCCGTGGTAAGCCTTCCTCTATAACTTCTTTAGATGAGATTACATAATTTATCTTTGGATTGTTCTGTCAGTGAGGAAGCATTTTATCTAGTTATATAGATTTTCACTAATTCCTACCCCAATCATCATCAAGAGACCCTTTATCCCAACTCGGTCATAAACCTGTTGTAAGTCAAAGAAAATGGCTAGTGTGTTTGTTTTCCTGGAATCCATCATGGATTTTCTGTCAACATAAATAGTTGGTCTTCTGTGCAACAGCCTGTTCATATTTGAGCTCTTGAGGAACCAGTAATCATATGTTAATCATTCTTTCCTTAGATCTAAATTAGCACATGTTTTTGCTCATTTATCATATTTGCCGTCTTCACTATTAGTTTTACTTTAGCATATGTTCTATTATCAAAGATTTTTGCCTCTTGTAAAGGGCGATTTCAAAGGCTTCTCTTGCTTTTTTCCTCTCAAGGATTCCAGCTTGAATTTCTTTATTGTAGAATGGTTTGTAAGATTTCCTACTATCCCTTTGTGATTCTGAATTGAGGATAACTTTTGTCACCTCAACAGTAAAGGTTTCTACATCATTGCTATTGATATTACATAGCAGGAAATCAGATGTTTCTTGGAATAGTTTCCAATCTGAGTTTTCTGTTTGAAATATGCTTTGTTGGGAGTAGTTATGGTGGTGAGGATTGGTCTATGGTCACCTCTGATGTCATCAAGGATTTCTTGAGAGCAAGAATCTATTATATCGGATGAAGATAGTCAAGTCAGGTTGACTGACATATAGATGGCTCCTATGCAAAAGTGTTGGTACAGACTTTGCATCTTGAAGGACTGACAGGTTGTTTCACAGAGCTCCTCTATATATCTTACTATTATTTTGGTTTTGGTAATCCCAATGGGGTTAGCTCATTAAAGTCACCAGCAAGTATTGTTTTGAGAAATTGTGTTGTATGGATTTCCGGTAAATTGCATGTTGTCTGAGGTGGGCTGTATATGTTGTAGATTGTGTATTTTCCTCCAGTGTGCCAGATGGTCACTTCATGCATATCTGTGGGATGGGCTATTATTAGCTGAGTGACATGTCCCTGAATGTCATTCCTGATATAAGTAATTATGCCACTGCAGTTGGTACATGGCGTAGCTGGTATATCCTGACAGATATGGGTCAATGTCTTTGTGTATAGCCTCCTGTAAGAGGGCCACATGTATCTTGTCAGTGTGTGGTAAATTAGCAAGCTGTAGTTTTTTTTTCTTATACCACAAAATGTTCTTTGTTAAATTCTGCTTTAAATAATATTTCGAAGAAGTAAATCCCAGTGGAAAAGTATTTTGTTCTTCAGATAACATCCTATTAAATAGCAGGAGTTTGAGAATGAATGCAGAAGTTTTCTAAGGGCTACACAATTTTGTTTTTTCCCACATTTTTTTATTGGTTTTGTTATGTTAGTGCATATTTGCGGCAGAAGTATTAAGTGTGTTGTGATTTCAGTAAACAAAGCTGCATTTTTGTGCTATTAATAAAATTACAATGGTGCTTTTCATTACTGCCTAGGTTGTGAGGATATCATAATTGACAACCTAACGCCTGATTCACTAATCAGTGTGCTGAACTGGAGTGCCGAACCACATGGCTCAAAGTGGGTTCACCGTCAGGCTATGACATTCTTAACTGAGGAATTTATTCAGGTATTGTTCACTTATGTGTTCCATACATTTTTATGTAAATTATCTTTTTATAATTTAACTATTGTGTGTTAAAAGAGAAACCAAATTTAAGTAGCACACTTCATTGTTAGTGTTTCAATCTCCAGGAATTAAAAGTGATTATCTCTTATTTCCTATGTGTAATGAGATGGTTTCACCTGAGCTTTATTTTATACCCAAAATACTCTTTAACTAAGTGTTGTGTAAAATTCTTTAAGAAGTCTCCTGCATAGGTGTGGTGGGGGAGAGAGTGGTAAATTATAAGGGTTTTATGATTTTTATACCTTTCCATATCATGCAGAATTGGAGTCATGAACTTCTTTTCCTGTATCCATAACCACCCAACTCTGGACCGTGGTCACTGGGATGGGTGGGGCAGCCAGCTATTCGTTCCCCGCCATTCAAGGGAGCTTTCCAATTATGCAGGTGTAATATATTTGCCTAATACTTCTGCGTTCGTTCTCAAACACTGCTGATTAGCAGGATATATACCAAACAGAATGTGCTGTGCCATGGTTTACAGCTTAGCTGCAATATCTATGCCTTTCAGCCTGACATATTCAACTTCAGTATAGCTTCTGGGTCACTTGACCCTCTATCTATGGGATTGCCAACTCAATCCTCGAAACCTCCTTAGTTGCCTCTTTTGATGTGCACAGCAGATGACAGTGTCACTATTCTTTGCTCCTTTTTGGGCTCTGGCAACACACAGGCAGTTTGCCTGATTCTGGGCTGTTCCAGGATAATCACATCCTGTCCAGAGTTGCCCTCAACTACACACCATGTACCACCTGTTCATAACTCATCTAGTTCTCCCATCTAGAGATGCAAGGCTGTGTTATCTGAAGTTGAAATGTCTAAAGGTCTCATTATTGGCCATTATACAACAGTACAGTCTTTGCAGATGACATGCCAATATGTTAACCCCTTCCCTGTGGAGGCATCCTTAAGGATACGATGAAAAGTCACCTCTTATTATCTCCTACAATGTTCTTAAATATCCTTGCACTGACAGCAAGATATCGCCTGTGTGTTGCCGAGGCCTGAAAGGGGAGCAAAGAATAGCAACAATGTTTACCTTCCACGCATGTCGTAAAAGGCGACTAAGGAGGTTATGGGATGGAGTTGGCTCATATAGGGTCAGTGATCCAAAGCCATGCTGAAGTTGGATGTGTCAGGCTGAAAGGCGCAGATATCGCAGCAATGCTATAAACCATGACACAACGCATTCCGTTCTCCGGACTACATCCTGCTAAACTGCAGGAGTTTGAGAATGAAAGAAGAAGACAGCAAGATATCAAGTTTGTAGTGTGCCTGTTTTTCTGCCTGAGATTTCTCTTACACACCCCCCACCCCCCCAATTATCCAATAGTCTTCAGTAACACCTGGTAGGCAGCAGTATTTTTCTTTGAAATATTTCTTCCTTGTGACATGAGATTATGGTTCACATTCGCTTGAGGCTCCAGTCATAACATATGGGGTAATTCACTGGAGATGTAAGCACTGCCTGATTCATTCAGCCAAATTCCAGCTTTATTTTGCAGCTGCATTCCATATCCTTGTTCCACCATCCACCACCTGTTGATGTACTTAGTAGGAGTCAACAATAATACTTATGTAGAACACAAGTTTTTTGATGTTTCACATGAACACAATAGATTGACTATCACTAAGATTAAGGGGTTATGAGGTGTAAGCACGAAAACATCCACATTACAATACTGAAGACATTTTTCAATTTGTCGAACCGTTAGGTCTTTCTCAAGAATATATAAAACAAATAGTGAAAAACAATGAAAACGGTAAAAACAATGTTACCACCACAGAGGCATTTACAGTGGCAAAACAGTGTTGCTAACTAATACATTCAGTGATTTTACCACTTTGACCTAATGGTGGATGTCTGTAACCATGTTGCTATTACAGTTGGCCAACTATATGACATAAGTACTTTTGCTTATATACTGGTTACAATAAAATCTAACCATGGTCACTCATACTTGATCTTTTTTCTTCTTGCATTCGCCTGGAAAATGCTTATATCTGAAGTTTTGTCTCTTCTATAAATGTGACTGTGTTTTATAAGTCGTACAGATGTCCATAGAGTTTTTCTTCCACTGTTTTTCTGGGCAAGTGCATTTGCCTCACCCTTATACTGCTGTCGTGCATTGCTATCGACATAACCACAGACACCCACTATCTGTTAATAACTATGTTACCTTTATATTGTTCGATATCTAAATAGGAAGGATACCCCGGTAGTTAAATTACACACGATTGGCTAAAATTTTAAAAATATCTCTATTGTGAGTTTCAAAAATGTACATATTCATACCGAGAGTAGTATTAGCTTATTGACTATTTAGTATTATTGACTAGAACTCTGACGTATACAAATGTTCTTGGTGTAACTCTTGGAAAAGATTGCTTTCGTATTTGTCCAGCTGTGCACATGAATGCTCATTTCACAGAGTTTGGAAAGGTTGGCACAAAAAAGAACACTGGGAGTTGCTGTCACTTTTTTAGTCACTCGGTTGCAAAAAAAAAAAGGAACTCCTGTGGTCCACCCAGCCACCATGAAATGGGCAATAGGGCACATTCTCTGGGAAGTTGTCACATTGTTACTAAGTGCTAACGACGGCACTAGTCAGATGATATCTGGTCAACCCTTGACTGTGCTGCTGAGCATTTATGGGAAAACTGCTCTAATGCTGATTTGTAAATCATCTTTAACTTTACAATTACTCTTTAGAAAGAACACTCACAGAAAGCTTAAACTTTCTGACAAAAAACTTGAGACTGGCTGTCTTAAATTAAAATCAGACTTTAATAGTTCTCAAATATTTAGTAACTGTACGGATGGATATCTCATATTTTCTGCATGATGTAGTTAGTTAGAGTGATTTTTAACATGTTTCTTCTTACATTTTCATATCTGCTACATTATCTAGAAATTGTGGCACTAAAGATAATAATATAAATGTGATAAATTCTGCTCCATCAATCAGTTATAGTCGATGGAAAATTTTAAAAATTTATATGTCTTAATGTGAGGGCATTATTAAACAAATAATCTGTATAATATTTTCTTTTTAAGATTTTCCACTCACCTGTGTTGAATGACATAAGTAAAGAGTGTCTTAAAGAGGTGCTATCTTCAGATATTTTACAGGTAATATTGTTTCACATATTTATTTATTTCTAATTGTTTTTCAGAGCACGATTTTAAATTTGATTCACACGCCCCCCCCCCCCCCCCAATATAAACAAATGCTGCTATGCACTCAAATTAAAGACCCTTGTTTCAGCAGTTATAAATGAACACCTGCTGTGGTCTTAATTACAGATTTAATGCTTAAAATATGTCCAACCGTGAAGGCATGAGAAACATAGAGTTTTTCCTATCGCAAAAATTATTTCATTCTTATTGTCAATAAATTTACTACATTCACAGACAAGAGGGATCCGCAGCAAAAGGACTATTAATATCTAGAGAATGAAGAGAGGGGTATCAATGATGATGCAGTGGGAAAGCAAACTGTGTAAACTAATGAGCGTATAACAACTAATGTAGTGTATCAATTATGTTTATATAAATTAGTTTGCAAGAGATGGTTATTACCAAGCAGTGTTGAAATATACAGGACAGTATAGCATCTTAATGAAAGTCTTTTTAAGATTCATTTTACAAAGTGCAGTTATCATTTCTGATTTAGTGTTTCACATAATCCTAAACTGGTTTTTTAAAAAAACAACTAGCTAAACTAGTAGACTACAGTAAAACTGTTTACAACAAAGACACAATATACACATGTAGGCAGGTAGCTGTCCTGTTGTATATTATTATTCAGGGAACATAGTCTTTCCATAGCTTAGTCTTGTTAAACACATTGAAATGTACATCATTTATTGTTCAAAGCATCTATTTATAATATATATAAACAGAATATTCTGTACTTTGCCATTGCTTCTCCATTTAAAAAATAAATTTACCAGCTATTTTTAGCTTTTATCAATGCTGCTTGTTTCCCATTAGGGAGTTTCAGACAGATTGCTTGTGTTATGAAGTAGTATGCCCTTGCTTCTGTCACATGCAGCTTGAATTTTTAAATTTGACAGAATAAACCCAGTCCTTACTGGGAGTCAAAACATGGATGTGAGACCAATGCTCTAATCTCTCAGCCAAGCAACACTGTGTGTGACACATCATCGGCTGTACTCTAGTAAATTGTTATATGATGTATCTATGTGTGTGCATACACACTGGGTTGTATCTGGGCATACTTTTATACATCTTTTGTTTTGGCTTGGGAATAATGTCTTATTTTTTTGCTTGTTACAACACAGTCCTTGTTTTTTCAAAGCAAAGCAAACCTGCAGGAATTCCCATGAAAACCAGTTTTCAGACAAGTAGCACAGATGTCCAGCATGTGTTTTCTTTTCTTGCTTGTTTTTGGCTTTATGTTACATTCAAATTTGTTTGATCAGCTGCAAATTGATAAAACTCATTGACAATGAAGCTAAATTTATTCATAATGCTTAGCACTCCCATCAAGATTATGTACAGGGCCAAAATTTTCTACAACATTCTCCATTTCTACTTAACTACATCACTTCAGTCTGCATTGGTGATGCCACAATTAGTATCACAAATTTTCTCTTTGTTGTCTGAATCACTAGGTTTTTCTAACATATGAGCTTCAACATCACTTTCCATATCATCTTTGGTGTGCAAATCACCTAAATTGTGGATATTTCCATAGTAACTACATCCCATGCCATCAGTGCACATATAAATAATGTTATCCATTATGAACTTTTGTTGACTTAAAATCTGCAAAATTTTGTAATAATATATTATGATATTTTCTTGGTGTAAACACAAAACAGGATGCTTGAACTCTGAACTACTCAAAGATAACATTTTAAAATGAACCCTGGGTAGACTCAAAATTGAATATTGATCTTAACAAAACAAGTCAAAAACAGCAACTACCAATAGAGATGATGCACTGCGACTAGCTCTCAAATGGTTTATTGTACTACCCGTTGCTGATGACCAATGCGTAATCCACTGTTCTAGTGAAGAGCTGCAAGATCACACAAACCTACTCCACGAGAACTGCCACCATCACAACATTAACATCGATACAGAAAAAAAACCAGAAGTAACGTCTATGAACAGAGAACCCAATGCTATCAACATAAAGATAAATATTAAACTACACAAAGATGTGCAGGAATTTAAATAGCGTGTGAGCATTTTTATAGATGATTTAAGAATTGAAAGAGAGATCGAGACAGAAATTAAAAAAGCCAAATATGTAAATTAGGAACTTAACACCAATCTTGAAACACACATCTATCTCAATGGAAACCAAAAGGCAAATCATAAATTTTATCTTCGTACCAACATTGTGTTATCAATGGCAGGCATGAAAACTAACTAAAGAACAACAGACAAAGCTTACTACGATTGAAATAAGATGTCTAAGAAAATCAGCAAACAGAACAAGAATAGATCATGTGAGGAATGAAGAGATTGCAAGATCTGTTTAAATAACTTTTAAAATATATCGTGAAAAATAGAATTTTCTTCTTCTTTCGTTCACTTGAAACATGTCTATATCTGTAATTCTGTCTCCTTAATAAAACTCACTGTCTTTTGTAGTTCATACAGTCTCCCATAGAGCTTTGATTCCAGTGTTGTTTCCTCTGGCCAATATGTCTTCCTCAGTGTTTCATGCTCAGAACATCCTTGAAGTATATGTTTGGCACTCTGTGCTGCCTGTACACATGGCCGTGTTGCCAATCTTGAACTTTGTATACATGTGACTGCGGAGTCGGTTGTGTCCTGTTCTGAGACGTAGAATTATAACTTGTTCTGATCTGTTCATAATGTGATAGTCATCTTGTGTTGGCGTTTGTGGCTTTCTTATTGACTTGATCATCTGGTTTTTTCTGATGGTAGGTGATTGGTATATCTGGTTGGTCTTCGGCAGCACCTTTCTTAGCTAGTTGGTCTGCTTTTTCATTTCCTGGTATTTCACAGTGAGAGGGTATCCACTGCATGGTTACCCTATACTTGTAAGACAATTCGCTAAGTAGTTTTTTCAAGTCTGTTAGTTTTCCAGATTGGAGAGCTTGAAGCACTGACCTTGCATCTGTCAGGAATACCACAGGCTGTAGGCCAGAG
This sequence comes from Meghimatium bilineatum, assembly GCA_034231615.1. NCBI lineage: Eukaryota > Metazoa > Mollusca > Gastropoda > Stylommatophora > Philomycidae > Meghimatium > Meghimatium bilineatum. The sequence continues at coordinate 68,237,876 of CM067322.1, read as the reverse complement.
TTGGAGTTCAGCAGTTTTTTTTAGCTGCCACACTAATTGCCTGGATTTCTGCATCATAATTATTGCAAACATTTCCCGTCAGTGTTCTGATTGTATCTCTAGGCTTGTGTGAATGTTCTATATATACACCTGCACCTCCATTCCTCACAGCTTTCTGTGCTGACCCATCTGTGTACACTCTGACCCATATATCTTGTGGATATTCCTCATCCAGGAAACTGAGGGTGACTGTCATTTGCTGCACACTGTTCTGTTCGTCCTCGCTTAGTATTCCTTTCACATGGGTCTGAATGTATATTGGCATTCCATGGCTTTCACTCCACAGGGTTTGTTCTGGTACAGACCTTAAGGGGCTGTTAACTTCAGGTAGGTCTGTAAGTTTTCTACGGAGTCGTTTAGCTTGATGGATAAAGCTGCTCCTTTTCATTTGCCCCATTGCTAGATTTTAGAATCTTTCCTTCATTGGATGACTTGGCATACACTGGAATTTTCTGCTTGAATCAGTACTTTTGTGTCTCTGCGTTCGCCAAGTGTTTGCATTCTTCCCATTTTCTGCATCTCTGCTATGGGTGTTGATTTCATTGCTCCCAACATTATTCTAAGTGCCTGGTTTTGCACTTTATCTAGATCTTGTAATGTGGTGTTTGATGCAGGACACCACGCAGCTGAACCATATTCCAGGTGTGGTCTTATGCCTTGCTGGTAAACTTTACTGAGTATATTTCCACTGGCTCCCCATGTGGTTCCACTTAGTTTTCTCAGGATAGCTAACTTCCTCCTGGCTTTTGTTGTTGCTTTGTTTATGTGCTGCTTCCATGTCAGCTTATCATCAAAAGTAACTCCGAGGTATGTGGGTTGTTTGTCTTCTTTCAGAAAAATAGAATGAAATGGTTTGAAATTATAGGAGTAACCAATGTTCCGAGATGTCACAATATTACAGCATATTGAGGGAGCAAACATGCTATATACCGGAAACCAATCACCATTCAACTCAATCCTGCGATGTCTTACCGGAAATGCAGAGAAAAGACAATAGATTGATAGCTTATGCTCTCAATTGATGCCAGGGATTATGGCATCTACAAGAACAAGCTATACAATTAAATGCTGTTTGTTAATTCTGTTATTATTAAAATATTTATATTACTAATAATAATAATTGAAGCATATCTTATTATAGGATATATCTTTTCAACTACAGTTTAGTAACTAAACATCAAACATTTATGTAATAATAAGTGACATTTCTGTTTCAGTCAAGTGAACAGGATGTTTTAAGCTGTGTTATCAAATGGGGGGAACATCAGTTATCTAAAAGAATTGAGGAAAGAGGTAAATATAAATGTATTAAGCTTTTGTTTTTAGTATGTTTACTGTTTTAATTTTACTATGATGTACTGTGCAAGGTGGTGTAGGGGATAGTTGTTATCCACTACATTTAACTGTCCAATGTTCTTTCTAAGTTGTCCAGGTATGCAACAGTGCACGTCATCAGAAACTGCAGCACACAGAATTTAACACTCCACACAAAACATTCTTCTTCTTCTTCAGCGTACATTCTCAAACTCCTGCTTAATTCTCTTGTAGCAGGACATGTCCTACTAGATTTCCAGCAGAATGTAGTCCAGAGAATGGAAAAACGTTGTGTCGCCGTTTTATTTGCGCCAATGGCCAGACACATCCGTCTTCGGCGGTACACAAAACATTCAGTATTGAGAGCATGAAAGCGGTCTTCAAGTACCACGGAAAGAGTGATTTATACATGCAATGTTGCGTCTACTCAACCCACTGTTTGATCTGCTCACACAAGAATATCTTTAGAGGGAACATAAATGCTGACTCTCTACCATATCATGATTTCAAACTATACAATATTTTCTCTGATGATACCATGTTTCTCTTTTTTCCCGTCCAGTTTTTTGCTATATTGTATTCCAAACCGCTTTTTTTCCTCTCTGATTTTTGTAATTTTCTTTTCATGTGCATCACCCTCAGAACCTCCTCATTCATGCAAGTTTTGAACTTCTTGTTCTTCTTTTTTCAATCTCAAATTCAATAGATTAACAAGATATAGTCAGAAAATATAATGCGCTGTGCCATAGTATGCAGCTTATCTGTGATATCTGTGCCTTTTAGCCTGAGACATCCAAATTCAGCATGGCTTCTGGTTCACTTTTGACCCTTTATGGGATGGAACAGCCAGCTCTATCCCAAAACATCCTTCTCCAACGACATTAGTGGCATGTAACAGTGTTGCTATTCAATGTTTCCCACTCTGGCCCTGACAACACATGGGCTAGTTTTGGACTGTAAAAAGAAAGCAGAAGTAATTTGTATGAACAACCACTTCCATAGCTAGATTAGATTGAGATAGTTATACATACTGAGTGACTAATTTAATAATCTGTTTGCTTGAAACATCTGTCATTTCAGAGCCAAACATTCTTTCTCACACGGTCCATAGTGTAACAAAAAAAGGTGTGAAGAGAAGAGACCTTAATGATGTAGAACTTCATGATTTGCTGTCAGATCTCCTGCCATTGGTACGCACTGAACATGTACTCCCTCAGACAAATGACATTTTAAATAGTGCTGTAAAACGGTGTCTTGTGGAACCACCTATATCATATTCCCATCACGATGATGCATTATTACACACAATTGGGGCTTGGACTGGAGTAACCAAATGTGGTGTTTTTCGAAAGCCAAGACTTTTCCTTCCTTACTATGAAGAAGCTAAGGTTTGATATTATTTTGTTAAAATTGTAATATTCTGCATAAAATTAGGTTTTGGTAACCGTAACTTGTCACTATATACATTGGGTATAAATGTTAGCTATCATTCATTGGGATAATTTGTTATATACTGTTTAAAAAAAATAAACATAATTTTTTTGTAGTTACTTTTATAAAAGATATTTGCTGATTGGACATCATTCAACCTATCGACTGTGTCCACCTGTTCATTAACTTCTTGTGGTTACCTGAATTGTACTCATGATACGTGAGGTCATGAAAGAGGTCATACAACATTTTTGGCAATAACTTGTGACAGGAGAATTAGATTCATGAGAATATAATGAAACTTACTGAACACAAAACTCTCTATATTATTGAATGCCTATAAAAGATTGATTGTCCTCAAATAAATTCAGTTGAAAATTATATGCACATGTATGGCTCATCTTACTACAGAATGATACATCATAATTGGATGCTTACAGGCTGGACAATCACAAAGTGTAGTGGCCAGGTAATTTAATGTGGTTAGAAGTTCCATTAGATACCTTTGTAGGCGGTTTCAACAAACTGGCTCACTGACAGACCAGCCTTGCAGTGGAAGACCCAGAGTCACAACTTCTGCCAAGGACGGCTTCATACGACTGCATCACACCAGGAATCGATTTGCATCTGCGTCCTCCACAGTTAAGTCAATGCCAGCAGCTCATCAAATTTCATATCAAATGGTCAGGAACTGGCTGCACGACGCTGGCCTTCGGGCTAGAAGACTACCTAGGTCCTGTTCTTACGGACCAACATCAGCAGAACCAACTGCATTGGGCGAATCAGTATTGCCAATGGACTGTTAGGAATGAATAGAAGCGGGTTTGTTTTAGTGATGAATCAATTTTTGTGATCCAGCGACATGATAGACAGAAGAGTTTACCACAGATTCTGTGAGTGCTACGTCCAGAACAGTGTTAATGAGACTCCTCATCATGGTGGTGGAGTTGTGCTGGTGGGGCCGTGATCAACTTCATGGGGAGAAGTGATATGGTGCAAATTAAAGGATGCCCAAATGCTGAACAATATGTGCTGAAATTATTCGTCCTTGCATCTTTCCAAGTTTGGCTTAATGAGGGTCAGTTTTCAGCAGGATAATTCTCTACCTTATGTGGCACAACTCATTACCCAGTTCCTCACTGACCATGTCATCAGACAATAAACCCCATAGAACACTTTGGGATTAGCTTGACAGATGAAAGCTAAAAGGTGTAGCTCAAGCCAATCTCCGACAGTTGTCTCTTGCACTGCGAGAAGAGTGGGCAACCATCAAACAACAATGGCTTACCGGATCCATGTCACTGAGATTTTGTTTTCTAATAGAGGCTAGAGGAGGTTATACACCTTACTGAAATGGAGGCCTCAGTCGCCAAAAATAAAAGTACAAATCAAATTTAATGAATGTCATTTCATTGTTAAAGTCTGGAATATTCTTCGTGCCAAAGTTGAAATATTAATTCCGTAAAATACAATTTGGTACATGTTTATTAGCACTGCAATAATGTTGAGTTTGTTTTTTTGAACACATGTTGATTGAAGACGTCATATGGTTAATTTAAAACTTGTCTTTTGATTTGGTAGTAGTGTGGTGTAAACAGAAGTTTGTAAACTTGTTTTAAATTCACTCTTATATGAATACGTTTGGGCTAATTTAGTACACAACAGATTTTCATCATTGCAAGGTTTCCTTTTAAGCAGTGCTAGGGGAATACATTTTATAGGACGTAGTAATTAATGAGGCCACTTTGTTATGGCTTTCACTTTGTAGTGTATAGGGTTGATATTAAATCAACCATTGAAAGAGGCCAGTTCTTAACATGGCCTGAAACCATACTGCCCCAGTTGTAGAGGCTGGATTTCTAAAAACTTTGATAGAGTACCACCATTTTGTCATGTGACATATTCTCTCCAGAATTTTGTCTTCCCAATGAATTCCCTGAACCCTTCTCAGTTATGGGCCATGCGGCTTGCTTTTTCCAATGACATATTCGTGTTATCTTTAATGTCATAGTTCATTGTCTTCTTTGTCTGCCCTTCCTTCTCCTCTCAGGTGCACTTCCCTCCATTATTTGTCTTTCTAAACGGTTGAGTCTCTTTATATAACCAAACAGGTGTAGTTTTCTTTTTACTATTATTTTTAGTAACAAACACTCTGGCATCTTCAGTGTGTTTATAATATTTGCGTTTCTCTATTTTCCTTTCATGATATTCTAAGTATAATCCATTTGAAATTTCTAGGCACAATATTCTGTATGTTGCTATTACTTTCGGGAAGAAACAACCGTTAATTGAACACAGTATGGAGATCACATCCATTCTCGTCTGCCATTTTAGCGGAAGCCAAATTATTCATTATAAAATATATTATTTTTTCTGAACGTAGTCTTTATGGACAGTCAGAGCAACTCAGGTTCTAGATGAGTTCTAGACTTGCTGAAATCAAGGACAAACAACACTGAAATGTCTTTTTGTCCATCATCACCTTGGATGACCCTTTTCCTTGTTACTGTACATTACATTGGTAGTGTTTCCATGCTGTTATGTCTGTATATGGATACAAGATCTTAGCTTCCTTGTTATAATATTGTTTAGTTCATTATATTATCTCTTAAAAATTAAAATACAAAAAAATGTAATGAGGAAACACAGAAACAAAGTTGACATTTAAGTCAGTTATTTATTAAATATAGATTATACAAAAATGCAGAGGAAGTAGGTAATCAAATAGGAGAATAATAACACAAAAATAAGGAAATGGAAGCATAAAATATTGTTAGCACAAAATAGAAATATGAAGTGATAGAAGTAAACAATATAATAATAATATCTGTCAGTAAGAAGCACTTAATAAATAAACTTAACAAAGATAATGGCTGCTTTTAAAATGAGATGCTATTGGTAGATTTTGAGAATACTATGAACAGCGAAAAAGATGAATCAAGAAGTGATAAGAACATTCAATGTTGAAGAGGTTGCCGAAACAACATTACTAGAAAGCTAAGGTTTTTTGGCCATATAAAGAGACTTAGTAGCATGGAAAAAATTGATAATTTGGAAGACATGGTTGCTGGTAACAAGGATGAGGGCAATCGACCTAGTCAGCGATGGGCACATTTCAGATTGTTTAAACATGCCCTTGGCTGCAACAGGTCAACTTGGCCAGAATCCTGAGTAGTAATTCATAAAGATGACTAGTTTCTAGAAAGAATGTGTCACCCGAAAATAAGAAGGAATCAAGTTAAGGTGTTCATATTAATGAGTGTGAAGGATTCACAAGAATGTATTTGATCTTCGAAGCCAAATTTTCATGCTCTCTTAGAATATAACATGATCACTTCAATGTGACTTTGTGTCATTAGTGTCTTTGTAAATATCTATATTTGAAAACATCTTCTGTGTTTGCTCTTGAACTGCAGATTAGCAGATAGTAATCTGGAGAACAGGACACTTTATTACAATTTACAGCCTGATTGTCATATCTGCAACTTTTGGCCTGATAACACCAGATTTCAGCATGGTTTCTGGATCACTTTGACACTTAATGAGATGGAATAGCCAATCATACCTTAAGAACTGCTTGAGTCACATCTTACGATAAGCATGGCAAGTCACAATATTCGCTTCCCTTTTGGCCATGAAAATATACAGCAAAAATTAGCAATGCTGTTTACCTTCCATGCATGTTAGTTATGCATGACTACGGAGGTTTTGGGGTGGAATTAAGTCCCATTCATTAAGTCCCATTCCATGTAGGATCAACATGACACAGAAGCCATACTGAAGTCATATTTGTCAGTCCGATATCGAAGCACAGTTGTAAACCAGGATACAGTACATTCCGTTTTAGGGCTACATCCTGCTTATCTGCTGGAGTTTGAAAATGAAGAAGAAAACCAATATTTTCCAAGGTTAATTTGTTCTTGCTGGTTATTTTATTTCTTAGTCTAATTGCTTATTAAAATTTCTTTTTTTCTCTTTCAAGTAAGTGATAAAATATTTGAGTAAAAACCATTGACATATTGTTGTATTTCTGTTAGTTTGAAAGTGGAGGAAAACAATACATACTTCTTCTGTGTTCATTTTCAAACTTCTGCAGATTAGCAGGATGTATCCCAGAGAATATAATGCCTTATGCCATGATTTAGAGCTTGACTGCACCTTTCAACCTGACACATATTTCAGTACGACTTCTGTGTGACTTTGACACTCTATGGGACGTGACAGCCGACCCTAATATCTCCTTGCTCAACTCTTGTGACATGCATAGGAGATAGCAAAGTTGCTATTATTTCCTCCCCTTTCAGGTCACAGTCAAGTCACACAGGTGAATACACATTCAATTCAGTATACAAATACAATTCAGTATACATATACAATTCAGTTTTTAAGGAAATATAAGATTTTGTTATGTAATGAATATTTTGTTGTGTTTTCAGAATGCCTTGGAGGAACTGATGTCCCAGGATCATGACTCGTGCTACAAAGTTAGAGCTGTCCATTTATCTGCAATACCTGACACATTATACATGTTGGAAGAGAGAGATACATCATTGCCGTTGCCTTTTTCTGGTTCACCAGTGTCAACTGTTGATATAATTGCTGGATCTATACCAGGTACTTCAGGTTACATAGCATTGAGAATTAACTCATTCTCTTCCCAAATGAATACACTAATTATGCATTTTATTAATATTTTGAGCTTTTATTAGATTGAGGCATTATATTTGTTCTCACATGCCTCAGGAAAAACCACAATTTTTTATATTGTAAAATTAGTGCTAAATTTTTAGCAGCCTTGTTTATTGGTTATGAATTGATATCATTTAACTCTGGGCAGACTCATTTGTACTGTCTTCCTTAGCAGGTGATGAAGGTTGGCATACTGATGGTTCCAGTGGCTTACTGGTCTCATTATGCAGTACAGGTTCTAATTCTACTAGTTCGATATTTAATAACAAATTCCTCAGATCTCAAGCTTGATGTTTTATCAATCTTTGCATCCGCATCCAGAAGAGACATCCATGAAGTAGTTTCAGCACCCCCCCTCATCCATTGTCCTCTCTCCATTTGTTGGTGGCTTGGATGCAAGCCAGATCTCTTTAATTACCTCAGACACCACATGGCTGATCTTATACTATTTCAAATCTACTATTCTAAGCAGACATCCATTGATGAAATATTGTAGTATTCTGGTTCTCCCTTTCACTATCATTATGACTTGAAGGGTGTACGCTAGTTTAAAACTATGTATTCCTATTTCTAGAATTGTTTCCCACATAATAAAGGAATAGAAATGAATGGGCTAAGAGATTCATATTATTTTGGTCAGAGCATAGTGTAAATGTTTATGGACCACACAACATTCAATCGTGAATAATGCAATTAGTGTTCAAATAGCTGGTTTGGTTATTGTGTTTTGTTTTCTTCAAAACTGACTGAATTAAACTGGAATTAATATTGAATCTAAATTAATCTGAAGAAGTAATATTGAATTCAAGTTAATCTAAGTAGTTCTGCTGTCTTCTAAGCAGTATTTATACACCTTTATGTCAGCAATTTTTATTTATTGTTATTATTTTTCACTTTCAGTACCAGACAGAATAACATTTCTTAAAATGCTAGAACGAGAGCAGGAATTACTTCAGTCAAAATCAGCGCAGCAAGCCATTTCATTAGCTTGTGTTGATAGGAGAGCTGTTAATCAGAATGTTGCTTTAAATATACAAATGCGAGTTGTGAGAGAATTTGGTCTACCAGACAGTGCTGTTGAGATTTTACAAAACAGTCAGTATTATTACTCAAACGGCAACTGTAAGTGCCATCGTGTGCATCACAACTGTTCACATCATAATCATCATCAACAACGGAAGTACCATTTCATGAGAAGAAGTTCTAGTGGGAGCATTTCTCCTACATTGCCTTTCAAAGATTTGGAGGTAAGAAATTGTACATTTGCAAAATTTATATTTAACCGTTACCACATGCAATAAAAATTGTATAACTATCCCCCTGCAGCCTGATTCTTTTTTGACAATTTGCTTTATTTTGGTTTTTGTTGGGAGAATTTTTTTTTGCAATCATTTTTTTGTTTTTTACAGTTTTTTTAAATATATGTAAAATAAATAGAAATAAAGAATTAAATACAGAATCTAATGATGTAAGTTTTGCTCGTGTATGTATGATATATGAGAAAATTGTGAATATGAAAAATGCATTTAAAACCAAAAAAATGACTGACTCAAGTGCTCTTGGTCCGGTTGACTGACTCAAGTGCTCTTTGTCCGGTTGATGTATTCCTTGAAGAAATGCTGCTAAATGCCTAGGCCTATCATATTTCTGATGTTATTTCATAACCAAACAAACATTCTCATATTATTGTTTGTGAAAATAAATGATACATGTAGATGTCACAAACATTGCCATTGGTAGGCTAGACCTAGCATTCACCAACAGCGTAGTGTGGATAAATTCAATGTAAAATATATTCCATCAACATTTCTATGCTTATTCTTTTCTATGTCATTCCATAACGAAACTAATGTGTTCATAATATCTTCTTTAATAAAAATGTAATTCCCTAAAATTTTACATCATTTGAATCACAATCCTTAAGAATATCACTGAAGATGGCTTCCATTTCAACTGGATTTGCGTTGATTGAAAAAGATAACTGCAAATGTAAAACATAATCTAATTTACCAATTGTTTTGCACATGGTCTGTCGGAAAAGGAGCCTAGCAGCTGTTTCCATTGTTATCAAACTGCGTAGTGACATGTCACAATTAAGCTACCTTGAGTTGATGGGGTATTGCTTAGACTAAAAAAAATAAAATTTTGCGCTGAATGTTAATGTGACACAAATTGATTGATCCTTTAATGCGTAATCTTCTTGTTCCTTTGATCAGAGTCAACAAATCTGTCACTGAAAGCATTATTACCTGTATAGTTCTAGAGCTCTAAAGACAACACATTTTTTTCACTTCCATCTAATAACATCCATCCCTCAGTGTACTTCATTTCTTGTTCATCATTTTCATCTCCATCTATTCGGTTCTTCACTAAACAGTCCTTGGTCACCCTCTTAATATGTAGTTCATCACTTGTTAGCAATTGATTTTTTTCCATTTTGTGTATTGTTCTGTCATTCAAGCAGATAATTTAGGTTGTTTCACTAAACAATGCCAACTTTCATGCCAGCAGCTTTCTTTTGTCATTCACTTCTGAGTTGTACTAATTATTGACTCTACTAGTTATGTGATTTTGATGTCCACATTTGCAGTAAACTTTAATTATCTGTTTTGTTTCTGTTCATTTTTATAGTGCAGAATTGTTAGTGCTGCAACCATCCCTCAACGTTTGAGGACTTCACATCTAGTTGAGATCCTTCTCAGTAACCTCTTTGATCTTGGTAACTCTGCCAGAAACACATTCCTGCCACCTTATCTCACTCATTGGAGTACACAAGTATCCCTACTACTGCGAGCTAGTGACCTCCCAGGAAAATATTCATTCAAGTTAAGGAAGTCCTTGTAACACACTTTTAAAAGTTCTTTACATGCTTTAGTAAAATGTTCTTTCTGGTGAAATACAATGTGAACTCACTAGTTCCTTAGAATTTTACTGAGTCTTGAATAAAGATCATAATCTGAACCATGTTAATTAAGGTCACCCTTGTTTCTTATATAGGTACAATCTTATGTATTGGAAATTTTGTTTCAGGAATGATATAAATTGTACGGAAAAGCTTTATGAAATTCCATTTGCTGTGTCTTTTGATTATTTGAACTTTTATCATCAGGAATAAGTGTGGTCAACTGATGCAGAAAGTGTTTGAAGTATGACTTTCTTTTTAGGACTATTCACTCTACGAGCTCCCTCTTTCTAAACATTGAAGACCTAGCCATGTTGTTGACACTTGTTGTTGCCCTGTAAGATATTTCCACGGATGGCTTATATAGGTACTCCAACATACAGTGTCAATACTATGAACTCTGATTACCATTACAGCGGCCTAAAATGTAGGTCAGCTACCACAAACAGTCTTTCCTCAGGGTTAGAGTTAGATATGGGGACATTAAATATCCATGTGAACATATCCATGTCGATTCTATACTTAGAATATTTACGATTGTAATAAAGACATGAGGGAAATCTGCAGTAATCAGAGCACATGGTACTACAATGTCTTTAGGTTTAGGTATGTTACTTATTGTCTTTACGTACCAGACATGTTCATAGGTGCTAAGATATTTGCTTTCAGTAAATCTCAGGGTGTGACAGCTTTTGGTGCCGGTTCTATGTTAGTTGTGTGTTCTCTCCATGTTATGCCTATCCTTACTCCCAATTCTCACTTTTCTTGATACTTGCTCATGCTTATTAACCTCAAAATACTGCAATTGTGCACTTGTAAAGTATTGACTATGTCTACTTTGTTCATTGTTTGAACCTGTTATAGTAGCAGAACTAGCCAATATGTCAGGTCGCTCATTTCCTTCCACACCTGTATGTATGGTAACAAAGATGAAAATGATTTTGCTCTGTGAGACATATTATAACCCTTTCCAATGACTCCACTCGTCACTTACACATTTCACTTGTTTTGACTTTCTTAAATCATACTCTTTGAGCCACTCTGCATGTATGAAGTGGGCTTGAAATTCCAGCCAGTTTAGGACCTTTGTTATAGCAAACGCCTGCATCGTTGAACTAATTGTTGTTGTGGAAAAGCCTTCACTGGCTATGTGAACTACTCTTTCACATGATCTAGCAGTAAAAGCCCATGTGCACCGTTGGTGATGGATGACAGATCCATCTGCTTAAATCACAATGTCTTATATAGAGCCACTTTTCTGGACATGCATGGACAAGTGTAAAAGAATTTACATGCCACCTTCATAAAAATGTTTGTTTGAGATGAATAAAGTTACAGAACACTGATCGATTGTCAGCTCAGTATTTGATGATTTATTTACAATCGAATCCCTCTATAGTTCATATGCTCACACATGTGTTGCCTTGGCCCGAAAAGGGAGCAAAGAAAAGCAACACTGTTTACCTTCCATGCATGTCATAAGAGGTGACTAAGGAGGTTATGGGATGTAGTTGGCTGTCCCATCCTATATAGGGTCAGTGACCCAAAGCCATGCTGAAGTTGGATGTGTCAGGCCGAATGGCGCAGATATTGCAGCAATGCTGTAAACCATTCCGTTCTCCAGACTACATCCAATAGTTTGAGAAGAAACAGAGAAGAAGCAGAAGTGCATACGCTTATGACAAATTTCCCTATTTAACAACATTTTTCAAAATCAGTAGATACTCTTTGACAGAAGATGAGCAACTGTGTGTGCTTAGAGTTGAGTAACTATTGTAATATTGTTTACTAAGATTACATGGGAGACTATGGCTATATTGATAGAAACCTAGACAGCGGCAAAAGTTTAAGCAATATTGGCCAGCGATATCATTAGTTAGTTAGTTAGCTAGTCGTCGGATCATCATCACTGCAAACTGGACACGTCCATAGTTGCTCCGATCTCTCCTTGAGTGTATCCGACAGTACCGGTCCTATGCTGGTTGACCATCATTCTTCTGCGCCCTCCAAAATGTTCACCTCTAGCAACACCGCATTTCAATCCCTGATCTTTAATCATAGCCATTGAAAAGGAATCATCATCCACATTAGTCTCAATCTCGCGTGTTATATCTCTTAAGGAGTTCAAAACGTCAGCGCGATCCATTGCCCCATCGCCCTTTGCCACAAACGCACACGATGCCAGTTGATCCGCTCTTTCATTGCCTCGAACGCCCACATGTCCCGGCACAAAAATAAATGTAGCCGCTTTCAAGCTCACATTTCTCAAGGCCTCAATCCACTGTTCGCGAACGAGACCCACTTGTACCTTCTTAATCATACTCATAGAGTCACTCAAGATGCAGACCTGCGTTACTTTCTGTGTGCGTAGCCACTCAAATGCCTTGGTCACCGCCATAGTCTCCATGGTCATACTACTCGTAGTGACCGCAAAGGCTCCACTTTCCTCCTTGATCGTTTTACCTGCACACTGAGCTGTAAAGGCCCAAGCACTGCGAACATGCCTAATTACAGATCCATCAGTGTATATAATCACATCCCCCTCTTTGGTATTCTCACTGATTAAAGCCTGCACTTCTTTCTCCACAGCTGTGGGACACCATTCTCTGCATTCCCTGCTAAGTGATATTACTACTCTCAAACAAGTTTCGAAATCTGTGGGTAGACCTATCCATTCCGCACCTGCTGCCACATCCTGTAATCTGCACACTCTTTGTATTACATCCTCAGCACGTCCCATCCACGACCTTCCTCTCTTGAGTCTGCTGCCTTTAACTTTCTGTATTTCGGAATGCAATGGGTGTTCCTTATCTGCATGTATTTGAAGGTACGTCCGTGCACGGCAATACTGTAATCTATGCTCAGCTGTTGGGCAGTCAAGTAGGTATCACATAGCTCTTGTCTCTTGTGCATCCCAGAATGATACGCATTGCTGCATTCTGGACTCTATCCAGTCTTACGATCTGAGTTTGGCTAAGAGTCAGAATTGCCAGTGCATATTCCACCACTGCCACAACCAAACCCTGGTACAAAAGAAATAACAATCTTTGCTCACACTGCGCAGCAGCCATAACCTTCATTGCTGCTAAGCCTTTGCCTGCCCTTATGATAATGTGGTCAACATGTTCCCTGAAACTCAGGCTTCTGTCAAAAAACACACCCAGATATCTCATTGTGCTAGTTCTTTCTAAACTTTTCCTGGACAACGAAACTTGTGGCATGGGTGTCTTTACCATGTGATTGTTCAAGGAAAACCACGTCACGAATGCCTTAGACTTTTCAATGTATATACAGTACATATCGCTAGCGATATCATTTAGAGTGGGGAAAGGCTGGTTTGTGGTGCAGGCATTGCTGAAAAACATGTTGTGACACATGTTGACTTAGAGTGATATGAGTACAGATTCTATCAGTGGATTACAAAACACAAATTAGAGGAAATTAGATAGCAAACCAGCTGCAAAAACTAAAAGTAAGTGCCAGAGACAAGAGATTCAGTATCATTTCTGGAAATGAAGTCTTTCATCAAAAGCACCATCAACACAGAATGGATCTAACCCATTCAGCCAAAATGATGATGCTATCTACAAGGCAGGAAGAAAGATACAAACAATTATTTTTAAATTGAAAACATGCCACAGCAGACTTAACACATCAGGAACATTTTTAACTGTTATTGTTGTCTTGATAAAGGTCCCAATTGGACCGACACGTTGACAATTGTATTTGTTCTTTGTTTTATTGTTATTTTCTATATTTTATTATTTTATAATGACAGTTTTCTCTAGTAACGTATTTACCTCATTTGCATTTAACTCTATTTGTCTGGTTACTGCGGCACTTCCACTTTGTTGGACATCCTCCGATATTTGGGTTATTTATAGACTTAACACATATATGGAAGCTTGAAATTGGTGACAGATATGTGCCTCTGTTGACCAGAAAAAACTGAACATATTTTACAGAACTTCCCACTGTACAACACAACAATCATATAACTATGGCCATCCGAAGTAGTTCAGACAGACGAGCTCTACAGCTCTACCTCAGGGCTGGTGACCACAGTATAGTTAATTTATGAAATCCATATTAGCATTGATTTTGATGGGAGAATGAGGAAGAAGAAGCTACAGATATCCACTTTTCAGTGGAATTGGTAAAACACTGAATGTATTAGAAATTACTACCAAAGGCAGATATGCCAGATTATTATTGCAGAGAAACCAACAACACAACATATCTCCATTCTCTGATATTTCCTGCTGGAAATATAGTAGGACTATTGTCTTACTACCAGAGAGATCCAAATGGAGTTGAGAATGAATGCCTAAAAAAACTAAGATGGCAATGTTGTATATGACAGAAAGAATGTTGACACTTGAAAGTTGTGTCTATAGCTGATTATATAAGATTTGTTGATACTCAAAGTGAAACTTATTTCATTTTAACAAAGTTATTACATTGTTCATGTTTCTGTCATTACATATTTACAGAGAAACATTTGTGTGGAGAGTACATTAAGTGATGTCATGCCTGATATTGCGATGGCTACAACATCATTATCTCAGATTCATGTGTATGAGGACACAGTGGAGTTGGATGTAGGAAATGGCAGCAACAGTAGCAGCAAAGAGAGACGGAGTACATTGTATGTTTAAATGGGCATTGCAGCATTGTATATATTTTGTCTTTTAGGTGCGTGTGTGTGTGTGTGTTTTTAAAAAAATGAAATTTAAATATTGGCACTGAAGCGAGCTAGGTTGACCAATAAATGCCTTACTGTAGAAAGTAAGTTTCATGTTCTGACAATGCATCAGCGCTAGTTATAAAATAATAGTAGACACACATGGGACATCAGTTGTAACAAATATTTCAGAACTAGGAATATCTGCGATTTAGTTTGATGAGTAAGAAGTTCACAGTTTTGTTATTGAAAAACCACAGTTGCGGGTCATATTGATTTTGTAAATGATGTCAATTTCAATTAAATTGTTCTGGTAATTTACCTTCTACCTGCATTTTGAAGGGTCTCTGAAAGGGGAAGCAAAGAATGACAACACTGTGACCTGTCATGCAGTCCGTAAGAGACAACTAAAGAGGTTTGGGGATGGGATTGGCTGACCCACTTCATAAGAGGATCAAAGTGATATAAAAAAAATGCTAAAGTCAAATGTGAGGATGAAAGGAATAAATATTGCAGGTAAACTGTAAATCATGACACACCGCATTGCAATCTCCAGACTACATTCTGCTAACCAGCAGGAGTTTGAAAATGAAAACAGAACTGCACATTTATCCTCATGCAAGTTTTTGTCAACATAAATCAGCAGCCAGTTAAGTTGTCAGAAAATGTATGTTAAAATATAAAACATACACATTGATTCTATTTGATTCTATTTATTTTATAAACTTAGCAGCTGTTCTGTTGCCAGGGAGGGAGATAATCTCATCATTTATGTTTGTCTGTAAGTTCAAGGAGGCTGCCACCAATTTAATGTCACACATGGAGCATCATGGACAACTTGTTCTGTGATAAATTATTAAACTTCTTTATTTAGAAAACAACATACAGTATGATGAATTATATAAGGTAATTTATCAGAAGTCTACAAACAAAACATGAGCATGGCTCATATAATGTTTACTAGCTAGGACCTTTCTCTTCCTCCCCCTCCAATTCCTTTGGAATCAAGTGTGGAATGTCTGCCTTCTGCAACTGTGTAATATGGATTGAGTCGAAACAGACATAAACAACACATACATTGCATAAGTTTTTAAATTTCTTGACTAGTTCCAAACACCAGGCATTGATGCTGCTTGGGGGAAAATACTGTATGTAAACACAGACCTGGTGTGTTTCAGTTTCAACCATGAATATAATATTAATAGGAAAATATGCAGAAGTAGTGTAAAAAAAACCAGACAAACTGCTAGTGCAAACACTATCATGTTTTTTATATGCAATAATTTCTCATAAGACCCATAATTCATCTGGATTGTAGGAGTACCACATTGGAGATATCAGCTCAGAAAAATCCCTTTCTAACACCTCTGTCCTCAGTCATTTGGATGAGTAGAAAAATCATGATCTGACTTATTCCTTCATGTTGTCAATTCAATACGTAGTTTAACCACTTTTTCTCATTTTCCACACTCAACTATTTCTTACAATATAGTTTTAGAAAATGAACTGCATCTCGTTACATGTCCAACCAAGCAAGTTTAGACAGTTTCACCTCTGCCAAATGTGGTTGTTGATAAATTATCGAAATCTTGGAACAGGGTAATGAAGTTTTTCTAATCACTAGAAACACACATAATAACACACACACATCAACATTTTGACCAAAAGGCCTTTGACAAGAACACATTCACAATAAAACATGACGACTAAGAATGGCAGAGCTGAATATAGATATAACCCGAATGGGTAAAATCTAGAAGGTCAGACCCTGTTGATCAGTCATTCTTCTGTTTGTTTTGTCACATCAATAATTTAGTGTTTTTTGTCTATTTTCTGTTTGTGTTGTTTAACCTCTGATCTTCTAGTTTAATTTTATAATTCTGATCTTTAGCTCGTTTGTAATTTGTTTAGATGTCAATTTTTGTGTCCTCATGTTATTGTAAGTACTTTTAGCCCTTCCTATTCTTTTAATAGAAAAGAATATTAACTGTTTCACATCTACCATCATTTTCTGGACTACATCTTGCTAAACATCATTTGAGACCTGAATATAGTACATCGATTTAGTATTTGAAAAAAGAAATGGGAGCATCATCTCATTGTATTACATCTGTTATTGAGAACATTTTCAGTGTACACCAGCTAGTATCGTATCAATTAGGCCTGTCACATAATCTTGTCAGTACTTCTGTCCTATGAAATATAATTTTTCCACTCTTATCCTTAATTCAGCATTATCCTTAAATTATTCTTAAATCATTTATAGGATTTCTTTTTTTATGATCTGTCTTATTTCCTTATGCATCTCTTTAGTGTTCTATTGTAGGGACATTCCTTATAGCTTCCTAGTAGTATTACCTAGAGGAATACACATTAAAGTTCTATTATTTGTGCATTGCAACATCTTTTCTAATTGCAATTTCTTTATAAACATACTCAATTTATTACTTAGGTAGTATTATCAGAAATTAAACACATTTATACTATTATAATTAATAAAATATGTTGTTAAAATGTCCATATTGTTATTACTAATGAAATAACATTTTGTTAAAATGAAATCTACATCTATCTACTTATTTCTGTTGCTATTCATATCAGTATTCACATACACTTTCTGAGATTTTAGAAACAGTTTTTATGATCTGATCTTGTCACATTTCTACAAGAAATAAGTGGTAATTTTTTCTTTAAATCCAGCAGATAATAATAATAATAGTAAAAATAAAAATCCATTTCCTGTCAAGGTCATAAGGGTATCACATTGAGACATTTGGTGCAGAAAGATCTCTATCCTCTACCATCCTGATGAGTTTTGAAACCTCACACCCTGTTCATTCTTTAATATTATCTGGACATGTCTTCTTCTGGCCACCTCGTCTTCTTACCACCTCCACTGTACCTTTATGAACATCTTTTGTCATCAAGGCATGTCTCATCAGGTGCCCGTACCATCGGAGTTTGCGAAGTTTCACGATTGTCAACAGTGGTTCTTGTTGCCCAGCTAAAACGTCCGGTAAAATGGCGTGCCATAACAACTGTTTTTCTGCGGTTCTTTCATTGTGGGAGATTCTGAGAGGATTTGGGCAGCACCATATTAAAACAATCGCATTGAGTTGTCACATCCAGCAGATATAATTGTATCAATGCATGTCCAGATGAGAAATTTCTGAGTTGAGCAATTTAATACTAATATAGTTCATTTAACCATAGGTCCTGGGGTCAGAAAGAGCAAAGAATAGCACAGCTGTGGTCTGTCATACATGTCATAAGAGGTGACTAAGAAGATTTTGAGGTGGGATTGACTGTCCCATCCCATAGGTTAAAGTTAGCCAAAATTCATGCTGAAGTTGAATGTGTCAAACCAAAAGGCAAAGCTGTAAACCAGGAACAATGTATTCCATTCTCTGGACTACATCTTGCTAACCGGCATTTGAGACCTGAATATAGTACATCGATTTAGTATCTGAAAAAAGAAATGGGAGCATCATCTCATTGTATTACATCTGTTATTGAGAACATTTTCAGTGTACACCAGCTAGTATCTTTTCAAGCACAAGAAACTTAAACTCATTGTAGTCTGTAATCATTGTTCTTTGCATTGCATCTGAGTATGATAAGTTTTTCTCACTATCAGAACTTGATCATGATTCTGAAGATTTCCTAATTTTTGCTTGAATACTCATGAAATTCTGAACTTCTTTATTATTGAAGATATAATAATGTAATGTGTGTTTTTAGAATGTTAACATATCAATTCAGCTAGCTATGAGGGCATTTCAAATCAAACCCTTGTAAGTGTGATAGAAATTAGAATAACTTAGAAACTAGTATCACAGAATGCAGGACACACCCATAAGTGCACCGCTCTGTTCCAGCAGCCATCCCAGTGAATATAGAGTCCCAGTCAGGTGTTTATTATGCAATCTTCAGGTCTTTCCAAAAAGACTACTTTTCCATCCCTCACCTCTAGACAATCCCATTTCTGATATTCTTTGTAAGTGTATGCTGTCATTCTCTTTAACGTCATCTTCATTTTGCAATCTATTTAGGACTGCCTTAATCAAGTCTGCTTTATCTCTTCTCAGCATTGTGCCATCTATCGCTGCATCGCCTGCTAATAAATCGATTATTTAACTTCCTCTGACACCGGCATGACCAGGGCAGTATATCTATGTAATGCTCTGGACAATTGAGTTGTGCAATAAATCAAACCATTCCTTTCTGAGCATACATTTTCTATCTTAGGCAACATGCTTTGAGAGTCTGTGAGTATTATGAAGTGTGTTGTGGTATTAGTTATTAACCAATTTAATGTTGCTGTAACTCCCTCTATCTCCATCCTCATGCTCAAAGTGACGGTTGAGTATGCAGATGATTTCTCAACCAACTTCACACCATTTCTTTAGGCAGCAAAACCCCGCTTTTATTTTTATTTCTGTTGACTGAGCCGTCTGTGTACATAATTATGGTCTTGTGGTTTCGAGTGCAACTGGGAGAGCTCATGCACTGTGACCTGGACCCTGACACCATTCTATTTCCGACATGCTTTATCTAGTTGTATTAGGAAAGGGCAGTGAATGGGTGGAGGTAGACACCAAGAAAAAAATCACTGACCAACATTTCTGCTAATACACAGTCTTCTCAGTGTGTCTTCAGCCTCTGCCATCCATGATCTGAAGCACTTGATTCGTTCTCCCTTTGACTCATCTAGACATTTGTGTAATGGGTGGTGATTGTATTTTGTTACTTTGAAGTACTACCTAACCTGCACTATCTGATGATGTACTCTCATACTGGGGAGATCAAGCAAAAATCTCATAGCAGAGATGGGTATATCTCTAGTACACCCCAGTTCTGCTCTCATTGCCTCAATTTGGACTTTTTCCAATCTATCAGCTTGTGTCTGTGAAGGTGTTAGTCAATATTGTTGTCATAGTGCTGTTGTATAGGCTGCTGTGATATTTCGTCACAGCAGTGTGTATATTTCAGCTCGTTTTGGATAATATCTAGAATGTTATCTGGTTTTCTGTGCATGGATATGATGTAATCATTAAGTGAATGTAATATTCAAAGATTATAAGCAATTATATTGAATTGCATGATGTGTTAATTATCACCTAGTTAACTGTCATTGATGTGCTCAGTTCGAAGCTCATAATGAACTGTGTAGCAAATGAGATGTAGTGTCAACATCGGTGCAATTAGAAGCATAACACAGTTACGTAATCACGTGTAAGGACAATTTGAAAGGACATGGGTGCTACCTACTAAAATATTGTAACAGATAATCTTACTGCAGACACGGAGAGATGAATACAGGCCTACAGATACAAATATTACAGAAAAATATTGCATATTTTCTATAGAGAGAATTAGTCAAATGCGGACAGAAGAAATAAAATAGAGATGCATAGAGGTCTATTAATAATCATTTCTTTCAATAGTGAAATAACAAAAACTTGCATGGTTGCAGACTTGTATGCAGACATGATTCCTTGTCAAAAAGCGACACTGTATGGAACGGTTGAAGGTGGAAGAATTAGAGGAGTCAAAGAAATAGACAGAATGGACAGGTTAAGATTTGTCCTTGCTCATCAGTATCGCTAAAGATTTAAATTAGTGGATTACTGTGTGTTGATACCCAATGTTGTACCCCTATGATCCTGACAGGTTATAGGTTTATGGTTTGGTGTTTAGGGTGTGAAGATTGTTCAGCACCTGCCATCACAGTGCAGACAAACATTACATCATAATGGCAGAATAATGATGGTCACCCAACTATTTACATGCACCAAAGAGGAGCAGCATTCTGTTATCCATTTTTGATCATTTAAAGGTTGAAACCTATAGAAAGTCATCAGTGAATAAAGGTCCAGTATGATGATACATGATATGTCCAGTATGGTGGTCTTTCTAAACAATTCTCTCTTTTTTGGTCATATAAAGAGATACAACTGTTTGGAAAGACAAATAATGGAGGGCAGAGTACCTGGGAAGAGGAGAAAAGGCAGATAAAGAAAACGATGGACATTAAAGATAACATGAGTTGGAAAATGCAAGACGGAGAAGGGTTCAGAGAGTTTATTGGGAAGACAACATTCTGGAAAGAATACATCACATGACACATGGTGATACATGTCTGTCACTAAAACAAGAGAATCACCCTCAAACCTCTCTTGGGTTTATGAGAGAGGCACCTATGTGCCTGAGCCAGTCGTGAACAGTCTGTCACAGAACCCACACCATTCTGAAACTTCCTACTTCAATCATATACATGCTGGATTGATAGTCATTAATCATTGGACCTCCATTGGCAGATGAATTTCTATATATTTCATCGTTTCACTAATAAGAAATTTAATAACAGGATGCTGCTTCTCATTGGTGTATATCAATTATGAGGAGGCCATCTTTAAGCTGCCATTATGACATCATGTTGTTGATCTGCATATTCTTGGCATCATTAAGATAACAATATTGTTATACAATAATATCCTTGATAGTTGTTCATCCTTAATAATATTGACAGGTTACAAGGCAATTCCATGGTTATTCTAATTGTTGTAAAACTTATCAGGTTTTAATTTGAAACACCCTCATAGTTTTGAATTCATTATAAATGTACATATTTATACTTGAAACTGCAATACTTCATCATTACTCACTTTACATTCAATATTGGTAATACATGTGATGATCATTATTCTTCTATCAGTCAACAAATTATAGCAGTAGCTTGGTTGGTTGGTTACTGATCCGCTGACCATGGGCTCATGCTCTTTTACTCTATGCCATTGTGTGATATATGCATGTGTTTGTGAGCTGATGTTTTGTTCCATATTGGATGTTTCGGTGTTGGGGGGGAGAAACACTCTTCTGATATTATCCAGCACTGGACATTTCATAAAGGTGGTGGTTGACAGTTTCGTAAGGATGTGAGCATGGCCGGCACCTTGAGTTATTTGTGGTTGTTTTCTGTCCAGGTGATTGTTAAATTGTACATGTGTGCAAATTCTGAAAATGGTACTGTGGTCTTTCTCAGGAGGTTGTCTTTGGAATTTGGGCTGGTTGTATATTGTATTTTTTACTCACAGATTTCAACGTCTTTTTGACTGTGCTTGGTTGTATGGCTGATCTTGTTTTGCTCCATCATTTGTAATTGTGTCTACCATTTCAATGACAAGTGTGTTTGAATGGTCCAGAATTCACTGCATAAAACACTGCATAACAGCTGGTTGGCATGGTGATAAATTTTAACAAATTGAAGCTCACATTGTCCACCACATTCTAGACATATGTAGCTTTAATGAACTGTATGATTTATTTCCAGTCATGCATGGAGTCTCTTGGAAGCAACACTGTCTTAGTATGCCTAATTTTCTTCCTCCCTTCTCTGAGAGTCAACATGTACAAATGATGAGTTCTACAGTTTCTGTGTTTAGGCTATGTTCACAAATTTTATGCTTTCTGTATATACTTTTTAGTCTGTTACATGTTTAGAATCTGAAAGTAATGGTGTTTTTCTGTGACTTTAGTTCTAGTTTCTTAAGGTCTGCTTAATCAGGTATTAGCTTCTTAAGCTAATTATTTTCAGTCTTTTATTTTTTTATCAAAAAATTCTTATTAGTTTCTTAAGGTGTGCTTTATCATCATTTTTTCTTCAATGTATAATATGGTATTTCAATTTGTGCCGGTGATCCACCCTCTTTTGCCAAAAGGTCGACCTGTTAATTTCTTGTCATATGACAGTGACCGTGGATCAATTACCATATTGTTTTTTATTGGTGCATTGAGCTGCAGTGAGTTCATGTGAGTTCATTCATGAGAGTGTTTGGGGTTTCTTTAGGGGTATGTACCCTGCTCTGACAGCAATGGGAACTTACTGAATGTAAATATTGCCTCTAACATCACTTGTCAAAAAATGCTTGGTTGATCCCTAAAAGGATATGCTATCAACTTGTTGGAGTATGCAGCACTGATTTTTTACTTCATTCTAAGAATTATCCAATATATTTGAATACGAACTATAGAATTTTAGTATTTAGCATGCTTTTCCATATGAAATAACCAGAAGTGATCTTCTTCTCATTCACAGTTTTAACATCTAAACAGCAAATCTGGTTTTCTTGATAAATTCTGTATTTAAGAGCTCCTGAAAGCTCTCATTCAGCTGCTTTCTATGGATAGTCTTTGTGTACCAGTACTCCTCCCTTAAATGGTTTAATGTGATGCAGTCTTGCAGGATATATTCCGTGTTCTGTGCTGCCTATCCACATGGACACAGAGGTTATGGGACCTGTTTTAGTCTTTTTAAGTGGCTGTTTAGTCTGTTGTGACCTGTCCTGATGCAAAAGATGATAACTTGCACAGCTCTGTTGAGATAGTGATAGTTTTCTTTTGACTTATCTATTAGCTTTGATGAGGGTCATCTTTTTCTAGTTGATGATTTCTTGGTCGTGTTTGTGGTGCTTCATCTTTTATTAGCATATCTGCCCATTCTTTTCCTGGTATGCTACAGTGTGATGGGTATCCACTGTATTACTACCTTTCTTTGGATGCTCACTTTTCATAGGCTTCCTTCAGGTCTGGCAGTTTATCACTGTTGAGGAATTGTAGGACAGACATTTCATCAGTAAGAGACACCACCTGTTGACATTGGCTTATTGTGTTTATAATTATTTCTGCAGTAATGCTTAAAGATTGAAGCTTCTTTTCAGCCTTCCACTGTCTAGGTCACAGAATCTGATCTTCATTGGGTGCACTGGCATGCTCTTGTACTTTTCTGCATGGATCATGATCTTAGTGTCCCGCCTTTATGCTTAGGGGTGATACCTGTAATTTTTCAAATTTTATTTATGGGAGAGGTATTCATGACACCTGTGATAAAACGAGGTGCTTGATTTTGTACCTTGTCCAGAGCTTGTAGGTGGGAATTGACTACTGAAGTCCATGGTGTTGATCCTTTTTCTAGTACTGATTCCCCCTAGTTTTGTAACTGATGCTCTAATGAAACAGCAATACAACACAACCAGACATGCACTTAATGAACCCTCAGATTGGGGAAGAATTGGAAGATTAAAGAATACATCATTATAAACAGTAGACTGAAACTGAAGTTTCATTAATAGAGCACATGAAGACAGCAAAGAATAAAGTTTAAAAAAAAAGATACAGTGGCTGCCGTATACAGGTTTAGTAGCAATGGTATTTAATGACTTTCATTGCTGCTGTAATAATGTGGAATGTTTGCATGTGGATGTACATGATTACTTTGCATTAAAGTAAGTTTTGGGGTTCTATAGTATCTTTCAACAGTTTTTGGCTACAGGCTCATCTTCATCATCAACCACTATTAATAAATTCTTGACCAGTGCTTCATAATTTTCGAAGTAACTCCTTCACAAAATGTAATAATTGCACATTGTACTGCTACCTGAATCCACATAAGATAACATCAACTGTTATAATCCAGTAATATTGTGGCTTTTTTACTAAAGATCTGCTGAATCTTACATATACAGTGCAAAAAAATGCCTTCTGTATTAGGCCCTACTTGCAGGGGATAGTCTTTTCTAAGTATAATTTATGCTTAGAATGGCCTGATGAGCTATGCAATGTTTTACCATCAGGTGTGGAGTTTCCTTCTTCAGTAATTTTGTGGTATGAATGCAACAAAAACATAATCTGAGGTGAACTTTTCCATCTTGTGCAAATGTAATATCTTAACAATATAATGGAATTTTTGAAGACATCTCTTAAGCACTGCAGCATTGATCCAATCTCTTAAAAGACTATAGCTTGTGACCATCCAATCTGGCATGACCATATCATTGCAGGTACAGTGGAATTCCGTTACAATGAATCCGGTTTTAACGAATTTCCCTCTTTACGACACTTTTCAAAATCCCCGATTATTTTCGCTCTTTGCCTTAATAACAAAAACCATATTATAATGAATGCATATAACCATATTTCCTTGTATAGTGCACTATTTCAAATTTGTATCCAGAAAAATGTACAGTATAGGCTCAGAACTTTTGACCAGTAGTGTTTGAAATGTTGCACTAAACACTCCTGGAGGCATTCAACCAAAAATAGTGTGGCATTTGCTACTGGTAATGCGTGCAGAGATTTTTTTTGTCAATTTATATCTTGACTGTCATTGTTTGGACACAGGTTTGGCCAGGGTCATAATTTATCCATAACCCATCTCCAGTTACTGACAACAGCCTCAATTTAGCACAATCCAGACTATTTAACTTATGTGACCTGTTGGCAATTGCAATGCAACATTATGGAGTCTCTCATTTGGCCGTTTCTGTGATTTTTATTGGTCACTTTGTGTATGTGTGTCGATAGCCAATGAAAATCACAGGGATAGGCAGATTTAGTCATTTTGGAATGTTGCTTTACACTTAGCCCACAGATCTTAGAGGCGTGTTTGAATGAAATTTATTGTACACAACTAAAAGCGCTGACATTGAGGAGCAGAAGGAGTGTAGGCAGGTGATCTTGCATTTCATTCATCTGAAGTATAAACACAGTGCTCGCTTTGCTTGTTAAAAACTCTGGTGCCAGGAAACATCTATTCTTATTGAAAAAGGGTGAGTTCATTGAAAGCCTTAACATGAGTGAGCAGAAGTATAGGAGATCTGTCAACTAAAACATGAACTAGTTTCTGATTTTTATGCAATCATTTGGTTTGCTTTAGCTATTTTTAACATGTGACTCCAAGTATGTAAATAGCTGCCAATCATAAACCCAGCAATAATAAAAAGTGTAACGAATGGGGTCCAAATTAATTTAGTTAGAAGACCTGTAACCATGACCTAGACCATAACAAAAATTGGTAACATATCATCCTATTCATGACTTAACCATCAACCCAGCATTTTTTGGCTGAAGTTATTTCAGTCTAGGCCATACCGTCTTTAATTTATGTCTTGGCTAGTTGAAAGAGATACATGAAATTATTGTGAAAGTATAGGCATATGTAGCTCGCAGCGAGACTGGCTGGATCTGTGTTTCTGTTTCACAAGAAACAACTGATAGGTGAGAAACAGAACATTTAAATACTATTCTCTGAGTTGATTAAAAATATAATTGGGGATTCTACAGTATAGAAAAGAGATGAGGACAATATTATTTACATTTCCATTGCTAGAATCAATCTCTCGAGGACTGTGCTAGTTGATTATTTATTCTTAGTTGACAGGCAGTGATTACATCATGGAAAAGCAATGCAAAAGGGAAATAAAAACTGAAAGGGTATAGCTTATGTTAATAATTGTCATAACGAATTTCGGTTATAACGCAAATATTCTGTCTGACCCGACCAATTCGTTATAACGGGATTTCACTGTATTAGGAACTTTTAAAAAAGTGGAATACTGCAGAAAATTCAAAAGAGACAACACTTAAGGAATAAAAGAGACAAGTTTTCTTTAATCAAGACCTTCTTCACTCCTGTTGACACTGTAATAGATTTTTCCAAGCCTGGATTAGACTGTCAGTCATCTGTAGACTGACAAGAGTCAAACCTAACGGACCTTTTGTCCTGTGTGCAATCCTGTGATCTGGTGACTAGTTAACAGACTGAGGAAAAGTCACATAAAATCAATGTTCTGATCAAAGCTATTTATCATGAGCACAGCCTATTACACACAACGAGATCACGGCCTATGACCACAAAATTGCACAATACTAAAATTCAAACAAATAGAAGGAAATGAATAATAAATGGCAATGAAAAAACGGAAGTCATAGAGGTGAAACAAAGTTAATGGGAAGTAGACAGATTACAACAGGATATCTATGTAGGAAAGAAGAGTTTTTATTATTACCATTCATTCCTAAATATTATATTGTGTTCTCCATCATAATCAGTAAAATTGCAAATAGTAACAAAGAATTAGTCAAGAATATGATAACAATTAATAAAAGTGACTACAATTACAAAAGAATTAGTAAAGCTATGATAAAAAGAATAAATAAAACTACCCCCATTAACAAAGAATCAGAACTACAAGAACAGAGAATAAATAAAGCCGCGATTCATTACGGAAAGATGTGTCCATATTTTATGAAACAAACCATACATTGCTTGAACAAACCAACGTAATGAACTTTCGCAAAAGGCGCATACAGCACAGCATCCATTGATCTACATGCATGCACTGAGAGACATCTTATTATTTCATGTAAGTAGGCTTGATTTCATACAGCTTCCATGATGCGGAGATAAAAAACATGCAGTGTCTGCTATCGATCATTCGATCTGCGCGCATTGCACTGAGAGCCCTCCCCAAGAGTCTTCCAGGGGAGAGGGCATCTCTCAGTGCATTGATCAAATGATCAGCAACAGACTCTGCTTGTTTTTTTATCTTTATGTCACGGGAGTTGTATAAAATCAAGCCTAATATTAAAAAGCTGGAATGTGTGGGGCACCTACCTGTAATGAACCAAAACTGCTTACAGTATCAAAGAACCACTAAAGTTGACTATAATAACAAAGAACCATTAAAACTGCATACAGTAACACAAGAACCAATACAAATACATAACCATGTGTCATAAGCCTTATGGAATTCTCATGTCAAAGGAGGCCTTGTATCATCATACATCTATTAATACTCTGCATCATTATTATACATGTTAATTCATGAATTATATCTGTGTCACATGTTAGTTCCTATAACAGTCTGCTGTATAATACAATTTTGTTATCATTAGTTTTAAGTGTCAGCTGTCTAAAAATTATGCTTGTATGTTTTGTATAAGTATAATGTTTACTATTATATTTGAAGTTTTTTTAGTGTGTACATACATGATAAAATGAAGTCAATATATGTCATCATCTATTAACATAATTTGGATATGCGGCTTATTTATTCCCCTTGAAATTGTTTTCATGCCAAAGATTTCCCATATGAGTTATAACTTATAATCATATTGGGTGATAAAAGATTTCAGTACATGAAACTTTTGAACATGCTAAAATATCAAATCCATTCCATTGCATTCTTTTATCAGACAGGTTCATAGCACCATATGTACAAAATTCTCTTTGGGTGACTGATAAACATAAATGTTGGAGTATGAGATTTGTAAATAAACCAAATTTATACTGATATTTATAATGCAAATTTGATTGATTTTTCTGGTGTTCATACCACATTATTTTTTAGTAATGTAAAGTCCTGTTTTGTGATATGTAAATTGCCATTCATTTGATGTTAATTGTGGTATACTTCTGCAATTCCACTTATATACAAATAAAAAGTGTTTCTATAACAATTAACTAATTTCTGCCAGTTATATTACCACATGCTATTATGTTTGTTTTGTACAGTGAAGCTAAGTCAGTTTCTGTCTGCCTTATAGTACTCTAAAAGTTAAAAAATTAAACATAGATTCCTTTCATATGTTTTCCATATTTAGCTCTGTCATTCTTACTCGTTTTTGTTATGTTGTGAATATGTTCTTGCTAATGGCATTTTGACTGAAGTGTTGATTTTTATGTGTTATCATATATGTTTTCAGTAATTATAGAAAAAGTTCAACACTGCTTCCCAGTTTTGCTTCTTATCAATTACATGGAAAACACAATTTCAACCATTTTGTTTTTACATTAAAAAAAATTATCTCATTTATTCAAAAGCCTATATGTAGTCCCTGATGATCTTCCATAGAACTTATGTGGATATTGCCATCATCATCATCAAGTGATGTCTCCAAAACCAAGGTTGGCTGCAACAGACCTCCAACATACCCTGTCTCTTGTTTTGGTGCTGCACTCTGTTAGACTGTAATCTGTCCATCTTGTGATGTTACTCTCCCACTTGTATCTTTGCCTACCTCTTTTTTTTATGGTTGCTAAATACAGATGTTTTTATTGAAATACAGAAATAAATTGTTAAAAATATGGATTTATGAAGAAATAAGTTGACAGCTATGATATACTGTATCGTAACACATTACTGTTACATGTAGTCTCCATTTGATTTTGTAGTTCCATTTCAATATTTGATGATGATGATGGTCCTCCTTCGCAAGTGAAGATGAGCATGGCATTAAAAACAATAAAATGTGGTGAAAAAAGTAGAAAAAAAAACAAAACATTTGTGATTGTCTAATGTGGTTTGGGTTTGTAAATTCGTAGATACCCGATGAGTCCGATTCATGCCAGGAAAGTTCTATTGCAATGCATGCAGGAGTGCAGAGTGTCCAGAGTAGGAGAGTTTTTGGGTTTGTCCTTCCACTTCCGTCGCTGGTAAATTGCCAGCAGTGTTCTCTATTTTTCAAATTTAGCGATGCCAGCAAGAGCTTGTGAGATGAAGTGTTTAAGAAAAGCAGCAATGGTCACCAAACTGGACAGAGTAAGAAACGAGGATATCAGAAAAAGAGTAGGAATAATGCTTTTTATCAAGTATATAGAACGTCAGCAGATAAAGTGGTTTGGTCACCTTATGAGAATGGACGCGAGCCAATTACCACAGAGAGCTTATAACAAATGATCAGCTGAATACAGAGCAAAGGGAAGACAGAAAGAGATGGATCGATAACATCACGACCATCCTCCACAAACACTGGCTCAGTACAACTGAGGTATCACATCTGGCCATGAACAGAAACTTATAGCTCCACCCCTTTGCTTAACGGTAAGTGTGAATGCTGTCAACCAGTTTCCACCAGGGGTAGACAATAGCAGTGAATTGGGTGTAACAAGCTGAACGATCAAGGGTTGTAGTCTCCCAGGAGCTAGGATTGATGCTGCAGTGCTTGAGTGTCTTTAGGTGATCTTTAAAGCATTTTTTCTGCCCTCCGCTGGAACGTTTACCATCACAGAGCTCCACATAGAATGATCTCTTTGGAAGGTGATTGTCTGACATACGAACGATGTGGCTAGTTCAGCGGAGTTGGGACCTAGTCAGCAAGGCATGAATGCTTTGCATGCAGGACTTTTGAAAGATTTCCATGTCAGGTACTTGATCCTGCCAACATACTCCCATGAGGTTTTTTAGGCACAGAAGGTGGAAAGAGTTTAGCTATCGAGCGTGTCTTGCATAGACAGTCCAGGATATTTCAATATTTATCGGTACTTAGAGAAGATGATGGATGAACCAATATTACTAGACAATATTACTGGATGGTTAAAAAAATGGTGAATGAAAATGTGCCATTTAGTTTGCTCATGACCAAAAAAAGACATAGGAACATAGTAAGTATATCAAGATCAATGACACATCCAAAGCATTTGGCATAAAGGTTAATAAAACATGATGATAGTTACTAAACTAGCAAAGTTTAAGTAATCAGCATAGAGGGCAAAATATAGAACAAATACTGAAAACTAAAATCTTCCTTGTTCTCCTGTCATACACTGACATCGACATCTTTGCTGAACTGTGGTCAACAGCCCTATTACAGGGCCTGTTTAGAACTAAATAATTAGGAATGATGTATGCTGTGAAGTTGTATTCAAATAAATCTGCAGATCAATACAATTTTTTGTGGAAGGAGAAAGCCTTGTGGCCAGATACTGTTTATTTCTATAGAACAATAGACAGATCCAACATACATTTTCAGCCTTCGTGGGCCTAGTGCTACATGTTCATGCATGTTTCTCCTATAGGCCTTTTGCATTTGTGGTAAATATAATGTTTGAATATGTTGTTGCTGGTATATAACCAGAACATAATTGTTTAATTACATCTTGAAAGTTGGTTGAGTGGATCTTTATTCTTCTGTGTTAAGGATTGTGTTGGTCTTGCTAGATCTTCAGGCTAGTCACTAAGATGAAGTTAGTCTTCTCCAGGTTAGAATCTCTGACTCGTTGTTTTTTCTCAGCTCAGTCCAGTATGGCTATATCTTGTTTCACAGTTGATTAGAGTTTGAGTATTCTGGATGTATGTATCAAAAATCTGTATTCCTGTTCCACATGGACAGTACTTTGTATTGGTCATTCTGATCCGCTACAGGTGGCCCAGTAGTCTGTAGTGGCAAGTGCTAGGTCAAAAGGTAATGATCCGTTGTTGCTTATGTAATTGGTGTATATGGTCTGGTTTCTGATAAATCTCCATATCTTTCTTCCACTGTGATATATATAGGTTTCAGATTAGCGTTTTAGTGTAATAACTATACGGTAGTGGATAGCTGAATTTGTCCATTTTTCCACCCACTGTTGCCAGAAATTTGTATTGAGGGGACCTTGATATTCTTTATCCAATTATAATTTTAGAGAAAATTGATTTGATTTTTTTGGCAACTGTCTTAGTTCTTATATCATTTTGTTTGATTTATCCACCTTTCTTGGCTAGTCTATCCCAAGCCCAGAAATTATTGTAGTATTTGGCAGTTGCAAATGATTTTTGTGTGTTTTTTTTAGTGAGATAAATCCTCCAGATCCTACCATCAAAGTCAGATGTGTCAGGCCATTGATGCAAATAAAATAGGATCACAACACTACTAACTTCTCTGGACTCAGCTTGTTAAAAATCTAGTGGGTCCATTTTTCATCTACAAGAGAAGACATCCAGTGGGAGTTTGAGAACGAACACTAACAAATAATAACATAACTCCATATCCTCCAATTTCAGTTGCCTCCTTGGCTGAGCCATCATTGTATGAGTGCACAATTTTCCTGGATATCTCCAGTTTATATAACTGACAGCAATCAATAGATAACATTTTCTAGATGATTGGAGATTATGTGTTAAATATTTGGGACCTCACATACTCTTCTTCTATGTGACATGCCCTTAGTAGAATATTGTTCTCACTGCCACACGTAAGTGTTTAGGTTCTGTGCAAGCTGTCATATTTCTTCGTGTCATATCCAAATGGTCTTTGATATCATTTGTCTATCGACATCTTGGGTAGAATCTTTTTCTCATTCCTGGGGTATTTACCATCATAATTAATTGTTTTAACTCATTGTGTATTTTCACGTCCAAAATATGCCAGAGTGAATTTTTTGATGGTTTTGTGGAGCAAATCTTTTATGTTCAGGTCTTTGCGAATTTATGTGTTCATTTGTCGCTCTGTCCATGATATTCTTAGGAACTTTCTATAGCATTTCATTTCAGGTGCTATTTTCTTTCTATTGCAGTTCTCATTGTCCAGGTTTTACAGCCATTTGTTGCCACTGGAAAAATATAGAGCCTACCTACCATGTGTTGTTGGGACGAGAGAGAGAGAGAGAGAGGGAGGCAAAAAAAAATAGCTACACTGTTACATGCCATGTAAATCATAGGAGATGCCTAAGGAGGTTTGAGTTAGTGAGTTGTCTGTCAAATCCCATAGAGGGTCAAAGTGACTCAGAAGTAAAATGAAATCAAATTTAATGAAGGAAAAGACATTAAATATTTAAAATGTAGTGCTGTCACAGGATAAAGAGTTTGAGCAGAACAAAAAATAATTAAATATAAACAAGTGTTTAAAGATATAGGTGCAGATAGACAACAACTGATGGTAAATAAAAAGAATTGGAAGTCATTCAGTCGGAGCCAAGTAAAACATTTTGAGGAAAGTACTACCGGTATATTTAAATTTAGACATTTGATGGCACATTACATCTTTGAAGGCTCACATTACCACTAATAAAAGGATAAAATTATGTATAGTATGACTTCATTGTACTCTAGTTTCCCAAAACTACTCTACCCCTCACAATAAACCAATATCTGCCTCCCAAGAGCAGCACTCCTAGCACACAACTCCATAGCTTCAAGCAATAATCTCCAGTGATCCAAAAAATGTTTAGCTTGTTAAGAAGATATTATGGTCTGGGATCAAACTTGTGACTACTTAAGCACAGGACATATGGTCTAATCACTAATGAAGTGTGGGAACCCCACGTGCTTTGAATGTGATGACAGCCAGTATTAATATAGCTATTGTGTATCCACCAAGTAAAGCAAAGTTTCGACCCATGTTACCCAGGGCACCACTGTAGAACATGTTGAGGTAATCATCTCCTCTAATCAGACATGACTGTGCTGAAAAATAAATATATACATTTATATTTGTACTATGTACATGATATTATGTATTCAAACATGTTTATTTATACGTGTTCTATTTAAGTATGTTTGATATGTATATTTTTCATGCTTCAGAAATAATTACGGTAATACTGTAGACATTTACTATCTACTGAATCTTTCTTAATACATTCAGCTTCTAATTATTTTTTTCAAAATGAAATTGAAAATGTGTAAAGCATGAGTTGTAACTAAATATAAAATTCAAAGTGAACTAAATGCTACCGAGCGAGATGTGGTTTTTGAGAAGAACAATGAGAATACAATTGACAGCTAAGAAAAACTAATATTTAGGTCTTCAAAGATACTTGAGTAAAGAGACAATTTATCGCAAAAGTTTGAGGCAGACAGTAAATCGGCAGTCAGTATGTGACAAGCAAAGCTTGAGCATTTAGTAACTAGAAAAATCAAAGGAGAACAGAGGAAGACAAAGAGAGAAGCTGATGGATGAATTGTCATTATCAGGTGGGATAAAGTCACAAGATGAACGTATTAACAGCACAGAAGATAAATATCTGTGGAAAAATGTGAGTACTTACACCGCTTTGTATGGCACTTGATTGACAGTGAGAATATATACATGATAGGTTGTGTGTAAGATCATTTACCTTGCTGTGACTGATGATCACATGTGAAGTTATGGCCATGGAACTCATTAGCAACAACAATCTCTGCAGCATACTTGTGGATAGCAATGTAACCTGCATACTGGAGAAACTTGGGCATATTTGCTACAGCTCTGAAGTCAAGTGTCAAAACATATACCGTAATAAATACCAATATTGATTTTATGTACAATACAACATTTCCTTCACATCTTTTTAAAAATAATTTAATCAGAAATAATCAAGAAATTTGTTCTTTTATTTCTTTTATCATTGTTCATTCTTAAACTCCCGCTGAATTTCTCTTGTAACAGGACAATGGTCCTACAAAATTTCGAGTTTGCTGTAGTCTAGATAATGGAAATGCGTTGTGCACCATTTTATTTGCGCCAGTGGCCCGTGACATTCGTCTTTGGTAGAGCTTTATATAAAATGATATTACTGGTAGTCAGCTCAGCAGCAGAGTTGATATTAAACTCACTTCACAAATCCAACTTATCAAATTAGCTTGTAGTTTGAAAGTTGATCATCCTCGTTGTACTGGTGATACTATTTAATATATTAGTCTATTTCTCTATTGTCATTTCTGCATGTCCTATTAAGCATCCTGGGAGGGGTTTCTCTATCTTTGGCTATTTCGATTCTATTGGCCATGGTCAGCCTATTTCTCTGTAAGGTTTCTTTGTCTTCACCCATTTAATTCGTGGTCATCCTCGTGCCTTGATCTTCTGCTGTTGTTTGCACAAAGGACTGGTTGCACTGTTCCATATTCATGAACTGGCCAAACCACCTGGTCTAAACCATCTCTCGATGTCATCTTGACAATAAATGGTCTGTATTTCTTTTACAAAATCCATTTCTCTGTCGGTCTTTCCTGGTAAAAGTTATAGCTTTCTTCAATCAACTCTTTCACAAATTGTGATTTTTTGTGTTGCTAGTGTCTTTGTCAAGGGCCATGTTTGACATAATACAGAGTTGGTATAAAAATACTGTTTATCAATTGTCGTTTTGTTGCCATGCAGATTGTTGAGTGTTTGGATATTGCAACAGTAACTTTGGCTTTCTGACAATGTGTTGTGATTTATCTATCAAGTTTGCTATGAAATGTATATTCTATTTAACTATCTATTGTTTTTTTCTCTGCTTTTTCTATTAGGCATCACAGGATTTAATGATGATCGGATTTTGGACTATGCCATGTTTGGTCACTGGATATGCAGTAATATTTTAACTTCTGAGAACATTAGTAACTCCTTCAATCCACCTTCTTCTTGGTCTTCCTATGCCTCTTGCTATTTCCTTTCTCATGTTGTATTCTCCTGCTGGTGGCCAATAAGGTTTCATTTTCATTAAGTGGCTGAACCACTTCATTCTATGTTTTTCAATATATTTGGCCACAGATGTTGTTCCAACATTTCTTGTAATCTCTCCATTCCTCAGATTTTCTTCTTGTTCTATTTGCTACTTTTCTTAGATATCTCATTCTAGACATATTAGTCTTTCTCTCTTGTTCTTTTCTTAGTGTCCATGTCTGACGTTGATAACACAATGTTGGTATGAAGAATGAATTTATGATTTGCCTTTTCATTTCCATCAGAATAGATGTCTAAAAATTGGATGTAAGTTCATAATTATATAGTTAGCTTTTTGAATTCTTATCTTGAGTTTCTCTGTCCATTCTTCTTTCATCTGTAAAAATTATCCCAAGATATTTTAATTCCTGCACTTGTTCAATGTACCCTGAGTGTTAGTCACGGTATCAAGACAAGAGAACTTAAGGACATGAAGCCAAACCAATGAAAAGACAGTGTCAGGGAACAAGCGTCTACGAAAGAAATCAATCATATCAAAGGATTTATCAAGAAAGTTGTCATTCACTACATGAGTAACGAAGGTGAAAAAGCTGGAAGAAAGGCAGAGAGTTACGACAAGCAGGAGGATGAGAAGTATAAAGCAGAAACACATGTGCATCAGTAGGTTTGTAGTGAACAGATTTACAGAGGTAAGGGATGAATTTTACAGAAGTATGAGAGATGTTAGATGTGAATTAAATAGCAGGATTAAAATTGCTGAAGAAGGGAGACAATTCTACCTCAGACATGTACGTAATACATATACGATCATCAATGTATCTATGAAAAAGAAATGGGAAAAAAGCTTTAATAGGTCTTAAACCTGATGTTCAAAATCACCCATGAAAAGACAAACATAATTTGGTCCCATTTTAGTGCCCATAGCAATGCCACTTATCTGATTTAAAAAGTACCCATTGAATTAAAAAAATTGATTGTCAGCATCAGTTCAGCTAGTCGGATATGAGTGGGAGTGGATACAGAGGGATGGGGACTTATCATAAAAAAAGCCTACCAAGCCCTAAGACCATTAGAATGAAGTATAGAATTATCAAAATAAATAGAAATAAGTATAAGTATTACCAATGTTAGTAAACAAAGCGAAATAACAAGACACAGGGACAACCAACGTTTTAACTAAAAAGTCATCATCAGGACAGAAACAAACAACAAGAAATGAATGCTGCAAATCGAAAATAATGATGTAAGAAAGTAGCAAAATAAGATTATAAAGAAGATAAGATGAGAGAAAGAAAAAAAAGGGAGAAAAAAGAAGGCAAGAACAGAAGAGAGAGAGAGTAAAAGGAAAAGAAACAGATTGAGCATAATCATAGAAGAAAAAAAATCTAAGTACTATTAGGGAAAAAAATACTTATCTAAAATCCTGAGTGGTCGAACAAAGTGGATGTCGTTAGAAGTAATAGTGAAATTGAAAACGGACCTTAAAACCCAACTATTCTAAATCAAAAGACGATGTGTCAATGATCACGTGAATAAACAGAACATGTCACATAGTTGTTTGAAAACAAAAGATGGTAAAATAATAATTGACATAAAGAAAATAATAAACAGATAATAATAAACAGATAGATAGTAATAATAAACAGAGTATGCAAAACAATTTTATGATGATAGCAGCATATCCAAAACAAACACACATGAACAATGTGAGGGATCATCAATATTAAAAAGAGACCAAATGGTAAAATAGTAGATATTAATATCATGTCAATTGTATAATATCATATCAATCTGCAAATAGTGCAGAAAAATAAAGTGATAATATTTACAACTGCCCTAACAAGGACCATCAATATTTAAAAAAAGTAGATTATGCAATACAACTTATGAAGAAAAATAAATTCCCAGTGGCAGATACCCACTGAAAAAAATTATAACTGTTGGTGAATTGGGTAATTGAAGTGATAACAAAGACATCTACAAGAGTGGATATGAACTTGAAGATCTTTTGAAATCTTCATAGCTCTATCAAAGCAACCTGGTGATTGTGGAGAGCATTGCACACTTAGTTTAATGAGCCAAAGCTTATGATGTGAAATGAAATGAGAACAATAAGGAATAAAATCAAACTGGAAATTGCAGATGAGCAATGTGGATTTATATAATGCAGAGGAAATCACACCATGTACACCTTGAGAACATTAAATAGAAAGAATAATGGAAGTAGGAAGTAAACTGATATCTGTATTTGTGTTTTATTGGCTATACTAAGGCATTTGATAAGATGAAATATGAAGAAATAATTAGAACATTGGAGAGTTTAAACATTGATGGTAAAGATCTGAGAATAGTAAGGAATATATTTTGGCAATAAAGAGCAGCCATAAGAATTGATAACTAAACCGCATTTCAATACATTAAACAAGAGGTTAGATACAGTTATGTGTTGGAACACAATATGTTCAATGCATGCAGTTAAATGAGATCCATAAAAGATGTGTAGGAATATCAGTTTTCAGTTGGAGGGTATGTTATAAACAATATGCAATATGACAGTTCGTACAGCCAAAAATGAAACACATTTACAAGAAATTATGAATATCATTGCAAAAGAAAGTCAAAACAAATGGATTCGTTTGAATAGCAGAAAAACTGAAGTAATGGTAATATCAAATTTCCAGAATGCAACATCAGTGTAGATGAAATCAGTCTGAAGCACGTCAAAATATTAAAATATTTTGGTACATTAAATCATCAGATGGAAGAAATATTAAAAAATTGAAATGTAGTATTGCCCAAGCAAAGGAAACAATTAACAAGATGAAGAGCATCCTAAGTAACATATCTTTGTCAGTTGTGGTGAGATAGAGAATTCTTAGAAGTAATATAGATCCATTTCTATTGTATTGAAGTGAATTTTTGACAATCAGCAGAACAGTGAAAAAAAAATATTGTTGCAGCAGAGAAGGGGGTTTTATAGAAGAATATTAAAGCCACCATTGACAGATAAACAGCATGATGAAGATATCTTGAAAGAAGTTAATAAAAAAGAGAGCTACTTACCCGCATCAGAAAGAGACAGTCCACATTTTTTGGAAACATGAGAAGAAAGATGGAACACATTGCAACAGGCAAGTTGAAAATCAAGAGGGGTAGGGGAAGACCAATAGAGAAAATGCTGGACAACCTGGCATTGGAGAACATCGGTATCAGAAATTATTGACAGCATACAATATAGAAGGCTGTGGAAAGACTGATAACAAATGCCACATGGCATGGACCATAAGAAAAAGGTGAAAAATATAAATGTGTGTTATAAAACTAACCTCAATAATCCAGAGGATAATAATCCTGATGCGGAGAAGACCAGTGCTGTTGAATTATTTGCCAGCTGCACGTTTCTGAATACACCCAGGATGCTGATACACATCATCTCTCCAAACTGAACAAGTACCACACATACCAAGACAAATGCACCAAACACCAAAGCATCATCTTTCAGACCTGCAATCCTAGAAAATTAATATCAATGTAAGATAAGATATCAATGTCATCTTTAATTTACATTTTATTTTCATTGTTGATGTTTATATGACAGCAAAACTTGTGTGAATGTTTTTTTTGCACATACCTTTCTATTGTAAGATGGTTCATAATTTTCTATTTCATAACTATTCAATTGTGTTAACTGTCCATGTCTATGGTTAATTCTTATTGATGAATTCTCAATTTTATTGGGTAAATTTGTTACAAAAGCATTAAATAATTAACAATTTTATTGGCAAGTCATTTAAACATTCAGTAAAATAGCAAGTTTTAATTTAAGGCATAAACAAATTTGGGTATACCAATTTCAGTTATGAGACAATATTATAAATCAATCATCAATCAATAAACCCGTAACTCTTCAGGGTCATAGGGGTACCACATTGGATGCCTCAGCACACAGAGTCCTCCAGCAAATTCTATCCTCAGCAATGCAGATGAGTGTGGAAATATCTTGCCCTGTCCATTCCTTGATGTTGTCTGTCCATGCCTTTATTTGCCCTGCTCTGCTTCTTCCACTCTCGACAGTTCCCTGCAGTATTGTTTTTGACAAGGAATCATGTCTGCATACATGTCCGAACCATGCTAGTTTTCGTCGTTTCACTATTGAAAGCAATGGCTCCTGAACACCTGCACACATCTCTACTTTATTTCTTACGTACATATTGGTCTTATGTTCCCTATAGGAAATTAGTAGTATTCATCTGTAGCATTTGTACTCGAAAGCCTGTAATCTTCTCTCAATATCCGCAGTGAGTGCCCAACTCTCACAACCATACAACACAACAGAAAGCACCATCGACTTATACAGTTTGATTTTCACTCCAACACTGATGCTGCTTTTCTAAATCACAGTTAGCCTTGACAAGGATGCTAAAGCCATCTCCAGCCTTACTTTTAGTTCTGCTTTGCATTTACCGTCGCTGCATTAACTGGATCCGAGGTATTTGAAGGTATTCACCTCCTCAAGCTTATGTCCATTCATCATGATATTAGTCTGGTTTTCTGTGTCTTTGCTGTTTACCAAGATTTTGCTTTTATCTGTATTTATTTCCATTCCGTACTTGCTGGTAACTTTTTCCAACTTTGCTATTCTTACAATGATTGTTCTGACCCAGCTATAAGATCAATATCATCAGCGAAATGCAAGTTGCAAATAGGGCGACCTCCGATCGATATAGATGTGTTGTAATCATGTAATGTCTCTTGTATGATGTGCTCTAAGTATATGTTGAAAAGTACTGGGGACATTATGCAACTCTGTCGAACTCCCACATTTGTTTTGAAGAGCTCTCCAATTGTATTGTTTGACAAGACAGCACTATTTGTATTTTTGTACAGAGCTTCAATAATGTCTATAATTGTGGTGTAAAAATTAAATTGCCTCAGTATGTGCCACAGACCATCATGCCAAACACGGTCAAAGGCCTTTGTAAAGTCAATGAAGTTGTGGTATAGATCATATTGGTGCTGAATATGTTTTTCGATTAGTGTTCGGATGTTAAATAAATATTATAAATACACTTTTCTAATTAATATCAATTTAATAAATATAAACAATACCAAAGATATATTTTGAGTGAAAGTCCTGATGATTGTGCACATAGAGATAATTTATGATAATGAGGTTAGTGTAAACAGTAGCAATATGAAAATATAAAAGAAAATGTCATACCAGTAAAGACAAGAACAAAATAAAGTAGCTGTAATGATATTGAAAGGAAGAATATGCACAAAATAGGCAAATAGAAATGTAAAAGTGGAGTACAGTCCATCCTGGCTCTCCCTGTAGAACAGCTCTCTCATCACTGGAACTGAAATAGGAAGACATAAAATAAGATCAAAGAATTTTATATTTAGGGGCCTATATCATTTTAAATATTGTCCATGTTATACTAGTTACAAATTAGTTGGCAATGAATGAAGACAGAAGTTAAATATCCTATTTTGATAATAAAACATTACAAAATATGACTTTGTTGCTTAATGTACTGGGGTCATGGTGATTGGATTACTAGAGCCATAACCTCCACTATTTTTTGAAGGTTAAAAGCTCTGATATTGCCAAACCGGATTAGACTAAAACCTGTGGTTGAAAGTGAGTACCTTGCCATTAGAGGAACTTGTTGCGTAACCAAAAACACGACTTCAATAGACAGTGTGTTGTTAGTTAACGTACTGTGTTTTACTGTTGTTTAATGTGA
This sequence comes from Meghimatium bilineatum, assembly GCA_034231615.1. Taxonomy (NCBI): domain Eukaryota; kingdom Metazoa; phylum Mollusca; class Gastropoda; order Stylommatophora; family Philomycidae; genus Meghimatium; species Meghimatium bilineatum. The sequence continues at coordinate 68,197,102 of CM067322.1, read as the reverse complement.
AAGTTAGTTAGTTAGTTAGTTAGTTAGTCGTCGGATCATCATTACTGCAAACTGGACACGTCCATAGTTGCTCCGATCTCTCCTTGAGTGTATCCGCCTTACACTTCTGCTGACAGTAACGGTCCTATGCTGGTTGACCATCATTCTTCTGCGCCCTCCAAAATGTTCACCTCTAGCAACACCACATTTCAATCCCTGATCTTTAATCCTAGCCATTGAAAAGGAATCATCATTCACATTAGTCTCACTCTTGCGTGTTATATCTCTTAAGGAGTTCAAAACGTCAGCGTGATCCATTGCCCCATCGCCCTGTGCCACAATCGCGCACGATGACAGTTGATCCGCTCTTTCATTGCCTGTTTAATGTGATAATATTAATGTACGCCTGTATCTTTACTCCCTGTGTTATATCTACATCACATTTTTCTAATAATTTCTTACTTCAGCATAATTTAATGTCTAACACTTTGGTCCTAAGCTTGATACTGTAGTTGTTTTATGACCTATCATATCTGCCATCTTGTACACATTTTCTCCAGAATATTCTTAGATTTTATTAATATGACAATATTGATCTTTAGTTTTTGGCTATAAACTGGTGCCTTTGCACTTTGAACAAACTCTTAGGCACTCAATCTTTCCGGGTAGATGTTGAAAAGCATGTATGCTTATTGTTCCAGTATTTAATTGGGTAAATACACTCCTCGCTCTACCATATATGTTTGATCCTTTTCATCTTTTAGATGATTATTTTGCAGTTTTATGTTTTTAGGTAGTTAAATGAAGAATGAATCATGCACTGCTATTTTGCATTGACTTTTGCATTATATGTGTGTCGCTTGTGTTCTAGTCTCTCAAACATTATGAGGACAAAAGAAGCATTTTAAAGACACCTTTAAGACATCATTGATGCACTTCAAAATAGACACACATTTATGGGAGAATCTTGCTCAAGACAGATTCGACTGGTGTTGCAGAATCAAGAAATTATATACTACTGCGATGCAGAGAACCCCCAGGCATCATGCTACGCGCTATAAAAAAGGAAAGCTGCGTAATGTCCTGAACACTCCTCTCAAACATGCTCAGAGTTTGGTATACAATTTCAGGCAGGCATAGGACTCACTAGTCTCAGTCGGGCACACTGCAGACATCATCATCATCTTCATCATCATCCCAGTTAAGCTGAATGGGCATCGTCGACTTCGACGGACAAACAACATCAGTCCCTCAAAAGTGTTTAAACCGTTGTGCAATGGGCGACCTCCAGCTACCACTGTCATCTGCCGCAATAGGCCAGCAATCTTTTTTCTTTTCTGAAAGTTCGCCAAACAATATTTGCTTTAAGATATTAAATTTAAATTTAATATTGTTGTCGTTAAATTTTCTCACATGGCCCAGCCATCTTAATCGTCTACTGATGAGTGCTTCAATAATTGATGGTAATTACTTCTTATGTGCAATGGGTTAGTTTCTTCAAAACTTTTTTTCATACTCAGAAGACTCCAATTCTCAGAATCCTATTGGTCTGAAATTTTTTAGATGTCTCCTATGTCCTTAGAGATGGTAAAGAATATGTCTAAGTGGTGATATTAGTTCCTTGATGGAGATGTCACCAAAGTAAATGAATGTCCAAAATACATCACAATCATGAATAAATAACACTATAATAATACATAAAAAAACTTACACAATGCAATGCCGTTTGTGAGTCCCACATATGCTGTAACCTGAGTAGCCTGGTACATTATTCCAAGTCTATTCTGGATGCTTTCTTGGTCATCTTTTAGACGTCCAAGAAAGATCAAGATAAAAGGCACAAAGAAAGGTAGGAACAGCAATCGTCCTAAGAATGCCCCACGATCTCGCCACAAGTGCACATACATTCGTCTGTTCAATGTAAAAAGTGAGAATAGATTACACATTTAAATATTAGAGTAATCATCACTTATCAATGGTAATCATAAAACAGATATTAAAGACAATATAATATAGTATTAACAATACACAACAGTCAGATAGGATCGAAGCTGATAAGACATGCTGGATGGGGCACATAGTCTGCATGAAAGACCATTGTTTACCAAAAAGTTGTTATATGGAGAACTCCATTCTGACTCCTGCAAGGGAGTCAATTTCAATTGTGTAGTGTAAATTAGTGTACAGTGTGGCTCAGCAGGTTGCTGTCACAGTCGGGTACACCGCAGACATCATCATCTTCATCATTATCCCAGCTGAGCTAAATGGTCATTGTCGATTTCGACGGACTAACAGCATTTCAATTGTCCAGTGTAAATTAGTTTACAGTGAAGCTCAGCAAGTTGCTGTCAGCTGCAGAGTTAACTTGTATTCGCTAACCAATAATGATGTTAACCATAAGGCAATGAGTAGCCTATTTGTGGTGGAACAATTGTTCAATGATCCATTATTAAATTTGATAGATGTTAAGACAGAATTTGTGCAGAAGTATCTGGATGCGCAAGTTAAAACTTGTGTTATACAAATAACTTAACTATGAACCACTTTACTCAACACATGACTGACATGAGTTGTTGTGTCACTGACTCACACAGATGCACACTAAATACCCCATATTTATGCTATGTGGTGTCACCACATAAGTGAGGGCACAGTGAATTTATAGATATTCTGTATGGAGTTTATATATATATATATAAAGTGGTAATCATGCGCTTTTGTTTGCAGAATATTATCAATATAATAACTTACTGGATTAAGCAACGAAACTGTCTTTGCCATGGTGGAGCATCACTTCCCTTGGAGCTGTTCAGATCAAAATTATTACTGTAGTGATAGTTTAGACCAATAATAGTGTTCTTAAGTATGCTGGTCTGCAGATCCGATTTGGCAAAACTGTTGCACAATTTTTGCACTCTCTTTAGTGTGGATATTTCCCTAGTTGGATTTCTTCGATCTACACTGGTTTTGTCAACTAGAAAAAAAATGTGAAAAATTTAGTGTAAGTAATTTACAATGTGTTTAAATGTTAATGTACTATCATCTCTATTTAAAAATACTTATATTGTAGAGATGGAGAAAATGAGTTACACTGAAGTGAAACTGATTTCCTTATCTTCTGTGGGGATGTTCATAAATGAAAGATCGATTTCTTGTTAAAATATGTTGATGCCATAATAACGCACATAAGTTTCCGCTATTTACAGATGAAAATTACAATATATGAATCTCTGTCATACTTTGTCAGGTTGTTCTAGAAAACAAATGTATCTATGGGTGATTTTGTTACATTTTCTGGTTCTATCCCATATCTAGTACTTACCACTGATAATAGGTTTTAATTACTGTCCAATGGTAATTAAAAAAAATAGTGAATAATGTCATTGTCGAATGCAATAGTTTTGTAGTTTATGACATCACTCAGCCGGTTCCTTTCTGTTAGCAAAATGGAAGCTGTATCAGTGATGAACTTGCTTGTCTCCATTGAGACAGAAATGTTTAGAGTTTAGTGGTGGGTGGGTGGTTGTTAGGATTAGAATTAGAACTTCTAGATCTACCCTCAGCACCCCCCCTTCCATCCTAAATTCTTGGATACTCCCTTCTCCTCCACTTTGTGGCATTATATCGTGGCATAATGTAATCTCTGAAAAAATTAACATTAACCAGTTTGTGTTTCTGACTATGTGGTCTGAAATGACAATTTCATTGATGGCGTAACAAGTGTGCACACTATTACACACTTGAAATTAACCTGTGCATAACATACTAGTTTGTCCACATTCTGCATTCGGGTGAAATATATGGTATGCTTTAGATATGGGATAATGCACATTATTTTCTCTTTATTTGACATATTCTTTCCAGAATGTAGTCTTATTTATGGATGTATTGAATAAAGTTATGATTTATAAAGATTAGATTTATAAAGTTATGGATGTTATGAATTTCTCACAATTCTAGGTGAGATGATGTGCCACATTGAGGTGGATGTTTAAAAAATCTGAGATATCTCTTATCCATCATCATCTAGAGCTGACCTTCACCCCTGCTACCAGTATCCATACCTTTCATTATTAATTTTCCCATGCTGTTATGACTCTTTATAGGACTAAAAGATTTCAGCCTTCTTATTATAATGTTATTTATCTTATTAGCCAATCCTCTTCAACACTTAGGCCTAATGTTCTGATCACTTCTTAATTTGTAATTTTCACCCATGAAAATTTTATAGGAACCCCATAGATCTTGCATTTAAATGTCATAGTTTGCCATTGCTTTCAGAATTATTTCATTAATGGGCTAGCAGTAGAAAAACATATTCCCTCTGGCTCTCACCCTCCATTTTTGATGGATGTCACATTTTTCTAGAAAAATATTTTACTGGATGTTCATTAGTCATGATATAAAATTATTAGTCATGATATACCATAACTTTATTAGTCAAGATATAACTCTATTAGTCAAGATATAACTTTATTAGTCAAGATATAACTTTATTAGTCAAGATATAACTTTATAAGTCATGAAATAATTATTTGTCATGATATAACTTTATTAGTCATGATATAACTTTATTAGTCAAGATATAACTATTTGTCATGATATAACTTTATAAGTCATGATATAACTATTTGTCATGATATAACTTAATTAGTCATGATATAACTTTATTAGTCAAGATATAACTTTATTAGTCATGATATAACTATTTGTCATGATATAACTTAATTAGTCATGATATAACTTTATTAGTCAAGATATAACTATTTGTCATGATATAACTATTTGTCATGATATAACTTTATTAGTCAAGATATAACTTTATTAGTCATGATATAACTATTTGTCATGATATAACTTAATTAGTCATGATATAACTTTATTAGTCATGATATACCTTTATTAGTCAAGATATAACTTTATTAGTCATGATATAACTTTATTAGTCAAGATATAACTATTTGTCATGATATAACTTTATAAGTCATGATATAACTATTTGTCATGATATAACTTAATTAGTCATGATATAACTTTATTAGTCATGATATACCTTTATTAGTCAAGATATAACTTTATTAGTCATGATATAACTTTATTAGTCAAGATATAACTTTATTAGTCATGATATAACTATTTGTCATGATATAACTTAATTAGTCATGATATAACTTTATTAGTCAAGATATAACTATTTGTCATGATATAACTATTTGTCATGATATAACTTTATTAGTCAAGATATAACTTTATTAGTCATGATATAACTATTTGTCAAGATATAACTTTATTAGTCATGATATAACTATTTGTCATGATATAACTTTATTAGTCATGATATAACTTTATTAGTCAAGATATAACTATTTGTCATGATATAACTATTTGTCATGATATAACTTTATTAGTCAAGATATAACTATTTGTCATGATATAACTTTATAAGTCATGATATAACTATTTGTCATGATATAACTTTATTAGTCAAGATATAACTATTTGTCATGATATAACTTTATTAGTCATGCTATAACTTTATTAGTCATGATATAACTATTTGTTATGATATAACTTTATTAGTCATGATATAACTATTTGTCATGATATAACTTAATTAGTCATGATATAACTTTATTAGTCATGATATACCTTTATTAGTCAAGATATAACTTTATTAGTCATGATATAACTTTATTAGTCAAGATATAACTTTATTAGTCATGATATAACTATTTGTCATGATATAACTTAATTAGTCATGATATAACTTTATTAGTCATGATATACCTTTATTAGTCAAGATATAACTTTATTAGTCATGATATAACTTTATTAGTCAAGATATAACTTTATTAGTCATGATATAACTATTTGTCATGATATAACTTAATTAGTCATGATATAACTGTATTAGTCATGATATAACTTTATTAGTCAAGATATAACTTTATTAGTCATGATATAACTTTATTAGTCAAGATATAACTTTATTAGTCATGATATAACTATTTGTCATGATATAACTTAATTAGTCATGATATAACTTTATTAGTCATGATATAACTTTATTAGTCATGATATAACTTTATTAGTCAAGATATAACTTTATTAGTCATGATATAACTTTATTAGTCAAAATATAACTTTATTAGTCATGATATAACTATTTGTCATGATATAACTTAATTAGTCATGATATAACTTTATTAGTCATGATATAACTTTATTAGTCAAGATATAACTTTATTAGTCATGATATAAATTTATTAGTCATGATATACGTCAATAGTTTAACTATTTATTTTCAGTCATATATTTACTAATATCATTGCAAATGTGCTATTTTGTTTACAAATCATAAGCTTATATGAAATTTTTCAGAATAATTGCTTTACAAAATGGCTATGCAATGGTGGGGATTAACAAGCTAAAAGATGGTCAATAAACAATGAGTCATACTAGGAATTATAGACAAATTAATGCCATTTTTATTTTAGACATTAATGCAGAACAATCAATAAAATTCATTGCTATCAAAAGAGCATAGTTTATGCCAGAAATAAATTATCTCCAGTAGGCCTATATCTGTTCTTAGATTTCCTCTCCAGGTCGTTTATATGATGGTAACTTTCTCTCTTCTCCAAATTGTTCATTAGTTTTCCATGTCTTATCTTTCCTTTTGAATTTTATGCCAATGCTTGTCTTACAATATAGTTTTCTGTCTCTCTTAGAGTGTGCTCATTCTATCACCATTTCTAGACATGAATTGTAGGCAACTATGATCCTGCCCTGTTCTTATCCAAACCTTGTTCTTATTGTATCTTTCCATTTAATATTTTAAATCTTTCTCAAACAGACTATAATTTTTTATAGCCTGTGCTGGTTTACCGCTGTCACCAGCCATGTCTCTGAGACATATAAAAGAACATTTTTTAAAGAATTGTAGTTTGATTCCTAGTTTTTGTAGAAAATGCAGCATCCAATGAATAGTTTGCATACACATTACTATGAGCACAAAGACAAAAAGGAAGGTGTTACAGTAACACACGAAACAAACACCACATAATGAAATAGATTCAATATTCATTTTGATGATTTCATAAACAAAGGTTATTGGACTCAACAAAAATATTTGTCAAACATTTAAGAATTAACAATGTATGCCTAAAGATTTTGAACTTACTATATACATCACAAGGATTTTGATCTGTTGGGCATGAATATCCTATGCTAGTGAAATATGGAACAAGTTGCTCTGGACTGCCAAAATAAGCTAACTGACCAATTGTGAGAATGGCTATCTTGTCCAGCAGGTTGAAAATATCTGATCGAGGTTGATGAATTGACATGATGACCACTTTTCCTTTATGAGCAAGCTGCGATAGACTGGACACCAGCTGACGTGCAGTGAAAGCATCTAATCCTGATGTAGGTTCATCCAGCAGTAATATTTCTGCACAGATGAAGATTTATTTTAAATGAATGTACAGTAGTTAAATAATAACAATTAGTCATTAGATCAGTGATTCTAAATATGGAAAATATGGTCCCCATCAGGGAATACGTATTTTGCTGGGGAGTAACAAAGGCAACATTGGAATTCATTTACATTTAAAATATACTTTTTCCAATATATTCTGGAGATTACTCTTAATTCTTTGAATGAATGGTTCACGCTTCTGAAAACCCACAGCAAAATATTTTAGTATTGATATAACATTGTAAAATTCAAGGATATAAAAGACAAAATGCTAGAGAATTATTGTACCAGTCTCCAGTCAATACTTTCTGTCGAAAATGAATCATATAAATATAAATGATCTTCAAAAAAATAACATGATTTATCCTGAATGCTACCATATTCTATGAAACCTTTCGATGATTTAATTTATTTGTGCTAAAATAACTTAAATTATTGTGTACCAGAATACTGTTGTAGCTCTGAGAATTTTATTAACACTCTGTCTCTGTAACTAGTGGGGAATGAAGTTTTTCCAAATTAAAATTAATAAAACACTACTTAAGAAGTGTAATAATCAAACAGAACTTTGATATCTTGTCATTCATTTCTATTGGATCTACCTTGGCTGCCACTCTTGACTACACATCCCAAATTAACGAATTTGCTAACGTTGAAATTACAAGGGTAATTTGTAGTAGATTGTTTTAGTTGATAATATTATTATGAAAAAACATTTAAGGGGTGGCACTTCGAAGACTTGCATCATACTGAGAAAATCTATCACACGACCATGGTCGTTTATTATCTGACTTTTTGGCAACTATGGTAAAAAAAATATGCTCTAGTGGACAGGTATGTAACAGTGAACATTGCAAGTTGAATGCTAATTTTGAAAGTAGACCTATACAAGACAGTTTCTTCTCGGTTTGCCATATTTAGTATTTCAGATCATACTATAATCGTATGATCCTAAAAAATGCGTAGCTACATCTTGGCCTACTATTGCATCTTTTGCTGATAAGTACAAGAGAATATTGTATAGGTCCCATTGACATACGTTCACAGTTTGAAGATCACAATCAATTTTAGAGACAGTAATATTTTAGAAACTGATCGTCAATTTTGCTAAGTGTAACTTTAAAATAAACCTCAATGGAGAAACAATTCAGGCAGTTGACAACTTTTCTTATGTATGTAGGAAAATCACATAGACCCTAAGATTGAGATACAAAAGAGATTTCTACCAGAATTGCGTCAGCATTAAGTGCGTTCAACCACCTAACAAACATCTGGAAACAATAAACAATAAGTAAATATAGCAAACTGCTCAACTCCAATCTGATATCTGTGTTGACCTACGGTTGTGAACAATGCCGTGCCGTGCTATGATAAAAAGGATGCAGCATCAGATAACACTAATTAAAAGACATTGTTGGCGCGGCATTACGAAGATAACCATTTAAGGGATTTTTTTTTTTGGGGGGGGGGGGGAGGGGCATTTCGAAGACTTGCATCATACCGAGAAAATCTACTGCACAGCCTCGTTTCCGAAAGTTGGAAATTGACAAAAGCACAGGAGAAGAAATTGAATTTGAAAATAAATGTGAAAATAAATGTAATAGAAAACTTAAATATTGACTGAGAAGAAAGTAAGAGAAGACACCAAACAGAAATAGCCTAATGTTTCTAAAATAATAAGAAGACAACGATGGACTTATATCGGACATGTACTTGGAATGAATTAAAACAGACTGATACTACAAGCATTCAAATGGGTTTAACATACAAGAATTACACACAGTAGCATCACATCGCTGAAACTGGAGAGCTCTTGTTTCTACACTATGCACAGTATTCGACGATGAAGGAACATAGATAAATATATCCCTATAAGCTATATATATTAGATGTAGGCTTAGGTCCATGCATAACCTCTATGCATAACCAAATCTTTTATGATTAATGATAAATATTGACCTGGGTCCTTGAGCAGCTGCACAGCAATAGTAATTCTCCTCTTTTCACCTCCAGACACACCCCGGACCACAGCCCCACCAATTCTTGATTCAGCAACGTGTTGCAGACCCATATCATTGAGTACAGACTGGACCTGTAATGGCAATTTTAAAATAATTGTAGATAAATGTTAGTTTTGTTTCTATTTAAAGTTATGTGCTTCTGTTAATGCATGAAATTATTATCTTCAAGAAATGTAATGTTGACCTGAGTTAGTTTGTTCCTTTCGTGCCACAGGCAGCACATAAGTCAGAGGTTATGATTCTCCATGCGTTGCGGTTCGCTGCCTGCAATTTTACTCCTTGATTTGACTTGCAGCCCATTGTTTCCCCTTTAATAATTACGGTGTTTTAGGGTAGGTTTAGGTCTTCCTCGTTTCCTTTTCCCATCCAGTGTCCACATGAGTGCTGATTGGTTCAATCTATTTTCATCTAGTCTTAGAACGTGTCACAGGTAGACCAATGTACTATTTCTTATGACATTTGATGTGTAGCTTACTCTTGGTGTGTATTATCTTTTAAATCAACAATTGAGACAAAGTCGATCCATTTTATGATTGGCAGTCTCCGAAGACATTTGTTTTAGAAGCTGTTAAATTTGTTGATCAATTGCTTGGTTCTATTTCCAACTATAACACCAATAGGCTAATACTGGAACAATACAGGAGTTGAATAGTCTTAACTTGATGTCTCTTCCTAGATTCTTAGATATTCAGATGTTTGTTAATTTCGTGAAAATGTTCTATGCTATTGCTATGCGTGTATTTATTTCCTTAATTGAAAAATAAAATAGCATTTGGAACAAAATATTACAGCAAAATCCTCAGAATACCATGGTTCAAAAAGATCACCAATATAGCTATCCTGAGAGAAATGAATGTAAAAGAAAACTGACTAAACAGCATGGTTATATTTCTTTCCAGAAAACTACAATATTTTGATCATATCAAACGCTATGGCAGCCTAGAAAAAATCATAATGGAGGGGATGATGCCAGGAAAACAAACAACAGGCAGACCAAGAAGAAGATGGATGCAAGATATCAAAGACGACCTGAACATTACAGTAACAGAAGCAAGCAGACTGGCTGAAGATCAATGACTTCAACATCCTGTGTAGGATATGCTACCTGATGATGATGAGTCTCCGTCAGCGGACATATGATATGAATACTCTGTCGTTATTCCAACATGAGGCACTCATTGGTGATACTTGTCTGTGTTGTCGGGCATAGGAGAGGAGCGATTAAAGCAAGATTCTGATCTGCTATGTGCGTCGTGTGAATGACTAAGGACGGTTTGAGATTGGACAAGTCGGGTCAGCTTAGTTCTACTTCTGCGATCAATTACTATTCGCCCAGTGAGATATTTTTCTTGTATAAAGTGGGTTGTTTTAGGTCACTTTGGGTGCCACACAGTTTGGCTCGCAAGAACGCTTCCGTGGGCCAGACTATAGCTCTTTGATCACAGAAGTTGGGACGTCCTGAAGTATATATTATTCTGCCTATGCTGTTGTTCCACAGATGCATATAGGTGTAAGTGTGCTTTTATACAGCAGTTCTCAGTTGAAAGATTATGGCCTGTTCGTTTCTGATCAATTTGTTGATGTTGTTTTACTTAGGTCATAGTTTCCGTTTAGTTCTCTACAGTAAAGTTGCATGTAGTGCTTTAGCAGAGAATTTGCGTCCCTGATACTTTGAGGTACGTGGGCCACCAGTTTTGGTCCATTGGCCTGGTTTTTCGTTGTCATGGATGTCACAGTGCTGGTATCCCACTGTCTTAATAATGTAGTTTTTCTATATATAAAAATGACACAATCTGCAGCACATAACTAATTGAAATGTGCTTTATTTGAAACCTACCATAAACCTAAAAAAACATTTGGATGATCTCGGTAGCACACATGCCGACTTAAAGGCAAAATGTAGTGCAAGTTACTCCGGCTGTTATAGCCATTATCAGATCGCAGAGAAATGCTCAACAAAAAGGAACAAAAGACACGCGGAATAATTACATGCGTGCAGACAGAACAATATCACTGCACACTTTTTTAAAGCATAATTTCTCAAACTCTTCCTGGATCTCTCTTGTAGTAGGACAATGGTCCTACCATTGTCCTACAAGATTTCCAGCAGGAAGGGGCACGTCTCTCCAAAAGAGAGGCAAACTCACTAACTACATACCTTGTTCCAACATAGTTACTGAGCCTTATACGCTCCTGAAATTTCATTTAACACTCTGAATATGTGTGTGGGGGAGCAAATCTGTGAGAAATGCGCAGATCTTGTTCTAGCACGATTCTTTAAAGCTGTAGCTTGTCTGATATCATCTATTATCTTATCACATATTTGATTACTCTCATATTTCCCCTGATACCCGGGAGAGCATGATCACAGTATCAAAATGTACATCAATGACATAGTCAATGCACCAAGGGACCAATTTTCAGCAATGTAATTCGTTGTCGTTCTAAGATTTCGGGAGATTGGTTTAAAGATCGGAACGGCGAAGAAAGAGATACATAATGGATACTAATAATTTAAAAAAAAGAAGACAAATCAGCACTTAACTAGAAATGTGAGCGGGGACGCACTGACAGATTTACTAAGACAGGTATTGGAGTGCATATGAACTTGTCCGTTTGAGTTAATAAATTTACTGATACTCGTATCGGATGGAGCACATATGAACTTGTCCGGTGTGAATTAACTTATTTACTAAGACGGGTATTAGAGCAAATATGGATGTGTCCTCTGTGAGCTGATAGATTTACTAAGACACGTTTCGGAGCACACATGGACTTGTTCGGCGTGAGCTGATATATGTACTGAGACGGGATATCGAAGCATATATGGACTTGTCCATTGTGAGCTGATAAAATGACATGCAATCATACTGATACAGTAGATCTGATATTGACAAAATTATCTCATATGTTAGAATGCACTGATATAACGAAATGAAATTACCTTAGCATCAATTTTAGGAAAGTCTAGGTTGCCAGGAAGTTTCAAATATGCCATGAAAGTTAATGTTTCTCTAACAGTCAATGTTGGCAACAGCCTGTCAGCCTGAAGTACATAACTGGATATCTGCTTCATCATCTTTCTTGTACATTGGTTATGCTTGTAGCTGACCAAACCTCGGATCTCACCCTGAGCTCGTCCAGATATCACATCTAGAAGTGATGTTTTACCAGATCCTGCATGGTTAGATGAAAGAAAAGATGTTATTGACAAAAGATGTTAGATGAAAGAAAAGATGTTATTGACAGAAAAGATGTTAGATGAAAGAAAAGATGTTAATGACAGAAAAGATGTTAGATGAAAGAAAAGCTGTTGATGAAAGAAAAGATGTTTGATGAAAGAAAATATGACATAAAACTGTTAGATGAAAGAAATCATGTCATATGATAGAAAAGATGTCACATGACAGAAAATATTGACAGAGAAATGTTAGATGACAACAAATGTTAGATGAAAGAAAAAATTCTATATTGCAGAAAAGAAGGCAGATAAAAAAGTTATATGACAGAAAATACGTTCTATCCATCCATCCATCCATCCATCCATCCATCCATCCATCCATCCATCCATCCATCCATCCATCCATCCATCCATCCATCCATCCATCCATCCATCCATCCATCTATCTATCTATCTATCTATCTATCTATCTATCTATCTATCTATCTATCTATCTATCTATCTATCTATACGCTGTGGCCCTTGTTTGCCTTTCAGCGTCAGGGGTAGAAGAATTTTATGGAGATGACCCTCGTGTGTGCTGAGTATACTGTGGAATTTGTCGTCTCTTTTATTTCGGTGATCTATTGTTTTCGTGATCGGCCTCTAGGTCTGCCTTCACTGTATCTGTGAACCATAACGTGCGGTGGTACGCTGTCTGATGGTAGTCTGCTAATGTGTACAAACCATTTGATATGTTGTCTCTTAATATATTCCAAGATTGGGGTGGTGCCGGTTCTTTGTCTAATGTCTTCATTTCTCACTCTGTCGCTTGGCTATATTCCAAGGATTTTGAGTAAGCATGCCATTTCAGCTGTCGCAAGTGTATGTTTGCCTTGTGCTGTCATTGTCCATGTTTGGCTTGGTAGCAAATCGTTGGCATAATAATCATTTTGAATAGTGTTATTTTGGTGTTTAAATTTACATTTCTGTTTCTGAAGATTATGTCATTTGTCCTTTGGCTTGGTATGCTTTACTACATCTATTGTGTATTTATTTGTGTATTTATGTGTTAGATTATAGAAAGAATGTTAGGTCATAGAAACGATGTTCGATGACAGAAAACGGATTGATTTGTTTTGAAGCTATGACAGATGACGTCTTCGTCTTACTGGTTCCTTCGTCGGTGCCAGACGTTGATATGGATTTCTTGAATGAACTCTACAGTGGTCGCCAGTCCGACAGTTTATTGATATGATAAATCTGGATAATTTATTTACAATATTTATATATAACTTTATAATAGTTCTTTCTGTGTACTTTGTATATTGATAGTTTGTTATTAATACTATCTATATAGAAACATCTACCAGGCTATTGGTTAGACATTCGTATTAATTTTCTGCTATCATTCTCAAACTCCAGCGCCAATTCTTTTCAGCAGGATGTTATCAGTAGAAACAATGTTTCAAGGACTACTGGAGACATCTCTCAAGTATTGCAACATTGATTCAAACTCCTGGGACACTACATCACCTGGCCGCCCAGTCTGTCAGTCTGGATGATTGGAGATGGATTTGACTGTCTTACCTCATAGGTCGAAGAGACCCAAGACTATGCTCAAGTGTCAGGCCCAAAGACATCGATATCACAGTTAAGCTGTAAATCATGGCACAACACATTTAAATCTCTGGACTACATCCTGGTAGCTGCCAGGAGTGTGAAGACGAATGAAGAAAAAGACATAGATCCAACCTTTAATATTGAGTACTTATCAGAGACGCCTACCAATCTCAGATAAGAACATAACTCTAACAGAGACGTAGAAAATTGCTTCAATGTACTCAGGCTATCCCATATGTACTCCGTCCCTCTCAACAAAATGACACGCAACCTGCCGAGAGCACTACTCATAGCACGTAACTCCATAGCTTCAAGCGAATATTCCCACAAATGATGGTTATTGCTAGTAATGGACGAACAATACCACGACACACACTATTTCTTGACAAAATCTCCTGATAACATTTCATTACACCTGGTTCACAAAATAGCTATTAAATCAGAACGTTTAGTATAAAAGATACTGCAAATGTATTTTTTTTAAAATTCAAAAAGTAAAAATGTAAAATTACCAGAGCTTCCTACAAGTGCTGTGATTTCTCCTTTTGTGAAGCTCATGCACAGATTACGAAGGACAACCTTGACTCTAGGTGACCTGAAACATGAGCAGTTCCACCACTGTCCTGGTCTTTCCTTGATCTTTATCAAACATATCGTATGTAAAATAGATAACAACTTTCCATAAGTAATATAGATATAGACTTCACATTAGTAATATAATCTATAGATAATAACTTCACATAAGTAATATAGATAATAACTTCACATAAGTAATATAGATAATAACTTCACATAAGTAATATAGATAATAACTTCACATAAGTAATATAGATAACTAATATGGTCCTTCAAGAGGCAGTCAAGACCGTCATTACACTCAATAGAGAGTGCAGGGAACTCATCCATGTGAACGTGGATGCTGAGGTCAAGGCACTAATCTGCGAGAATACCGATGACACAGATGTTGGGATCTACTCGGATGGGTCGGTCATTCGTCACCACTGATGCGCATGGACCTTTACTGCCAGATCAAAAGGAAGAACAGTACATGAAGCCAGTGGTGCCTTTACCGCAACAACAAGCAGCCTAACAATGGAAGTATTCGCAGTAACGCAGGCACTTAACTGGCTGGAATCGCAAGCCTATTCCGATGCGCGCATACTAAGTGACTCTCTGTATATGATTCAGAAAGTCAAAACAGGTGATGTACGTAGGGAATGGGCAGAGTCATTTGAGAGAGCAGAAATGCGGGCATCACTACGAAGACTCACTCTTATTTTTGTCCCCGGACACGCGGGCGTGGAGGGAAACGAACGAGCCGACCAATTAGCTAGCCTTGCCACCACAACAGACAGTCAGCCTATGGACTGAGCAGACATACTCATTGCTCTTCGTGAATCCTCACGATCAGAGGATTTTGAGATGAATGAGCATGAGTCAATATCGAGAATGCGCGAATTGGGAGTGAGGATGGGTGTGGCCCGTAGAGAACCCCTGATAAAGATTTCAAAAAGAGCAGTGAACCAACATAGGACCGGAACCATCAGTCGTTATACCCTGAGAGATTTACTGAAGCGGAGATCTGAGCACCTATGGACGTGTCCGGTGTGCGAAAAGGATAATCAACATACCTAATACCTAATATCTAATATAGATAATAGCTTCACATAGTAATAGTCCCTATAAATAATAACTTCAAATAAGTAAAATAAAGTAAAGTTACCAATAACATTTATTAATGCCGTAGAGGTGTGAGATGTAAGCGATCTCACATTTCAATGGCTCTGCTATATGAGTAAAGTAGCTATCTCCTCTCCCTCGCCATCTTTAGTTCCCGGATTAATCCAGTACCCATTTAGGGTTGGGTCGACCCGTAAGCCGTTGCGATCTGAGAAACATTTGACCACTCATATGCGAAGCTAGTGCGCTATTCACTGCGCTACGCGGTCTCCTATGTGATCATGCAGCTCTTTACTTGAACTGTGTAGTAGGCACTGATCGTCAGCAAAGAGTAGTTCAGTTATGTCATTTGGATGGTAAACAGCTGGTTAAGTTTCTACTGCTTTTGTAATATTGTCCATATACATGATAAACAATAACGGCGAGTATGCACATCTCTAGCACCTGATGTCAATTAAAACGATGTTGTAAGTCCTGCAAATGTTTGCACTTTCACTATCTTTGTATATGGCTCTTACACAGTCTAATAATGTTCCTTTTATTCCATACATTTCTAAGATACTCTAGAACGTTTTCTATTTATTCGGTCGAATGCTTTCTCCTGATCTATCTTGAACCCCCACTTTGGTCTACATCCTATAGTATTCCTGATACATGAAAGATATCACCCAAAGCGCTACAATCTGAAAAAGTAGAGGACTTACAAGCGCTACTGACTAGTGCTTAACCAATAGCAATAAACAATCAATACAGTGGATACCATCTCACTGGAATACCAGGACATGAGAGAGCAGATTCACTGGCCAAGGAAGGTACTACCGATGGCCAACCAGATTTAAACACATAAAAAATAATGAAATTAATAAAATAGCCGTAAACACCAACAAAATATGACTATCAATTATGAACAGACTAGAATAAGTTATAGTTCTACGCATCAGAACAGGGCACAATTGATTCCGCAGTCACATGTAAATAATATTCAAGATTGATAATACAGCCATATGTACATGTGCATAAGCAACACAGACTGCAGAACATATAATTCAAGAATATGAGATGCCGAGACAAACATACTGACCCAGAGAAACAACACTATAATCAAAACTCTATGGATCTCTGAGCTACAAAAGGCAGTGAAATTTATTGATGAAACAAAATTACAGATATAGACATATTTTAAGCAAACGAAAGAAGAAGTACCGCTCTATCACTTTATGTAGAAGTGCCAGATCACAGCCAGTAAAGGTCCCCCACCCCATGCACCATTTCGGAAATGTCTAAGCGGATGATTTCTACCCCAGAATGCTCCACCAGAGAAAAGTGATAACTGCATTGTGGTGCTAACTGAAACATCAGTCTCATTTGTGACTGTTCTGAACTCCTCGGCCATTATGTCTCTTGATATGTCCAAAGAATCTCAGCTTTCTTATAGTGTTACTAAGAAACCAGCCCTCTTCGATGCTCTTCAGACTCATTTACAAATATAAAATTCATTATGGTATTCTTTGATATTACAGAAAATATGAATTTATCTGAATTCATTTGTTACAGACAAGTTACTTACCAAATTCATATAAGACTGACAACGTTGAGAGATATGTACATATAACATGTCCAAGTTACTTACCAAATACGTAAGACCGACAACGTTGAGAGATAGGTACATATAACATGTCCAAGTTACTTACCAAATACGTAAGACCGACAACGTTGAGAGATAGGTACATATAACCTGTCCAAGTTACTTACCAAATACGTAAGACCGACAACGTTGAGAGATAGGTACATATAACATGTCCAAGTTACTTACCAAATACGTAAGACCGACAACGTTGAGAGATACGGAATGGGGTTGATCATCGCTTTCAATATTTTCATCATGTTGACATGCCGGCTTGGTAGTTGCCGATACATTTGTAATATCTTGCTTCTCCTTCTCTGGGCATAAAGGCGTTAACCTACTAAACTGATTGTTGATGTCCGCATGTTGATTTGGAGATTGTGTTTTTCTGTCCTGAAAATGTACATATTCAACTTTAAAGATAGATAATTATAAAATATCTCGCGCGATTATAGTAGACTTGCATGGATAATAAATGAAATTGCAGTAATACTATGATACGACAGAAGAAAACTGAATATAAAAAAAGTGACAAAATTGTGCAATTTTCCAGAAACACACAGGAAAATACAAACAGATCGAGTTTTTGATCGAAAGGTAAAAGGTAAAAACACACGATGAATAAATCACTGTCTATGATAGCATAAAAATATTTACATATTTAATGCATTTCAATGAAGTACGATTAACATCATGAAACATGAATACGTCAAATATGAAATGGAACATCTAGTCCTTCAACCTGCTGTTCGAGGTAAGAACAATATTCGGGCAAGGATGCGTAATGTCTCAGCTGTTGTCCAATATTGTCCATGAGAACATAGACCGGCAAAATTAAGTTTTGATGCCTTCATGTTAGGTTTTTTCTTGGGGTTATTTGTAGCACTGATTAAGACAATTGTATTGTATAGATCGCACCGGCTTTAGTATCTAAGATATGTTTGGACTTTGTCAGACTCTGATGGCGAAGCACAGCGTGCGTCTGTGACGCCCGAGGTACCAGGTTCAAATTCCGCCGCATGAAATTGTCCATCCAGACTATTCAGAAAATATTTACCAATCACAGAACCTAAAAATACTTCTAAGAATATCAATAAAGCTAAATAAGGTGGGTTGATGTCTGTCATGGTTTACAGCATGTCTGCGATATCTGCTTCTTTCGGTCTGACACATCCTATTTAAGCACGGCTTCGGATAACTGACTTTCTATGAGATGGGTCATCCAAATCCACAACCAGAAATCTTCTTAGTCGCTTCTTATTTGTGGCAGGTCACAATGTACCATTCTTTGCTCCGCATTCAGGTTCTGACAACATAGGAACAACTAATCTTCTACTTTATTTTCTGTAAAAGACCTTGGTATAAAAGTTTAAGTACTAAATAATACAATTACTCTTGCTTTTTAAATTGCATAACTATGTACCAAAATTTAGATTGTAGAACTCCGCCGAAGATGGAAGTGTCGGGCCATTGGCGCAAATAAAACGGCGACACAACGCATTTCCATTCTCTGGACTACATCCTGCTGGAAATCTAATAGGACCATGGTCCTGCTACAAGAGAGATCCAAAGGGAGTTTGAGAATGAACTCTGAAGAAGAAGAAGATTGTAGAACCTAAATCAATTAAATTGTATTTCAAAATATTAGTAAAGGTAAGTAATTCAATAGTCTTTGTGATAGTTTCCGAGGTTAGGAGGTTTACTTTCAGTTCAAGATTGGGTGTCACTCTGGATATTGTTTTGGTTGTCTATCTAAGTTTTTCGGTTTACAAGGTTTGACTGTGGCGCCCGATTCGTCCATGCCACAAAGTCTGGTGTCACTCTGTTTTCGGTTAACTTATGCTGTTGTCTTTTTGAATGTCCTGCCCACGGATAGATTGCCTTGCCGTGCTAGAGTGTTCTATGTTTTATTACGACCACCCAAACCATCTGCTATCCATTTATGGTTGGTTTGCAGCGTTGATACATGTATTCACAATGTTGCCCTCCAGGTAGGAAATCTCCATAACCTGCTAACTGGATGATATGTGTTTCAGGTGTTAGTGGACCCTGTTAATGAAAATACATCGATCAATTATATTATGAGAGAATATTTCTTCTGAAGATTTTCGATGAAATTGCAGAATATTAACTCCTATAATAACACACGCCTATTAGATAGGAATGGTGACTGACATCCTTTTATTGTACGTCTATTGAATATGACTTTTTGTTATTTGAGATAGTAAGAAAAGTAGTTTTATATTGCGTGTACTAAGACATAAGTTTTAGTTTCTGGTAAAGTCAGTTCAGTTTCAGTCAGTTCCTCTTTTGCCAAGTTTGGCACATAGAACGGATGTCATAGTTCCAATGCCAGTCGGTCAGTTGCCAAGGATTGTAGGTCTTGTGCATTTATGCCTGTTGATTTGAGTTCATTCATAGTTCTTCTGGTCGTTGTTTTATGTCTTCCCTGTTTTCTGTCCTTGTCGTGGAATTCTGTCTTCCTTCATTCTAAGTATGTGGCCGATGTATGTTCAGCGACATTGTCTGATGATGTTCGTCACATATTCTTGTTTTGTCTCCTCTCTTAGTATGCCGTTTGATTTGAAATATTTCCAATTAGTAATTGTGATTGTTCTGAGGCATCTATTTTCGAAGGCAAATAACTTCTTATCCATTATTGCGGTAGATTTCCTACTTTCACATTTCTGGTAAAGAATGGCAGCAAATATGGTCCTATATAAATCTGTCATTCCAGCAGGATCAATCAGGAGTAGAAAGTCGTCTCTTTAGTCTTGAAAACGATAAATTACCACGAACAAGAGCGGATGATTTATGTAAACTTGAAAACGATAAATTAGCAAGAACATAAAATGGATGATTTATGTAGACTTGAAGATGGTAAATTGTCTTGGTAAACGAAATGGATATTGAAAGTATTCCTACCTTTTTACTTTTGAGATAGTATAACCAACCGTGAACATTGAATAGAAAAGGATAGGTGTCCAAGGAAATATATTGTGGTTGGAAAACAATATGTAATATATGAACCTTCCGTAGCACGCGATAGAATCCTTCTATCACCACTACATATACGACTAGGATTGATAAAATAATGTATTAAAGCTATGAATGCATACATAAAAATGTATTGAATGCATAAATAAAATGCATTGAATGCATGTGCTGCTGGTGTCATATGGGAGCTGCGTTATTTTGCACCTACTAGCCTAGCATATCCGTTTTTGACATATTGGTCACTGTGATTATACTTTGTGTGACAACCAATGAAAATCATGGGAATAGTCATTTGGGCCATTAAGAAAGCTGTATTTCCAATTAGGCAGTAAGTCTTCTACTATAGGCGGTCTTGGCGGAACTAATGTTATCAGTAGGTTCACTGGAATATTTGTTGCCCCCCTTTAGTGTGACTTTAAGAAATGACCTCACCAACAACTCTTTTTTTGGTCGCCTTTTGAAGATTTTGTGAAAATGTGACAAAATCTTGCCATATCGTCCACTTGAATTCCTCGTTCATGTTTCTCAATAAAATGCTTCGTAACTTTCATGGCAATCATTTAATTTTTATTGCCTGCACTCAGCCATTTTCTTCTTACTGCCAGCACTCAACCATTTTCTTTTTACTGCCAGCACTCAACCATTTTCTTCTTACTGCCAGCACTCAACCATTTTCTTTTTACTGCCAGCACTCAACCATTTTCTTCTTACTGCCAGCACTCAACCATTTTCTTTTTACTGCCAGCACTCAACCATTTTCTTTTTACTGCCAGCACTCAACCATTTTCTTCTTACTGCCAGCACTCAACCATTTTCTTTTTACTGCCAGCACTCAACCATTTTCTTTTTACTGCCAGCACTCAACCATTTTCTTTTTATTGCCAGCACTCAACCATTTTCTTCTTACTGCCAGCACTCAACCATTTTCTTTTTACTACCAGCACTCAACCATTTTCTTTTTACTGCCAGCACTCAACCATTTTCTTTTTACTGCCAGCACTCAACCATTTTCTTCTTTACTGCCAACACTCAACCATTTTCTTCTTTACTGCCAGCACTAAACCATTTTCTTCTTTACTGCCAGCACTCAACTATTTTCTTCTTTACTGCCAGCACTCAACCATTTTCTTCTTTACTGCCAGCACTCAACCATTTTCTTCTTTACTGCCAGCACTCAACCATTTTCTTCTTTACTGCCAGCACTCAACCATTTTCTCCTTACTGCTTATCTTTTCAACCTTTTCTTCATGTGGGATATTGTTCTAGTCAAGTTACTCAAGAATATTCACCACGCATGGAGAACGTTGTAGTAATGAGGTTACTCAAGAATAATCATCACACATGGACACACAATAAAAAATATATGTAAATGCACACACACATGTGATTATAAAAATTTTGCAATATTAAGCAATATATGCTCGCATTGATGCTGACTATATGAATCATACCTACAATTCCATAACGAAATAACAAGAAAAGAGCCTTTGATTATGTTGTGATCACGAATCACGTGACGTTTGACAGATAAAACATGCTCGTATTGAGAGACATCACTTGTTTATCGAGTTACCAATTATTTACAAATGTTGCTTGTCTTGTGTAAAACAATTGTAAACCAAGTTGCTTAAAATCCGAGGTTTCATTGTACACACACATACACACACGCACATACATATACTTGTGATAGATAAATGATGTTTGTGAACGCAATTTTTGACACAAATGAAATTGAATATAAAAATACTTGCGTTGTGGATAATTATAGAAAATGCTTATGAAATAGTATATTGTGTGAATTCATCAGACAGCATATCGTGCACAGTGGTATATTAAAATTACTGAAAACATATGTTAAGTTACTTACGACATAAGAAGGTCCAACAACATTACCAGATACGGAATGTTGTGATGTGTCACGCACGATATTCTCATCAACATGTAGATATCCATGATTGGTAGCTGCTGATACATCGGTGGTACTTTGAGTCTCTTGTTCTGGGCATAATGGCGTTAAGCTACCGTACTGACTATACAGCTCTGCTTGCTGATATTGAAGCAATGTCATTCTGTTCTGTTTAATGTAAAATGCAATAAAAAAATTTACAATTGTAATTTTATCAGAAATAACACAAAACAAACCTGGCTGAAATTATGCGCAAATGGGATGACTGGTGGAAATGTATTTAATGATTCACAAAATCACAACTAAAACATAAATTTACTGCAGAAGAAATCAATCTCTTATCTTTCAGTTTCGATTTGGACATACTTGTCAATAACCTTTTAAACAATATCCTGCCACATCAACTACCCACGTGTAGACCACACTCTTATTATAACGTAACAGCCGAACATCTCTCTAGTGACTGTCCTTCCCCCTCAACTGCTCTACAATAAAACAACTTGTACAAACACTCTTAAAAATTTCTAATTTAGTATGTGCATGTTTGCAGGGGAGGCTACTTCTTTTACTCTGTTTCTATGGATTTGAATTTAGCTAGAAAATTGGTATTTATATATGAGTAGATTGGTCCATCTCACTTCATCTAAGCTAACTTCTGGTTTAAAGGTAGATGTTGTTGTTAGAGCTGTTGTGGTTTTAGTTATACATTATCATTACAGTATTTTTTCATATTTCCAGTATATCGTTATTTTCTGTCAATGTGTATCCCTGTATATCCTTTATGATGTTTAATGCTGGTTTAAAGTCTTCTCCTAAAGTTCTCATCTCTCTGAATAAGCTGTCGCTTTTTCCTTGATTATCCATCTCCTCTATCCTGCTGGACGTCTCAAGTATATATATATATATATATATATATATATATATATATATATATATATATATATATATATATATATATATATATATATATATATATATCGTCCTATCTTGTGCTTCTTCCTAATTTCCCTAGTAAAGTCTTAATTCAATCATTAAGTGTCTGTAATCAATCATTTTCGTATTACTGCTTATCTTTTCAACCATTTTATTCATGTGGGATATTGTTGTAATCAAGTTACTCAAGAATAGTCACCACACATGTGGGATATTGTTGTAATCAAGTTACTCAAGAACAGTCACTATACTGTGTCACACAATGAAAAAAATTATTTTATGCACTACATGTGATTATAAACATTTTGGAACATTAAACAATATATGCTGGCATTGATGCTGACTATATGAATCATACCTACAATCCCATAACGAAATAACAAGAAAAGAGCCTTTGATTATGTTGTGATCATGAATCATGTGACATTTGGCAGATAAAACATGCTCGTATTGAGAGACATCACTTGTTTATCGAGGTACCAGTTATTTACAAATGTTGCTTGTCTTGTGTAAAACACGTAAACTAAGTTGCTTAAAATCCGAGGTTTCATTGTACACACACATACACACACGCACATACATATACTTGTGATAGATAAATGATGTTTGTGAACGCAATTTTAGACACAAATGAAATTGAATATAAAAATACTTGTGTTGTGGATAAGTATAGAAAATGCTTATGAAATGGTATATTGTGTGAATTCATCAGACAAAATATCGTGCACAGTGGTATATTACAATTACTGAAAACTTTTGTAAGTTACTTACGACATAAGAAGGTCCAACAAGATTACCAGATACGGAATGTTGTGATGTGTCACCACGCAAAATATTCTCATCAACATGTAGATATCCATGATTGGTAGCTGCTGATACATCGGTGGTACTTTGAGTCTCTTGTTCTGGGTATAATGGCGTTAAGCTACCGTACTGACTATACAGCTCTGCTTGCTGATGTTGGAGCAATGTCATCCTGTCCTGTTAAATGTAAAACGTAATAAGAAAAACAATTTACAATTGTAATTTTATCAGAATCAACACAAAACAAACCTGGCTGAAAAGATGGGCAAATATGAAGACTGGTGGAAATGTATTTAATGAATCACAAAATCACAACTAAAACATAAATTTACTGCAGAAGAAATCAATCTCTTATCTTTCAGTTTCGATTTGGACATACTTGTCAATAACCTTTTAAAACAATATCCTGCCACATCAACTACCCCACGTGTAGACCACACTCTTATTATAACGTAACAGCCGAACATCTCTAGTGACTGTCCTTCCCCTCAACTGCTCTACAATAAAACAACTTGTACAAACACTCTTAAAAATTTCTAATTTAGTATGTGCATGTTTGCAGGGGAGGCTACTTCTTTTACTCTGTTTCTATGGATTTGAATTTAGCTAGAAAATTGGTATTTATATATGAGTAGATTGGTCCATCTCACTTCATCTAAGCTAACTTCTGGTTTAAAGGTAGATGTTGTTGTTAGAGCTGTTGTGGTTTTAGTTATACATTATCATTACAGTATTTTTTCATATTTCCAGTATATCGTTATTTTCTGTCAATGTGTATCCCTGTATATCCTTTATGATGTTTAATGCTGGTTTAAAGTCTTCTCCTAAAGTTCTCATCTCTCTGAATAAGCTGTCGCTTTTTCCTTGATTATCCATCTCCTCTATCCTATTGGATATATCCAGTATATATGCGTGTATTTCCTGTCCTGTGCTTTTTCCTAATTTCCCTGGTAATGTCTTAATATTTATTGTCATTTGCAGTTTTTTGTTATATTTGTTTTAAAAAAAAATTATTTGTTCACTATGTATTCTTTTTGAGATGTGACCCTTTTTCGTGCCTATTTTTCTAGGTATCAGATTTTGTGCGGTAATACAAGTCAACAAAACAAACACTGAGCATTATATATTTATCTGATAATATTGATAGTTTACTGTTGCGTAGTAGTAGGTACCTTTCCAGATGATGGTATTGTGGTTGTTATATGAGAAATATAATCCAAGATGCATGTCGATGATGCATGTGAGTCACCAGACCAATCTGCGCCACATAGAGTCATCCACAGTATGTACAGGAATCACAGGCCCACTTGTACCATCGTGTGATGTGTCTTTTTAAACAATCATCCCTCAAACTATTTGATTTCACGTTCTCCTTTATCTCTATACCATTCCAAATTTTTACCTTGGATCAAACACGACCCATTGCATCCAGTTCCCATGATTCTGTAGCATATATGTATCATTCATATTGCGTTAGTATATATCATTTTACCGAAGTAGAAGTAGACGCTGAGATCATTTTCCAGACTTTAATTCTCCGTAAAGCAGATACTTGGGTATTCTACCATCTTCCAACCTTCCAGTGTGTCAAGCCATCTGATTCTTCGCAGACTAAGCATAGAGAAACTCCGTTTTTGTTGCGCAGTAACAAACTAAACATGTAGAGTCGTTTTATTACTCTATAAAACATATAAGATCATTTTATTATTCTATGAAACATATATGCTAGTTTTAATACCATATAGCTCTTTTTTTTGAACTTGCCAAACATATAGGATCGTTAAAGTATTCCAACAAAATAAATAATATTGCTCAAAGACGACAGTCCTATAAATATAGCAAGATACACGTGTGTGTGTTCGTCCATCACAAGTGATGATTACATCCACTTTTGAAAATTCGGTTAGAATTATGACCATGCATAATAGTTCGTAGATGGCTAATGAGCCCTATTCGAGCTGTAAATGTTCTTGGACAGTTCGGACATGGAATGACGATTGTAGGTGGATTTTCTTCTGTCCGTGACTTTCTAGCTACTCTCCAATGTAGAGCTGCAGTTTTTCTCCTTTTTTCACAAGATGATGCGCTCTTTTTGATTGTAGAGCGTAATTTATATCAATGTTGTGCAAGTTCTTCCCATGTATCTTGATCTATTTCTTGATCTATTTCAGTGAGGTCTTTAACGAGTCTTTGTAGCATTTATTTTGGCCACCTTAAGATCATTTACCCTTCTCCAGCTCACCATAAAGAAGTATCTTTGGCAGGCAATATTCTGGCATACATACGAAATGACCTGCTCAGCGAATCTGTGTCTGCATCAGGATAGTGTCAATACTGGGGATACCAGATCTGTCAATGAAAGTGGTATCTGGAATCTTGTCTTGTCATCTGATGTGCATGACTTTTCTGAGACAAGTTGTGTCAAAGTGATTGAGTTTCCTCACATGGCGTCTATACGCAGTCCATGTTTCGCTAGCGTATAACATCATTGGAGGTGCCACTGCTCTATAGACTTTCAGCTTAGTCTGCAGGTTAATGCAATTTCTACGCCACACATTTGCGTACAATCTGCCGAAAATGCTGCTTGCCTTGTTACAAGATACACATAGAAGCAACGAAGAACAACTTAATGCTATATAAAGACGACATGCATAGCATCACAACGTCACTTCATGAACAATGCACATACGTAATTGTAGATAGACATCAAAACGATTTGAAGTACATAAATTAGTCATACCAGGGACTGCTCTCAACACAGTGTGCGTTCTCTTGTCATTGCAACAAGCGAATGAAAAATATAAGAAGCATACAAACATGTAATGATTTATTCAGTGGTAACATTAATAGCCTATATAAAGACATGGGAAGATAATAATTGTTCTAGATAATATATCTATTGATCTATCTATCTATACTCTGTGGCCCTTGTTTGTCTTGCGGCGTTAGGGGTAGAAAAGTTCTTAGGAGAAGGCCTTCTTATGTGCTGTTTGTAAGCTTATTCATGTGGCTTCTTTGATTTCTGTGGTCCATCTTTTACATGGTCTGCATCTGCCTTTATAGCCGTTATGTCTGTGTAATGGCTATCTTTGGCATGCTGTCTATTGTAGTCTGGAAGTGTGTGAAAACCACTTGATCTGTTGTCTTTTGATGTGTTCCAATACTGGTATTGTTTTGGTTATCTGTCTGATGCTATCGTTTCTAATTCTATCTCTTAATGACACTTCGAGTATTCTTCGTAGACCTGTCTTTTCTGCTGTCATTATCTTTCGTTGTTTATTGTAACGGTTATCGCGATCAACCTTTCACTTACAAAGTTCGTGTTTATGATATTTCGTTCTAGATACTCCGACTGTAAAACAGTTATAATAAACAAGTTCTTCTACCCACCTAGCAGATAACATTTTGTCAACGAAAAAGACAATTAAATGCGTTATTTGTCAGTACTTATGCCTGATTCCAGTATAGAAACAAGTTGAACATCTACATAACATTGGCTAACAAGAAACACTTCTCGACCACCACTAAAATCGCCAGAAATAAACAACTCTTACGATAACTGCAATCGTAGATGTACACATTGCATAGTTATCAAATTGTGTTGTTATTCAAGTGTTAAAAATAGGACTCATTATCTAAGTCAGTGTTTCTCATCCATTATTGGACCGTGATCCTCTTTTGCGAAAAAATCGTTTTTCGTGCAACACTGTCTACAAAATAATGGACATTGGTATTCCTTGTAAGTTACCGAAGGTTTTTAAACTTTACAGAAATAAACCTTCCTATTTATCGTTCAAATAGTTCTCTTTCTAGACGGTGTGTGATCTTCTAATTGCAAAATCTTTCTTCAATTTAAAAAAAAAAAAATTCCATGGCTGTCGAGGGGTAGACATGGCTCACGTTGAGAAATGCTGATCTAAGTCACGGGACACGTTGTGTATTTTCATTTTCCTGTGTCAAGCCTGATGCTTGACTGACTGTCTGAAGACAAGATTATGGTTAATATAATAATTGAACCGTGCATGCTACGCCATCTCTTTAGATCCCAATGTATGAGTTCGTCATCCTTAGTAACGTCAGGCATATGCAGAATAAGGAAGTAGGCCTATGTTTAATGGTATATAATTTCAAGGGAAGGGGATGATAAGGTTGACCGACATTAGATACCGACATATTTTCAAAATATTGCCAGTTGTTGTGGAAACTATGCTTCCTCCTCATCATCATCATGTAACATATTCTTTCCAGGACGTGGTTTTCCTTACTAATTAATTATAGTAATAGTAATAATAATAATAATAATAATATTAGTAATAAAACACAGTATGCATTCTTCTTCTTCTTCTTCTGCGTTCGTTCTCAAACTCCTGCAGATTAGCAGGATGTAGTCCGGAGAACGGAATGCGTTGTGTCATGGTTTACAGCATTTCTGCGATATCTGCGCCTTTCGGCCTGACACATCCGACTTCAGCATGGCTTTGGGTCACTGACGCAAACACGAAGGCGCAAGCACGCTGGGCAGGCCATCTTGTGCGTATGGAGAACTCGCGTTTGCTAAAACAAATATATTATGGATCACTCAAGGCAGGATTACGAAAAGCTAGTGGACAGAAAAAGCGCTTCAAAGATACGCTCAAGTCATCCTTGAAACATCTTAACATTGACGTAGGCGCTTGGGAGAGCCTCGCTCAGGATAGAACAGCATGGCGTTACAGCATTAGAATGGGGGCACTAGCGGCGGAAGAATTCAGACAAGATACTGCAAGACAAAAGCGGACATGTAGAAAAGAAAAAACATCTCAACCTCACATAGATACCCTCTATTGTTGTCAATTTTGTAAAAGAACATTTTGTGCGCGCATTGGACTTGCTAGTCATTTAAAAACGCACTATTGACTTTTATTATTTTATTATTTATTGTTATTATTATTATGGTTGAGTTGTTGGTCATCGTCGATCACGACGGACGAACATCATGGGTCACTGACCCTATATGGGATGGGACAGCCAACTCCATCTCATAACCTCCTTTGTCGCCTTTTACGACATTCGTGGAAGGTAAACAGTGTTGCTATTCTTTGCTCCACTTTCAGGCCCCGGCAACACACGGGCGATAGTATGCACTAAAATCGACAGTTCTGAAACTCGGAAACAAAAATGTGTGTGTGCTTGTCGATATGGTATAACCACAGCTACTAGTGTTTCAATTTATTGAGACATGATATAACACCAGCTACTAGTTTTACAAATTATGGAGACAGGATATAACTCCAGCTACTAGATTTTCAAGTTTTGGGACAAGGTATAACTAGCTACTAGTGTTTCCAGTTGTGGCGACGCCTTAACGTCTTCTGCTACTAGTGTTTCCAGTTGTGGAGATATTGTATAACCTCCAGCTACCAGTATTCAAGTTTGGAGACGGTATAGCTCCAGCAACTAGTGGTTCCAGTTGCTGAGACAGGATATAACCCCATCTACTAGTTCTTCCAGTTGTGGAGACAGGATATAACCCCATCTACTAGTTCTTCCAGTTGTGGAGACAGGATATAACCCCATCTACTAGTTCTTCCAGTTGTGGAGACAGGATATAACTCCAGCTACTAGTTTTTCATGTTATGGGACAAGGTATAACTAGCTACTAGTGTTTCCAGTTGTGGACACGGTATAACTCCAGCTACTAGTGTTTCAAGTTGCGAAAAGGAAATTGTGTATTAAACTTGTTTTTTTACATGATTCTCTGAATGAAGGAAAAACTATAGATTGTTGAATACTATTTCTGCTCAATTTGATGTGGTCATGAGAGTGGACCGAGTTTAAAAATGTGGTACATCAATTCTGAGAGTGAACACTGTCCAATACGAAACATTTCACGCAGTAACGACTTCTCATAATCGACCAATTCCGCCCCCCCGATTTTACACCCCATCTGCTGCCTACTTGTAAATAGAGGAACACGATTAATCTCTAATTATATAGTTCTCATGCTCGTATCATATTTATCCACAACGATTGATATGACAAAAGATAAATAGATCATAATTTTGTTTTCCCCAGCAATTTGTGATATACTTATTTGCTTTCCCTTGTATTTGAACAAGAAATAAGTGAATATTTTGAAGAGTTCGTGAATATGTCGAGACTTATCCATTCACAAGAAATAATTACATACCATATAAGTGAAACTTGTGACGTATACGAAAACTGAAGGACACTATTCGTTACTAGAGCAGCAGAAAAGAAGCAATAGTCAATGGAAAGCTACCTGAAGATGCGCTGTGCATGTTTATATTCCCAGTAAAATCTCTTCTATCATTAAGTATATATATTGGGGTTTGGGTTTCTCCAGAGTTTCATTTCTCATTCTCATAAGATTCCAACTCTCAGATTTGTGCAATACTTGAAGAAGAAGTCTGCTACTCAGAGAGGATTGTACTAATGAAGCGCTATAGAGCTTTTTCAATAGAAAAAAGGCATTATATAGACACATCATCTACTCGGAGATTTGCTATTGCATGGTGGTTCTTCTGATAAGGCCTACAGAATATTCGCATGCGGACCATCTGAAGCTACTAAAAAATAAACTAATGGGCGAAATGTATCGACACTGATTTTAAGATATGCCCAAGCTTGCAGCATCTTGTTATTGTCAACTACGGCTGGGAAATGAAGAAGACATTTCATCGCCATACAATGTGTATCCTTGGTATATCCCAAGATGATACACATGTCTTCGTTCTGAATCTTGTAAAGCCTGACGATATGTGTATCACTAATCATGAATATGACACACTTGTATTATATAGTACTAGAAACAAGTCCTGGAATTTTGGCAGTGCATGTAGATGTTGAATGTTGTAAGCTGCCATTACTCCCAATGTCGATATGCCTTTGTAACGCCAAGAATGCTATAGAATGTCACTTCCACATAACACAATGCAGACTTTCCAGAAATGTCGATCGCATTAAATTTCACTGCTGCGGTTGTTGTGCTGGTTACGCGGGAGTTTAAAGAGAACCAAATGTGAGCAGCCTTCTTCTGGGTGATCATCGCGCCAGATTCCGAACACCAGAATTCTAAGCGGTCTCATTTCATTTTAATTCGTTTGAATCGCATGACGGTTATTTTCCTGCCTATCTATCTGTCTTTCTGTCTGTCTATTCTATCTAATCCACCCATCCATCCATCCATCGATCGGCCGGTCTGTCTGTTTGGCTGTCTGTCTGTTTATCTATCTATTCGCTAAACCCTTTGCTGTGTTTAAGAAGAAGTTTAAGAAGGGGTAGAAGAATTTTATGCAGATGGTCCTCGTGTGTGCTGAGTATATTGTGGAATTTATCGCCTCTTTCGTCTCGGTGGACCATCGTTTTCGTAGTCGGCCTCTAGTTCTGCCTTCAATGTATCTGTGTAGCACAGCTTACTGTGATATGCTGTCTGATGGTAGTCTGCTGATGTGTGCACACCATTTGATCTGTTGTCTCTTAATATATTCCAAGATTCGGGTGGTGACGGTTCTTTGTCTAATGTTCTCATTCCTCACTCTGTGTCTTAGCAATATTCTTGCGACACTTGGTAAGCATTCCATCTCAGCTGTCGTCTTCAGAAAAATCTCCTGACGGTTTCCAATGACTGTTTGCTAATCCTGTGTCAGTATTCTATCAGGAAATTCACATAGCTATACCGCGATCTGTAAATAACACACACAGAAAGAAACCACAAATTCCATGCGAATAATCCTGAAACATTGAAATGGACTTTCATTTGCGATCACAAGTAATAACACAGTTGTCACTTCGTGCCATTTTACAACAGAATATCATCGGCAAAGGAAAATGTTCTGATATTACCGGTCAATTGTTAGTTTTTTTTATTATTTCTGTGTAGACATTGAGCAGTACTGGAGAAAGACAAACCCTGTAGCAGTCCTGGAGAAATTTTAATAGACCCCAAGGGCCAAATATCACCGTAGTATCACCTTCCTTTCGTACAGCGCTGTTGTTATACATCGAACGATAAAGGGATCCATCTGTAGTAGCATGAGCAAGTTCACACGGAAGTCTAATATATGCATCTTCACGTTAAATAATTGCAGCACATGTCTCCAGACCAGCATGGAACCCTTCAAAAACGTCATATTCAAACACAACAGCATTACAGCGCATTTCTTTATTGTCTGTAAACACCGAGTGTAGATAAGGAAATACTTGACGACTCTACAAATCGCAAAAAACCTACATGCCACAATTTTCTCCTGAAGTTTGCGGATAGTATTCTGGAGTCTAAATATTCACGAATCGTTGAAAATCAATGCCGTGTACACTGCATGTATGCTTCAAGTATCAGATATACCAAAACCTACGTTTCAACATATACATGGACAGAATAATAAAAGAAGGTCACATCAACAAAGAGAAAAACATTGTAAATAAACCTGATGAGGAACTTAATAATGAAATCAATGAACTATTATTTGCTGATGATCACAGTTTAATATACAAAGATGGGGAAACTTTGCAAAAGCACATCAATGTATTGCTGTTAGCATATCAGAAGTACAACATGAAAATTAATGTACAAAAAACAGAAGTTAGAAAATGAGCAATTCTTAACACCAATGAATATAACAATAGATAACACCAAAGTGAAACAAGCCAAAGATTTCAAATATCTGGCAGCATTTTTTTCAGAAGATGGAAGACTAGACAGAGAAATAGAAACAAGGTGCCAGAAAATAAACACAGTGACTTACCAACTTTCACCATTACTTCTTCATCCAAAGATCAAGATGTAAATTAAAAAAACAAATAATATCTACAATTTGTATATCAACACTGTGCTACCAATGTCAAACATGGTCTTTAACAGCTTCGCAGCAAAGAAGAATCGTAACATGTGAAATGAAGTGTCTGAGAAAAGCTGCAATGGTTACCAAACTAGATAAAATAAGAAATGAAGAAATTAGGAAAAGAGTTGGTATAATATCATGTATCGAACATATTGAGAGACAGCAAGTAAAATGGTTGGGTAACCTTATGAGATTGAAGCCAAACCAAATACCAATAAAAGCATATAATACAAGAATATCCGGGCGTAAGGCCAAAGGTAGACCAAGAAAACGGTGGATAGAAAACATCAAGATAGCTTTGAACAAACATGGATTAAATGCAACCTCGGCGACACATCTGGCCTTGGTACGACAGCTTAAGCTCCCACCCCTACGCTTAGGGATTATATACATGTACACACACACACACACACACACATATATATATATATATATATATATATATATATATATATATATATATATATATATATATATATATATATAACACACTATATATATGTAAGTGTGAATGCGATCAACAATCATTCACCTGGGGAAAGACAATAGACAATCAAATATATAGCCGAAGAAAGTATTTGCAACATTTTGAGCTTGAGCAAGCTCTTCAGATGACACATACATTAATATAAATTGTTAACAGAGGTAATTAAGGTCGATGAAGAGAACTCAATAGGCGTAGAGAATCTCCATTGCACTCGGGTTTTCCCATATATATACTACTCCTCTCTCAACGAGTCTCCCATGGTCGTTAAAAGTACAGCACATATCACGTAACTCCGTAGCCTACAAGCGATAATCTCCGAGGGATCTCATGAAGAATAAATTTTACAACAAAACGTCACGAAGCGAGACAAGACAAATGGTTTAATCACTATGCTGGGGGAGATGTCTTAGGCTGAAACAATTATAAGAAAATGATAAATTGGCAGAGGATCTCATTTAGCATCAGTAACTGTACAATAAAAATCACTTTTATGAATACTAAGAATACTAAGTGTTAGTCTCGTATATTTTTAATAATGATGGATGTGAAGTGGTTAATTTTACACTTATCATCTTTACGTTTCTAAATTTGTTCATGTACCCATTTGGTGAAACGTTTCGACTAATGAGCAGTTTTTGGTCGAAATATGTACCTAATTGGTAATCAAAACATGGAGAACAACGCTAAGATGCTAGTATATAAACTATTGTCCTAAAGTAGCTAACAATTAGTAGCGTAGAATCACAATATTGACGGAGTAACTACGACAATAAGGAAATAAAGAGAAATATAATATATCACAGTAAAACTTCACAATACTCACAGATTTACTGTACCTAGCACAACTGACACAAGATAACTCAAGTTTTGACAAAACAGGAAAACATTACAAGCAAACTCTTCTATACACTTGTACTACACATAATCTGTGTACATGGGAACACACTAGCTGATATGAAGACCAAAATACGAAGGCAAGCGATAAAATAATCGCGGATTGGAAATACAGATCAAAGATTAGAAGTGGTACAATTCATGCATGGAGTAAGATTAGACAAGTATACTAATCATGAATAAGGAGAAGAAATTGAAAACTTTATATATATATATATAAAATGATACAGCTAGACGGAAATTGCAAGCAAATATAATACATATTACTGATTTTCAGAATTATATACAGATTAAATCTTTTGACAATTTAGAAAAATGCCCTCAAATTGACAATTCAATGAAAAGGCTGTTATCACAAACACAACATAGGAAACAACGAGTAAAGAACTACAGTGCCAACGAGTACACCACAAGGTTAAATGAAAACACAAATAATAGAAGTCCAGAAAGTGATACATGATAATTTGTTATATATAAACTGGGAGGGACAGAGACATAGCAAAATTAACGGACAATTGACATATGACAATAGTATATCTACAGGTAGAAGTAATAAATGTTAACATCGACTTCTATAGGGTGTACCAAATTGTTGTATAAACCGGTTTGGCTTATTTGCTTTAGAATAAAGCCCATACAGATTACTGTCATCTGAGGAGCAAACTTAATGATAGTTACCTGAACATCCTGGATTTAGATGGTATCTGTCATTAGTGTATAGCAATATGAGTGGGTGGCTACATATGTTTGACAGAACCGGTCTCCAAGTCTCTTACCCGTCTTGCCTTCGTAAGTCGTGGCGCAACGTTAGCAAATAATGGCATAAACAACGTTGGGAACTGTCCATAAATTACGTCAACAATATTTTTCCATTTTTTGATATCTCCCTCCCCCCTCCCCCTTGTCAAGAACTGTCAATAATCCAGGGACCACTCCCCTTCCTCCAACGAAAGTATGAACATAAAATTTCAGAATATCTACATTATCTATTTCGATTTCCAAGATGACCTAATGTATGCTTTACTACCACAAAATTGCGACGCAAGCTGAAATTGACTAGTCACTTGTCAAAGATCAAGTATTGAAATTGCCAGGAATACCTTAACAGAGTGAAAATTTTGGAGTTCAGGTCAGTTTTTGTTTACACAAACACTTCTGTTATCTATCCAACCACACTGAACAGGGTACTATGCTGCATATAAAAAAATGGAAAGAAATGGTATCTGCAACGATATATGTGCTGAAGCTTACACTATCCTCTGGTCAAACACTGGCTAGGCGTGTGTGGGCAAAAACATATAGTAGCTCAACTTCCTTTATCAAGTTATGTTATAGTGGTGTAGTATTCAACATTGCCATCTTTGCTCATGAAGTATACTTCTCTTGACCCTAAACAATTTCGTTCAAATTATTCAGGATTAATTATTCATTATTAATTATACATGTTTAAATATGCTACCATCAGTACGTGACACATTTTGTGTGTGATTTAACTTCATTTGTACAGTTGTAAACGGCTTCTTGTATAATTGTGAGCTTCCTTTACATTACTCAATTTATTAACATAGAGTGCACATATTTTAAACCATATTTCTTTTGCTCAAATGCTAATGTGACACTGGTATATCTACGTTATTGTCTTGCGGCAGATTCCTAGGTGGTGGGGAATGCTAGGTGTGCCATCACTGCAGATGGGTCAACAGATCTGACGGAAGAATGATGAACTAGTTGGTCCAGAAGTATATGCTGCACACATGGCATGACGTCATGATTTTGGAATACTGTCTCATCTCGGGGACTAGACATGCTAAAACGAAACCGACATAACACAACTACGCCTTTGAGACAGAACATTTCTTTTTTATTTGAGTACCACCTCGGTTACTCAACTGAGGAGGACCTATGCTTTTATTAAAAGGCTATGGGCTGTAAAGAGCTACCTGCTCTCAGCTAATGGAATTACTTCAAAATCATCTACATCATAGGTTCCCAAAGTGGTCTATATGAATCCTCAAGGGTCGATTTCCCATTGCACGACTTGCAGTGATTCTATGTCAGCGAGAATACACATTGAGGATGTACGAGATGTGCTATTTTTAATAAAGGAATGAATAAATATTGTTCATTTAAAAATAAAAAAAAAAAACAGTTGTCCACTCTAAAAAAAAAAACCAATGAAAGTTAACAGAACTGTGTCAGCTGTTAAAAACACATTTGAAGTTAATATATTTTTAGGAAAATTCAATATTAGGCAGTCAATGGAAAACCCAAAAAAATCGGCAAACAGGGTGTACGGGGCAAACAAGTGTGGGATTCACTGATCTTCATGATTGCTGTATTTTCATATGAGAAGCAAATTCAAGTGCATTTTCAAAGCCATCTTCAATGTATTGCTGATGTCAAGTTTGTGATGTGTAAAATATTAGTTCCATTGTTTTGCTGGCAAAAAATAGTTTCAGAATTGTATGTGCATAGAGAAGCCTCAAATAAATTGTAATTAATAATCTAAAACTGCTAAGTATCAAGACTGAGCAATATAAAGTGAGAATGTACGCTAATTTTATGATTAAATTCATATAATATATATATAAAATATTAATATAATTTTTATATAAAATATAGCCTTGTTGATGCCAATTTTCATGAGCACTTACTTTGCTGACGTAATTTATGGACATTCCCCCGTGCAGAGCATGTTAAATGTCGGCCTACATATGACATGATATAATATGAATCGTTACATAAACAATTCAATTATTCGAATATCAATAATTCATACAAATAAGATCAGAATAACAGAAAAAAAATTATGATATTCCTGTGTATGGATTAGACCAGATCATAATCGGACATTGCTTAAAATAGCAAGGATCATGATTATAAAATTCAAATATGGTGTATAATAATACCAATACTGATAAAATGATAGAGCAGACATAATATATTCCATATTTTAAATTTGCACAATAACCTCCATTCCACAGTGCAAGATAACAGTCTAGACGATAACTATCATGTCATCATGCCATCAACAGTCATCGATAACTATATGTTTACATGTATGAGCTTCTGATAAAAAGTTTTATCATTCAATTCATACACATTACACTTTCTGACATTGTTGACTTCATACTATTCCCAACAAACAATGACCATGCGGAATTGGAAGGTATTTTAAAAGATGACTGTTCCCTAATAACACTCTTTATATCAATGTTAGGAAAAATACTGCCACGGGAGAAAAATCAGTCCCACCAAACGATGTTTACTGGTCTGCCAAGCATTGTTTACAATCCCGCCAAGAGGTATTTACTTAACCGCCACTGATTTATGAGGACTATCTACATTTGTCCCCAGGCTCAGAAAAAAACCACTTGGAGTTACACGAACTAAAATAAAGCTTTTTGGCCCCATGCCACATGAGAACGCTTAATCTGGCCCGAGGGCCCAAAAATGTTACTTCTTTCTTATATTAATGAACTTTCTTGTTACTCATTTATCCCTTATATATATGAAGGAAGCTAATTATTGCCCACTTCTTCCTTATATGGATAAAATTCATTATTGCCCAATTCTCCCGTATGTTAATGGACTTCCATTGAAATTAATTTTTTTAAATTTTTGTTTTATTTTAGGATACCCTCCCTTTCGAAAGATGTATCGGCATCACGTGTACAGTTCAGCTGTATATTCTTGTCCTCAGCATTTCTACAGAATGTTCACTTCAACATTTGAGCTTTCCTTATGAAACCCATGGAGTTTTTAATGCCATAATACATTTACTTAATATTACTGGCGTCATCTGATGATTGATTGTCTGACAAAACATGAACCACTAATTGGCTTGCGCTGATAGCCTAGTCAATATTTGTATTTTACTTTTGGTGTACAGATGAAGCTATAGCACTGTAATAGTTGAAGTCTGATATCTGCTGTTGTACGATATCTATAAGAGGTCACAACTGCAGTAAAATTTTATTCTTTCATGTGAGACTTGGAAACATGGTAATACAGTATTTTGTAGTCACTAAAAACACATTTAACTTACAGAGACCACACAGAGAGAGAGAGAGAGAGAGAGAGAGAGAATATGAAATAACATATAGAAAAAAAGAATGAGAGAAAAGAGAAAGAGAAAAATATGGCCATTTTAAGTCTTTACAGGCGGTCAGAAAGTAGGCCAGTGTAGCATTTCAACTGAACAATTCGCCCGTGTGTTGACGGCGTACGAAAGGGGAGCAAAGAATGGTAACACTGTTTACCTTCCACGCATGTCGTAAAAGGCGACTAAGGAGGTTATGGGATGGAGTAGGCTGTCCCATCCCATATAGGGTCAGAGACCCAAGGCCATGCTGAAGCCGGATGGGTCAGGCCGAAAGGCGCAGATATCGCAGCAATGCTGTAAACCATGACACAACGCATTCCGTTCTCCGGACTACATCCTGCTACTCTGCAGAAGTTTGAGAACGAATGTAGAAGAAGAGGAAGAAGAACTGAAAAATTAGGCATTGAAATTTTTAAAATAGCCAACACACATGGTCCTTACGTTTCAAACATATATATATTAACTGGAGATTGCATTTCAATATGTTAAGTAACCGTAGTTTTGCTATGCTTCATCTCTCTTGGTGATGATAGAACACCAAGATCGGACACGTTTGTCAAGTAGTGGTTGTGTTTCACGTTCATTACTAGATCGATGTTTTTTTAAAATTTCGGGGGAGTGGGGGGGGGGGTGGGAGGTGTTTAAAAACTTTTACAATTCCCAGATGGATGGTTGACCCAATGTGGATGTAGGACGCAATGTGGATGTAGGACGCAATGTGGATGTAGGACGCAATGTGGATGTAGGACGCAATGTGGATGTAGGACACAATGTGGATGTAGGACACAATGTCATGAGTTCGACAATCTTCTATTTGAGAAGGGACTTTCATATTCAATATCGAGTCATACTGAAGATAAAATGATTAATTCCCTTTATCACATAGATGGTGTAGTCAAGCCCACAAACGTCCTTATCAGTTGTCTGTAATGACATACATGCAGTGTTACTATTCCCACCACAATTGTTGGTCCCGGTAACACAGCTGAAACTATCTTCAGTATGAAAATAACATTTTTAACGTTTATTTATGAACTCCTATTTTTCACATTGTATAAAAATCATAGTATTTAAATTTTGAACTGTATTCTACGTAATGTGATTGTTTACACTTACGTTATCCATAATAGAACTAGGTCCGTTTTAGATGGACCAACAGTGCTATGTAGCCTATCCACTGGTAAGACCAGAGTGTTCAATGAGCTAGAAGACTCAATTTTCTCTCCTTCTGAAAGTAGAAATGATTCTTTGTACTCTTACGTTTTCAAATGATTGTGTGATAGTTTTTTAAAGTAAGACTGACACTAGAAATAATTGAAAGAATTAAATAGACATCAACAGAGACATAGTCTACGAAACGATACTGGTGATGGATAAGACATGATATGGATTCAATAAGAGCAACATAAATTATTTCTAATCGGGTATTGACACGTTGAAGCAGAATAAATACAACATGAATATTAAGTTGAATAAATCTTTAATAATATCTATTCTTTTGTACAGAAGTAAGAATTGAACAATTACAGTGGACCCTGAGAGAAGAATACAAATGTTTGGAAAGAAATTGCATATACAAGTATTGTACATCGATTATACAGAATATAAAACCAACATATATGTAAACCTCATAATAAATATGTTTGTAAGTCAACAAGAACATATGGTAATGGAGTTACGGAGTTATGAGCTGCAGTCAGTGTGTTGCTTCGTTCAGAGGAATTGCTTCGTTCGTAGGGAGAAATCCGAGTAAAATGAAATCAAACTTGAACGTTTTGATGTTGACAATTTTCGATCCCTGTGACAGTGTCCGACAATGGGACGCAGACCTAACATTCGTGCACTTAAAAGTAGTGCCAAGTCTTCTCTATCAGGGAAGTAGCAATTCAGAGCACTATCTGAGTGTTAAATATAAGCCCTTGTGTTGCCGTGACACGTATTATACAGTGGCGCAGCGTAAAATTTTATAGTAGGGATGCCGAGTGACCTTATATTTAGTAGATAGGCAGTCCCCTTCTCATTCTCTCTCCCCCCCCCCCACCAGAAACACGCATTTATGGCACTATATAAAATATTAACCAGTTAAAAAAACCGTATAATCTTGTAATATCGTAGAGTCCTGTCCGTAAACAAAACGATATTATCCAGTATATTTTGGCTTATTGACTAACGCACTATTAGTCACTAAATAACACAGTTCCCTACAACACAGAAAAAATGCAGCGCCATATTGTCATGACGACTTCACATAGTAACATCTGGACTTTCCGGTTCTGAGAAGTAATCATTATAAATTATTTCTTAACGCATGATTGGTCTGAAGCCAGCGTCTGAAAGAACAAGTGAAACGTTATTAAGGGATCAGAGGTCTGATTCTCAGCAACTAATGAACGTTGCTGATGTAAATGAAATCGTACGTCAAATCGTGTTGTTGTCAAGGACAGATAACTTTCAAAATAAGAATGACCGATTTTCTTTCTGTAATATTTAAATTAAATTACTAAATTTATGTAAATTTTTTAAGTTGTGTACATAGGAGGGGAAGCCGAACATTTTAACATATATGATGCTACGCCACTGGTATTAGGAACAAAGAATTGTTAGACTGTGACCTGTCGTATGTGACTCATAAGGAAATTTAATGGTACAGTTGACTGTGGCATATAGTTAGCACAAAACATCCAACCGCATTGCTGAAGTTGGATATGGTCAACTAAAACACGCAGATATTGCAGCCAAACTGTAAGCGATGACACATCACAGTTCGTTCTTCGGACTACATCATGCTAACCAACACGATTCTGAAAATTCACACTGAAGAAGATGAAAATGAAGTTCATGCTATATTGGCTTACCCACAACAATGCTATATAGTCTTAGCTACAATCATGTTATGTAGTCCTACCCACCCTGATGCTATATAGTCATACTTACAATCATGCTATATAATCCTACCACTGTCATGCTTTGTAGCCCTACCTACAATCATACAATATAGTTCTACGTATTATTATGCTATGTAGTCCTACCTACATTCATGATATATAGTCCACATACAATCATGCTATTTAGTCCTATTTCAAATCAGGCCATTTAGTCCTACCTACAATCATGTTATATAGTCCTACGTATTATTATGCTATATAGTCTTACTTACATTTCTTCTATATAGTCCTACATATTTGGGCATTGTTGCTATGCTATATACCTACTATAAAGCTATATAGTCATACCTACTACCATGCTATATAGACCTACCTGCCGTCATGCTATATAGTCCTACCTGCCATCTTGCAACATTGTTTTCTTAATTGTCGAAGATCCCATAATATGTTAGTGTTTACATTTAACTGTATTGGGAAGATCTGAAGTTCTCACCATGGATCCATAAGATCACCCACCACGAAACAGAATACACGCCCACTCTCTCCGTAAAGGACATGCCTATATCCTCTGGTTCTCCTCTCGTGGAAGCCCCTTAGCACATCACTTACTATTATGTTTTTATTCCCTTTAAGTGGATAAACCTCTCGAATGCATACAAATAATACAAGAGCTATATTGCTAGTAATTCATGGGGATTTAAACTAAATGAAAACTTAATTTTAATTTAGAAACAATTAAGTTTTCCAAAATTGTCGATGTAACACTTGTAACTGTATACTCATAAATTTAGCTCACAAATATCAGAATTTACATGAACAGTCAATTACGTTTTACATGAAATATTTCCAGCTAACATATTAATATCCGTAACACAAAACAGTTATAAATATATCAGATGCACAATATATCAGGTATTATTGTTTGTTCATTCTCCCCAGACATTTGTTTATATACTGCCCAAGGTGTCGTCCTGATTGTCATCGAGTTAATCATTAACGTTGATAAGTTCAAATTAAGTTATCTATGCTAATGGTGATTTATATTAGACAGTATATAAGTACCATGCTTCAATATTATTACCTGCCATTACGTTATCTATGT
The DNA here is from genome assembly GCA_034231615.1 of Meghimatium bilineatum. Lineage (NCBI taxonomy): Eukaryota > Metazoa > Mollusca > Gastropoda > Stylommatophora > Philomycidae > Meghimatium > Meghimatium bilineatum. The sequence goes on along the minus strand of CM067322.1, from coordinate 68,154,579 downwards.
AGTACGTAGTTTATAAACTATTTATTCAGGTTTCCTGTATGAGATGCGGACATTTACCACTATTAGACCTAAACATCATGATTTATTAACTGCCAATTAAGAATGGCATCATAGTCCAGTAAACATAGGAAAACAATAGCAGAAAGAAAACAAACTGCTTGCAGAAATATAATGAACTCAATATGTCGTTGGCTCCCAACTGAAATTAAATGTTTAATATAAATAGACACAGTTGCTACAATTTAGTCCATTTCATGTCACAAATATTTGCCATTTTAAAATATAACTGGTCACGAAATGTACGTTTTAGTTAGTTTTGTATGTTTGGTTTATTTGAAAATGTTTTCCAAATAGACACAGGCAATTGTGCACAATATCCGTTCAGAAAGCAATTAAAAACTACTGAACGTAAATACTATTTAAAAACATCAATACGGGCAAAAAATATCTAGTTAGATAGCTGCAACCTGAATAAGATATACTACAAATTTTTAGTGTGAAAAGTATTCATCGTTAGGAATTTGATCATTGTTTGGTTATATTGTGCCTGAAATTCGAGTAGAATGATTTTAAACTCTCAGGTAATTCTGAGTTTAAATTTTCTACATTAAAAAATAATGAGTTGATAACAACGATATGTAGGGCGCTAGGACTGTGCCGTGCTGTGATGGAGAGAGTTGTGTGTTATTTCACGTAAGTATCCGACAGTGATAGTGTGTTAGTGGTCATTCAGTAAAATTTCATTACTTGTTTCTTACGTGAGTACTATGATGCTGAGAGGCAGCCTCATAGGTGGAACTAATCAAAATACGTTGTAGGGGCGGCATTTCAAAGAAAAACCATTTAAAAGGGGGGGGCGCATTTCGAAGATTTGCATCATACTGAGATCTGCAACACACCCTTGGCGATATCTATATGATTTGCTACCAAATTTGTCTAGATTCCTAGTTTATTTTTGCTCTTGTAAACATTTGATACCATTAGCACTAAATGTAGTATTTTGTAACACTTACAGATAAATGTAATAGGAGAGTGAAGACAAATGATAAAATGAATAAGATATGAAAAATATGAATATCTTTTATTAACAAAAAATTAAAAACAAAACTGAATCCACGATTCAATAAAAAGGCCCTAGTCATAGAAATAATGCAAGAATGAAAACGATAAAATACATTACTGAAGACATACGAATTCTCATCAACCAACTGAGAAAAAAACTATTAGTCGTCGTATAATTGTAGATACACTCAAGGGGAATTCGTGCATCTATAGACATACCCTGTGCACAATGATGACCTGACAATCAACCGATCGACCAACCAACAAACTAACTAACCAGCTAACAAACTAACCAGATAACCAGCTAACGAGCTAACCAACCAAATAACCGACCGACCGTCCAACAAACTAATTAACATCAGGAAATAGTAAAATTGACAATCAGAGCAGATAGGACATATTAAAAATATTGGAAAGCGGCGAAGAAAGAGAAGTGTATCAAAGTAGAGCTATATATTTTATATTTGTCGTGTTTTTTGGTCACTATTATTGGCGGAAAAATCTTCAAAACTGTTTAATTTTCAGATAACTGTTTGCCTCCAGGTGAGGACATGGTGCATTATCACGTACTGGATAATGCTCTGCTCCTGCGAGGACTTTGTAGTACATGTAACTCTCATTCTAACCTCCAGACTTGCTGCAAATACAAGAGTTAACTCCCTACCATCGGCCGAGAGTATTCAGTTGAAGAAAATAAAATAAACCAGGAATTTCTTTTTTTTCTAGCATATGTTCCCGGTATTTACAAAAATCCAATAACCTCGAAGGATTTAATGGATGTATATCAATATGGTCGTAATTATCAACATCTGTAAGCAGGAAAGTGTACAAAGAAGGACCAGAAAGTAGAACAAGAAGAATTAGTGAAAATGGAGAATCAAATCAAAATACTATAAAGAGTGATATTATTGCGAACCAGATTGCGATAAAATACAGCCCTGAAGCCATATGATTATGCCAGCTAATCATCATAGCGAGGCTAAACAATATGTTTATGCCAGTCAAACATTATAGCGAGGCTATACAATATGTTTATGCCAGTTAAACATCAAAGAGAGGCTAAAGAACTTTATAGTAATGCAAAGAAGATAAAACTAATGCATAGAAACATGCATGAAATCACACCTACTATATTCATTGAAAAATAATAACTAGAAAGAGTCAATATAAACAACTTTAATTATTACGAATCAACAGTTAACATCACAATGACATTGTACAGTTGAGATCAGATAATACGTGCAAAGGACCTACGAAAACATCACAGATAAATTATGACAAGGTGCAAATAGAAAAAACAAAGTTACACCTATTAAGAATATACAATGTTCCTGTGGCAACATATGGTTATGAAACTTTGCAAATGAAAACAGCAATGAAAATTAAAATAACAGTATTTGAAATGAAATAGATAATTCCTAAGAATACTGTAACATGGACAGAAAGGCAGTCCTGCACCAACTAGAGTAATGATCTGAACAACAGAAGATCTGCTCCTTAAAACTATCAACAACAAAAAACAAAAAAATAAAAAAAAATAAAAAAAATAAATGCAAGATAACATATTTTTGACATATAAAAAAGACACAATGGTCTAGAAAGGTTATAATTGGAGGGAAAGGTGGCAGGAAAGGGAACAATAGGTAGATTTACGATGGACATGACTATCGAAGACCTTCTTAATTGGATACTGGAATAGGCTGGGCAATTAGTACAGAACCTGTTTCTTGCATAGTGTCAGTAAGGATAACGTTTTACAAAGAACACACTGTATAGATAGATGGAGCAATATCTGTTGCTACGCGTCGTTACTGTGGAAATCACGCTGACACAACACTGCTACTCCTCAATACTGCTGAGTGTTGGCTACGGAAGTAGTGTCTAAACTGGATTAGCAATTATACCACATGCCGTGAAAGCGTTGCTAAGGACAACAGACGTGGTTGCCCAGCTTGGATTGAATAATTGATTAACATGTATTGAGCGAACTTTACTTAACCGAGTTTGCCACTTCTAGGCTGAACATGTAATTCTTTGCAAAATATTGACACTTAATTATATCTTATCATTGACAATTTCAGGCGTCTACTTGGGTATTAACTTTAGGCAATTTTATTTACTGATGTAAGATTAATAAAATTTACTATTATTGCTACTATAAAATAATTTTAAGATGAGTAAAATGTACTATTTGTTATGTGACGTATTCTTTCCAGAACGTTGTCTTCTCAATGAACTCTCAGACCCCCCTTCTGTCTTGGGCAATGCGGCTTGCATTTTCCAACGATGTATTCATGTTATCTAAAATGTCGTCAGTGCATCGTATTCTTGGTCTGTCCTTTCTCCTCCGGCCAGGTAATCTGCCCTCCATTATTTGCCTTTCTAAACAGTTGTGTCTCTTTATATGATCAAACAGATGTAGTTACGTTTTGCTATTGTGTTTAGTATTGAAAAGGCTGCAGTGAAGTTAGAGTGCAATCTCTCAGAGTGGTTTTAGGTACAGAGTGGAGTAAGTCGGGAATGGACACTCTCCCCATATGTGTTCAACATCTACGCAGAAAATATAATGAGGAATGTGAGAGAAGACATACACAACGTTTACTATCACGCTTTAAACATTGGTGACTTCAAAATCACTGAACTACGCTATGCAGATGACACTGTGCTTCCTTCGAATGTACTATTATTACTATAAAATAACTGTAAGATTAGTAAAATGTACTTTTGTTACTAGGAAATAATTGTAAGATTATTAGGCCTAAACTGTACCATTGCTACTATTAAATATTTGTAAGATTAATAAAATGTACTATTCTTACTATGAAATAATTGTAAGTAAGTCTGCAGTTACGTCTTCGGTAAGTGGTTGAGAAGGTTTACCTAAGAAATAAATAATATTCTCATTTCCGTGGAGATTTTTCGTGAATTTTTTTGCGAGATAAAAGAACTTTAAAAAAAGTATTTCGAATTGTTTATATAATTATGTTAGCTGATGTAATACTTTACACTTGATATGAAATAGTCTAAATACAAACATGACATGTGCTGTTCTATCTTGCAGCTTGTGTAATGAAATAGTATAAATACAAACATGGCTTGTGCTGGTCTATCTTGTAGCTTGAGTAATCTTCTTCTTCTTCAGCGTTAGCTCTCATATAACCACAACGAATATATCATGTGATTTACGCCGGGGAGCGTGAATTACGTTGTGCTGCAGGTTCCACAGTAAAACTGTTTTATTTGCACCTCGGTTGGCCACTCTGTGGTCTGGACGTCCGAGGTCCATCACATCCGTTTTCGTCAGTCCTTTATTTCGGGTTTGGTCTCTAATCTGTGACAGCCTATCTATCTGTTGCCGGCACGCGGGTGTGTGACTCTTCGCCTAGACGATTGTCGTTCACGTCTATCTCGCACGAGATGTTCCACCGTCTATGAACTCACCTCGTGCAATTGGACGTACTGTACCTGTGCCCATCGTTACTGCACCGTTTCTCATCCGCGAACCTGGTTCCGTGTGAGGAAGAACTCGCCAGAAGAGTTGGACCCTGGCTCGTTCGCCCTCATACCCGAGGAGTCGTTCACCGACATCGTGAACCCCTCGCCCAAGTTCGAGTATCACACCACACGTTTGGGAGCAAGGCGTTCTCGAGCTGAACGACCTTGTCCCAGTAGCTCTTGAGCCCATCAGATACTGAACCCCTTTCTCTCTGCAAGTGTATTTCCGGTATAGGAAAGCTTGACAGTAGAGTTGGGCCAGGGCTAAAATCGTTGTCCCTTGTGAGCCTGAGCCCATCAGGTACTGAACCTTTTCTCTCTGCAAGTGTTTTCCGGTATAGGGAATCTTGACAGTAGAGTTGGGCCAGGACTGTCATCGTTGTCCCTATTTTACCTGAGCCCATCAGGTACGGAACCCTTTCTCGTCGCGAGCAAATTTCCCGTTTAGGAAGGCTCGACATTAGAGTTGGGTCAGGTCTTCTTGCTTTTCTGAACGCCCATGATTGGGTCTGGGTTTCTGCCTATAATAAGCACAGGTAACTAGAAGCTCGTCTCGAGCTAACAGAGCTTATAGTTCCCCTTTACTAGGAACTTTTCACTTTCTATTTGCAGTTCGCGCTGCCCTCTGGCACTGTTCTGCCCTTTCATTGTATCATTGTACTCATTATGAAATCTATTTGTCTCTCGCCATACATCTACCTTTACTTGCCTCTTACATTGGCCGCCTTCCAATGTTCGGACTGGACTAACTAATGTCACCGTATGTCGACAGTGCCGCTGCATGTGGTGATGCTGGTGGTGTCGGAGATATTGTCTGTCTCTTTTGCAGTCAGTTCTCTTTCCATTTGCTACCTCCGTATTCTCGGACACGATCCCCAAATGATTTAGCCAGAATCAGCTCGAGCTGCTGTATTTCTGTTTCCAGTGTGCACCGCCAGGAGGTACATTTGGGATTTTGGTTATCTGCTAACCCTGGGTCCGCCGAGAGCATTGCGTTCCATTTGCACCCCGCTTGTGTAGTGAAATAGTCTAAATACAAACATGATCTGTGCTGGTCTATCTTGTAGCTTGTGTAATGAAATAGTCTAAATACAAGCATGGCTTGTGCTGTTCTATATTTTAGTTTGCGTTTATAATATCTATGTTAAGAATACAGTGAAGTAAAAAAACAGAAAAAAACAGAAAAAAGAGGATATATTCACTAGTTTGAATAGAATATTTTCAAAAGTGTAGATAAGGGGTGGGATGTTCCCTCTCCCCTACGTAGCATATCAGAAGATGGCTTTTATTACTAGGAATGTAGGTAAGAGCTGAACCCCCCCCCCCCTTTTCCCTTAACGATTTTTAAAAACACAAAAATGATCAGATTTTTCATAAAATATTCGAAGTTACACGTAAACAAATGCGGGACATTTTATTTCGGTAAAATCCCCTTCAGAAAACGTCTCTACAGTTCTGAATATTTTTATTGCAGGTTTTTTTGTTAGCTCTAACACCGATAACCAGTTTTCAGAAGAAATAAATTTTAACAAAATGTTATTTTCAAATAACGTTTATTTGTTACATATGTATATTAAATTGATTTGTTTCTAACAGACACATCTCAGTTACATTTAATTACCACTTACAGCTCACGGGAATTGAACTAGGTTTGTTCTAGAAGCCGCCCGTGTGTTGCCGGGGCCCGAAAGGGGAGCAAAGAATAGCAACATTGTTTATCTTCCATGCATGTCGTAAGAGGCGACTGAGGAGGTTATGGGATGGAGTTGGCTGTCCCATCGCATAGGGTCAGTGACCCAATGCGATGCTGAAGTAGGATGTGTCAGGCCGAAAGGTGCAGATATCACAGCAATGCTGTAAACCATGACACAACGCGTTCCGTTCTCCGGACTAAATCCTGATAATCTGCAGGAGTTTGAGAACGAACGCAGAAGAAGAAGAAGAAGTTCTAGCAGGACCGAATCGCTTTGCAACACATGTATAAACAGGTTTTCTGTACTTCCCCAACCACATCCCCAAAAAATAGTGATCTCGTCAAGATATTCAACCTGTGTACTCAAGTCACTGAGAACGGACCAATCGAAACAAGGACTATTACAACATCAAGAAACATCCCGCAAAAATATTTAAGTATCACCAGGAACACAAACACAGAACATCCATATTCGTACACAAGAACCTAAAGGCCTTCTTGTAAACATAAATAACATGGAGACAGAACAATGTTGCTTCAAGTAATAACTTACACAAGTAAATTCCTTGAAGTAACATACAAGTATCTGTGTTGATTTAATATTGCGTTATGATCACGTTTGATGTTGTATGTAGATAGCCCTAAGTTAGCACAAACAAAACCGTCACCATTGAAAACACTAACTGAAAATGTTGCAGTACAATAACATGCAAGATGGCAAACATTCCTATATACTGTGGGGGGGGGGGGGGGGGATTTTAGTGTCAGAACCACTTTAGGAAAATAAAGCGTGGTTTTTGCACATATTACGGTAACATTTTTTTTCCAAAAGCAAAATTAAAAACTATTTGTTTCAATTACTCCAAAAGCAAAATTAAAAGCTATTTGTTTCAATTTTTTATTTCAATTAAGATTTCTCCAACATTGTGGTTTCCCCCAAATATGAGTCGTCAACTCCCCCCCCTCCCCACAGAGCGAACATAATTTTCTTCCGTTTTAGCTTTCAGCAAACACTCTGCTCCCTTAGCAAACATCTTAATATTATAAATTTCATAATTAATAATAAAAATATTATCAAACTGGATTAAAGCAAAAGCTGCTATTATTAAACTTGCAAATTAATCTGATTTTTTTTTCAAGATAAAAGAAAAGACAGTAAAGTCAAACTTATTGATTAATTACACATCTATTTCCTCCCGGAAGATTTGGCTCGCGTTAAAATAATTAATATGGAAGAATTGCTAGAACAAGTGTTTTATTTCAGTAGGTAATCAAATATTGCATCCTTAATGTGGAGTTGAAATCGTGAAGATAGCTGTGAGAAAATTCCGTCTGAATTAAATTATAGTTTTCTATAGTTTCTCTTAACCAACAGTATACCTAGAGATATTGTGATAAGTGTCACGCCTGCGGCTTTTACTCTTACAGGAGACCTGGTACCCTTTTCTCTAGACTGATTTCACATAGGAGATGTTCATGACATTAAAAAATATTTCCAGTTGAACTGGTAATTTAACCGCCGATCAACGGACTGGTAGGCAAGTTCACTAACCACCGAGCTATTGCAACCACTAATCAATGAACATCTGTATTGTGTGTAGAAATGTCCGTGTATATACTCGCTCATTTGAATTAAGACACGCCTATTTATAGTTTTATACCAGTGCGTTTATGAAATTTAAATGGTTCTGATAAGGATAAAAGTAGAGCTTGATAGATAGAGTCAAGAAAGCAATTTACGTTGAGATTGCATGAAACTATCAAATTAAGAATAAGACATCGAATGAAGGTCATTCTAGTTTCAAAGCTGGCAGACCATCATTATTTTCGGTTTGATGAGTTCTCACGGGAATAATTTGTTCTTTGAAAATGTCGACATGTTGTGTTTGTAATGATGTCCAATCAGCGAATATCTTTTATAAAAGTAACTCCTAAAAAGTTGCGTTTCTTTTTTTGAACAGTATAGTTTTCAATGAGGAGCGCGGTAGCTTAGTGGATAGTGAGCTTGCTTGCTATCATCTGGTTACAGCGTGCCAGGTTCGAAACCACGTCCGGACATAAAGAACAACCTGGTTGTGATTTATCACTTGACACGATCACTCCTCCAGTCGACTCAGCTGTAAATGAGTACCTGACGCATATTTTAGGGAAGGTAAAAAACAGCAAGTAAGGGAACTTGCCACCCCATCTAATAGTTGCTGCGGCTTAGTACACAAAGAGTTATCTTCATCCCCAACGGCAGATGCCATGGGACCTACCTTTACCTTTATAGTTTTAAAGCTGGTAAACCATTATTTTTTTAATGTGATAGGTTTTCGAAGAATAATTTGTTCTCTGAAACTGTCAACATGTAGTGTTTGTTTTTACATGTTTCAATTCAAATGTTTAAGCAAGTGATTAGTAACATTAGGAACGTGGCTTCAACTGCCTTATTCTAAAGAAGACGGGCGATTGTCTCTCGCCAATTAGTCATGTGGACTCATACATCGAAATAAATGTTATTTAACGTTTTATGTGATATTCATTGGCTGTCGACACAAAATGTACATAAAGTGACCAATTAAAAGTACAGGAAATTCACTTTAGAATGATATTAATCCACGAGACCACAGGACTGTTGTAACTAGGGGCACAGTTTAACTATATAATATGACATCCGCAGCTTGAGTACTTAGGTTTAAAGAGTATATCACAACTCAAAAAAGGCCTAAATTCGTACTTAACTGGAAATTGAGGATGTCAAAATACCTCTTTTGCGGCTATCAACATTATCGATTAGAGAAGACTAAAAGCAGAAAATGTTCTGATACCAGCTAAACATATTGTCTTCGAAAACGACAGAATTGGGAAAAAACACCCAAGTTAAATCAAGGACATTTGCCAGTGCTGAAGAGTATGGTGCACTGTTGTTGAGATTTTCCCATGTAAGGAAGGAATAGAATCAGGCATATCTAATGACCATACGTGCACTCATGTTAGTTTCTAACAAACATATAAGAATGCAAAGATCCGCACATAACTACTCTTTCGGAGGTAGAGGAATAACTTCCTATATCTCCATTATTTTTTATAGCCATTAGCTTTGATATAGTCAAATTGAGCTTCGGTTACTGGTTGAAAGAACTGGTTACTGGTTGAAAGAACTGGTTACTGGTTGCTACTGAGCAGCAAGACAAAGTTACCGGATTGCCTCGTTGCAATAATACCTCTGGAAGTCTCTTAGATATCAAAGAGTTCAATACCAGGTAGAACAATCGGTGATGGTACTCTCGTTATACAGTTAATACAATATGTTGATTTTTGAACTTCTAAATGTATGATGTCATGAGATAAATGGAAATGTCATGTAAAATCTATAGACGTCACGTGAAACTCTTACACAAAACTCGTTCTCATTAACAACTCTATCGAGAAGACATAGGTTGCCCAAGTGAACTCGATTGAGTGTACTTCCTCAAATTGATAAAAATACTTTTGAGAAAATTTGATCAAGTATTCTAATGATACAGTGAGTGCTGACTCGCTATGGCATATAGTTAATACATATACCATGCCTCGACAGAAGGTTAAAATTCAATCACAGGCGAGCAAAGACTAACAAAACTAAAATCGGTCGTGCTAGACCAAATGTTTCAATTAAAACGGCAGCAAAAGTATTCACGCTCATTGAATCAAATAACAGCGAGTTTTTTCCGCAGTTATACTGGAACGAAGGCAAACAAACACACAATCAAACATACAAATGGAAATACAAAATAATGAAGGCGTAATTTCCGTCACAGTTCACAGCGACATGACATATTTATTGCCGTGGAACTGAATTAATCAATTTAGCCAACTGTTATTGATTACAGTTTATAACAGTAAGGCAATTTTCTGCGCTATAGAACAGTTGAGATGGACGAATTCTTGCCTTTGTACTTCACTAACGTAAGTAAATAGATGCCACGTGATACCAAATGGCTGTGATTTCAATTGGAATACATATGCCTCTATTATCATGTGATAGCAGCATGTAAACAATTTATAGCAACAACAACAACACCAATAAAAATAATAATAAAATAATAATAATAATAATAATAATAATAATAAAGACAAATACCATTTACGATACGGCCTTAATAAAAACAAATAGATAAAGAGGATGACCTAATAGTAATGGGAGATTTTAACGGAAGGCCAGGGAAAAGAACGAGTGAAGACAGTAGATACCTAGGACCTTTTGGGGATACACTAACAACAAGAAATGAAAATGGAGACAGATTACTAGAGATATGCAGTCAAAACGAACTATACATCACGAATACTTTCTTTAAACACAGAGAGTCACATATCTATACTTGGCACAAATGGAACAAGCCTGAATGCAGAAGCCAGATTGACTTCATATTAACAAAAACCAAGAACAGAAGACAAATCACGGACAGTAGAGCCGTACCTAATTTATCAGATGATACAGACCACCATATGGTGATGGCTACCATCAGAAAGCCAAATGTAAGCGAACCTATTGATCACATTTTTTGAAAACCTATTGACACAAGAAAGACAATGACAAGATCATTAGAATTAACAGGCTTCAAGATGAAAACATATTAAAACTCTTTGAAAGACAAATAGCAGAAAATTACACGAAATTAAACCCAGAAACAAGATCAGTAGAAGAAGAGTGGACACAATTTAAAACCTTAGTAATGAACACAGCTAAATCAATATGTGGTACTAAACAACGTGGTAAAGCGGGGGAAAAGAGCACGACGTGGTGGAGTGAAACTATAAGACAAGGCGTGAAAGAGAAAAAGAAACTATACAAAGACTGGAAACATAACAAAGAACAAGAGACATATGAAAAATATGCATTAGCACGAAAAAAAGTAAAACAACTGATTAAAGAATCTAAAAGTAAATCATGGTCTGATTTTGGCAAGAACTTGAATAAGGATTACAAAACAGCTACAAAACGCTTCTACAAAACAATCAAAGTTATGAGAACCAGAACAGAAAATCACGATCCTACAGAACTAATAAATGACAGAGAAGGTAATCCCATTTCAAATAAGCAAAGAGCATTAAAAAGATGGAAAGAATACTTTTCTGAGTTACTAAATACAACACCAAGCAGCAATACAGCAAAAAAAACCATAAAGAGTTGTAATGAACAAGAGCCAAATATTCTCATAGAGGAAATTGCCGAGGTCATAAAAAAGGCAAAAAATAACAAAGCTCCAGGGATAGATAACATACCACTAGAAATTATAAGAGCAGCAGGAGAAACAGGATTATATTGGCTACACAGAATTTTTAACACAGCGTGGAGGCAACAGAAGACACCAACAGACTGGAGAAAAGCTATCATAGTGCCAATATGGAAAAGGAAAGGCAGCAAAAGAGACTGTAACCAGTACAGGGGAATTTCCTTGTTAAGCCATGCAGGAAAACTATATGCAAAAATAGTAGAGAAAAGACTGAGACCTGTAATAGAACAACAACTTAGTAATACACAAAAGGGTTTTAGAAGAAACAGAGGATGTACTGATGCAATATTTATTCTTAAACAGTTGGCAGAGAAGTCAATAGAATACAACCAAAATTTATACATATCCTTCATAGATCAAGAGAAAGCATTTGACCGAGAAAAACTATGGGAAACATAAACAATTTATGGAGTATGCCAACATTTAATTAACGTTTGTAGAAGTCTCTATAACAACAGCAGTTGCACTATAAGAACAGCTGCAGGCTACACAGAGGACTTTGTGATTAGCACAGGAGTAAAGCAGGGATGTGTATTATCCCCACTACTTTTTATTACATACATGGACCATATAAACAAAACAGCAAATTCTAATGAAACAAATGAACTGCTTTTTGCAGATGACCAGGTTTTATTCCACAACAGCATTAAAAACCCGCAAGACCACCTAAGCATAATAGACACAGCAGGCAAGCAATTTGGAATGAAAATCAACATAGACAAAACAGAAGTAATGAATATTGCAAGAGAAAAGTAGAACATCAACATACAGATAAACAATAAACAACTAAAACACGTAGATGAATTCAAATATCTGGGCAGCACATTGAGATATGACAACAAACAAGAAGCAGAAATAAACGCAAGATGTAATATGGCCTGTCAGATCATTGGTCAATTAACACCTTTACTAAGAAACAAAGATATTACACTAGAAACAAAGAAAGCGCTTTTCAACACCATTTTCTTACCAACATTGTGTTATCAGTGTCAAACTTGGACATTAGATTCTAGAACAATACATAAGATTAACACCACTGAAATGAAATGTGTGAGACGTATGATTGGAGTTAGCTTGAGAGACAAAATCAGGAATGAAGCACTAAGGAAACAATTAGGGATCAAACCAACAATAGAATACATACAGAAACAACAAGTTAAATGGTACGGCTACATAACCAGACAGAAAGAGCAAAGTATTATCCAAAAAACACTTTACATCAACATGCATGAGACATCATGATAATAAAAGTTTGAAACAGCAAGAACACTCGTTTTCAGCAGCCACTATCAAAAGCCATCATTAGTTCGGTTTCATTTAGTCAAGATCTCATCAAACGATAGTTACCTGTAGAAAACACTACCACAGAGTTACAAGCACCGTATCCTGGGCAATCATGTTGTATCGATCTGATGCTATATTTTTATACCGATTTGTGAAACAGCACGCTGCTTGCATATGCAATTGTTAGCAGATCAGTCTAGGAATATTTTGCTAGAAACGTGCGCAATAATAACATAACTACAAATGCAAGTGGTAGTATTATCACAATATTCATTACATGTAAGTAAACTGTTTTAGTAACTGATAGTAATATTCTCTAATAGATTTAGTATTCAAATTACTTTATCTCTCAATTGTCAAGTTTGCGCTGAACGCGCTACGTAAATTCTTACTGTTGGACTATTCAGTTTGATATTGTTCAACCAAATATTCTGTTTTTATACATAATTTCGACTAGATTTGTACTGTTGTTTCTGAATGATTGTATTTATTCATACAGCGTATTGTTTTAAAGTTTTTATATAAACTGAGATGATTTTGGAAATAGAAAGTGTTATTAGAATGCTCTTTATAATATATAAAATGCTACATCTATTCCATATTAATGTACGGCTCAGAAACATGGACACTAAATAAACAATTAGAAGACAAAATTGATGCCTTTGAGATGTGGGTATATAGAAGAATAGGGAGAACATCATGGAAAGAGAAGAAAACAAATAAAGAGGTGCTAAAGACACTTAATATGAAGAAAGAACTACTAAGAGAAATAAAGATCAGGCAAATAAAATACTTTGGACACATTAAAAGACATGACACCCTATTGAAGACCTTACTTGAGGGTAAAGTCAAATGGAAGCGAGCAAGAAGTAGGCAGAGATACAAGTGGGAGAGTAACATTACACGATGGACAGGTTACAGTCTAGCAGAGTGCACCACCAAGACAAGAGACAGGAGATGTTGGAGATACGTTGCAGCCAACCTTCGTTGCGGAGACGGCACTTGATGATGATGATGATTATAATATATATACACACACACACATACATATATATATAATTTACTCTATATACAGTGAAATTGAATAAATACATTTATGTATATATACATATATATATATATAATATTATATTTTGTTTGATATTAAATTATTGGGAGCTGCATTATAATATTGATTTGTATTTTACTACTGAGAGTCTTAATCTACAATCGCTTGTTGGGTTATAGGTCTATTGGTAAATGCTGCATTATACATCTGAGTGATGTATAGAATACAATTGACTATTTCATTAATTCGGTGATAGGCAAAATACGGCCAACGGGTCAAATCCGGCTCGCTAGACCATTTTTTCTGGCCCGACAGACTGATTAAATTATTATATTCACTGATCCCGTAGAAAACAATTCTTTGAACTAAACAAGACTGTTCGGCCCCTTGTCATACAAAAAATTCTCAATCAGACCAGTCAACACAAAAATGGTACCCACTACTACATTAAACTATGACATAGGGAATTTACTATTTTGTTGTATTGTGTTTTTGTAGCTTTGAAATTCACATCTTAACATAACGATAAAGTTCTGTGAAATGAGCATGGAAGGTTCTTATTTGCTGTTATGTGTTATATTTTTGATGTTCTATTTTGTATTGTACAAGTTACTAATGTGTGCGATATTTTACTAGATACTATAGTGTGCTACATATTATTGTCATTGTAGTGATTTATATTCTACAGGTTGTAGTAGTGATTTATTACATTCTACAGGTTGTAACAGTAAGGTTTTTTTACAGTTAGCAACTTGTCGTAAAAATACACATAATAAACGTTTCGACCATTATGACTTATCAAGATAAGGAAAAACAAACACGAATTGAATGAAACCACAAATTATTTGGAGACTACATCTCAGCCATATGACTACTGACAGGCCAGTTATACGGGAAAAAAGACAAAGAGAGGCAAGAACTACTGAAATGTGAGCGATAACATGTAGAGAAAGTACATTATACAAAGAAAATGAAATATAGAAAATACATCTATGTTTGATCCAGCTAGGACTTATTTTATTGTCATTATTTTTTTAATGTATTAATACGTATTCATACATTTCAATGTTTACGTAAATTTATCTGAACAATTTATTCATAACAATAAGATCGATGAGGGAGAAAAATATAACTTAATTATATATTAGAATAGCAATAAAATAAGTTTAACATCGATAATTGGCATAAATGCAGCAAAAATATGATTTGACGGGATATTTGAAAGTAAGAGGCAATTAGTTATGCGAATCACCGGACGAACACAGGAATATACACACGATTTGACGTATGGACAAAAATGACTTATTAATAATAAAGTATAACAAAACATGAGCAAAAGAATATACTGCCTATAATTACATAACAGTATAAATGGAAACACCAATATCGGAAAGAAATCTATTATAAATGGTTAGACAAAAACTGAAAGACGAAGAGGAAACCAAAATATTATGTCTATATCCCGTTCGTTTGTTATGTTGTGTTCTTCATGAAAGCTCTCTGGTCGAAACGTCAGTTTATGTCTCTTATTCTGTGTTTGAGTTTTTTTTATTAAATCACAAAACTTCATTATCCTGGGTTTTTAAATTTCACACTTCAGTGCAACACCATTATGTATTGTTGATTTCGATCTTGTGTCATTCTGATTGACGTTGACAACCGTGGAACTCGCTTTGACCAGCTAGTATTGTCATGGACGCACAGAGGAGGAGAATTTACTTAGACTAATGGAAAACTAATGGGAAACTATCACAAAGTGATCATTAGTTACGGCAGAGACTGCATATATTGGGACGATGCGAAAGGTTGAGAACAGAGAGACATGACGATATGGTTGAGAACAGAGACGTGGTGGTGGGATTGAAAACAGAGACTTGTGTCAGTAGGGTTGAGAACAGAGAAAAGTGACGGTAGGGTTAAGAACAGAGGGATGTGATAATAGTTCCGGTAACGGAGATATGTGATGATAGTGCTGATAATAGAGAGACTTGACAAGATTTCCGTGTTGATGTTGTCTTCGTAGTACCCCTACGACACTGAAGATTTATGACATTGATCATAGATTTTATTCAGGGACATAACAGATATTTTTTTTATTAATGCTTGATAAACTGTCTAGCCAGTGGTTGACCAGAAAACGAATTGTCGCTTTCAGCACAGCCAATCTAGTTCTTATAGATAAAATCATTTTTCTGTCTATTCCAGAGCTGGGATGTTTAATCAATGATTGCTCCTTAGCCTGTTCTGTGGTACTATTTTTGCAGAACAACCTAAGATTAAGTAGCGATATTTGAAAAATTGAGAGACACATATTGGCCTAGTGTCTAAAGATATTGCAACCAAAGATGTATGGCACCAAAGAAGAACCATATAACACGGTATAGTTCACCCATAGGACTTTTCTGATGTTGTAGATATCTTACAGGGAATACATTATATATAGGCGTCATAATACCATTAAGGAAAAACTTGGCATGTTTTAAGATTTTCCTTACTTTCTATATCGTCCTGGAAGTTACATGTGATGTTATGTTTACTTAAAGGAAAATGCAGGAAATTTCTAGTTCCCCGATAAGGTGTATTATAGAAAATAACGTCCTAAATGAGAATTGATTGTCGAGATTGCTATAGTAACACTCATGTCATTACCTGAGAATTTAATCTGTAGGTTAATTATCGAGATCTTTATGGCAGCTTTATAGTCATTATCTGAGATCTAAGTATTAGGAGAGATTCTGGAGGCCACAATGGCAGCCCTCGAATAATTTGAGGTCTTAAGTTGAAAAATAATTGTCGAGACTGTTATGGCAACCTTCGTCATTATCTAGAACCTAAAGTAGTAGGTTCACTGTAGAGTGATATTCAATATATGCTTTCAAGCGTTCGGAAAGAATGCATTGGTCATGATTGGATGGCGTGTATCGATGTCTTCAATCTCTAGATACTTGAGCAGATACACAGTACTCGGTTACGATTTTTGACTAGGATGTTTCGAAATAACCTCTATTTGAACTAGAAAATCTGATGAAGATGGGTGTATATATATATATATATATGTATGTATACACTGACCACGAAGTCGATTCTTGATGGCTATACAACCAATTATTAGTGTAGTCATACTTGATTTAATACGGAATTAAATGTAGCGTGCATATATCGACATACGTGGGTGTAGGAAGATGATTGCAATTAAAATAATAAAATGGTGGTACAGCAAGTCAACATTATATACCACCAACATGGTTGTTGCGTCTCGTGAGCTGTTTGACCGAACGTTGCTGGAGTGTTTCACGAGCTGGACTTTAAAGGGATCGGGATTTTCATGTACTCTTGAGTTATGCTTAAAAAAAAAAGATTCATTTCTTCCGACACATTCGACATTTGTCTTCATTATGCTTGATCACATAAGAGATCAAGCGGTTGGATAATGAACAAAACGTTACAAACGTACTAATTGAGACGCCTCCTAAGACATGCATTGCAAGTGGTAGCACTATTGTTCTATGATATCATTTCGGGCCCCGGTAACACAGAGGTGGCAAACAGTGAATAGAACAATCACACCTATGAATGAGTGTTATGATATCATATATAGTAATTCGTTAATCAGAACGTAATCATATTCCTATAAACTAACAGAAAGAAACGTATATATTTGGATCCCCTCTCTTTTCAGCACATCTTTATGTTCCGGACTTCTTCTTTCGGACACCTGGAACGTGCTTATATCGGAAGTTTTGTATCTTCTATAAACTTGATTGTGCTGTATAACTCATACAGAGGTCCATATAGCTTTTCTTCCACTGTTGTTTCTTTGGACTAGTGTATTTTTCTCTACATTTCATTCTTTTAGCATCCCCGAATAACATGCTCTGTTAAGTTAAAAATGTACACTTGGCCGTGTTGCGAATCTTGAACTCTGTATACATGTGGCTGACATGTGGCTGCTGCGTCGATTGTGTCCTGTTATGAGGCGAAGAATAGTCATCATGTGGTAGTCATCTTGTGTTGGTGTTGGCTTTCTAATTGTTTTGATTATCAATTTCTATTGATGGTACGTTATTGGCACTTCTGATTGATCATCAGCAGCTCCCTCCTTAGCCAGACGAACTGATTTCTCGTTTCCAGGTATTTTATAATGCGATGACATCCATTGCATAATTTCTTTAGAATGATTGCTAAGTTCGAGCAGTAGTAATTGCTGGTCTGGTAGTCTTATGTTTTCAGGACTAGAGCGCTGTGAAAGCTGATCTTGTATCTGTCAAGAATACTACAGACTGTGGACCAAGATTGCTGATCAGCAGTTTTTTAGTTACAAACTTGATTCCCTGGATTCTGCATCGTAATTATGACATAATTTTCACGATGGTACATCATTTGTATCCATAGCATTGACTGGGTCAATCAATAAATTAAGTGTCACGTCGAGTGGCGTAGGCGATCATAATTCTCCACACATATGTTTCTATTTTTTTGTTTGTTAATAAGTTCAGTTGGTAACTTCTTTTTAACCCATCTAAAAATTTATCTCTTTGTCTTTCTTTGTATCTTCTCCCCTTGATCTGATTGAGTACTCGATATGTATTCCTCATTTTGTCATTGTCTGCTGACACATCCCTATATACTCTGATTGATCTGTCTTGTTGATATTCATTATATTCATCATGCAGGAAATTGATAGTAACTGCCTTATTCTGTACACTATTCTATTCATTCTTACTGAACATTTTTTTTATACCAGTCTGGATATGAATATATATTCCACTATCTTCTCTCCAGGAAATTGTTCTGGTACAGACTTTAATTGTCTTCGGAGTTATTTGGCCTGATGGATAAGGCTACTTCTTTTCAGTCGCCCATTGCTAAGTCTTCAAATCTGTCTTTCATTGGATGACCTGACATACAGTGAAACTTTTCTGCATGTAGTATTAACACCTTTGTGTCTCTGCGCTCACTCAGTGTTTGTATTCTCCCGATTTTCCCCATCTCTACATTGAGTGTGGATTTTATTGCCCCCCCCATGATAATCCTAAGTGCCTGGTTTTGTACCGCATCTAGCTCATGTAAGAGGGTGAAAAGGGTCTCGCATTGCTCTCGTGCGGACACAGGGTTAGCAGATAACCAAGATCCTAGAAGTTCCTCCTTGTGGCGCACCCTGGAAACAGAAATACAGCTGCTCTTGAAGTATTCATGGCTAACAATTTCGTGTCCGTGGATGTGGATGCTGTAAATTAAATGAGAATTGCCTGCAGAGAGACAGGAAATATATCCGAAACCTCTACGCCAATACATCCAACATCACTGCAAGGTATCTGTGCATTCCGTCTGGGCCGGCTTAACAAGGAGAAACATTGGAGATGCGACAAATGTCAATGTCCTTAACATACATTGATCTTACTACATACCGAATCTGGAAAATGTAACACATGCTAGAGGGTACTGCAGTGTGTGAATCTGTGGCAACGAAGCTACAATAGCACAACATGAGACCGACTGGCGGAAGTGCTGTTCATGCTCAAGAACATACAGAAACTCACATGTTCTATCACAATTGACCCCATTCAAAGTAGAAGTCATGACTCACGTATTGGGTACGCCAACATGCACTCCTGAGTATGGGAAAAAGCTTTGAATAAAGCTCCCCATTGCACACAGAACAAAGAAGTGAACAAATAACGGAGAGTGCATTGTTCAAATGTCTGACCGAGGCAGTGTTGAGACTCGAACTCTGGACACTGTAGGCAACGTAGAGGGGGTGAAAGTCTCTAACGACACTGCAAACCAAGCCCATCTTGACTGTCGGCCGTTGCCCAACACGGCTCATACAGAGAGAATTGGGTTCAGTACCCAAGGGCCCACTGCGAAGCTCCTCGTCCGAGATTCGTATATTATCTACATCTTTGGGTAATATACGCAATAGTCAAAATACATAGACCGCGCCTGACGATGGTTTGGAAGACAATCTCAAGCGGACGAAACGAGTGTGTGAGAATGGAACAGGTCAAATCCCAAACCCCCCAAGTGTTTGGCAAAGCAGCACCTCGTCTAGAAACGTGTATCAGCCTTGAGTCTAATTAGACCAACGCCGTTACCCAACACGGCTCTTACGGATGAAATTTGATCTGGAACCTAGGGACACAAAGGGTGGTAAAAAAAGGTCTTCCTACAAGAGGAACAGCTCGCTGGTTGCGAAGCGCCTCGTCGGAGGAAAGGCAAACAATGGGGGCGAGGGGGGGGTGACCCATGCACACTATCAGCTCGTCTCGTGACATATGCCCCGTTTGAGTAGAAGGTTCCTTCATTAGGCAATGCACTACGCTGAAAGCTGTTGCCTCCTGGGTATGAGTGAAAGCCACCTGGTGGCTTCTTTACTTTCAGTTTAGATTCGGCGTGCTCCAGTTCTCTGATTGTCGCTTCCATGACTTTAGATATTAGTTCATATTATTTAATGTTTTCTAGCATCTCACGAATCTCCTGCTGTTTCTTTGGGCTTATTATGATGTTATTATTATTGCTTATTATTCTTCAGCAAATGAGTCTGCAAAGTGTCAGTTGCCTGTTTTCCCATGCAAATGTTTTCATAGTTTTGTAATGTGACCTGTTTGTTTTCTTCTAGTACCCTCATCATTTAGTTATTTTACCAGCTTCCGCAGTTTATCTTTCTCAAGATTCAACGATTATTCTGTTTACTTCTTCCAGCTTCTTTGCCTGATTTGTAACTTGGCTCTCTGAAGTTTGCCATTAGTTTACTGCTATTTATTGTGGTGATCTTAACATAGTCTCGTCTTTTACTGCTGTCGAGATGTTTCCATTTCATTGTGCATTATCTCTAGTTCACTACTACAAGAAATTTTGTAGTATTTACGGACCCGAGTAGGGATACTTTTACAAGCAGCATGTAATATTCATCGATAGAATTCATTGACTATCGTTTTGATGTCATTGCCTGCAGTTAGGCCTCTGGTTAGTACACTGGTGCAATGTCGGTACATACAGCGCGGTTATAGGAGGACTTGGCCATTCTTAGTTTGCAGTCTCTGTTGGCTGAACTAAACTCCACCCCAGGGTCTAGGATCTGTCCACAATGGGGATGTTTGTGATATTAGGAATGACAACCCTTTTTAAATGTTTGACAGCTGGAGACACATTTAATCAGTTAATCCCCTTTAAGTTTTTAATAGTTCAGGACAATGAACTCCATTTCAGTTTTTGACAGTAGGGAAAATTACATTTTGAACTTGTTATTATTTGCTAACAATAGGGACGTTAATCAGCTTTATGTTTTTGAAAGTAGGAAAATTAACCTTCTTTAAGTTTTTGACATTAGAGAACTTAATTTTCAAGTTAACCTTTTTAAGTTTTTGAAAGTCGGAAAGTTTAACCTGTAAGTTTTGGCATTAAAGACGCCAACATTGGGCTTTATTTAGTATGCATATAAACAAAACAGCTGTCAATATTCCCAACATATTTGCTTAAACTGTTCATGATATTACTTAAAAATCAAATAAACATTAGCAGAGGTAGTGTTTTCTGACACTGTCTCAAAATAAGTAAAATGAATCAATTGAATGACTTGATGTAAAAATCACCTATATTTGGAATGAAATTAGATCAAATCCATTACTTCTAATTGCCTCTTCAAATTAAAAAAAAAAGATGCTACAGACAATTAGAAGTTGATTCTACAGCAGACATATAATAGTACTCATGGAGATAATTTTTGGCTTAGTATAGCGTGACATGAATAATGTGTTACATTCAGTGTTGTGCATTGTATTTTTGTTTCTGTCAATTTTTTTAATATAACAACTTATTCTCAAACACGTTCTTTTCCCACAATAAACAGTTGTGTATAGTGTTTCATGGTTTTCTAAAATTAACTCAAAATTAGAGTTAGAAATTGTTAAATTCATCAGAAACCATGTCATTCACATAACATTCCTTCGAAATTTCGGTTGGGTGAGTGCTGTACACATAATGTAACACTCCTAGCGCATAGAATAAAATTACTGACATAAAGAAAAGTCCCCAGTACCGCTTTACGAAAATTTTGTGCATGCAGTCAAGTAGTTAGCCACATTGTTGTATCATAAGCGCATGTGGTTAAGTAGTTGCCCAAATCGTCCTATGATCTGTGCATGTGGTTAAGTGGTTACAGATCGTTGCATCATCTGAGGTTACAGTTAATAAGTTATCCAGATCATCGTATGGCCTGCACTCACGAAATATTTCAGAGGGAACAGGCCACAACGTTGGGCTACTCAGTAGGTGCTATGTCCTTGTCAGCAAGATGGGTATTTTTGGCAGTAACTTTCGCAGTAGCATTGATGAAGTTTACGAAGATTCATCAAATAGAAAGTACAGGCGCCCACGTATGCTGGATGAATAAACAATCAGATGTGCAGGGGATAGAATGATGTCAACGTTTTCCAATAATTAATTACAGTAGCAGAGACTGACTAAAATATCTTAACATAATTTACTACAGTGTGTGTGTGTGTGTGTGTGAGAGAGAGAGAGATAGACTAATACAAAAGTCTTTCCAATAATTAAATAAAATACGTTGGAATGGTTAAAGCAATAAATGAACACAGTAAACAGAAATTGGTTGAGTAAAATCAAATATACATTTTCAATATCAACTAGCGAGTAGTTAACACAAATTAAGCGTACAAGTTCAACAAATTGTTTTAAGTAGAGTGAATGATAGCGCCGAGATCAGAGAGATTAACGACACGCATTATTCCACCTCACTTTCGAACCGTTCTGCAGACATTATAGACTTATATGGCCTGGCTCGGCAACATGGGAGCTATTGTTATCTACTAAATAGTTCTGAAATTGTGAAACGATGTACCCATTTTGAAATAACCGCAATGTAGTTGTACAATATAGTTGTACTTCTGACAACAATCCAATGCATATTTAAAGTAGTAGATGGGGTGGTAGATACGTCTTCGGTAAAAAAAAAGGGGGGGGGGAGAGAAGAATTTTACTTAAATAAAATAATGTAATCAGCGCCTTTCCCTAGACATATGTGAGGCCATAGATAAGGTTATTGATTACAGTTTAAAAAAATATATTTCTAAATAATGTAGGATCTAATAAATAATACTGGCGATCTACTAGATAATGATGGTAAGATTAATAAATAATGTTGGCGATCTACTACATAATGCTGCTGATCTACTCAATAATGCTAGTCATCTGCTAAATAATGTAGGTGATCTAATAAATAGTGCTGGCGATCTACTAAATAATGATGACCATCTACTAAATAATGATGATCATCTACTAAATAATGATGATCATCTACTAAATAATGATGATCATCTACTAAATAATGATGACGAGCTACTAAATAATGATGACCATCTACTAAATAATGATGACCATCTACTAAATAATGATGACCATCTACTAAATAATGATGACCATCTACTAAATAATGATGACCATCTACTAAATAATGATGACCATCTACTAAATAATGATGACCATCTACTAAATAATGATGACCATCTACTAAATAATGATGACCATCTACTAAATAATGATTACCATCTACTAAATAATGATGACGAGCTACTAAATAATGATGACCATCTACTAAATAATGATGACCATCTACTAAATAATGATGACCATCTACTAAATAATGATGACCATCTACTAAATAATGATGACGAGCTACTAAATAATGATGACGCTTGACTAAATAATGCTCGCGATCTAATAAATAATGCTAGTGACCTACTAGATAATACTGACGATCTATTAAATCTATTCTCACTATCTACTGGCAGATTGTGATCGATGTCTTACCTGCTACTGCTTTTATGAGACTTTACATAAATAATGTCAACACTGTTGTTGACAAGACGGAAGGTTGACAAAAGTTGACCTCAGCAATACTGTTTTGTCTAAACCACTGTTCTCAACCTTTTTTTTTGGACCATGCTCTACCTAAGTCTTTCTAAAATTTTGATGCCCCCAACCTTATGAAATATATAGATGTTTTTTATATTTAAAATTTAATTATTCCTAAATGATGCCTAATTGAACCTGTTCGAATCCCCCCCCCCCCTTTAAAAATCAAATTGTGCCCCTGTGGGGTGTGGTCCCCACGTTGTGAAACACTGGTCTAAACCAATTAATTGTTTTAATTTTCTACACTGGTATAAAAAAAGGCAAGTATAATTTTCGCACTTGTATTGCAAAAAATTGTTTTAGGGGAAAGTGGTTCCGCGTAGGGGGGGGGGAGGAAAGGTGGTGGTTTGGAAGGTGGCAGTTATACTTTTTCTTTAACTGATTTAAGGAAATTTCTGAATTCTTGACAATTGTTGAAAAAAGGAGAGAGATCAAAACTAGCAAACAATTGTAATCCTAGTTTTATGGACAACCCCCCCCCCCCCCCATGTTGCAAATATAGCATATGCTATGTAGAATTCTATTCCGATATATTTGTATGGAGATATTAACTACACTTGTATATTCTAATGCAGTTCGTGTTATCACTAATTGACTAGTAAGTGTGGCAGTAAATTCCTCTTTTATTCATGAAAACCTGGATGTAGTTCTGACAGAAGTTTGCACTTAGAACCGGTTCTTTCAAATATTTGTAATCAGATGAGATGTTGGGATGGAAACAGAATGTCATAGACAAAGAAACCGTCGCTGTCGATAAATTGCGTTCGTCGCAGGACAAACTGCGACAGGTAACAACACACGGCTACTGCTGATAGGCAAACCCTATGAACATGATGTTTGGCCAACACAGTGCAATCGATCGAGTGCCAGACTGTAATATCTTTTGTAACGAAATATTTGTGTAGTCCTAAAAGCATACTTTGATTCAAGAAATGTTGGATATAAAAAAGACTTGTGATCAAGAGATATAAAAGGTATAGCGATAAACAATTGCGTGTCTTTCTGTATACGCAGATGCATGAAAAGTGTGCACATATAGACTGAAAAACTATCAAAACCCTTTTTTGGTAGCGGGTGTTTTTATAAATGGTTGTTTACGATGAAACACTGTTGTCATAGTTACTGTAACTTGATGTCGTATTTTCATTTGATCAACAACGTTAAAACTGAACTTCATTACAGTTTTCTGATTGTCATCTCTTTAATTATTTTTTCTTTTTAAAGTTGTGTTTAGTTTTTTTAACTTTAATATATCATTAATTGAATGTAGTCAGAGATACTGCTATGCGTGCGCGTGTAGGTGATTGAGTGAAAGGTATAAATATACTATGATATTACATTGCAGAAAATAGAAGCTTTGATCTTCTCACAGACAAACTTGATTGTGAATATTCAACGTCTATAGAGTTATGATGTTATATATGGACTGGCGTCATTACAGTTAAGAATATTCATAGGTACTCAGTGTACTCATGCAGATGTTTCATGATGTGCATACTGCTGGTTTGTAGTGACTCACTGGTTAAACACATTCATCTTTCTGTCCTGCAGGTAATCAGTGGTACTTATAGCACATTTAATACCTGCATTTCCTCGTGTGTAGTAAAAACATATCAACTCCGGTGTGTACATGCATCAGGAACTTGCCAACCAGATCCAGTAGTTACTACCTATAAATATGTCATCAACGTGTGTCTACATTCAGCAGGAACTTAATAATCAGGTCCAGTAGGTACTACTTATAAATATGTTATGAACTTCGGTGTCTACGTGCAGCAAACATGAAAACCAGGTTCAGTACGTACTACCTATAAACATGTCGTCAACGTCGGTGTCTATATTCAGCAGAAACTTGATAACCAGGTTTAGTAAGTAATACCTATAAACATGTCATTAAAATCAGTGTCTACATGCAGCAGGAAGTGATAAACAGATTCAGTATGTACTATTAATAAACATGTCGTCAACCTCGGTTTCTACATGCATCATGAACATGATAACCAGGTCCAGTAGGTACTGCTTATAAACATGTCATCAACTTTGGTGTCTACATGCAGAAGAAGCTTTATAACCAGGTCCAGTAGGTAATAGGTATAAACATGTCATCAAACTCGGTGTCTACATGCAGCAGAAACTTAACCAGGTTCAGTAGGTACTACGTCTGAACATGCCATCAACCTCTGCGTCTACATTCAGAAAGAACTTGATAACCAGGTCCAGTAGGTTCTACCTATATCACTTATTTATCAATGCTTCTTCGTTTTTTTTCTTTTCGATCGCAGTTTAACATGTCTACACAACAAGTCCTGCTTAGTAAATCTTAGTAAATGCTGCTGTATTTGAAAGCTCACCTGTGCTCCCTTACAGCTTTTTGTGGATATCACATATCTATTAGATTAAATGTAATTATATATCTTTTTTTCTGTGATGAATTACTATATTTACTATGCATATAATCTGCCATCTGTCAAGTATAGAGTCATGTGTTTTAGGTCGTTTGGTTTGCAGAAATGCTCATGTGGGCCATATTGCCGTTCTGTGGACATTGAGGTTGGAATAGTAATTGATTTGAGGTATGTGTTGTTTCTCCGAAGATGGAACTACAGATTTCTGATGTCACTTCAGTATCAATTTTCTTTTAGTAATAATTTGTTCTGTTCGTTTCTGTTCAATTTGTTAATGTTTGGGAGTTGATCCTGTGTGGTTACTAAGTTACTCGTCATTTGACCAGGTGAACCTGACTTCGAGTAAGTTACTCTCCATTTAACCAGGTGAGCTTGACTTTGAGTTAACTTGTGATTGCTTGTTAAATTTTGTGATTGCAAAATAAAAAAAAAAAAACCACTGTGGCCAATTCAACCACCAGGAAATTGACACCAGGGCTCATTCACTGGGAAGGTTGATAACTAGCGGCATCCCTATTTAATAAATTGTGAAGGCAACACTGGTCGGGTTGATTCTTATCAATCACTGGCTAGACAGCTGAGCACTTATGGGAAAACCTTGAGTGATAACAGTGGTTCATAACTCAAATACCTTGACTTTTATTGATGATGTCTTGTTCAATCTCAATCTAGTTCTCTCAAATATAATTGAATATTTTCAGCAGTGCTTTTACCCGAGATCGAATCTTATGCTTCACCTCTCTGAAACTGTGATGGTAGGTGGTGCGACCATTGGCAGTATAGGTCGAGAGCAACGGTGTAGGACTGATGGAGGTTACCTCTCCGAAGTTGTGATGTTTGTACGACTGATGGAGGTTTGTCAGTATACATTTTCGTTAGCGGGGATGCCGCAGCGAGTTTGTATCATCAGTGTAGTTTTCCTGGATACATCGGAGGTGTTTTCTCTCATGTATTGAATACATTTGTCTTATTTGGTGTTTGGAACTTTTTGGATGTCTTATAAAACTGGTTTTAAATAACTCAAGACTGCGATTTTTCGAGTATGGATTCTTGATTATTAATCATTTGAATAGATGTATTAAACTCCGATATACGTTTGTGTATAATATAATATATCATAGCCAGACATGGGCGCTGACAGCAGCACAGCAGAGAAAACGTACAACATGTGAGAGGAAATGCCTAAGAAAAGCAACAAGAGTGAGTAAACTAGACAAAATGAGAAATGATGAAATAGGGAGAAGAATCAGTATAAGACCATGCACAGAATGCATCGAGAAACAACAAATAAAATGGTTTGGACACCTTATAAAAATGAACCGTAATCAACTACCAACAAGAACGTATAAAATCAGGATACAAGGCCAGAGGAAAAACCTAAAAACAAGATGGATAGATAACATCAATACAACACTGAACAAAAACGGATTCAACGCAGCCAAGGCAACACATCTGGCCTCGGATAGACAACTACAGCTCTCAGTCACCACCCCTACGCTTAAAGGCAAGTGTGAATATTGTGACCATCATCCACCTGGGGATAGACAATAAGGTTGTGACATTTCATCGTTGCCTTATGTTCGTGTTGAGATTAAAGTGCATTCATGTTTATCTTAACGAATACAGTGGTTTTATGTTATGTTTGATGTGCAATATTCGTCTGTAAATTTGATTTTAAAAGCATGCATCCTTCTCTCCACTTCCGCTGCAATTGTTCAACTCTCGCAGCCATACAATGGCATTTGTATTCCTTAATGTATGTGTAGTTGATCTTCACATACATGTTTCGTATATGTTTGTGGAATTGGTAGTTTTCCCATATGGTGTTCATTGTGTATATTGCTTCGAGTCCGTTTCAAGCCTAGTCTTGATTTCTTTGCTAGTCCTTCGATCGTTGCTTTTATAAGAACATACTTATTTAAAATGATTAATTTATAGCTCATGTCTATTCATCCATATACTATTCAGAATCTGTTTATAATCTCTATTCATCCATATATTAACCAGATTCTGTTTATAATCTCTATTCATCCATATATTAACCAGGTTCTGTTTATAATCTCTATCCATCATTATCTTACTGTACTCGAAATTGATTTTTCAACAGTAACTTTACAAGTTTAGAAATAAGTTCTTGAAGTTTTATTCTCTGTTTTAGCCATAATTTAATAATGTCATCTACAAACCTAACCACAAGTTTAATTGAGAACATACCCCTATTATTTTGTTGTTTGATGGTTCTGTAGTGTCTCTTGCAAGACATTTTCCACGAATATATTGCGTAAAACTGGTGATACCTTATTGTCAAACCCTTCTAGTTATTGTGCATACTTCTCCTTCCTCGCTGTTAGCTAAGACTGTACTAGCTACTGCTTTGCATATATTTGCAATTCAAAAATTTATACTAAATTTATATCAAAATTAAAGTTTCTTGTAATTTTCCATAAACCTTCTTACCACACTGTATCAAAGATCTGAATTTAAATCGACGAAGTTATGATATATCACAGACTGATGTTATAGGTGTTACTCATTAATTATTTTGATGTTGAAAATATGTTCTATAGTAGTTATAGTAGTTTTACTTTGACGGAAATCAACTAGTGTATCATCTGGTTGTATATATATACATACATACATACATACATACATACATACATACATACATACATACATACATACATACATACATACATACATACATACATACATACATACATACATACATACATACATACATACATACATACATACATGCAGCCAGGATGGTTGACGCAGTCCGAAAGGCAAGATATCTTTCGCAAGTTGACTGCTTAAACGATGAACACCTCTATCTACTTGACTATTTCAAAGTAAATTATCTCAAAAATAATCTTGCCCACCACATTTTGTTCAAAGCTTCCATCCAACATACGAAAATTACAATTTAACTCAGGTGCACAAATCATCAATTTTACAAATCAATACAGTTGACAAATCTCAGAGCCTGATTACACAAGCATCTTCAATTAAATATATCAGAAAACAAAAAACTGCAATAGAAAACATAACAATAAAACAATAGATTATTTAATATATTTGTGTTCTTTTTCATTAATATGTACATTGTTCCATTTAAAACAAAAATTTTTGCAGCCACGTATTTGGTAGAAACCCACATTTTGAATTTTCGTTCATACAACCAATTTTCTGCTGAAGTCGCGTGCTTCGTCATTGATGCAAAAAGAACAGTGACAGAATGCTTGTCCGTTCTCTGGGCTACATCCTGCTGGAAATCTAGTAGAACCATTGTCCTGCAGCACCTCTCTTGTAGTTTGAGAGCGAATGGTAACAAGCAACAAGCAACAACAACAACAACAACAACAACAACAACAACAACAACAACAACAACAACAACAACAGCAGCAGCAACAACAACAACAACAACAACAACAACAACAACAACAACAACAACAACAACAACAACAACAGCAACAAATATAGCAACGATTTCTTTAGTTAGAATGTGTACGTAAGATTTCTTGTCGGGAGTTTAGTTGTTGCATTTATGTAAGATTGTTCAGTCGTGCGTATAGTTGTCCATTTTTAAGTAACAAGCTTACAGCCACATGTTTAATTTTAATTACTACTAGTCAGTTTTAAGAAGCACATTAGATGTACAAGGTTAGTTAGATAGATTTTTCTAGCATAGCTTTGTTTATAAGTTTGATTCTTAGAGTGATGCGTTTAGGTCAAGCTTTTCGTGTTTTTCAAATGTTTGGGAATTGATGTTTCTTTGCAAGGAAGATGAACGTAGTGTAAAAAAAGTAAATTAGAATTAGTGCTTGTGAATGCGCAGCTGATTGAGGTGGCCAATCCAATATAGCAAAAACCAATTGTAAAGTGAATAGGAATGAAGAATGTATTGAGATGGAGAACTGATTTATTTCATGTTTGTCTCTTCAAAATTTCAACAGTGTTATATATTTTAACTTCACAGTTTTTGATACCGGTGCGTACACTGTTCTGGCATTATAGGTCTTGGCGACCACGATCGTGGTCAATATTGAAGCTTGTAAATTAAAGTGCTAGTGATTTCATGAGTAAATGTATTTATACAGTCTCTCCAAAGTTAAAAAAATGTCTGTTTCATGCAGTCAGCACAAGCGCTACCAGGCGAGGAAACATTGCTGGGAAGAGTATAGTTAATTTACAATTTTTCTAATTTGTACAAAATAGATCAGCATCAACCTGACAGCATGCAAATTATTAGTTGTTTTCCTTTTCAATACAGAGAGACTTGGCATTTACATAAAACAACAATTTACCAGCTAACTCTATCCACCGGTTAATGTGCCAGCGAGAAGTCAACAAATAAGCTAGCCAATACATCAATGAAATATATGACTTATTGTGTGACTTAGGATAGTGTTCAGAAAGTCGACAACTTCCTAGAAGTCTAGTGTTTCAGATAACGTGCTTTAACTAGCAAGAATATCTTGTTGATACCCATCGCTTTGTTGACAAGACAAGAAATGCCAACAGAGATAGCCTCAATGGATCTGTACGATAAGTTTAGGCAGATGGTTAGCAATAGAGATCCAGAGATGATTGGAGTTCTTCTGTCTAAACTTGGCAAGATAGAAGCTAAGAAGATCATTAAAGAATGCTATATGTAAGTATTTTTGATTACTGTAGATATGTTTTTATTTATGTAGATATTTTTATGTATATTTATGTATAAGTTCATCATACACTTATGTGCGAATTAGAAAGTCACATACAATTTACATTGGGGTTAAGAAGGGGGGATCTTCTTGTGCTGTCATTCTAATTGTTATGTAATTCCATTTGTTTTCATCATAGTTGCTTTTTTTAGGTCTTATTTCCCCATGTTTTCTTTTTGCGCGTCTCTATGATAGTATGTGAGGTATTTGTGAACGGACGTTATTGTTCCTTTGAATTTTTCTGTTATTAAATGTCTACACTCTAGTCTTTTTGTGATTTTATTGTTATATCGTTTCTTTGTATTTTTCTCGAGAAAGACCTTGTGGTTGAAACGTTTATTTCATCTATGCTGTATACTGTCACCTATAATGTTTTGTGTCGTTAGTTTGATTGTTTGTGGCCGGAAAAGTTCAGACTATTCCAAGTTGTCATTCTGCGTCTCAGAACAGGATACAACCGACTTCACAAACCACATAAATACAAAGCTCAAGAGTGGCAACATAGCTATGAGTATATGTGGACAGGCACCTCAGACAACAGGTCATATTCTTCAGAAATGCTCGGATATGAAATGCTGAGAAAAAGGCACTAGTGCAGAGAAACAAAAGTGGAAAAAAACTGTGCGAACATCTGTATAAAACACAGAAAAATTTATAAAAGAAACAAAACTTCAGATGTAAGCATAGTTAGTTAGTTAGTCGTTGAATCATCGTCATTGCACTCCGGACAAGTCTATAGGTGATCAGATTTCTCCTTGAGTGTATCCGCCATTACACGTAGACTGACGATCCCAGTACGTCGTTGATTGACCATCATTCTTTCTCG
The DNA here is from genome assembly GCA_034231615.1 of Meghimatium bilineatum. NCBI lineage: Eukaryota > Metazoa > Mollusca > Gastropoda > Stylommatophora > Philomycidae > Meghimatium > Meghimatium bilineatum. The sequence goes on along the minus strand of CM067322.1, from coordinate 68,122,869 downwards.
ACCATTAAACCGCTCCTTTCTAGCGACACTACATTTCAAACCAAGCTCCCTTATTCTAGTCATGTCAGATGTAAGCATGTTCCAGGCGAACGAAAGAAGAAGTGAGTCAGTGATTTCTTAAACGTTTGCTTGCATGTGTATGTCTACATTGAATTGAGTCAGTGATTTTTTAAGCGGGTGTGTGTATGTGCGTAACAATAAAGAAAGGTTGTCGCAAATATGTATCGTATTTACTTGCGTAGGTAATTACTGATTTCCATAACATCTAATGTAAATACAGCGCATCAGCTAAACTACTGGCACCATCATGTCACAATGTCAAAGTTGTGCCACTATCATGTTATAATGTCAAAGTACTGGTCCCATTATGTCACAATGTCAAATTTCTGCCATTATCATGTTATAATGTCAAAGTACTAGTCCCATCATGTCACAAAGTCAAAGTTGTGCCACTATCATGTTGTAATATCAAAGTACTAGTCCCATTATGTCACAATGTCAAATTTCTGCCATTATCATGTTATAATGTCAAAGTACTGGTCCCATTATGTCACAATGTCAAATTTCTGCCATTATCATGTTATAATGTCAAAGTACTAGTCCCATCATGTCACAATGTCAAAGTTGTGCCACTATCATGTTATAATGTCAAAGTACTAGTCCCATCATGTCACAATGTCAAATTTCTGCCATTATCATGTTATAATGTCAAAGTACTAGTCCCATCATGTCACAAAGTCAAAGTTGTGCCACTATCATGTTGTAATATCAAAGTACTAGTCCCATCATGTCACAATGTCAAAGTTCTTGAATTTTAACGTTACAATGTTAAACTACCAAGTAGCTCCTTTGTCTCTTACTATATATTTCTCTCTCAATATTTTTCCTGTTATCACTATTTTCTCGTAACTTGCTGTGGCCAATAAATGTGTTTATAAGTAAGAGTTTGTGATATCTCCTTCAGTACTTCCTCGTTATATGTTCTAGATGTTCAGGGGATTATATGGAACAAAATCTCTATATTTCCATTATCTATCTCTTTGATTTCTTGTTATATTTTCAATGGGGCTGTGTCTAGCTTCCTACTAACGTGGTTGGTTATTGCTCATGAGACTTCTCCATACAAATGCACTATTCTAGGTTGAAGTATGATTTTATGCTTACTTATCTAGGGACCCAGATTAGTGGCGATGGTGAATCAATATCTTAAGTTAAGAAACGACTTCAATGCCCATGGTCGCCATGACAAGAGTAACCACTATTTTGAAAGGCAGGATCACAATCCGTTTTAACATCAACATATATAAATCTTTGGTAATATTTCTATATGGTTGGGAGACTTGGACTTTAACAGCAGATTTAGAGAGAAGAATCCAGGCGTTTGAAAGCAAATGTTATAGACGTGTGTTGGGTATCTGTTATCAAGAACATCAGACCAATGTTTATGTGCATGATAAAATTAATTCATTAGCTGGGCAACAGGAACCACAGTTGATAATTGTGAAACATTGTAAACTCATATTGTTCTAACAAGAGATGAGACATTTCTCGATGACAAAAAATGTTCTTGAAGGTACAGTTTAAGCGGTAAGAAAACGAAGTGGGTAGAAGCAGACATCGCTGGATAATATTTAAGAATAGATAGGGTGTGAAGTTTCCAGACTTAGGATGGTAGAGCATAGAGATGTGTAGAGATCTTTCTGCACCGAATGTCTCATTGAGACACCCTTACGACCCTAACGGGTTATGGGTTTATTATTATTATTATTATTATTATTATTATTGTTATTATTATTATTATTATTATTATTATTATTATTATTATTATTATACTACGTTGAAGGTAACAGATAAAACGCATAATACAAGTACTTTCTGATTATGGAAAAAATATTTTCTCTGTCCTATTTTGTATTTCTTTTGTCTCTTTTTCTTATTTTGTAAAAAAAAATAATTAAATTCGTAGGTATTTAAATGGTGGTCCTTGCTGGTCTAGATATAAGAGGTGTTAGAATGACAAGTCAATTAGTAACGACTGCAGCGAAATGGTCAGAGATTCAATAACCATGTTATATCAATTATAATTATACATTTATACATTAGTAATGATAGAGAAATTAATCATATATTTAACATAAACACAATAAAAAATTAACCTGTTTAAAAGTATTTAAAAGTAAACAAGAAAAATTTTAATGCTGATACTGAAATTGATGCCTACATTTCGGAGTTTCGCATAATGTTCCCTTATTGTTCTTCATTAATGTGTTTTCGCCGTTTATGGTATTTTCAGAATATAGCATCTCATTTCGAGGTAGTTATTTTCTTTTTATCACTGATTTATTAAGTGTCCATGTTGGATAGCCACACATCTTAAAGCAGCTATTCTTTTTTACCATTTTTTAAATAAGTGTCCATGTTTAATAGTCATAAATTGCTACTGGAAAATGCTTGATCTAATCAGATTTAATTTAACTTTACAGCTGCTGCCTTACCAAAGATTTGTAATTTGTGCTTTGTGAAGTCGTTATTGCAATTTTCTTGTTAATTTCTGCACGAAATCCACATAACTGTTTATGTTTTCACACACATATTTACATTTAATGAAATCTTCTAACTCGAGGTTATCAATAATGAATTTTGATCTGGTTGTGATGGCTATATTTATTAAATTAACATCTTAGTGTTAGAATTGAATGCAGACTATATGTTTGCTTCTATAGAAATGAAGCTGAGTCCGCCATCATTTACTGCGTTAAGAATGCCATGGACGTTGAGAACGAGAATGACAAAAAGTTACAAGAGTGTTGCCAGCTACTACTTGAATATGGAGCTGATCCTAACGAGAAAGACGGAACGGTAATTTTCTAATTTGTCTTGTGTTTCTCTGTATTTTATATATCTACATATGTTGTAGATACGTTGAAACAATAATAAAACTCATGGACTTTACCACGTAGTTTTCAATGAATGTGTGCAGCTTTTGACCAATATTCCTCGACACTCAAGTTATAAAAGATATTGGCATGCACACAGGTTCTTGATTACTGACGTAATTCTTATCAGTTCAGACCGAATGCGTTGACTTAATTCAGATATTGTCAATGCGTTGACATTGTGTGTACGTATATTCAGTTATACTGTTACAGTCCTGTTATACGAGGACTGTGTATAGACGTCATGTGAGGAAGCTGAATCTTTTTTCAGACAATTTTCTCAGAAAGGTTATGAACATCTGATCACAAGACAAAATTCCGGATACAACTGTCCTATTCTGATGCAGACAACTCAGATTCGTTGGGCAGGTCTACTGGTACGTATGCCAGATCATTGTCTGCCAAAGATACTTATCTATGGTGATCTTGAGAAAAGTACAAGATCTCAAGGTGGCGAAAACAAAGCTCTACATTAGCTAAAGTCCCCACCGAAAGCCTTTGATACAAGATACATGGGAAGAACTTGCACAAAATAGATCTATATGGCGCTCTACTGTCAAAAAGTGCGCAACAATTTGTGAACAGAGGAAAAATGCAACAGCACAATAGCGGAGAGCAGTTTGAAAGTCACGGGTAGACCACAAACCGTCTTCAGTGGTCATTCCATGCCCGGACTATCCAAGAACATCTCCGGCTCGTATATGGCTTATTAGCAATCTACGAACTCATAGGCATGGACAGATCTCTAACTGAATTTCAAAAGTGGATGTAAAAAATTATCATCATCACTTGTGAGAGACGAACAACAATTCAATTATCTTTCATGTTTCAACTTCCTGAGAAACACATGTTTTCATGACACCTCCTCATGTTTTCCTGTTAGTTATTTCTTCCATTTTTTTCAATCTCTTACTCATCCCTTTTAAAATATGCTTCAAATTATCACCTGCAGTGTATCTCCATGTTTATCACCAGATGTATCTCCAGGTGTATCACCAGATGTATCTCCAGGTTTATCTCTGGTTTCCAAATATCTTTCTGCAGATTTCAGAATAGTTTTCAAGTTTCAATGTTTTCTGTTGATACTATTATAGATAAATAAATTATGTGACCGGTATGTTTGTTTAGGTGAAATTGGGAGGCATTAGGAACAGAGAAGTCCCCAAACAACCCTATTCTCGGTCATACAGACGAGTGTGGAGAAATCCCCATTTTTATTATTCCTCGAGTTCTTACGGTGAAGAATGTTCCTTCTCTCCTCTTCTCCTTGGACTCTCAACTATTATATCTATCTATCTATCTATCTATCTATCTATCTATCTATCTATCTATCTATCTATCTATCTGTCTGTCTGTCTGTCTGTCTGTCTGTCTGTCTGTCTGTCTGTCTGTCTGTCTGTCTGTCTGTCTGTCTGTCTGTCTGTCTGTCTGTCTGTCTGTCTGTCTGTCTGTCTGTCTGTCTGTCTGTCTGTCTGTCTGTCTGTCTGTCTGTCTGTCTGTCTGTCTGTCTGTCTGTCTGTCTGTCTGTCTGTCTGTCTGTCTGTCTGTCTGTCTGTCTGTCTGTCTGTCTGTCTGTCTGCCTGCCTGCCTGCCTGCCTGCCTGCCTGCCTGCCTGCCTGCCTGCCTGCCTGCCTGCCTGCCTGCCTGCCTGCCTGCCTGCCTGCCTGCCTGCCTGCCTGCCTGCCTGCCTGCCTGCTTGCCTGTCTGTCTGCCTGCCTGCCTCTTTTTTGTATCTCTTTACTGGTTTTCCCTTAACTCGATATAATGCTTCCTAAGTAAGTGAACTAATTCAACTATTCCTTGAATGATTATTTTTGAAAAGAAAGGTATCCAGTTACATGTCAAAACCATACGTCATTTCAGAAATGTCACCAGTGCTTCCTCTCAACCTGTAAGGTTGGTTAATTTTCTCGGGCAAACACATTCGTTTCATGTTCTTGAAATGTGCTAAACGCGTCAATAATACTTGTCTTCAAACACTTAAATCCTTCAATATCTCAAGTAAGTGCCCAGCTTTTGTTGGTGTCCTTAAAGTATATCCCTTTCATCGCCAGCGCATATCTCGCGGTCACTATTCTCTTTCTTCACCTGTATCTAAGTATTAATGTCCAGATTTGCATGATGTAATATCAAAGTATTTTAAACATTATGTTCCATTACAACATTCTTTCAAGTCTGTGGTTTTCTGGTTATTTCATTTATTGTTCTCCATTTTTCTGAACTATTCAATATTATGGACAAATATGAGAATTGAGGGGTATATAAATAGATGAAACTATGAGGAAGAGAAGACGCGGAGAAGTTTAATACAGAGTGATAGACCAAATACAAGAAGAGAGAAAGCTGAAGGAATAGAGAAATATATGTTGTAAAATGAATAAAAAGAGTACAAAATTTATCAAAGGCGTAGAGGATTGACTTCGTTGTGCTCGAGTTATGTATCCCTATATGTATTCCGTGTCTCTCAACGAAGCGGCAAACCGCTTTCCGAGAGTACCACTAATATCACGTAACTGCGTGGCTTTAATCGTTACTCCATAGACATCTCTGAAGATTCCACTTTAAAAAAACCATACGTTGTAAGTAGGATTTTCACTATTGAGCACGACATGAGACGGCTTAGCCACTACACATGGGAGACTCCCAAATAAGAAGTGTACACTAAACAATGGTAAGGAAATATCTGCATCTTGAACAGCCAAATATTGACAGCTAGAGTTCTTTCACCTCTAATTTCTTACAGGCACATAACCTTCATGTCGCTCAACTCCTCAACGAATTTATATATGCAATATTTAAAGCAGGGGTGAGGAAATACGACCCACTGGTCCAATTTTGTCCGTAATTTTCACTAACCAACCAGGATATCTTAAAAGTACCGCACTTATCTGTCCCTGAGCTGAAACATGACCGGGCTCCAGGATAAAAATCTGTGTACAGATGATCTGAAAGACTGACTTTGATTATTTCTGTACTTCCATTGGTCTACCATGGTTATTTTTGACATGCGGCACCAAGTATAAAAATATTTTTACCAACGAAAATGACGACAATAATAAAAACAAACGAACAAATGATGTCCTATTTACTTTCTTTACGCTTGTCTTTATTGCCGATTGTCGTGGCTGCTGAAATAACAATACTTGGAGCTCCAAAAGTCTAGAAAAAAAAACTTGTAGACCCCCAATCATCACGACTGAAGCTAAATTCGCCCCCCTCTGTCCCACTACAAATGCTGGACAACCTATGATTTTTTTTCGAAAATAATCTGTTTTATAGGAGCAAATATCTATTGAAAAATGTTACTGAAACGCAGCACTTCTATGTTTGTATTGAAATGCTAATTGTATTTGTTGCAAGTTTGTGATTATATTTAATTTTCAATGTTATAGAACGATTAATTATTATATTAAATATTAAATACATATGTTAAATATTAAATGTTTTGTGTGGGTAATGACGTTTAGGGTACTCAGGTTTTAAAGGTCGGTCACAGGTTATCATCATGCGATAATCTTCTTTTTCTTCTTCTGCGTTCATTCTCAAACTCCTGCAGATCAGCAGGATGTAGTTCGGAGAACGGAATGCGTTGTGTCATGGTTTAAATCATTGCTGCGATATCTGCGCTTTTCGGCCTGACACATCCGACTTCAGCATGGCTTTGGGTCACTGACCCTATATGGGATGGGACAGCCAACTCCATCCCATAACCTCCTTAGTCGCCTTGTACGACATGCATGGAAGGTAAACAATGTTGCTATTCTTTGCTCCCCTTTCAGGCCCCAACAACACACAGAGATGCGATAATCTTACTTGTTCGATAATCTTGTTATGTTCAAGTTATGTGCCTTTATGTCTATTCTACTGTTTCGTCTGTGGTTCCTGTTATGAAGCAACAATTCTTTGCAAATATTAATGGTTGAAGGTATAAACTAGCATTATTGATTGTATATGATACAAACGAAAAGACCTCTGCATTTTGAGTTGCATACGTTGCAAAACGAAAGCAAAACCACTTTTGCAATTATGGAATGTCTAATCTGCACAATTATTGAAGAAACACAATATATTTTATTTCAGAGCAGGACGCCTCTACATTGGGCGTGTACAAACAAAAATGTTGATATGGTCAACATGTTGCTAAACGCGGGTGCTGATGCATCTATTGCGGACAGATCAGGATTCAATGCACTGCATATTTCGGTCACTTCTGGTTCAGTTGACTGCGCGCGGCTAATTCTTGAGCATAACAAGGAGGTAAGGATTGATGTTTTACTCCAGACAAAATGCTTACAGACATCAATAATTTATAGAACTATTTCAGATGTAGTCATAAACATCTATATATAACTATTTTAGATGTATGGTCATTTTAGATGTATGTAAATTATAAACATCTATAATTTATAGAACAATGTCAGAAGTATGATCATAAACATATATAATTTATTGAACTATTTCAGAAGTACGGACATAAACATGTATAACTTATAGAACTATTTCAGAGGTACTGTCATAAAAATCTATAATTTATAGAAGTAATTCAGATTTACGGTCATAAACTTCTATATTTCATATAACTAATTCAGAATTACAGTCCAAAACATCTACAATTTATATAATTATTTCAGATGTACGGTCATAAACATATATAATTTATAGAACTAATTCAGAAATATAGTCACACGCATCTATAATTTATAGAACTAATTCTAAATTACGGTCATAAATATCTATATTTTAAAGAACTAATTCAGGATGCGGATATAAACATCTATAATTTATATCACAGTTCCCCATCGAGGCCAGTTCCTTGGCGAGGAGATTAGGAGTAGACCAGCTAGCAAAAGCTGGAAACTAACACAGGGTCCTCCCACATTCGGGCAGAACCACAGTCTTTCCTAGCAAGTAAAGATGCTGAAGTCAGCGACATTTGTCCAGAAGGAAAACCACAACAACCAGGTTGTCATTCATTTATCGCACATGAATCTCTATATCTGCATTGCTCTGTTATGGTGCTGTGACGACTCATCAGGCAGGAGGAGCACCGTCCCTATATCTCGAAAGGGTCCATGCCATGTGACTGGATGTCCTCTTTGATTGCCTTGCGGAACCAGGAAGCGCAAGAGTAATATTACTGACCAACAAACATTAACAACCAATGAGACTTACAGTGGTGACTTACAATAATGCAATGGAATTCTGCGGGTGTTACATAAAAAAATATGACTAGCAGGAAATTAGAATTAGAGAGAATATCCTTATTAAGGAACAGGTCAGCATTTGTTGCATACAAGAGATACACCTCAGCAAAGATGTAGCCTTTAAAATTACCGGTTATCAGTGTTTTAGAGCTGATGGAATGGGCAGAAGAAAAGAAGGGGTTCTTAAACTAATAAAAAAATAATATCAGTGCTCATCAAACTGAACTATACATGGAATGAGTGAAATACCAGGTCCTTCAGCTAAAGTCCAAAAGCACAGACTTCCAACTACTATCGTCCAAATGACCAACCCTGTTCCCTAAACACAATACAATAAAGTGGAAGATTAATAGTATGTGGAGATTATAACAGTCACTCACAGAGCTGGGGTTATGAACACATGGATAAAAGAGGAAAATAACTTGAAAGCTGGCAAGATGACAAAGTAAATTCAAGTAGGAAGCATGAGGATAAATGAACATAATTCTTACAACTGACGGGAATTGAAACCCGGTCTGTTCTAGTAGCAACGAATCGCTTTGCAACACAAGTAAACCGGTTTTCCGTTGAACAACCACATAATAGAATGAGATACAGAATTGTATGTTATAAACGTAGGTTCCTTTGGGAACATGAACATTTGTAGACAGTAGTGGCACAATCTTGATAAGAATATACATTAGAGTGATACGATCGTATTTGAAAATGTTATTTTTTATTTCTTTGTAGCTGCTAGCGAAGGACGACGAGAATAGCGCTTCTCTTATCATGACTGCTGTACAGAACGATGACGCAAACATTGTCGAATTTCTCGTGAATTCTGGGAGTGATGTTAACTTCCAAGAGAAGACAACAAAGAGAACACCACTACATTACGCTCTTTACAAAAGGAGAAAAGACATTTTTAATTTTTTACTCAGGTAATTATTGTAGTTTTCTAATGAAATAGAAATGTGAAAAAATCTCATTCTGATAATTTCATGTTCACTTGTGGTCAGAAAGATAGATTGTCTAGAAATTTCTTTCTATCTTTGCCTCGTGTGACACTGATTTAGCAGTTTGTTTGACATGCCTCTATATTGTTAACTGATGATTTTCTCTCTGTCTCATGAGCTTTCTCTGTGGTTGATACCTATCAGGAAAGTAATATTCAGCTTTTAAAATAATATATGATATTATATTGAACCTCCATCAGCGGTAGGCTTCTTGTTCTCCGGCCAGATTTGGTTGTATTTTTAGCGACGGCGAGGACAGATGGCGTTTTTTCACTCCTTTGCTGTTTTGAATATGTGTTTGAAGTTTCAAGTTATTGTAACAAAGCGCCGAAAACATCCGATGCACGGTAAGACCCAAAGTGTGTGACGACGAGCAACTCTGTTTACAGCTAGTAACATTAGTGGTACTAGTTTGACTTCACAATCTCTTTCTTCTCACTACTTAATATCATTTGGATAAAAAAATTCAGAATATTTCGAGGCAAAATATTTTACAAGGGTCCCAGCGAGTATTCATCCTGAATTCGTTGGACGGGTCAGATGTTTCTTTGGGGCCGTATTTTGTGACCAAGATATAGATATCCTTGTCTATCCTATATACCACTTATTATAAATGAGACTGTTTACTTTCTCATCACCACGATCATCAGCAAGTTCAGGGCAATAGAGTTTAGTATGAGTTGACGAATATTTCAATTGATGTGCACAAGTAACATAGATATACAAAATGATGACGTAAAGCCCGTGTGTTGCTGGGCCCGAAAAGGGAACAAATAATAGCAACATTATTACCCACCATACATGTGTCCGAGGCGACTAAGAAGGTTTGGAGGTGACGTTGGATATCCCATCTTCTGCGTACTCAAAATACAACAGATACTATTCTGAAGTCGGAATGTCAGGGCTGGCGCAGATATCACAGAGAAACTGCAAACAATGACATAACAAATTTCATTCTCTTGACTGAATCCCATTATTTGTCAGAGAAGTCTGAGAACAAATCAACTTAGAAGAATAAACATTCTAGAGTTACATGTATTCCAATATCTGAATTCTAGTGTTACATTTACCAATATCTGAATTCTAGTGTTACATATACCAATATCTGAATTCTAGTATTACATGTACCAATATCTGAATTCTAGCGTTACATGTACCAATATCTGAATTCTAGTGTTACATGTATACCAATATCTGAATTCTAGTGTTGCATGTACCAATATCTGAATTCTAGTGTTACATGTACCAATATCTGAATTCTAGTGTTACATGTACCAATATCTGAATTCTAGTGTTACATGTACCAATATCTGAATTCTAGTGTTACATGTATACCAATATCTGAATTCTAGTATTACATGTATCAATATCTGAATTCTAGTATTACATGTACCAATATCTGAATTCTAGTGTTACATGTATACCAATTTCTGAATTCTAGTGTTACATGTACCAATATCTGAATTCTAATGTTGCATGTATACCAATATCTGTATTATAGTATTACATGTATCAATATCTTAATTCTAGTGTTACATGTACCAATATCTCAATTCTAGTGTTACATGTCTGAATTATAGTATTACATGTATCAATATCTGAATTCTAGTGTTACATGTACCAATACCTGAATTATAGTGTTACATGTATACCGATGTCTGAATTCTATTGTTACATGTACCAATATCTGAATTCTAGTGTTACATGTACCAATATCTGAATTCTAGTGTTACATGTATACCAATATCTGAATTCTAGTATTACATGTATCAATATCTGAATTCTAGTATTACATGTACCAATATCTGAATTCTAGTGTTACATGTATACCAATTTCTGAATTCTAGTGTTACATGTACCAATATCTGAATTCTAATGTTGCATGTATACCAATATCTGAATTATAGTATTACATGTATCAATATCTTAATTCTAGTGTTACATGTACCAATATCTCAATTCTAGTGTTACATGTCTGAATTATAGTATTACATGTATCAATATCTGAATTCTAGTGTTACATGTACCAATATCTGAATTATAGTGTTACATGTATACCGATGTCTGAATTCTATTGTTACATGTACCAATATCTGAATTCTAGTGTTACATGTATACCAATATCTGAATTATAGTATTACATGTATCAATATCTGAATTCTAGTGTTACATGTACCAATATCTCAATTCTAGTGTTACATATATACCAATATCTGAATTATAGTATTACATGTATCAATATCTGAATTCTAGTGTTACATGTACCAATATCTGAATTCTAGTGTTACATGTATACCAATATCTGAATTATAGTATTACATGTATCAATATCTGAATTCTAGTGTTACATGTACCAATATCTGAATTCTAGTGTTACATGTATACCAATATCTGAATTATAGTATTACATGTATAAATATCTGAATTCTAGTGTTAGATGTACCAATACCTGAATTAAAGTGTTACATGTGTACCGATGTCTGAATTCTAGTGTTACATGTACCAATATCTGACTTCTAGTCTTACATGTACACCGATGTTTGCCTAAATGGATATCCATAAATGAAGTCCAGAATTAAGGAGTGGTGGAGAATTAGCCAAGCTGAGATTGTAGTGACTTGGTTATCAGAACAGCCACCTATAGTATTTTTAAATGTTAAAAACTCTGATATAATCAAATTTAACTAGCGTTCAGGCTTACCATAAGAAGTACGTTTCATTTAATCAAAATGGAGGGGTTCGGGGCGGAGGGGTCTGAAATAGTTGAACAACTGTTTACTAAAGATTTGACGGAATTGACGTCATGAATATTATTTTTCTATACTAGTTAGGTTGAAAAGAAATAGAGGGTTGACTTCACTGTACGTTGGTTACTTGATACATACTAAGTCCATCTCTTACGAAGAGCCACGCAGCTTGCATATAGCGACCTGACATCAAGGTAACATTCATCATCGCAGGCTTACACTCGTATGCTGATATATCAAAGACTACTATTAACACGGAAAAAAGGAGGTAATTTCACAACCAGCACCTGGCAAAACCGACCACCAGCCCTGCATAAAGGTAAATTGCGTACTACTGGAAGCTGTTATTTGATACACAGAACTAAGTAGTACACTCTAACAAAATGGCAACGTTGATGATGAAATCTATTCCATGATCTCCAAGGCTAGCAACACTTTAAACAAATTTTATTCAAGTGCATGGCATAGAAATGTCATTAGCCTACAGACTAAGCTGAAAATGTACAGAGCAATGCAGTGATGTTTCCAGTGCTGTTAAACGCGACGCTGGGGAAACATGGGCTGTATATAAACGACAGTCGAGGAAGCTCAATCACTTTCACACAACTTGTCTCAGAAAATTTATGAAAATCAGATTACAAGACAAGATTCCGAATGCCACAGGTATTGACAAAGTTGGTATCATTAGCATTGGTCCTACCCTGGTGCCATAAAAGATTCACGGGGCATAGAGTGAGTTGCAGAAGATAATACGTTCTCGAGTTGACCAAAAGAAGCACTACAATGACTCGTTAAAGATCCAACTGAAAGTCTTTGACATAAACCATGGTGCATGGAAAGACACTGCACGAAATATAGCTACATAGCGCTTTACAGTAAAAATGGAGCAGCATCTTGTGAAAAGAGGAGAAATGCAGCGGCCCAACAGCGGAGAGCAACTAGAAAGTCACCAGTTGATCAACACCAAATACCATCTACAGTGGTCATGATATGTCCAAATTGTCCATGAACCTTATCACGTGTAAAGGGTGTAAAAGGGGGTTTTATGTATGTTTAAAAAAATTAAAAACCTTATCATAATATTGTTTGTTTTCTTATTGTACCATTTATTTTTAATGATTTTCAAAGAATCGTATTTAAGTAATGTCTATTGTCTTTCCCCAGGTGAATGACTTGATCCCATTCACACTTGCCGTTACGCGTAGGGGTGGGAGCTTAAGCTGTCGTTCCAACGATAGATGTGGTGCCGATGTTGCATTATGTCCATGTTTGTTCAAGGCTATCTTGATGTTTTCTATCCACTGTTTCCTTGTCTACCTTTGGCCTTACGCCCGGATATTCTTGTGTTATATGCTATTATTGGTATTTGTTTTGGCTTCATTCTCATAATGTGACCGAACCATTTTGGCATGAACAGTAGACTTGTCCTCGAATGATTTACACACAAAATATCCTTTGAGTAGTATTTCGCGCACCTGCCTCCCGCGTCAGCTTCTATGACAGACCTAAGCAAGTCGATAGGAGAATCTGTGTGCTAATATTTACACAATGAGCTATTTAAGTATGTTGGTTAAATCGTTTAGTTCATTCTTACTTTCTTTACCTGAAAATGTTTTGAAAGTTGCCATATCTGGAAGTAGTATACATTTTAAAATCCGTCTTTCACGCATTTGTTGAATTCTAGTTATTATATATCCCAAGTAAGATCGTGGGTCAAAGAAAAAATCGAGTTCAACACCTTGTTCCTCATACGTCTCAATGTCGTGGAGAAGGGAAAACTTGGTTCGCAGTTACTATGTAACATTTCTGTACAATAACTTTGCAGAACATAATATTAAATTCGTAATATTTCATTAGAATCACAAATATATTCAGTGTTTATAGATTCTGCTGTCTTCTTATTTTATTCTAAAATTCTCTTGAATTGTGTGTAAGAAGAATTGTGCATGAAGACAATCTTTTTTGTTTCATGTAACTGGTTCATTCTTGCCCCAATGCAGCGTTGATTGTAAACACTTTCAGCAATTGTTTTGTTAGTTTTGCTTCATGTCACGTGATTGCAATAGCTTTTCACAATAATCATTTCTTCGACACGTTGAAATGTGTATTCTGTCAGATTCCTTCCTTCTGAAACAGTTTCATGTTTCTGCGAATCTCCATTTCACGGATACGTGATTCAGAAAATGTATTCAGCCTCATTTAATCTGAAAATCAATTCTTATTATTTGTGTAAACAGTTTTCTGTGTGAAATAAAGTGTTTTTTTCTAATTATTTTATAATGTTAAGTGCGTTTATCGTTCACAATGTGGAAACTTTATAAGAAAAACCCGGTTCTCCAAAAATGCAGCTACCTTTTAATATTCATCAATGTCATCAACCGTAACCTCATCATTATCATCTTTCTCGTACTACTTATCATCACCATCGTTGTCATCTTCCTTCTCCTGCTCATCATCAACTTAGTGTGTCATCATGACGTTTGAATTGCAATTCCCTTAGACAGTGCAGCTCAGGACCGAGAGGTTACAGCTTTGGTCTTACATCCGTGACGTTCAGAGCTCGATCCCCGATAAGGAATGGCTTTTTTCTGTCGGAGTATAAATTAAAAAAAACTCGTCCTGAATGTGACTTGGCGACAGCTAGGGCATGCGGTCTTTATCACACACGTCACTCGAAACCTCCGTGCAACTCTCTAACGGGAAAAATGTAGTATTGACATTTTTAAAACAATAGGTATCCCTTGGCATGGCAGCCTCAAGTCCGTTTGGTCTTCGTCGGCTCCATTAAAGAGCTGTGACACACTGTGGCGATATGTCCACTTTGAGAACTACTTCCACATATTTGTGTATTATGAGGTCTCTCCTTTCTCACCAGTACAGTATAATATTCTATGTATTCATCGTGACTTAAATACATACATGCTTATAATATTGTACACAAGAATGTTGAGAAGATCCAGTCTTCACGGACATTTTTTGAGTGCCATTTATCTTGACTTCAAGTATAAACAGAACTATTTGTCTTGCTATTTGAGTAGTGTAATAGCCTACTTCAGAGGTTCCCTAAGTGGGCCCAGAGACGCCGCAAAAAAAGCTTTTCCAGGGGCGCCGATGTAGCCTCGCCAACGAAAAAAAGGACAAATATAATATTATAAAATTGATTTTATTAAACATTTTTTTACACTTGATTGTAAGTTTAATGATTATTTATGTTTGTCGGAACTTTTCGCAAGAAAATTAACAGCAGCAGACAAACAAAAGTCTGCATTTTCCAAACATTCTCAAGTCAACAGTAATGCACATTTGGCATCGTATAAAGTTGCCTATTGAATTGCTCAGTGTAAGAAGCCTCATACAATTGCAGAGTAGTTGATTTTACCTGCTGCTGTCGATATAGCAAAAATTATGCTCGGGGAGGATGTCGGTAAGCAGTTTTAGGAAATACCACTTTCCAATAACACTATCAGTAGGAACATTTGTGACATAGCTGTAGATATTCATTTTGGGTTCATATACTGGGTATACTGGGTTCATTCTCCAGTTGAGGCGGCAATGTTTTTCAGACCAAAATGGCTTCCGGGTTTACCCAGCCTTAATTGGGTACCGAATTAGTCCGGGAAGTAAAGACTGCGAGGGTGACAAGATGGCTGACGCCCTCATATAGCAGAGCCGCTGAAATGTGAGATCCTTAACATCTCACATCCCTACTGCATTAGTAAATATTATGGGATAACCTTAACTTTATTACCAATTAGTAGAAGGATGTGCCTCCATAAGAGGCAGCAATAAAGGCTACGAGTTTGACAGTCTCATGTAGAGTTGATTACCCCAACATTGAGCGACCAGAAGCTCTGAAATAATCATGATGAACCCACACCCATGCTTTAATGTTGAGTGACTCATAAAAATTAAATAAGTTGTCTTTGTTTATTCCTAGTTTTTAGTCCTGACAAAGGCTGTTAGTCAAAACGTCATCTGCATTGTATTTTCGTTGCTTGTATGTCGTGCTCGCTATTGTTAACACTAACTACTTTTCGTTTATATTTTTATTTGCTTTCTGCTACCCCATCCTCTTCACATCCAGCGTCCTTGGTTATTATTTACACTGGTAAATAATGTTTGAGATATGTATCACCCACGTACATTTATCGCAGCTTTCATTCACCGGTTCTAAGTTTCTACTAGAATAATGTATAATAAGACATACTACATTTTACAATCACATGATTTATTTGCAGCAAGGATGCCGATATAACGAAGATTGATCACAGAGGAACTAACATCGTTCATCGATGTTGTGCGATTAACGATCCATCCTTCCTGCAGCTTATTTTGTGTAAGGGTTCAGCTAACACTGCTAATGCACTGAGAATGGAAGACAGTGAAGGCGCCACTCCAGTCATAGTTGCTTGCCAGAATGGACATATAGAGCAACTTAAACTTCTAGTAGAGGCCGGCGTGAGTACTATATATATATTTTAACACTTGGACAGTAGTATATTCATACTGAATATATTCCATTTAATTGTCAGTGTAAGGGCAGTACGATTCTCTAGCCGCCATATTTAATAACTATCATTCTTTTATGTGAATCTTGTTGTATTTATAAATGAAACTGCCCATTAACCATATACGTAAATCAATATTTCAAAACAAGGTGGACTTTGTAGGTCAGTAATAGGGCATTATTATAATGTCAACTTCGAATTAGTCGAGGTTCGTGCGCAGTAAGTCATCGCATCGTTCACGTGGCACTGGCAACGCTACTAAAAGTATGCACAGTGCTTACAATTCGACAATTTAGGAAAAATATCTTAACAGGTTATGTTAGATAGGATATGTAGATAAGATAAACATTATATGTTTACATTATTATTTGTATTATTATTATTAGTATTGTTTGTATTGTTATTACTGTTACTATTACTACTATTATTATTACTGGTTTGTGAATAAATTACTTTATGAAATGAATAAAGCTTCTTGTACTCATACATGCACCAGCAAATAACGGCATATAAAACAACTCGAAGTTCGAGTTTCTTGTCACAAAGATACGCCATTGTATCATTATCATTATTGTTATTTTAGTTCATGTTGTGTGGCGCTGTCTATGTTTTTACACAGCCTTCATGTGATGTCAATCATTTCCGATACCGAAATTCTCCAATACCGCATTGCCGGGTTGTCTTGCATCTTCTCTTTTAGTCTTCACGTTACATAACTTGATCTTCAAGTTGTCTGTTGTCACAATGTATTTCATATTTTCTCTTCTCATGCTGTATCTAAAAAATGTGGACTGTCTCTGTCTGATGCACGTGCACAAATGCACTTTATATGTGTCCGTTGTGTTCTTAATATTCTTCTATGAAGTAACATCTCTAATGTCTCTATGTGATATTAACTAATCTACTGATTGTCCAATTAACACCCTCATACATCAGAACCGGATATATATAACGTCTACCACTGAAGTTGGAGGTGTCGGAACATTGACACAAATAACGGCAGCACAACGCATTCCCGTTCTCTGGGCTACATCCTACTGGAAATCTATTAGAAAAATTGTCCCGATATAAGAGATCCGATGCGAGATTGAGAACAAACGCAAATCTAATATATATATATATATATATATATATATATATATATATATATATATATATATATATATATATATATATATATATATATATATATATATATATATATATATATATTATATATAAAAGCATTTAAGGAATCTTTTTCTCACTTCAAATGACAAATATTACGAAGGATGTTCTTCATCTGGTGAAATGTTGCCTTTGCCTGGGAAATTCTAGATTTGATTTTCTTAATACATATTCAATCTTATTTAATTAAAGTGCCTCAAGTATTTGAATATGCTGACGTTTCCGACTTGTCTTATCAACTTTATTGTTGCATTCTGGTGGAAATTATTTTGTTGTTTTTACCGCTACTTCAATTTTCTGCTATTCAAACTAAACATTTGGTTTGATTTTCATTTGTAATAATATTTATAATTTTCCGTTATTAAAACTGTATTATGAGCGTATCGTAGGTTATTTATATTATTCTTTCTATAAATTAGTATTATTGTTATTGTTATTCTTATTCATGTTATTGTTTTTATTGTAGTAGAAGATACAATGGTATAACTTAAACATTTTTCATTCATTAACAGGCACCAGTTGTCAACAAAGACAAATTCAGAAGATGTGCCCTGCACCACTGTGTGGAGAACAAGGATACATCTTGTGCTGAGTACCTACTGAGATGCATTCCATCCTTACTGTCATGTACAGACAAAGACGGACTAACTCCCCTTCACATGGCTGTAATTGCAGCCAACATTCCCTTGATAGTACTGCTGATAAAAAAGGGCGCCAGCCTAAAAGCTGTAGATAACGAAAAGCACACGGTTACACATTGGGCAACAGGTAATATTTTATATATCAGGTGTGCTGCTAGCATGCTGGATAAAAATAGGAATAGACGCACAATCAATGCTACATAATTTTTCAAATTTGTAAAGTATATTTGGACAACCTGTATGTGGTTGAGGGCCACAGTCTAGTTTGTCAAAGCGAGAATGAGGCTACACGTACGATTGTAATATATAAATTTGTCTTGTTTATATCCTGTAATTAAAATTAGCACCACGAAGTCAAAGTTCAAGCTTAATTTTCCAGTTTCCTTCATATCAATGTTTTGTAGGGTTCCGTAAGACACTTTCTCCCAAAGTCTCTTTGTTTGTTTGTTCTGAGCATATGCTGTCACTGCAATATCACTGATTTGACGTCATCAGTTCCTCTTTATCATTGTATAGAATCCTTAGTTTGAGATATTGTGTTATGTGATATTTTGTGATGTGATATTTCGTGATGCAATATTTTGTGATGTGATATTTGTGAGCTCCCCGGCCAATGCATATAATGCTTTTGTTTTAATGGTGGTTCACCAAACATGACTTATCTGGATGCATTGTAACTATCGCGCATCTAAAACAACAATATTTATTGTAGTATTTTTTATAATATGCATATATCGCAGCTTATCATAGTGTGCTGGTTTTATATACAAGAATGCTGTGGTCAATTTCTCAGTAATAACATATATGGATACTAATTTTGAAAAGGGGTAACTAGAAGTAGTTAGTGTGCTGGCTTTCCGAACGAGTGATTGTGGTCTTATTTTCGAATTTAAATGAACAATTATTTACTTTAGACAATTTGTTTCCAGATAGTTTAAATTAATTATAGCCAGTTTTCTGGTATGATATCGACAGTGTCCAAACATGTACCGTCGGATCAACAACCAACTAACTCATCCTAACTGTTACAACAGTACACTTTGACAAATATTACTAAGATGAAACATATATTGCAATGCTAGGGACATGTAAAAATGGGGGGAAATTGTAACATTTGCTATGAAATGGCAAAATTCTGAAAACTCTGCAACCAATGGATCCTAGCTTGATACGCCTAAGAAAATGGATATCATATGTTGTGGAAAAATACAAAAAACTGGCGCTATTTTAACAAAAACAACCCTTAACTAACTATATCATTGGTCACAAAATTCCACACAGTTGTCTCCCCAACACATATAGATGACCCGATAAAAAGATATTTTACTTTATGAAACATTAGTTATTTAACAATTTCTACTTCTTACTGGTACTAAGACACAAATTTGTCCTTGGTAATTTCATATAAAAATAAATATGGTGGAGGATACATCCGCGATGCAACGTGGAAAATTTGATATTGGATGTGGCATTTATGGAACTAGACATCTGAGGGGAAGATGAGTATATTTTAACCAACGGACCACGTATGCCATCAGAATGCACACATTTCGATATTTTCTGGGAATACTGCGTACCTATAGGTTTGCCGGGATCCATAATGTCGGTTCATAACCAATACATTGATATGAGAGTTATATTTGCGCACAGATGAGTGTATTCTACTGTGTTTCGAATAAAAAAAAATAATGAGGATATCAAATTTAATTATCTAATATAATTAGCCTATCTCCATGCATGCAACGCATGTACTGCTTACATTATCATTTTAAAATGTAAAAATATAATGAGATATATTATTGAATTAATACCAAAATAGTGTATAATATTTATCATTAATTTTTAGTTGAAAAATTAGTCAATAATCATTAATTGAAAATCTAGTTCTTATTGATATTTGCCTTGGGAACCTACAAAAGGCAGCAACATTAAATTAATGATTTATAGTTTATGAAGTTTATAAATTATAACCAGGTGAAAGTAGTACCACAGCGTGTAACTCAAATAAAATACTTCAATGACAGTGTATTCATAATGGTCATCCGCTGAGACGGGATCAACTTGACATATTCTTTAACTTTACAACGAAAGAAAATATTTTATTGCAAATCACGAAAGGACAATTTTGAGTGTTAAATAATTTTCTGCTTAAGTTTTGGTATATAATAAAAGCGCATGCATTGATAGTTTAAGAAGTTGATTAGACCTAACGATCTGCCGTTTTTTTATAAAATAATATTCGTCAGAAAAGCAAAGACAAAGTATTTCAACACATACATTTTCTATTTGTGTATGTATGATTTTCTCGTGTCAATACCTACGTAGATTCCTACTATAGCCTAGGCACAAATAGTTCGTCTTACGTCACGTACTGTATCTGATATTGATACATTCAGTGAGTTTTGTATTCATGCTTATGCTAGATATGAATAGAGAAGTCATGTTATTGTGTATCTATTTTTGACCTATTCAAATGCACACATTGCATGAAAAACTAGATATAGTAAATGAAAGTAATGTTCTATAACAAAATCACAGAGGACATCAACACAAAGAGCCACATAGCAGAATTTTACTGGGGAAAAATACTGAGTATACAAATTTTTTCGGGACCAATCGCCACTATACTGGCTTTATAGCATGGGTCTACAGGACCTTTCGACACTTTACTGGCTTTGATTTGATATTTGATTACTTCACAAGGCTAACTCTAACCTTGTGAAGTAATTAAATATCATCAATGTACTTATATATTCATATTCTGTATCCATTCTCCTTTCCAATGATATATTACACATACACTATTTATCAATATTAGTATGTCAAGTGATACAATAAAAAACACATACAAGGAATTTTTATAAAATTAATTTGGTCCACACATAAAACTAATGAAGTCCCGAAAGAGTTAATCAGCAAACTTTTCCTTTTATTTATACATTTTTCAGTCAGCTGGTTAGCGTATCAGCAAACTTTTCCTTGTATGTCATGCATGTTTTAGTCAGCACGTTAGCGTATCAGCTAACCTTTCATTCCATACATGTTTCAGTCAGCAAGTTTAGCGTATCAGATAACTTTTCCTTGTATTTCATACATGTTTCAGTCAGCAAGTTTAGAGTATACGATAACTTTTCCTTGTATTTCATACATGTTGTGTCAGCAAGTCCCTAGAAAAGGAGGGAGAGTTTCAGGATTCAACTCTACTCACCCCTTTTCCCCGAGAAATCAAAACGACGTTTATAATCAAAGAAGGGGGTAAATCCCTCTTCTGAATGGATTTCTACAAAAAGAAGGCCACTAAAAGCTCATGAAAGCGGATTTGGCCACAAAAAGTAGAAAATACCATTTAAGAAAAATCCGCTACCTAAGCCGTATCTACAACCCTGATAATCAGTATTTATAAATGCATGGTCTATGTGAAAATGCATGATTCGTCACTGAATCTATCTTCAAGCCCTATTTTTAATGTATCGAAGTTCACACAATGTACATTGATCTTTCCTACATCTAACTACACTTTTTCTGCTTCTAGTTGATTCATCTTCTCTGTTTATGTCCAAACTCACGTTAAGTGTAATTTTTATTTTGGCGCTCGTTCTCAAGCTCCCACTAGATCTCTCTTACAGCAGAATGCTCCTACTAGATTTTCAGCAGTATGTTGTCCTGAACCATGAAATGAGCTGTGTTGCCGTTTTATTTCCACCAATGAACCGATATATCCAACGTCGACGATATTAATAATATGTTCAGCATTTGTACCACTTCCACTGAACGGTGAATGTCCGTAGCCATATCACTAGGATGTCAGCTGGAGATGCAAGCTGCATTGTACGACGATCACCAACCTATTAAAGGTCAAATATGCTTGACATTTTTGTTGCTATCAGTGTCGCTATCGACATAGCCATAGACGACCACATAATTTTAATTGCTCTGAAATATTGTTATATATTTTGTTTAGTGCTTAGTAATTTTCAGAATTAAATTGTGTGTCCGTTAGTTGCTTGTGACGGCATATGTTCGTATACAGGATTGATACATTTTGACCGAACTGGTTTTATAACTGGATTTTGATTTATTACTCCGAGTAAGTTGGTTTCCTTTTTTTGCTCATCCTTGTTCGTCATTTAATTATATATTTTTTTATTTTTCTGTTTCAATACCCAGGAATTAATTATGAAATATATGCTCTTGTATCCTTTTCAGTAATGGGAAAATTTTTCCAGAATTTTATTTCTGCCCCGAAGACTTAAAGGAGAAGTTTCTCTAGACTTTAATTTCATGCCCAGAAGACAACTCAACAGGGAAGTTTCTCCAGAGCTTTATATCATGCCCATAAGACTAACTCAAGAGAGAAGTTTCTTCAGAGCTTTATTTCAAGCTTAGAAGACTGACTCATGGGAGAAGACTCTCCAGAGCTTTATTTCATTCCTAGAAAACTAACTCAAGGAGAAAGTTTTTTCCCAGAGATATATTTCATGACCAGAAGATTCATTCGAGGGGAAAGTTTCTCCAGAGCTTTATTTCATGCCCAGAATACAATTCAACAGGAACGTTTCTCCAGACGTTTATTTTCATACGCTAAAGACTAACTCAAAACGTAAATGTATCCAGAACTTTATTTTAGGCACAGAAGACGAACTCAAAAGGTAAGTTTTTCTAGAGTTTATATCATGCACAAAATACTGATTTAAATGGGAAGTTTCTCCAGAGCTTTATTTCATGCACAGGAGACGTGCAATACTTAGAGAAATAGCCTCTTACTGAAAACGGGAAAATGCTTGACGTTTTTATGGTTTCTCTACAACATTAAGAGTTTGAGTTATTTGTTTTATCTTTTCTTCCGAACATTTATTGTAGTATTTTGCTGTCTCCTAGTTGAAAGCCACATGTCTTGACCAATTACACTTTATATTCTACTTTACAGTTTGCTCGCACGCTGAAGTTTTGAACGTTCTCATAGATCATGATGCAGACTTGTCTACGCCGGACAAACATCACGCATACCCCATACACTACGCTGCACAGATGATGGTGAGAAATGCAGAAAATGTTAATGGTGTAACTGGTATGTAAACTTGTAATTCGTTTCGATTGTGAATACTATATACTAGCTCTGGGGTAATAACAACGTATGAGTCTTCTTTACTGTTACAATATGTTGATGATCAATTGTTAATAGCTAATGAACCTTATTGAAGACCTTACTTGAGGGTAAAGTCAAAGGGAAGCGAGCAAGAGGTAGGCAGAGATACAAGTGGGAGAGTAACATCACACGATGGACAGCTTACAATCTAGCAAAGTGCACCACCAAGACAAGAGACAGGAGATGTTGGAGATACGTTGCAGCCAACCTTCGTTGCGTAGACGTCACTTGATGATGATGATGATGATGAAGGATCAATTAGTCACTCGCCTAGCAACAGATTGGAAGGATACCACAGGCTAGGAAAGCTCATCTGAATGAAAAGCATGCCAAAATCTGATTGCTAGGCTTAAATTCAACGATATTACAAACTTCACACTCTCTGGGGAAATGGTGAGACATTCTGGATGATTATTCGAGAGCTACATAGAAGAAGACGAAGAATATATTCAGTTTTGAATTTTGACTACTGAACATATTTATAGTGTCTAGAAAATCACCACAGCCAACAAATGCTGGAGTGATAGCTAAGTCCTGTAAAGGATATGCTACCATTTTTTTTATTTTTATGTTAAAGCAGCACGTCAGGATATCAAGAACTGGTAACACTGTCGGGTGTCATGATTATTGTAAGAGACGAATAAGGAGATTTGGTTATGGGTTGGCTGCTTTATCCCATGATCATCGATGTGAGGAAGACTGATGAAGACGCATGTTTCGGTTGCTGGATTGGAATATGTCGTTTTTTTCTGTAGCATTTTTGGGTCTTGGTAGATTCTGAGAAGCAAGTTAAGTGATTAGAAGACTGGTCAGTTCGCGGTAATGAATTATACAGCAAAATTAAGGACCCATATCTGGAACCCGCAAAACTTGTAGATAACTTTACCATTAGAAGAAATGCTAGAAAAACATTATTGTTTAACTGAAAGCAAAAAAGTGTTAGCGATAACGTCTTTACTTTCCCAAGTTTAAATCCTGAAATTTTCTGAAGTTTTGTTGACATGGAAGTCATCTGTCATTCAATCCGACTTGAAATGGATCCACAAACTACTAATCTATGAAGTCATTGCGTTACCGTTTCCGTTTACCCACTAATATAATAGAAAGCATAATACAAAAGTGGTCGGTTTGATGAAATAATTTAGCACACGCGGTATGGGATGATGAAATAAATTATCCCATGTGGTGTGGGTTGATGAAATAAATTACCAAACTCGGTATGGAATGATGAAATAAATTACCCCATGTGGTGTGGGTTGATGAAATAAATTACCACACGCGGTGTGGAATGATGAAATAAATTACCACACGCGGTGTGGAATGATGAAATAAATTACCACTCGCGGTGTGGAATGATGAAATAAATTACCACACGCGGTGTGGGATGAAAATTTCAGGGTAATTTGATGAAGACAGTTACAAATTAACATCTGTACTAAAGAGTCGAAATGTATCATCGGCATCAGATTCCGTTTTTGCACCGAAGGTTGTCTGCAACAGAACACCAACATCTTCTGCTTGCCTTGGTAGTACCTTATTTACAGTTCATGATGTTTCCCTCCAACTTGTATCCCTGCCTACCTTTTGCTCTCCATTCCTTGGCTCTACATTCAAGTAACGTCTTCAATAGAGTTTTAATAAGCCCATGTCTTTAATAAGTCGCTATGTCGTGTCTTCAAATGTGTGCAGTCTTCTATAAGTTGATTTGTCTATTTATATGTCCAGGTCTTCAATAAGGTGACATGTCTTTTAATATATTCAGATCTTCAATAAGGTGACATGTCTTTTAATATATTCAGATCTTCAATAAGGTGACATGTCTTTCAATAAGTCTAGGGCTTTAATAAGGCGACATGTCTTTTAATATGTCTATATCTTTAATAAGGTGACATGTTTTTTAATATGTCCAAAGTTATATTCTCTTGCAAATGTGTAGTCCTATTCTAGAAATAATGAATGGGCTGTTGAAGTTATAAGTGGTTGTGATGACAGAGAAGTTAGCAGCATTGTTCCATTTCACAGACATCACTATGTGAAAATAAAGAAAAGTTCTTCCTTTTCCGTCATCGAGATGCATTGAGAATAACGGTGTTAGGCTCATACATTTCATTGCTATCAATGGATACTAAGGTTTTTCTAAAATATAATACATTTTGAAACTATTTTCTGAGATATCAAGCCGTATAATTTCTATATTATTTGAATTTAGGCCATTTAATTTGTACCCCTTGTGGGGAGGTAAGTTCCTTTCGATCGTGGGCGTTAGTCCAATTTCGTTATATTAGACCTTTCTGAATATCTAAATAATGAGGCATATATATATGTGTGTTTACAGCGATTGAAAGATGTTCGATAAAAATCATTGATTGATTGTGTTCATGCACATTATTTATTAGTAATAATACAGACAATTAATATTTCTTTTAAAACAAATTATTTCTTTAGAGGTAATGTAGTTTTGAAGAAATCAATGTTGCACATCAGTTAAAAATTCATTAAAAATATTATAATAAATATTATATATAAAAAATACCAGGGGGAACAAAATAAAAGTAGAAATCCAATACCTTTTTGCAGATAGTCATCATTCTGTAATATCAATCTACGATGTGTTTTCTTTGTTTAGATGGGAATACTATTGCACTCCTCAAGACTTTACTCACAAGTAAGCTCTCACCTGAAGTAGAAGACAAGGATAAGAGGACACCGATTATATGGGCAGCTAGTGCTGGTAAGTCTAAATATGATGTCAATATGGGCAGCTAGTGCTGGTAAGTCTAAATATGATGTCAATATGGGCAGCTAGTGCTGGTAAGTCTACATATGATGTCAATATGGGCAGCTAGTGCTGGTAAGTCTACATATGATGTCAATATGGGCAGCTAGTGCTGGTAAGTCTAAATATGATGTCAATATGGGCAGCTAGTGCTGGTATGTCTATATTTGATGTCAATATGGGCAGCTAGAAATCAACAAATGTAATGGTTTGGTCATCTGGAAAGAATGCCGTGTGATTCATTAGTATATACATCATATATGAAGAGAGGAGAAGCAGAAAGGAGAACCAGGGGTAGACCAAGAGTACGCTGGATCGACAACATCAAAGTGATATTACACGAACACCAAATGACATTATCTGAAGTTGCCAGAAAAGCGAGAACAAGAACATTGTATCTCCCTCGACACCCGTGAAGGGTAAAAGAGGAAGGAAAGAAGAAGAAGATTGACGGCGGCTATTGCAGGTAATTCTACAATCCCTGTCAGTATAGGCGGGGGGGGGGGGGGGTTAGTGCTGGTAAGTATCACTATGTCCTGTCAATTATTACATCTTTGCAGACTCACACACATCACAGATATACATGGCATTTTGCGTGTTTACAGACGGTAGTAAGCATATGTATAAATAAATGATCAAAACACTAGGCTTTGACTGTTTGTGCATAACTGGGAGGACACACGAAAGCACAGTTACATCAATATTTGAAAAAAACAAACTTATATAACATTTGTTTAGCGTTTAGTCTGGGGAGTTATGAAGGATCTTTAGCATTGTCTAGTTTACTCTGGACCTTATTCCAGCCTACTATTAAAAATGTCTGGGTTCTTTCTACTCTACCAGGTGAAAATATATCTTATATTTAGAATCAGGTTGCCAATATATAATAATTATAATAATATACAACTGATAATATAATCACATCCTATAGTGGACATTGCTTTTTAACTATTGTGAATCGTTTAGACACCACGTATGTTTCAGTAAGGGATAAATTCATGTGATATAAACAACTAATTTAGACACCAAAACAGCAATATGTTTCTACAACAATAAGAAGAAAACGATGGATTTATATCGGACAAGTATTTAGATGAATGAAAACAGACTGCCACCGCAACCATTAAAATGGGTACCAGATGGCAAAAGAAAAAGATGAAGACCAAGAGAGACTCTTTGCAGTACAACAGCGAAGAGGGTATGACTACAGGTTTCAACAGTATGCAAGAATTACACACAGTAGCATCACATCGCCTGAGCTCGAGAGCTCTAGTTTCTGGCCTATGCACCGTATTCCCCGCTGACGTAACATAGATGTTTCAGTAACCTAGTGATAAGTATGATTTACGCTCAGTTTCCAGCTATGACCAAATTCAGGGGATTTGAAACTATTTGAGTGTCTCACACTCCCATTCAACCTAGAAGACTAATTGAACAAATAATTCATATTTTATCTTGCTAAAATGTGGACTTGAAAACAATGACTCCATTATCAGGAAATAAACTAATTAAGACTACATTTCACATTCTCCTGGGCAGTGACAGAATTGAGAGGATAATAAACTAAGACTTTGTTTCATATTCTCGAGCGTAAAACTAACAAAATTAACATGATAATAAACTAATTAAGACTACATTTCACATTCTCATGGGCAGTGACAAATGATAATAAACCAGATAATTAAAAAAATAAAATAATTATCAAGTGAGAGGATAATAAACTAAGACTTTGTTTCATATTCTCGAGGGTAAAAGTAACATTAACATGATAATAAACTAATTAAGACTTTGTTTCATATTCTCGAGGGTTAAAGTAACAAAATTAACAGGATAATAAACTAATTAAGATTTTAATTTACATTCTCGTGGTGCAAAAGTAACAAAACTTGACAAGATAAACGAGTAACACGGTCGTGAAGCTTATTAAGTACTCTGGTCTGGATGATATCAGGGACTCTACCCTTTCGTCTTAAGTGTACATTTGGCAATGTAAGATAATCAATGTAAAGTATAGCATGGAGTAGAAGTCCACCCAGTTGGTGGTAGTGTTCTAGTCGCCCCATTCCGACAATTAACCATAGGATATTTTATTGGCGGAAATTGGAAACACGAGGTATTTACATTTACAATGAGAGGTAGCCAACAGGAAAACACAAATACATTGATTTTTCGATCGAAGGGTCTTTGTTGATAACATAACATAGCACACACACTGCTGTGAAGTATTGTGATGTACTCAGAGCACGTGCCGTACTTTTCACGCTGTGTGATATGTCGCGGTTGTGATAAAGACCTATTAGTCGCTATGCCGATTGTGTGAGAGATTGTACATATTTTATATAGAGAATACTTCCAGTGTTTGCAATGTTCGCTCTTAGTATTATAGTTTTGCAACAGTTCTACTTATTTTAGAAGAGTTTATAGTAGTTCAGAAAACCTATCTGACCAAACAAGTAGTGTCAGGATAAAAAACGTAGATAAGAGAGCATTAAATAGTGTCCAATGCAGAACAAAAGGAGTTAAAATTGAGTATCCATCTAGAAAATTCTTCTTGCATTTAATGACTATGTATCCAGTCCAACATAGAGCATGTATAGAGCGGTTTGTTTTTGTGATCGCGATTTTTAACGACATTTTTTACCACCTAATTTTTCAGGCGTTTGGTGCTTATATTTGATTGTGAAGATTAAACGATGTCTCAATCCCGTCTCAATTGGGCAGGCGTCTTCCCACTTCGACTGTAGTGTAGTATCTTGTGTGGTGCTTGTCTGAAAGATGATTGCCACTTCGACGGTAGTGTAGTATCTTGTTTGGTACTTGCCTGAAAGATGATTCCCACGGATTAATGTAATTATCTGGTGCAATGTTTCTTTTATATCAACTCTTTACAAAAATAATGAGAAGTAAATTATATTACTTTTAAAAGAAACAATTGAAACGAAACAGAAATACTATGTTGCGTATATATTTTTTCACAATTGTGTGTTATTTTTAGATGTGAGGTAATGTGGCTATTTTCTTCGGTAGGTGGAAAACACATTTCCTGTTTATACAGGTTGTTAATTTTATATTACAATTATATAACCCTGTTATCCTAAGGTAACGCAGAAGCCTGCAGGTTGCTCGTTCAATATGGGGCTGATGTCAACAAGTCAGACAAGGATGATCTGACAGCTTTGCACTGTGCTGCCAGTAGGGGCCACTCTGACTGTGTCAAGGTACTAGTACAAGAATGCAGGTGAATATCCAAATTGAAGTCTAGATTAGTATTTTTTTAAACTTACAATAACTGACAAAATTACATGTGTGTATTGTTTCTTGTCAGCGGCTTTTTTTGTTTGTTTCAATACCAGGGAATTATGAGCAATAGAATTATTGTATAATTTTGTTCATGTTAGAGAAATAGAGATTCTCATACAGAACATTTCTTCATATCCAGAAGTCTCTAGCTCTCAGCATTACGCAATGCTTATAGAAATATTTTAATCATAGATATTTCTATGTGTATGTCTTCTAATCATAGATATTTCTATGTGTATGTCTTCTAATCATAGATATTTCTATGTGTATGCAGAAGAGATATTCCATTACATAACGACAGTCTGTAATCATATGGTGGTTTCAATGTTGATCACTTTTGACCACACATGTACTACCACTGTGTTACTGCAACCAGTGTCACGTACTTAAGACCATATAATTTACTTCAATGTGTTTGTACTAGTGTTTATTGATGTATCATTCAGCAGGAAATCAATAAAAGGCGGAACTGCGGTAAAACTGTGATCCAATGGGCAAATAAGGAAAACACGAAATTAACGAATCACTTATGGCCACATAAACTAAAAAATCGACAATAAGATCAAAAGATCATTATCGCCCATAGAATTCAAGACGTAACAGCAGACAATTTTCTACGAACACATCACAAGACGTGAACAGCAACGAATGGAATGTTGAATCAGTGTGTCCCAGGACCTGTGTTTGATGAAGTCATTGTGTTCGAGTTCTCGTTTTTGTGTGTGTTTATGAGCTTTCAGCAATTTGTAAAACTTCATTGCACATAAATGAAGACTGGAGTTAACAATAGTGATTCAGACATTAGCAATATTGATTGCTTTTATATTTGTTGGTTTTATATTTGTTTGTTTAATATTTGTTTTATATTTATTGGTTACATAAT
The DNA here is from genome assembly GCA_034231615.1 of Meghimatium bilineatum. NCBI lineage: Eukaryota > Metazoa > Mollusca > Gastropoda > Stylommatophora > Philomycidae > Meghimatium > Meghimatium bilineatum. The sequence goes on along the minus strand of CM067322.1, from coordinate 68,092,566 downwards.
TAAAGTTTGAATGTTTTAAGGCTCAAATTTATTCCTTTTTTCTGTAGCAAATATTAATGGTACAATTATCACAAGTGACTACATTGTGGCCTTTCTTCCAGTAGAAAATATTAATGCTGAAATTGTCGCAAGTGACCACATTTTGACCTTTTTTCCAGTAGAAAATATTTTCAGTAGAGGCGTGTGGTAATCATTCACTTATCACATTTCAGATCAAATCATTTTAGTTGACCTCATGAGACCTAAAATAAGCTATGTTCAATTTTCCACAATGCATATTATTATTTATCTGGTTTGTTGTCCGAATAACTTCAGAAAGTTTTCTTTCTGTGTCCTTTCACTCCCACCCACCAAAACTGGCCCTTGTCCCCCTAAATGTTAGTATTGTCTTTGTGCACCCAGAACAAAATGATGTGCTCGGTGGGGACAATTTTGTCTTCGTTACACAACCTTGCTATCTGATTCAGAGAATGTAGCCAAGAAAATGGTTAACGAATGTTGGGGAAAATCATCGTGCTTGTGGCTGCTACCTCTCTTCCAATTATGGCTTAATCTCTATAATGTTTAATCATAGTATCAATAGCTTCATTATTTGTGTGTGAGGGTTAGTGGTTAGATAATGAAAGCGTTGGAGGTGTGGTGGCTAGATAATGAAAGTGTTGGAGGTGTGGTGGCTAGATAATAAAAGTGTTGGAGGTGTGGTGGCTAGATAATGAAAGTGTTGGAGGTGTGGTGGCTAGATAATGAAAGTGTTGGAGGTGTGGTGGCTAGATAATGAAAGCGTTGGAGGTGTGGTGGCTAGATAATGAAAGTGTTGGAGATGTGGTGGCTAGATAATAAAAGTGATGGAGGTGTGGTGGCTAGATAATGAAAGTGTTGGAGATGTGGTGGCTAGATGATGAAAGTGTTGGAGGTGTGGTGGCTAGATAATGGAAGTGGGTTATTGACCCACTCACCTTTAATTCATAATGCTAGATCGCCTTTTTTAATACTCGTATCAGGCGCAGTGTTGCGTTGGTCATGAAATGGTAAACATTTACAAATATTCCAATTTCAAAGTGTCAATCCTGATGAAGGAGTTTGACATTACTCTGGCCATATTTTACCTGAAATGTAACTGTACTCTATTTCTATTTCTGGCAGCTCTGATAAAACATATGACTTAATAATATAGACAGCCGAAGTTGACTTAATTCTATGACAGGGACCATCGTGTTTCTACTTTTATTGTGTATTTGTGTAATATTTGGTTGAATTAAAACAATATTTTTGTTAAGGAAAATATAAGGGAGTTTCAGAATGAAATCTTATAACGAGTATTGTATAAAAATCGATATTATTTTGCACATGCAGGGCAAAGGTTGATCCCCTAGATAGGAACCACTGTACACCATTATTTTATGCAACCACCCTTGGACACCTCAATTGCATCTCGACACTTTTGGATTTAGGGGCAGATTCTACCCATAAAGACATCAGCGGCAGAACGTAAGTTATATTTTAACTACACGACTTTATATCAGTAGTGTGTAAAAATAGGCCCGCAGGTCAAATCTGACTCGCCAAGCCATTTTTTCTGGTCCTACAGGCTATCTAAAAGTATTATATGTGATTGTTCCAGAGCTAATGAAACACAACTTGAAGCTCTAAGAACGGGAAAAACAGATTTTAGGCCCATTACCACACATAAAAGCTCAATACGGCTCGCCGATGAAAAAAAGGTTTCCCACATTTGCTTCAGTTTTTTTGCTGTCTAATAACTGCAAGTAAATGATATTAAAATAAACTATTAATTCCGAGGCAAAACCAGTGATACGGCCCTAAGCTTTCCGGATGTGCGGCATTGGGACATATAATGCTGCAATATATTTAAACTAAATACGACATTTGCTCAGGAAAGTGAGGTCCTATGCTATAGCTTGTGTAGCTTATAAGTAAATCCTGCTCTAGGAAATACGGCAGACAATCCTTTATAAAGATAATGAGAGTGATCTTTAAAAACTCAACTATCTTTTCAATTTTAATTCCCTTTATTAATTTTAAGCAGATCGCAAAATACAATGTCATCTGAGTGGCGACCAGGATCTGCATTGTTAGTTCAGTGTGCAAAGAAAAGTGACCTCTGTTTTCTTTCTTTCCATAAATGTTGTTAGAGACGACTAAGGAGTAGTTTATGTACAGGCTGATTACTTGTAAAACTTCACCATAGTTACAGAATTACCCGATGATAGATATACATTTCACATTCTAAAAGGAACAAGGAAACAGAGACTTAGGAACATGTGGGGAAGAAAGGAGACGAGAGAGGGGAAGACGGGAGAAGATAGAGGAGAGTAGAAGTGAGAGGTGAAATGAGAGAGAAATGAGAGATGATACGAGAGAGAGGAGGAGAGGAGAAGATATTGGGGAGAGGATAAGGGAAGAGAGGAGGAAAGAAGAAGAGAGGAGATGAGATAGGAGAGAGAAAAGAGGAGAGGAGGAGAGTGAAGAGAATCCATGACGGACTTGATAGAAATAGAAACCAGATAGAATGAGGTTGAGATTACATCCGGGACTACAGGCAAAAAGAACATCCCTGTTCATGGCTTATGTACCCAAGAATGTGTAAAGAACCCGAGTGCCCAATGATTTGATGGATGAATTCATTAATTAAATGCAATACTTGATACATTGTGTATTGCTCATGGTATAACAGTAACTTTCATATTTCACTAAGCAGAGAATCGAACTGATGAACCCCCCACCAAACCCACTTATCTACTGCCTTGGTGAGAGTACAGTGATAACAATTTATGAGTTTATGATGCCGTAATCTTGACGCATTGGTTGACATGATAGTGGATACCTCGGTGGCTGATGGTGTCATCTTGCTGAACGAGACTCAGCACGCATTGAGTTGACATGATAGTGGATACCTCGGTGGCTGATGGTGTCATCTTGCTGAACGAGACTCAGCACGCATTGAGTTGACATGATAGTGGATACCTCGGTGGCTGATGGTGTCATCTTGCTGAACGAGACTCAGCACGCATTGAGTTGACATGATAGTGGATACCTCGGTGGCTGATGGTGTCATCTTGCTGAACGAGACTCAGCACGCATTGAGTTGACATGATAGTCGATACCTCGGTGTCTGATGGTGTCATCTTGCTAAACGAGACTCAGCACGCATTGAGTTGACATGATAGTGGATACCTCGGTGTCTGATGGTGTCATCTTGCTGAACGAGACTCAGCACGCATTGAGTTGACATGATAGTGGATACCTCGGTGTCTGATGGTGTCATCTTGCTAAACGAGACTCAGCACGCATTGAGTTGACATGATAGTGGATACCTCGGTGGCTGATGGTGTCATCTTGCTGAACAAGACTCAGCACGCATTGAGTTGACATGATAGTGGATACCTCGGTGGCTGATGGTGTCATCTTGCTGAACGAGACTCAGCACGCATTGAGTTGACATGATAGTGGATACCTCGGTGGCTGATGGTGTCATCTTGCTAAACGAGACTCAGCACGCATTGAGTTAACATGATAGTGGATACCTCGGTGGCTGATGGTGTCATCTTGCTGAACGAGACTCAGCACGCATTGAGTTAACATGATAGTGGATACCTCGGTGTCTGATGGTGTCATCTTGAAGAACGAGACTCAGCACACATTGAGTTGACATGATAGTGGATATCTCGGTGTCTGATGGTGTCATCTTGCTGAACAAGATTGCACACGTGCTAAGCTGACATGATAGTGAACACAGTAGCGTACCGAGGGTGGAGCGGGAGGTGCAGCCGCACCGGGCATCAAGGCTTGAGGGGCATCAAAATGCCCCTTAAAATAATGAAAACTTTGAAATGGTGTTTAAGTGCCTTTGTCGTGCCAAAGTTGATGCCCCACACCGTTAAAATATAACATTTCTTCTTGTTAAACCCATTTATTTGGCAATTAGATAATAACACATTTTGGGCCCATTATTATAAAACATTAAAATTAAAATTAATTAATAAGTAGAACTTGTACCTCTCGAAAGAAGACACTCCCACAATTTACTTCAAAATTATATTTTAGCTTGTAAGAAAGAAATACTAAATATAAGTTTCAGTTTCGATCGTCAATGCATTTAGTCGTTCAATTAACACCGTCTAGCGTTGAATGCTAACATTCAACGATAACGATTTTATCATCGATAAAGAAAAACATTGAAATCAAGTTTGAAACTTTGGCAGGCACAATCAGGCTCGTGTTTCAGCGAAATCATAAAGTCCTATAACCTAACTATAACCAGTGAAGAAATCAGATAGTGAAAAAGTGTACAAAGTATTGTGTACAACTGCATTCTGGATATTAGGAAAAAAACACACCTCCTTAACGGTGAGCTAATTTTAAAGAAGTTTAAAGTGAACTAGAATTTAAAGAAAAGATCCAAAGGTCTTTGGAATTACTTACCTTCATTCAGAAACATTGAACAATTTTCAATCAGAAAAGTGAATTTATAATTTAAAATTTTTAAATTTGTTTCTGTCTTTGTTAAAAGTGGATAAAATCGATGATAATAATCAACTTGTAAAATTTTACTCGGAAATCGATAATAATTCAATTGTAAAATTTTACTCGGAAATCGATGATGATAATTCACTTATAAAATTTTACTCTGATTTATTTAAATCAAATTCTCGGGGGTGGGGGGGGGGGGGGTGGAAAGGGGCATCAAAATCTTCATCGCACCGGGCAGCACTTACCCTAGGTACGCCACTGCAGTGAAAAACTCAGGTTGAGACGATTTCTTGAGTTTAATTTAATATGGTCTTCATAAATTTTTATGAGGGGTGGGGGGGGGAGTGTTCCTTTGCCTAGTGGTTCAGCCTTTTGCCTAGTGGAATGGCACCAAATATGTTTATAGAGGTAGCAGGTTCAATACCTGGTTGTTACGTATATTTCTAAATCTGCATTTTTCGGAGATCAGTAGAAATTACCACTTGTAGCTACAGAGGTATGAACAAGCGTACACTTGACAGGCGACGTGGCGCTTCACAGAGAGTGACGGAGTATATATATGGGGAAACCCAAGAACAATGAAGTAAATCGTGACCCTCAGTAATGCATAACGTATTGACTAATAGGAATTTATGCCTTCTAAAATGAAACACTTGACTACTCCCTTGATTTTCATTGGCTGTCATGTAAAGTATAATCATAGTAACCAATGAAAATCACAGGAATAGTCAATGAGTCATTAAGAAGGTGCATTTTTGCATTAGTCAGAGGTCTTATATTGTAGTATGTCATGAGTATGCCTTCAGAGTTATTTAAAATTTTAGTTTTTTTATAACAGTATATTTATCCTTTTTTAAACAGTAGAATGTATTATTTTTAAAGTGTAGCTCACTGTGCAACTGCCAGCGGTTCTACAGCCACGCTAGATCTTCTGAAACATCACAATATAGACTTGTGGTCGAGAAATCTTAAAGGTGATCAACCACTACATGAAGCTGCTCAATCTGGTCATATTGGTAAGTGAATTCACAAATAAGTTGATGTAAATTCAGTGATGTACTACAGTCAGATTACCATCTCTGTTTCGACGATATTCAGAGCCCCACTGTGGCGGCCAGCAAGGTACCGGGTTAAAATTCCACCGCAGACAGTTGTGCATCCTAGCCGTTCATAAATCAATGGCAAACTACCTACTGTAAATACTGCCTGGAAAATCACTACAGTCAAAAATTCTGGTTTGATGACTACATCTTGAATAGGGTATGCTACTCAGTGAAGTTATTTCAGTCAAACACTTCACCTGCTACTCAGTGAAGTTATTTCAGTCAAACACTTCACCTGCTACTCAGTGAAGTTATTTCAGTCAAACACTTCACCTGCTACTCAGTGAAGTTATTTCAGTCAAACACTTCACCTGCTACTCAGTGAAGTTATTTCAGTCAAACACTTCACCTGCTACTCAGTGAAGTTATTTCAGTCAAACACTTCACCTGTCTAAAAGATATGTTGGTTTATTTAACAATAAGAAAATATGATCACCGGTTAGCTGATGATGATATACTACGGGTTAGACTCTGTTCACTTTAAGAATGAAGTGGGTCTGTGCTTCGGATTGGTTGTTGGAAGCAGAACGCATTATGTGATTGTTAAGTGCACAATAATATTGTTTTTAAATATCGTTTTTAATTGTTCTTTAAAATGTTGTTTAAATATTGTTTTTAAATGTTTTAAATAATATTGCATTTACATGCCATCAGCTGTTTAAAAATCATATGTTCTCGCGGAGTAGAACTGAGTAAATGGGGAGTAAATCGGGGTGTGCTTTGATCTACTTAATTCTTAGTGTGAACAGATTATAGTACGAGTGTAACACTCTTATTTCATATGACAGTCAGTGGAGTTTTGTTTTCAGCTCTATATAAATCGGGGTGTGCTTTGATCTACTTAATTCTTAGTGTGAACAGATTATAGTACGAGTGTAACACTCTTATTTCATATGACAGTCAGTGGAGTTTTGTTTTCAGCTCTATATTGATGCTTCTCTGGCGTTCTCTTTTGATGTGGAGGTTAATAACTTTTATAAGTCCTAGATGACTTTCAGTACAGATGTCAGGTGCCACGCCATGAGCTAGAAACTAGTTCAGTGTAGATGCAGGCTACCATGTCACGAACTAGAGACTGTTTCAGGGTAAATTTAGAGTGCCATGCCACATCATATTAAATGTTGTTAGCACCTCTTTGTTTCCTATTCTTTCCATGATGTTCTACCTATTTTTCTGTATCTCCACATCTCAAAGACATAAATTATGTCTTCTAACTAGCTGTTCGTTTGTTGTCAATGTTTCTGAGCCATGCATTACTATAGAATAGATGTAGTATATTATAATTCTAATTTTTAGCTGTTTGTAATGTGTTTAGATGTTAATATTTTCCTCATGTAATTGAAAGTACTTTTAGCCATTCCTATTCTTCTTTTCACTTCTGTTTCACATCTGCCATCATTTGTGATTATGTGTCCAAAATATTCATAAAAATTCTTAAAGTTTACGGTAATTTAAGCATGATTTATCCTCATGTTTCCTACTTTAAATTACTAAGAAATTGATAATGGTCTACTTGTCGGAGTTTCTCTTCATGCATCTTGTTGTTTAGCACCTGTTTTCTTCTGTGGCTTTGCTGATAATTATCATGGTTTTTATTTTTTGATGCTTATATCCAGTCCATATTCTTTTATTGATTTATTGACTTGATCTATTAGTCTTTATATTGTTTATTTTGTTTGTATAGTATATCACTGGTAAGACCCACATACCATCATGCTGTTTTGTCTAGTATGTTACTGATGAGACCCACACACCTTCATGATGGTTTGTCTACTGTGTCACTGGTAAGACCCACGCACCTTTATGATGGCTTGCCTACTGGGTTACTGGTAAGAGCCATATACCTTCATGATGTTTTGTCTGGTATGTCACTGACAAGACCCACCTACCTTCAGCATGCGGAACATTCTACTATATCACTAATATCCCAGTTGCTTCTAATATTTTACTAAATGTTATTTATATTCAAGACTCACATCTAAGATATCAAAGACCACCTGAACATGCTAGTAACAGAAGCAGGCAGACTGTTTCAAGATCGACATAAGTCTCGAAAGGCTGTGATGGCTTCTACATCCTGTTCGGGATATGCTACCTGATGATGACTCACATCCCTATGTTAGAATCGGTGTTACGTAACTCTCAATAACTCTCATTATCTCCGATGTCATATTATATTCTTCATTTTTTAAATGCTGTCTTTTGCCTGTCCTATTCTATTTCTTATCCACGTTGAACATATTCCATCTCATGCTATCATTATTCCTAAATACTGGAATTCATGACATTATTTTAATATTGAATCATTCAAATTGATCGTATTTTTTCTTACTAATAAATATACTCTTTGATATTTTATTATTTAAGACAAGGCCATTATTTTTCCTGTTTGCTATCACTATTTTGATCAGCTCTGGAATATCTTCTTCACTGTGGCAATCATAATAATTTCTCCTGCATTTATGTTTATTGTTATATCCAGGCTCTGATATTTCTAGAATATGATCTATTGCTTGCTATTTGTTTTTTTTTTACTTTACATCAGGCATTCTCAATCCTGTGCTCGCGACCATTAAATTTCTCTCGTAGTGACATGTGGACCTCTCGCAATGCAAGTTAAAAAAATGTTCACAGAACTAAGGATCATGGGTTTCTTTTACAATTTAAACTTGTATGTAAAAACCTAAACAAATAACATGACTATTCATAATTGTGGGTAACGTGGAAATTCTGGAAGGATCGGTGGAAAGGAGCGTGCAGTGAAATGAAGAAGATTATATTGCCAGTAGTTACGTTAACATTTTCTTTCACTTTGAATGTCCCTTTTGTCCTATTATATGTTATGTTTCTCGAACAGTCGTGTACGCTTTGCTTGTCGTATGAAAGGTTGAGAACTTCTGCTGGACATAGAGAATAAATCTGGTTGTTTGTTTGTTTTGCGTTCGCTCTTATGTAACCATCACGGATATCCGTGCGATTTCCGCCGGGAGCGTGATTACCTTGTGCCACCGTTATGCGCCTTGTAGGCCTAGCATATCCGATTTCGGCATGACTTGACAATTTGGGTGGGCTACCCTTAGCCCGTGACAGCCTCCATATCTGTCTCCAGGCACGCGTAGTGGCGAATCTTCGCCCAGACGATTTTTGCTCTCGTTTGACTCGAACGAGGTGTTCCACTGTCTATGAACTTGCCTCGTGTAATTGGACGTGCTGTGCCTGTGCCCATTGGGTACTGAACCGTTTCTCATCCGTGAGCCTGGTTCCTTAAGGGGAAGAAATCAACAGAGGAGTTGGACCCTGGCTCTTTCGCCCTCTTAGCCGAGGTGTCGTTCACCGACATCGTGTACCCCTTGTCCAAGTACGAGTCTCACACCACGCGTTTGAGAGCAAGGCGTTCTCGAGCTGAGCGTCCTTGTCCCAATAGCGCCTGAGCCCATCAGGTACTGAACCCTTTCTCTCTTCAAGTGTATTTCCAGTGTAGGAAAACCGTACAGTAGAGTTGGGCCAGGGCTAAATCGTTGTCCCTTTTGTGCCTGAGCCCATCGGTACAGAACCCTTTCTCTTCGCGAGCATATTTCCGGTTTAGGAAGGCTCGACATTAGAGTTGGATTAGGTCTTCTTGCTTTACCAGACGACAATGAAATGGGTCTGGGTCTCTGCCTGTAAGGAACACAGGTAACTAGATGCTCGTCTCGAGCTGACGGAGCTTGTAGTTCCTCTTTCCTAGAGACTTTTCACTTTTTATTTGCAGTTCGCGCTGCCCTCTAGCGCTGTTCTGCCCATTCATTGTTTCATTGTACTCGGTATGAAATCTATTTGTCTCTCGCCATGCATCTACCTTTACGTGCATATTACATTGGCCGCCCCTCCAATGTTCGGACTGGACTGACTAGCTTCACTGTATGTCGACAGTGTCGCTATATGTGGTGATGCTGGTGGTGTCGGAGATATTGTCTGTCTCTTGTGCAGTCAAATCTCTTTCCATCTGCTACCCCCACATTCTTGGACACGATCCCAAAATGATTTGGCCAGAATCAGCTCGAGCTGCTGTATTTCTTTTTCCAGGGTGCACCGCGTGGAGGTACATTTGGGATCTTGGTTATCTGCTAACCCTGGGTCCGTCTAGAGCAATGCGTTCCCTTTGCACCCCAATAAATCTGGTGAATGTATACATCACTGTCGGACAACCTTATTTTATTTATTGAAATATTCCAAATTGGTATGAAAATTGGGTGTAAGTTCATAATTTAAGTAGCTGAATTTTTGATTTCTTGTCACGATTCTCTCTCTCCTTTCTTCCGTCATCTGTAAACATGTCCTCACGACATTTACATTCCTGCTCTTACTTCAGTAGTGTATCTCTATCTATCTTTAGTATGATTTATATAATATTTGAATATATTAAATGACACAATATAAATAGTCTGGTTTTTACAGAACTTTCACAAGTGAAAGATCTCTCCATGCTCCAACATATTTCCAACCCAGAAATAACATCTCTTGTTCTGACTACGAAATTCAGGGAGTTATAACACATGTTGTGTGGGCTTTAGAAAAACATTGATGCTTTTACTAGTCATATAATTATGGACCCAGCTTGATCATCTTATGAACAAATTAATTGGTCATTCACAGATGTCGTCAAGTATTTACTAACACATTCTGACGGCCAGCCACATATTATTGATAGCAGCAACACTGAAGGGCGCACATGCTTGCATATTGCAGCACTCACCAACAACGGATGGTTGTGCAAATACTTACTGGAACAAGGTGCTAACACAAATGCAGTCATGATTAATAAGGTTAGTTTTAGCATATGGGAAGTACAGAGGATTGTTTGACATAAGTGCACAAGAGTTCAAAAACCTAAAAAAACCAATAAATAGTAAAGTATAACATCAATATAGACGGTAATCGCACTAACTAATCCCAGACAACATATACCGGACAAAATATACCAAACAAAATATCACTAAGACAAAATATTCCCAGACAAAATATCCCCAAGACTAAATACAAAGATAATATATAAACTATTTCATATAAACTGTAATAAAAATTAAGGAACAGTATAATTAGTAAATAATTCTAATACAGTCTTCAAATGATATGAATTGTCTCATAAATGAAAGCCATGAAATTAAGTTCTTTGATTGGGTTAACTACACAATATTAGTGTTCGGAACGCGTGCTATGATTTTTAAGAAGTGATAGGTTCTGCTGGATCGTACCGTTCAGCCATTGTTGTTTTAATAGCATCAGCGACACGTTGGTAAAGTGTTCGTTTCGTTGTTGTTGTTTGACCAGTAGCAGTCTGACGTCTCAACAGATAAGATGTATATTGTTGTTTCTATAACTTCCAGGCAAGTCTTCCTGCTGTTGGATGATATACGTTCACCATTGAGTTAAATGCCTTGTTCCAACCTTCAACAGTGTTGTAGCTTCTTGATAGTTGATTTATGACACGATTGTGTTGACAACAAAGACTCACTATAAATCGAAACAGAACGGCGACCACGACGAATCCATAAGTTGTAGAAATTTATCTTCGAAGCAATATATGAGGAAATTTAAGTCTGAGAACCTATCAATATTGGTGAGTTGTTCGAAAACAGAAATGACATCAGTTTCTGGTACGAATGTCAAGGCCATCAGTAGTTTGACTTGGATTGGATAATTTTCATGAGATATGTATAATATCGTTTTACTCTCATATTGTTGTTGTTTTCACGAAACATTCTGTCCAAAGAGAAAATAACGTTCTGATACTTGAACTCGTGGAAATGCACATTCAAAAGCTTTAATTACAACTATTTCGAAATTAGTAACTATTGAAGATGGAGGTGCATTTCCGTTATTTTCCAGTTCTATGATGTGATGATACAGGTGGCGGTACATTGCTACACTACGACCAGACAAAAGTTCATACACACATAGGATTATTTGACCATTTTCTAATGAATCGATCATACCCCTCTGCGGTGACTCGGAATGTTCGTTCCATCAGCAAACCAATGTCTGCTCTGAAAAGAAAATCACCATCTTCCTGGGCTGCAAATAGAAAGAAACCTGGCTCATTCACGCACAGAAAGATACTGCTGTCGACTGTGTTTTATATTCATCAATGTGTTGATCATTGATACCATTTCACAGAAGATATCTGCAAACATTCTGGGAATATTTTGTCTGTGAATATATTGTCTGGGAATAATTTGTCTTGGGGAATTTTTGTCTGGTATATTTTGTCCGGTATATTTTATCTGGGAATAATTTTTCTTGGGACGGTATAGCCAGTGTTTGTCGATTACACTGATTTTATTTTAAAAAATACGATTTTGTAATTAGTTAAAATTTCAGAAGTCAGAGCTAAGGATATACTATTACATTAATACATTAACATAACGTGAAGAAAGTTGCTTATTTGTTGTATTAGAAGCATTGATATCAGTATATAAGATGTTAAAGGTAGCATTTAACTGCTGTAGGGGTGTAAGATCTTAGTAATCTCATATTTCAGAGACTGCTATATGAGGGCGGTAGCCATCTCCTCCCCCTCGCAGTCTTTACTCCCACTACTGATCCTATACTTCTGATCTTCTTCTTCTTCAGCGTTCATTCTCAAACTCCTGCTGGATCTCTGTTGCAGGACCAAGATCCATTCTAGATTTCCAGCAGGATATAGTCCAGAGAATGGAAATGCGTTGTGTCGCCGTTTTATTTGCGCCAATGGTCCGACACATCCGTCTTCGGCGGGATACTTCTGATCTATAAGCTGGACCGGCTTTAGAGCCGTTGCGGGCTAACAAAAAACGATTTACACCTCAACTGGCAAATGAACCCATGACCACTCATATGCGGCCAGTAAGCTAATCACTTCGTTACGAGGCCCTAGGATAGTGTATACAAGCATGTGTATCCAGCCAGTGATTGGTTATCAAGAGTAGTGTATTTCATATATCAACATTTGTTTAGTTGCTAATGGGAGATATGTTGTTTTGATCGTCAGTAATTACGAGGGATTATCTCGTACTTGGATCGTGCAATTGTGTGATTTCTCCGGAGTTGTGTTTCATATATAGAAGGCTACAACTCTCAATGGTGTACATTGCTGAGAGAAATATGTTACACAGAAAGGGGGGGAAGGCGGTGTGGGTAAATTGTAGAAAAAAATGGAAATTTTCCTACATTTCTGCAACATGTCGAATAGGAATCATAAGCTTTAACTTCCCTGCCTAGCATCATGTCAGTGGTGTCTATAGCGAACCAGCTCTCAACAATGGCGTCTGAGATTGGTGGAACAACCGTCTATGCATTCTCTGACATACAAGGGGGCTCTTCAATTATACATGGTCTAACTTGTTTGCCTTATTCTGGGTTTCCTAAGAAAATTATCACGTCTTGCACGGGGTTGCTTTTAACCACACCCTATATATCATCTTCTCATATCCATGGCACCATATACACATTGATGGCTAGGACTATGCGCAAAGCTATATCTCATTTGGCTTCACAAAGCATGATGTCCAATGCAGGATTCTCTGAATATTTCATCACAGAGTGAAACGTAAAATACATGAAAAATTATGTGGGGTTTCCACAATAGAAAAGTCAATTATAGTGTCATGTTATCTACTGAGAATTCACTGTTGCATAATGGTTGTTGGTCTGATAGCCAACAAGAATACCTTTCAGACATGTGGGTTTTTCTAGTATGTCACTGGTAAGAAACACATACCTTATGGTCGTTTGTCTAGTATTTCATTGGTAAGAAACACATACCTTATGATCGTTTGTCTAGTATGTCACTGGTAAGAAACACATACCTTCATGATGGTTTGTCTAGTATGTCACTGATGAGATCCACATACCTTCATGATGGTTGACTAGTATGTCTTACATGTATTCCATATGTGGGTTGAGGGATACACAGAAACCACCACCGCTGTGGCATTCCCTGGAATATTAAGTCTTAACGGGAGAGTGAATAATGAGTGATTATTGTATATACGTCTCTGTCTCTGAAGATATTGTGTCTTAAAGAGTAAATAATGAGTGATTATTGTACATACTTCTTCTTGACATGACTAAATTACATATTATACTTCATGTCGACAGGGTAACTACTACAGCCCTCTCGACGCCGCAGTAATTAAAGGTCATCCTGAAGTCAGAGACATACTTTATAATCATAATGGACGACCAGGATCAGCTATTGCTAATCACGCTGCCCAAGTCATCCAGGTCAAGTACAAGTATCACAAACGCAGAAAACAAATCCCACCAGACAGTGAGAAAGAGCAATATAAGCCTTCACTTGATGAAACTAATACAAACTCAATTGAAGATTCTAAAGCTGAGTTTGCAGACGAACTCATCCCTAATGGCTCATCAGAAATCTGCCACGATGGGATCTCCGTGAAAAACGCAGATGTTATAGAACATAAAATTGAAGAAACGGTAGACACAGAAAAAAGAAGAATTGAGTCTCAGTATGAAGACAAAGCAACACAGGCAACAGATCAAGGAATTAATCCACATGATAAAGTCAAAGACCACACTTCTACAAGAGATTTTCAAGAGTCTCATGATAACTTTATAAATAATGATAGATCAACAATGACAGAAACATGGCAAGATTCACACATAAGAAAAGAACTTCCAAAAATGTCTTCCGTGTATGAATCAAATATAAAGAAATCGTTCAGAAACCATAAACCTATTAAGTCACTTTCACATAATGAGTTAGTAACATCTTTAAAGAATAAAAAGCAAACAAGATCCTATCAGAAAAAGTACATTAATAGCAAGAATAGCAAATCTAATCTTCTAATAAGAAACAAAAGTTTATCTGAAAGCGATGATTCTCAAACTGGATATTCACCTTCAGGCTGTGTCACTACATCTGATAGTGAATCATCAATAAGTGGTCTCAGTGGAGGTAGGAGTTCGCCAACTGTTACAGAGACATCAGATGTACGTTCTCCGAGATGTAGCTCCAGACGAAGTTACTTTGATGAAGCTAACAAAAAGTTGCTGAGACATGCCGCTGTTGATAATTACAACAATAGGGAATATCTTATGCAGCAACAGAATGGTAGATCACCATCACGAACTCGTCAAAGTAATTCTAGTTCATACAAGAATGCAACATTTCCAAAACATCTCAATTACACGCTTCTCAATGAAACATCAACACGCTCGAGCAAGCGGGTACCAGTTACAGATAAACAAGAATACCACAAAAATTATCATAAGGAAGTGCCGAATGAGCGCAAAAAACGTTGGCAATCTTTGAAGGAACTTGCAATATCTTCAGATAAAGTAGACGTACGCACTGCTAGAAGTATGAGCATGGCGAGAAATCAGAAAGTTGCAAAAAATAATACCGTGGAGAGTCACACAACAATAATAAAAGACAAGAAAACAGCACAGAACAAGCACAAATTCTTGGAAGCAAAGTATAGTAGCAGTTCTGAGTGCATTAACTTGAGTAGTGACTGTGGCAGAAGCAATGAGATAAATGTGGACGAATACACAAGGTAAGTTTCAAATTAAGACGATATATAATTTAATTGCACGTTCACGTGTGTTGCTGTTAGACTCTAAATGGTGGCAAAGAATAGCGCTACTGGTACCTGCTAATTATGCTGTAAGAAGCGACTAAGGTGTTTTGGCGGATGGAGTATATCTCATATAGGCCATAATTAGCGAATGACCATGATGAAGACTGATATTTCTAGTCGAAATGCACAGATATTGCAGCCTAGCTGTAAATCATGACACAACATATCTCATTCTTTGGACTACATTCTGATAATCAGCAGGATCTTGAAAATAAATGCAGAAGAAGACATACAATTCTTTTTTAAAAAACATGTCACATTGTAAATGGATGTTTAAATTTTATAACATTTCTCTTATCTTACACCACAGACATCTAGATGTACAAAGGACTAGCTATGGACGACAAATTAAGTGGTGGTTGTCAACAAATATTGCCGTCATTTTCCGTACATTATTTACCAAGTCCTTCTCCTTAATAGGCCTGCATGCAGATGTCACACAGTGTCACACATCTGGGCTGAGTCAAGTGATCATTTACTATTCTGTAGTATACTTTGTGTTGCTTCTATTTTCTCTATGTTGCAATCTTGTTATATCTGTCTCTTCTGTCATGATTTTCATGTTTAGAGGATTTCCGTGACACATTAGTTAAGCTGTTTGCCTATGGAGAATGAGAAAATCAGAATATAGTGAAGTTGACCCTCTAAGAATACCAAACCATGACAGCGCACAATATAATACCTATTGGCTAATGGACAACAGTGTATTCTTAATGAATCATATGACTATAACTCTAGTTTTCATTGGCTGTCACACAAAGTGTAATAACAGTGACAAATCAAAAACCACGGAAATAGTCATATGAGTCATTAAGATTTTATTTTGAATTAGTCATAGGTCTTATATTGTAGACGGTCATCCCGCTCGCGACACCGTGTTTGTGGCACAAATTATTTAGGAATTTGTTGGGGATTATCATTTGAAGCGTGGAGTTACGTGCTATGAGTGGTACTTTCTGTAGATGTCGTGCAGCTTCGTCGAGAGGGATGAAGTACATATGGGATAACTCTAGTACAATGAAATCAACCATTTTTCCACCTGAGCCCGTTTAAATCTAACAATTAGGAATTGTGTCCAAAGATGTTAAACTAGTATATAGAAAACATGTACAGATACATTCTACTTGTACAACGATATAGATGATTATCTACAGACGTGTTGGTTCAATATTTCAAATATTTTTATCTAGCCAGCACCAACATGTCAACAATGATGAATACAATATTGATGATGAAGTTAGCCATCACAGAATGTCTACTAGACGATCCAAATCAGGACAAAATAAGCTTATACGATCGGTACAGGTAGGCAGTCTGCTTATCTTAACAATTACTTTGTACACTTACTCTAAGTAGGAAACTTCTTCAAATATTGTTTACTGTTGATAGTCGGAGTACCATGGGTGTGAAAGAAAGCTCTGTTTACTGTTGATAGTCGGAGTACCCTGCGTATGAAAGAAAGCTTTATGCACTATTGAGAATCGGAATAACCAGGGAAGAGGTAGATACCTACATCGAGGCATCTTTCTGCTGTCCATCGATGGGAAAATATTTTCTAGAATCCGTCTGAACCGTCTTATCTCTTCTTAATGAAGGATTATTACCTGAAAACCAATGTGGTTTCAGAAAAGATAGTGGAAAAATTGATAGGGTCTTTGCTGAAAGACAACTTCAAGAAAAATGTCAAGAACAACACTGTGACCTGTACACGGCATTCATAGACTTAACAAAAGCATTTGATATAGTAAGTAGAGAGGGGCTGTGGAAGATTATGGAAACATATGGATGTCCACATACATTTATTACAATGGTGCGTCAATTGCATGATGGAATGAAAGCTAGAGTTCAGGATGATGGAGAGTTATCTGAAATGTGTCTTATCTCAAATGGAGTAAAACAGGGATGTGTATTAGCTCCTACCCTATTTAGCATCATGTTCTCTGCTATGTTAGATAATGCCTTCAGAGATTCGGACTTGGGAGTAGGCATCATATATCGCACAGATAGATGGAAAGTTGTTCAACCTTCGGCGGTTCCGAGCAAGATCGAAAGTCAAATCTCATACGATCATGGATCTCCCATTTGCTGATGACTGTTCCCTAAATACCAACTGTGAGGTTGATCTAAAAATTATTATAGGCAGATTCTCCAAAGCCTGTACAAACTTTGGACTTACTATTAATACGAAGAAAACAGAAGTCATGTTACAAACAGCACCTGGCAAACGCTATCTCGAGCTCTGCATACGGTAAATGGCGTAGCGCTGAAAGTTGTGAATAGATTCACATACCTAAGTAGTACTTTATCACAAAATGCCAACGTTGATGACAATAAGTGTATACAAGGTTCCCCGAGGCAAACAGCACTTTCGGCAGATTATACGCATATGTGTAGCATAGAAAGGACATTAATATACAGACTAAGCTGAAAGTTTACATAGCAGTGGTGCTTCCAGTGCTGTTATACGCTAGCGAAACATGGACTGTGTATAGACGCCAAGTGAGGAAACCCAATCACTTTCACACAACTTGTCTCAGAAAATTGTGAACATCAGATGGCAAGACAAGATTCCAGATACCACTGTCCTTGACAGATATGGTATCATTGACACACCTGATGAAGAAAGAGATAAAAGATGGCGTCACGAGCGGTCACAGTTACAGGAAAGGGAAAATTATATGTGCAATAGTCCATCTAATGAAGGTCGGTATAATTTACGATGTTTATGATTTATTACAAGAGTTATAAAGAACTTTCCCGCCTATCACACATACCAATAACTTTTCTTTGTCGAACGGGAATTCCAGCAAGGGTGAATGACAACTCACTGTCCAGTATATTCCGAAACATCTGTTAGATATAATAACAACGCTAGAGCTTCATCCCTCACAGTTCGTGGACGGACACAGTGTGGGGGGGGGGGCGGAACAACAAAGAAAATATACTGCCCGGGTCATGCTGGGGACAGAGGAAACAGAGAGTCGACTTATTGGCAGGAAATGCAGTGACAGATGTCACATTTCTGAGAAATGATAACGCAGACTTAATGAAGGCAGTAATAAATTCATTTCAAGATGAAGATAATGTCAATGAGGCTGAGAGCGTACACATACAGAGAATGTTAGAAATGGGAGTATCTAGAGGAGAGGGAAGGAAAAGTAAAATTTTCGGAAAGTCCCGCAGATCACACAATCAACACCTGACTGGGACTCTTGGAGAACATAATCACAACAGGCAAGATTGAAGGCAACAGAGAAAAAGGATAACAACGTGAGAAAATATTAGACAATGTAACAACCTGGCACGCAGGGAAACAACAACGATTTTGATACATACTGCTCAATATAGAGAGCGGTGGGGAGCCATGATAGCATACGCAAGCCGACATAGCACCTGATGATGATGATCTTTATGCGAAATATGAAATATCATCTGTATGTCAGGTACTTTAATTATGTTTGTTGTGGGCTTTCTACCAAATATCATCTGTATGTCAGGTACTTTAATTATGTTTGTTGTGGGCTTTCTACCAAATATCATCTGTATCTTTGGTCTTTCAATTATATTTTCTATGGGCATGCTACCTAATATCGTCTGTGTTAGGTTCTTTAATTATGTTTGTTGTGAGCTCTATATAAAATATCATTTATATTTCTATTATCATATAGAAACATATAAAAATTATAGAAGCAATGTCTATTATTTGACGTCTAGGTCAGATAGGCTCACTATTAAAGGATATACTACTTGGGTAAATGTGTTGAATTCGCAGCATAGTTTGCTTTTAAAGATTAATGCGTGAATGAAGTTCATTCAGGTGTACTACGTTATAATAGTCTTCACGTGGCAATCTTTCTCCAGGATAGTGTGAAACGTTTCGAGAGTGAAAGGAAATCTATCAGACAGCTACAGTACATTAGACGTGCTCAAATCTACTATAGCCAAGTGTGTGATGCGGCTCTCTTCAAGAGGATATTTCTCAGATCAAAGAACAAGGCCAGCAGCGACTTGTCAAGTTCTGCCACTTTGGACAATTATTTGCAAGGTATTACTGGTTATTTTGCAAGGTATTACTGGTTATTTTGCTTGAATAATGATGATGAACGTAATTAAGCTAGAACCACATGTCTCTAGTTTATGTTGTACTAGTACTAGAAAGAATGGAAAGTAAAGATTAGTAATACTATCGCCTGCAAAGAACGAAGTAAGAGAACTAAAGGAGTTTTGCATGAAATTGACAAGACACATCTCATGATCTTTGTTATGAGGAAAACTGCTTACAACCCGTTCATAGACTGTTGGAATGGTTTCAACACTTTTATTTGCCTTCAAGGATTGCTATAAAATCAAACTTCTTTCCGGTCCGGAATAGAAGACTGCGTAACTTCTCACTACACGGTAGAACCACTCTTTTTACTGCACAGTAAAACCACTCTTCTTACTGCACAGTAAAGTCACTTTGAGAAAAACAATAATTTGGGACTTGTTAAGAAGTTATAGAAAATTGATCTACAAAAACGGATGTCAGAAGAGTATCAATCTCGAGCTAATGCTAAAACTCCAACGTCGGCATAGGAAACGAATGTGACAATAATACTTTCTTGTGTTATATCATCATGGATTAATGTCAACAAAAACTTCCTAGTTAGTTACATCAGTAAAAGCAGAATGTATTCGAGTAAAGTAAATATTTGAAAGAGGGATAATGGGGGTTGACCACAACATATGAAGATATTTCACATACATTAAACATGAATGTTGATTACACTTCACATATCCCATAGTAACAACGTTTTCGACCATGTAATATCAACATTCTATACTTACACTGTATCAGTCTTGTAACAATACATACACACGTCATCACTGTGTACATTCTATTTTGGTATCACCATGCATTCAAGGCCACGTTATGCTCTATTATCCGGTACACGGTTCTGAATGTCTCACAAATAATGCCCAGATCAAGCACCACGCAAAACCATATTAGAGGACATTCCTGTACAATGAAACTTACCTGTTGTGCAAGCCTCACAAATACTTCGTTTATAAAAATATTCCTTTACGCTCTCTGAGTAGGATGCTTCTTCTGAAACAGTGAATGCTTAGATACACCTCATCGACAGTTATAATATTCTTCGTGTGAAACATTGAATACTGATAAGAATTGTAATGTTCTTCGTGTGAAACATTGAATACTGATAAGAATTGTAATGTTCTTCGTGTGAAACATTGAATACTGATAAGATTTGTAATGTTCTGTGTGTGAAACATTGAATACTGATAAGAATTGTAATGTTCTGCGTGTGAAACATAAAATACCGATAAGAATTGTAATGTTCTGTGTGTGAAACAGTGAATACTGATAAGAATTGTAATGTTCTGTGTGTGAAACATTGAATACTGATAAGAATTGTAATGTTCTGTGTGTGAAACATTGAATACTTATAAGAATTGTAATGTTCTGTGTGTGAAACATTGAATACTTATAAGAATTGTAATGTTCTGTGTGTGAAACATTAAATACTGATAGGAATTGTAACTTTCTGTAGGTGAAACATTGAATACCGGTGACAGTTGTAATATGGGTGTGAAATAAACGTCTAGAACAGTGTTTCGCAACGTGGGTAGCACGCAACGCAGTGGGGCAAATTAATTGTTCAATTTGGGGGGGGGGGGGGGGAGAGGAGCACATCAGGGCGGAATAACACAAATTTTTAATATTAAAAAATGTGTAGATGTTACATGAGGGCATCAGAGTTTTAGAAATACTTTGGTGGGGCATGGTTAAAAAACGTTTAGGAAACATTCCCTTGGAAAAAATCGTTTCCAATGTATACACACACCATAAAAGACACGTTATTGCTCATACTTCCTGGAAATCGAAACAAACATACTTTACTATTAAAATTATTCGATTACAGAATTAATACACCCCAGTCAGCACGGACGAGCCAAGTCGGCAGGAGCTGCAAGGAGAGAGATAAACCAACGACAAGTAAGTGTATTATATATTTTATATCATTATGTAGTTCTGCTTTTTTTGTGAATCAGCAATAACCAGAGAACAACGACATTTTTTTCATATTTTTTGGTGGAGGACTATAAAATGTTAGATCTGGTCGATTTTTATCTGTCATGGAGAATGAAGTAGGTAGCATTAGCATGGAATGCGTCAATGACCATCCAGTCTGCATAGAAATATGTTAGGTGCAATATCAGATACAAGAATAATATGTAATACATTTAAGTATTATCAACATTATTGTTCCGTGAATGAAATGGAATGCACGTACGTAAGATGTTTACGTGTACGTAACATGTTTACCACACATCGTTTATATAGTCTGGTGAAGTAATTACTTACCTATCCGATCCCCGGAGTTGCGAACTTTCACTCTTTCTTGCCTGTGCCAGGTGGTTATAAGTGTATGCATCCAAGTAAGTAAAACAAGTAACGTTTCCTTTATTCAAGCATGAGGCGCATCGGGGAATACGGTGTTAGGTTCACTTTTTTTTATTGACCAAGAGTATACCAACGCATAATGTTCTCAGAATTTAAAGGCATATCGTTTTTATTTTCTCAGAAGATCTGGTACTTTTTCCCAAAGTTGGGTTGTTCTATGGGCAGTTGATTTAAAAATATTTCCAGCTGAAATGGATAATGAATCTTAGATTATCCGACTAGGAAGCCAGTGTAAACTACTAAGCTAATTCTGGCCAGAATCGTATCTAAACACGAATGTTATACACACGGCGCCAAGAGAACCACAGTACAACAGACCAAGACAATATCGTTGTACCAGGCATGTGTTACAAATAGAAGAAGCTCAGTTACGAGAGCAGCATTCATGATAAACATCAAATGTGTAGGCAAAATTATGGAAGATAAAAAAACAACCAGGACACAGTGAAACTTTTGTAAATTAACATTGGCTGGAACACAATACTGAACAAGTCAATAACGGGTAAGAATGATGTGATGTTGTTGCTGCCTAAATATAAAAAAAACAACACTAAAAGGTTGATAATACTTTCATTGTTATAATATATAATTGCACGAAAGTCAGAGATAATTTGGAAATCAAGCTTGAGCTATAGTAGCACTCCCGTTGCCCTTCTGGTGACCGTAAACGCATATCTCTCTAAGACCACCTGTTAGACCACCGTATTGTGCTCAAATCTCATACAATGTGCAACTTTCACTGCGCCATGTAGTCTGATTTTTCACCTTCCTCTACTGATGTCGATGTAGGTAATGTAAATGTAAAGTGTTGATGGTGTCTTAGTATATTGCCTCTGTATTGTATCTGTGCTATCAGTGTTTTGATCTTTGTCTAGTCTCTTAGATGTTTAGGATACAGATGCTTCCTCTATGTTGTATTTGTGACTTTAATGTTGCTATTTCAATTGTGTATACTTGGTATAGATTGTGTCTCAATATATTAGCTGTCATGAATCTGTAGTATAGAGTCTATACTATATACGATGACCAGTGTATTATCGACGTCCTGTATGTGTCTATTTTCCCAGTCTATTACCTGTGGAATGATGGTGGTGTCCTAGTCCATTGTCTGCTACTTTTATCTGTGGTATACATGATATTCCATTTTATTATTTCAGAAAGTGTTTGTTCACATTTGTTTAATTTTTGTTACTCCTCTTCATGGTATATACATTCTTGTTCCTTTCTTATTGCATTATTTTGTAGAGTATATCATTATCATTTGTCAGGTATCATTATTGTTACTGAGAAGGTTATTAGATCAAATAGGAAATTTGTATTTTCCTAATTTTCATTTTCATTTTCATTACTTTCATTTTTGTATTCTTTCTTTCCGCTTTATACCGCTTTATGACTTGCATCGCCAGGGGTAGAAGAGTTCTCTGGAAATATTTTGTGTATGTGCTTCGTATATGTTTGTTTTCGTTGACTTTTATTTCTGTAATGAATCGTTTACATGGTCTGCCCCTGGGTTTGTATTCATCTTGTCTGTATAATAATGCTTTTTGAGGGGCACTCTCTGATGGAAGTCTGTAAGCAGGTGGAAAACCACTCAATCTGTTGTCTTCTGATGTAATCCAGGATTGACATTGTGTTTATTAGTCTTTAGATGTTTTCGTTTCTGATTCTATCCCTTATTGTTACCCCGAGCGTTCTACGTAGATAAATAATTTATGTTGTAACAAATTTTCCTTTGGATTCTGTTGTTAATGTTCACGTTTGACGTTGGCAACATACTGATGGTATGATGATCGTTTTATATAGCGTCATTTTTGTGTTCATGCTCATATATTCGTTTTCTGGTCGTCGACTGAAAACTTTCCAAGTTCCTTACGAGCGTTTTAGTTCTACACTGTCGGTTTGTTAGACCGGTCAGAGTGTTGCTTCAGCGTTTCCGAATGGTTAAACCGTGTTCTAATATCTATCACATTCAGAAAAGAAATCACATATTACATTTAGGAAGCACTGAAACACCAAACTTTACTTCATTTTAAACAAGCAGTATAACAACCGTGATCCCACACTATTATCCGAAACTGTGATTTTACTTTCATTACCATATCAATATCAGTGGTGTTTATTTTTATAGAACATTTATACTTATTTATATTTTTAAAAGTTTTTATTGTTTTGGTATTTTTTTAAAATTACTATTGACTATACATCAGGGGTCATTTTGTCTGAATATTTTTGGTGTCTGGTTGGTTTATTTCTATTCTGGAACCTCTAGTTCTCGTATATTTTCCGCTACGTTGTCCATAAGAAATAATACACTTATCTGTACTTTGAATACTGGACATGAATTTTATAACATTTAATAACATAAAAAAGTGTCATACTGTAACCATTATCAATCTGAACTTGTAAACTTACAGGAGGTCAATGAAATCGACTACGACCAATACGATATGGCCAATGATCATAATCCAGAATATGATCATGCAAAGCATAGTCTTAATGGGCGGATCCCGAGAAATAAACAGGAATGCAAAGCATAGTCTTAATGGGCGGATCCCGAGAAATAAACAGGAAACATACAAGCAAGACTATTTGAGCAAAACAAACAGCAGCGATAATGTCTCATTGCAAAGGAAAAACACTACCAGGCTTACAAGATCTCAAACTACTGGGAGCATACGGAGACTACAGTAAGTTTCCCCCTTTTAAAAAGTCTTTGTATTATAATTACATACTAGTCATTCAACGTATTTAACCCTGGCCTCTTCAATGGATATTACGACTTCTATGCTACGTTCCCTCTATGCTGCGTGTCTGCCTATTTCTTTGGCGAGTACTGCACACATAGTGTAACATTTCACAACTATAATCTGGAACTTTGAACCTAAAAATAAGGTCACCACGCACCGGCTTCAGAATGTTTATCTTGCGGCTTCACAAACCAAAATGAGCGTCTGCCATCTGTTGCGTCCACATAAGACAAATGTTACAGAAGCGTAACTTCAGTGGTCTTAGTTAGTTTGTTCCTTTCGTGCCGCAAGCGACACATAGGGCAGATGTTTTAGTTCTCCATATGATGCGGTCCGCTGCCTGCAGCTTTAGTTCCTGGATGGTCTTACAACCTATTAATTCCCCTTCTTTAAGAATGGAGTAGTCTAGCATATCATAAACAATTATTTATTATGTTTCTTGTGCATTAAAATATGCATTTCTCAGTCTCATTCTTAAAAGTTTTTCATTAGATTTCACTGTGGCGCCTAGTGTTTTAAAAATGTATTTACATTTTCTGTATTTGTTTTATATTACAAATTAGATTGACGTGGTGAGATATATTTTTCAGACAATGGAGTTTTTAACATCTGATATTTATGTTGCAACTTTATAGTGAATGTAACATTCATATCAAACCTGATGTCACCCAACAAACGAAATATCAGCAATAATAACATTCAGACAAACTGAGTACTAACATTTTTTAGTATTGAATACTAACAATTCTATAAAAATGCTCAAACTACTGTATTGGTTAAAAGAACTATAGGAACAAATATGTGAAATAATTAATAGCGAACGAAAATGTGAATAAATACAATATGAGGCTCGATTAAGTTATGTAATTTTTATCATCATCACGTAACATATTCTTTCCAGAACGTTGTATTTTCAATTGATGTCCTGAAAGACTCTATCCTTTGCCAATATTTCAGTTTTATATGTAAAATTGTATTCACCAGCCATCCTTCCTCTATATTCAGCATACCCAAAACCTCAGTTTCGTATCTTTTCTGTCCAGTGAATTCTTAATATTGCCTTATGACACATCAGTTCGAAAGCCGATATTCTTTTTGCCGTTGTTCTATTTATTGTCCAAGTCTCACTGTTGTAAGTTACACCTGGAAAAATGTATGTAACCAGTTTCCTTTTACATTAATTTCTCACAGGATGGCTACACTGGTGATCTTTTCGGTCCATGGTATTCTGAGGAATTTTCTGTAATGTTTTGCTTCAAATGCTGCTATTTTATTTTCCAGTTTGTTAGTTATTGTGTAGAATTCACACCCATATATTGCCACTAGAAACATGCAAGCTCGTAGGAATGTTAATTTTCTTATTTTGCAGCAACTAGACATATGTTTTTCAGTTGTAAAAGTTTCTTTGACACGATAGCCAACCTGCTTCTGACTTCTTCATAGCAATTACCATTACTGTTGATAAGAGAACCAAGGTATTCAAAACCAGTGACTCTTTTTCGAATTCTCTGCTATTGATACTGATTGAGAACTTGCTAGTAGTTTTGTCTCTTTTGTCGTGTGAGAGTCCTAATCTCGGTTTTGTTTTCATTCAGAAATATATATTTTTTCTACTATGTTCCTTAATGGAGTTTTTGAGGTGTTCGAGACCTGCTTGACTGTGTGCCAATAATGTTGAATCATCAGCATATCTCAGTTCTGGTGTCTAGTGACCCGCGATTTTGAGTGGATCGAAGTTATTTTTCTGTTGGTTATTTCTGACATTCCCCATTATGTTCTTTGATAAATGTTGAAGAGATATGGTGATATGACTTAACCTTATCTGACTCATCCGTATATGACTCATCCTTATCTGACCTCATTTCCACGCTGAGTCAAAAGGAGTCAGACAAAAATATGTCCTATATATGTAATGTGTCATGTGACGTATTCCTTCCAGAACGTTGTCTTCCCAATGAACTCTCTGAACCTCTCTCTGTCTTGGGCGATGTGGCTTGCATTTTCTAGCGATGTATTCATATTATCTTTAATGTCGTCAGTCCATCGTCTTCTTGGTCTGCCCCTTCTCCTCTTCCCAGGTACTCTTCCCTCCATTATTTGTCTTTCTAAACAGTTATGTCTCTTTATATGACCAAACAGGCGTAGTTTTCTTTTTGTTATTGTGTTTAGTAACCAACACTCTGGAATATTCAGTGTGTTTATAATATCTGAGTTTCTGATTTTATCCTTCCATGATATTCTAAGTATCTTTCTGTAGCATTTCAGCTCGAAGGCGTTGATCTTCTTTGCCGCTGTTTTACTTAGAGTCCATGTTTCACAGCCGTATGTTGCAACCGGAAAAATAAAAGTTCGTAACATTAGCACTTTCGTTTCTATTTTGTTGTTTTTCCATATGTTTTTCAGCCGTGTTATTTTGCAATATGCCATTGCCAATCTCTTCCTTATTTCTGCCATGCAGTCTCCTGCACCGTTGATGTTTGCTCCTAAGTATTCAAATTTATCCACACATTCTATCTCAGTATTGTCTATTCTGATTTTTGGTTGTTGTGTTGTTATATCTGTTGACATGATTTTTGTTTTCTGCGTGTTTAAATACAAATTTTATATATATGTAATAGAAGTTAAAAAAAAAATTCTTGCACGTGTCTAATTGCAAAAATTACTACTGTGAGAAATTTTAAATAATGTCTATGTCACCATAGAACTATATATATATATATATATATATATATATACATATTATTGATATTTGCATTTATCAAATATGGTATGTTCAGAACACATGGTCAAATATCAGTTGATAATTATCGTCATGACGAACACAAGCAGTTGGTCCACAACGAATCGGTACACAGAAGCCGTGATGTTCAGAGGAGATTCATGAAATCCTACATGCCTGTTGGTGAAACGGATGTCTTTTATACGCGTGAGTTTATCTTGTTTGCATACATACATTGTACTTAGGATGGTGTGGTTCGCTGAATCTTATCTTCCAGTATTTATATAATGGTGAAAAGCTGAAAGGAGCTTACATCATCTTATAGGTACATTTTCGTTTTTATCATCGTTCGCATATATGATATATGAATCCTATAGAAAAGAAAGTACCTTATAAAAATACTTCTGGATTACATCAGAATACAACCGATTAAGTGAATTTCACATGCTTCCAGACTACCATCAGACAGTGCTTCTCAAATGGTGAACAATGCTTTTCTGCATTACTATACAGACACGAAGGATATACTTGATTCTTGATTAGGAACTAGCGTCACAGCACTGGGGGCATTCCCATATATGTTCTGCTTGCCGTTACGTCAGCCATCTAAAAGTGTATAATCTCAGTGTCCCAGTCAGTTGCTGATTACGTGTTCTTCTGATCTTTCCGTAGAGGGAGCACTTTCTCCCATCACCTCTAGTCACTCCCATTTCTACCATTCTCTGAATATGTACATTGTCACGTGCGACTTCCTCAGGGTCTTCTCGTAGGGTATTCATTGCTGCTCTAATCAATTCAATCCTGTCTTTTTTGTTTATCTCGGTGCCGTTCACCAAAGCTTTACCAGCCAACACATCGACTCTTTCGTTTCTCCTGGCCCCAGCATAACCAGGACAGTAAATCCATGTAATGTTTTGCGCATTGCTGAGATGAGTTGCCCATTCAGTTCAGATCATACACTTTTCTATCTTGAGCAGCATACTTTGAGAGTCCGATAGAATCACTGAGTCTGTTGGCGGTTGTATCGCCAGCTAAGTGAGAGCTGCTGTCACCGCTTCTATTTCCATTCTCATGCTCGATGTTGTAGTGAGGTACGCAGCTGACTTCTCAGCTAATTTCTTTACATTTTGATAGGTCGCGAAACCCCAGCCACACCTGTTTGTTTCACACACACGATAGATATACAGCCAGGATAATGCAAACAATTCATTATAGAAATAAAAGCGTCAACGAAAACAAACAATGTGAAGCACAAAAACGCTATCCCCAGCGAAGTCATTTACCCCTGGCCCTGGAGGCACAGTGGCACAATGGGGTATAGAACGGAAATAAGGGAAGTACGTCCAAATCGCTTTGGAAAAGTTCTGGAAAGATAGACTGATAGTAATGCTGCAGAGAAATGGATTCAATGCTAACATGAGTAAGTGGACAGTATGCGTCATCTATATGTTATTTATGGTATTGCTAAAAATGTGAGTGAATAGGAAAATGATGTTAGTGTGAATTTATTTGACCGACCCTTTTACATGCATGCATTGAATGAAACACTAGAAATAGTAAATGCAAACAAATGTATTATATCACAAATTCATAGATGATTTCGGCAAAAAAAGTCGCAGAACAGAGATTTTAATAAAAATTTAAAAAAAATGACTGTCATTAATTAGCTAACGTTTCCTAGTATTGAATGATCAACCATCATGTAGATAAAAGATGGTCCTTAAATTACGTCAACAATTGGATTGGGGGGAGGAGGGGATGTCCGAAATATGAGACAGTTGTTGACAAATAAGGACGGGTGGATAGAAGGGGTGGGGGTGGGTGGATATTGCTTGATAATACTTTATGTTAACAATATTGTTTTTATGCAACAATTAAATTGTTCGAATTTAAAAAAAATCTAAGATATGTACATTTTCTGTTTAAAAAGTGTTTGAGGAGAGAGGTTAATAACGTGGACACAATTAAGCAGGTTCCTACATTTTAGGCAGTTGTTGATAGGGGGAAATGGGTACAGAAATTGATTAAAAAAATTGTTGGTGTTATTTATGGACAAAGTAAGGAGGAAAAGTTTGAACTTTCAACCTCTCGCACCTTCTTGCAGAAATAAGACATTTAGTACTAACATGAAAAAAAACAACAACTGGGGTAACCCTTCCCACTTTCTCACCCCAAAGTTAATGGAATTTCTAAAATGATGGTCACTAAAAACTCACGAGAACGGATTTGGCGAGGAATAGGAGAGAATGACCATATTTTTAGGTAACCCCTACCGAAGAGTTATTTACAACACTAATTATCAGCATTTGCAATTGCATGCTCTTTGTCAAAATTAAGGATACGCCACTAAAACACAAACACATACACACCCACATAGAGACACAGAAATGCACGCACGCGCGCGGGCACACACACACACGCGCGTATATATATATATATATATATGTATAATCCATCAAGGACATCAGCACTATTTTTATATATCTGGAGCATCCAAGCATGCTTAACATTGCTATGCTACAGTCTGCATTTTATATTGTCTATCAATATGTGTTTGACTAAAGTAGTTTAAGGAATAAATAAAAATTACTTCCTAGTGATGTACGCTCCTTCCAACCGCTGACAATAGTCCAATTTAGTTATATAGATTATTTTCATCAAAAATAATTTTGCGACCCACAACTATCAAAGTAGGCCCTATACTTTAAGTAAATGACAATGCTTATTTGAAAAATGGTAAGAAATGGCCAAAAGGTACTCTGCTACTGTCTGACGTAATCCATTTTCATTAATAATCATGGTACACGAAAACATTTATTATGGAAAATAAACACTTCATTCATAATTATGGAAAATGAAACATTCATTAATAATTTCGGAACATGAAATACTTCATTAATCGTTTGTATGTTTCTTTGTTCAGCTTCTCCAGGGTATCAACCACTTGCTTATAAATTAAGACCACTGTCCACCATATCATTGGATACCAGTACATCCACTGGGTCATCAAAGAGTGTTCAACAATCCAGACCTTTGACAACTAATAAAAGTAGAAAAGTACATCAATAAACTGACAGAAAATATGAATGTAAAGTGCAAACATGAAAAAAATAAATGTATATTTATTGTGAAAATGTGAGCACATGTGATGGAAATGTAATGTTTGAAATTCTCACACACAAACTCATATCAAGTTTATCTCATATCCAGCTTATCTCATTTCCAAGAATAGTAAGTAGAAAATTACGTAATGTGTATGCTTAAGATAATTATGTAAACAATATAATATCTGTATTTAAGAAACGGATTAACAAGCAATGTTCATATTCTGCTGACAATAAATGGATGTATGTGTTAAGAATGATCGTGAAACAAATGAATGTATCAGTTAAAGATGTCTTTGTTGTAGGTTGTTGTGATTCTATTTTAGAAGTGGATCTCCCTGGTGTAGTAGTTCATACATCAGCCTTGTGTATAAGATTTCGCAAGTCTATGCTCTTTATCGCGCAAAACTTTAGGGATTCAGTATCATGATTGGTACTCTCAAGAAGATGCATGCTGCCTTGTCGAGAGGGACGGAATAAATATGGGAAAACCAGAGTATAAGTACGTCAATTCTCTGCTCCTTTTGATCGCATCTTCGGCTGAAGGTGATTGTGTAAAAGTCTAATTTACCTGTTTAAGAAGGTGTTTCTGTAACAGACAAATGTATGTGTTTAACATGATCAGTAGTAGATTTATACCATGGGAAAGTAAAATAGGTTCTCAGAGCAGATTCACAAAATATCAGAAACTGTGGTTAAATGTAGACAAACAGATTCAAAGAGGATACAGAAATCTATAGATTGAAAACATATCTAGAGAGGATACATATCGTTACAGATTACATATACAACCAATACTCAGAATGAGAATGAACCCATGCGTCTACGGATTGATCTGTAAAATATACTATTATACACGGATATTGGTAGCGTATTATATTCATAACATAGCTTTCAACCCATCATTTTTGACGTATACAAAGAGATATACACATTATGTAAAAAAAACACCAAGAGCACAGATATACACATAACAATAAATGCAGGAACACTCACAAACAACTTCAGAGCAAAGGCAGAAGCATTAAAATTGCTGCAAAAATCATCATGGTTATATAAGCGAACCAAGAAGAAGAAGAATACATAAGTATCATAAATTTATGTCTGGATGGAATGATTGTAAAAAAAATAATAATGAGCAACACTGTTGGAATGATTGTCAGAGAATAACTGTTAATATTCTGGAAATAATTGTCAAAGATTCATGATTAATATTCTGGAAATAATTGTCAAAGATTCATGATTAATATTCTTGAAATAATTTTGAAAGAATAATTATTTTCTTCTTCAGCGTTCATTCTCTAACTCCAGCTGGATCTCTCTTGTAGCAGAACACTGGTCCTCCTAGATTTCCAGCAGGAGGTAGTCCAGAAAATAGAGATGCATTGTTTCGCCGTTTTATTTACTCCAATGGCCAACAAATCCGTTTTCGACTGTATAATAATTATACATATCCTTGAAATAATTGTCAGAGAGTAATTATCAATACTGTTGGAATGTTCAGCTAATTGATTTGATACGCCAAAAGTGTTCTGCTTTTTTAATTTTCTTATTGATATCTCACTGATGTTTCATCAATATGGAAGCCACTAGATCATAAAGGGGATTGGGGGCTTAAAATAACCTCTTCGGACATCAGAACATGACTTTTACTACTAGTAATTTAACAATATGACGGGTAACCTACCCCCTTCCCCCAATGATGTTCTAATAAATGGACACCAAAAATTTCATGCAAATGAAAGTAATACTAAGAAAATGAGCGAATTCTTTTAGGTAATCCCTCCCCCATCACTGAAGGATTATCTACAACTTTTTTAATTTGTTGTATAATATCAATATCGCATTCTTTTCTATGGTTTGATCCCGATGAATGACAGATAATGAAAAGCTGATTTCCTATTTGCAATTAAGGATGTCTCCATAGTTGCTTTTCATGCCTACAATCCTGCATCTCTCAGTGTTCAAAGCTTTGCGAAGATGCTTCCGACGCAGATTGTCTATGCGTATATGTAGAAGGCTTTCATGCATTCTGTATGCAGGCATCCAAACATATGTAAATAACCAAAATATCGGAGGATGTACGACAAAATGAAGAGTGGCGCAGTAACCAAACAAATAAGTATAAGATACTAAATGAGGTAGAAAGGTTACTGTAAAATACCTAACAATCAATAGTAAAAAATAAATAAATAACAATAAAACATAGAACAAGGACAGTTTTCTACGTTGTTGTCCAACAGGTACCTTTTTTCAAGAAACAAATAATCAAAAACACAAAACCATAAAAATATATTGTCAAATAGAATGACTTGGATCTGTTTCTCTTACCAAAAAAAAAAAGAAACAAAGTGAAGTTAATTTTTTTTCTTTCGTTCGCTCCATTGTAACCGGCACCTAAATCCGTGTAATTTCCTCTGGGAGCGTGATTACGTTGTTTCACCGTTATGCGCCTTGTAGGCCTAGCACATCCGATTTCGGCATGCCTTGACAATTCAGGTGTGCTACCCTAGCCTGTGACAGCCTCCCTATCTGTCGCCAGGCACGCATGTGTGTGTGGTGACTCTTCGTCCAGACGATTTTTGCTCACGTCTGTCTCGCACGACGTGTTCCACTGTCTATGAACTTGCCTCGTGTAATTGGACGTACTGTGCCTGTGCCCATCGGGTACTGAACCGTTTCTCATCTGTAAGCCTGGTTCCTTTAGAGGAAGAACTCAACAGAAGAGTTGGACCCTGGCTCTTTCGCCCTCTTAGCCGAGGTGTCATTCACCGACATCGTGAACCCCTCGCCCAAGTTCGAGTCTCACACCACGCGTTTGAGAGCAAGGCGTTCTCGAGCTGAGCGACCTTGTCCCAATAGCGCCTGAGCACATCAGGTACTCAACCCTTTCTCGCTGCAAGTGTATTTCCGGTATACAAAAACCTGACAGTAGAGTTGGGCCAGGACTAAAATCGTTATCTCTTTTGTGCCTGAGCCCATCTAGTATGGAACCCTTTCTCTCTGCAAGTGTATTTCCGTTATAGGAAAACTTGACAGTAGAGTTGGGCCAGGACTGTCATCTTTGTCCCTTTTTTGCCTGAGCCTATCGGTTACGGCACCCTTTCTCTTTGCGAGCATGTTTCCGATATAGGAAGACTCGACATTAGAGTTAGGCCAGGTCTTTTTGCTTTGCTGGACGTCCATTATTGGGTATGGGTCTCTGCCTATAAGGAAATCAAGTAACTAGAAGCTCGTCACGAGCTAACAGAGCTTGTAGTTCCCATTTCCGTAATCGTATCTACTTTCTATTTGCAGTTGTCGCTGCACTGTAGTTTCACTATATGTCGACAGTATCGCTGTATGTGGTGTTGCTGGTGGTGTCGGAGATATTGTCTGTCTTTTATGCATTCAAATAACTTTCCATCTGCTACCTCCACATTCTCGGACACGATCCCCAAATGATCTGGCCAGAATCAGCTCGAGCTGCTGCATTTCTGTTTCCAGGGTGCACCGCTAGGAAGTACATTTGGGATCTTGGTTATCTGATAACCCTGGGTCCGCCGAGAGCAGTGCGTTCCCTTTGCACTCCAGTGAAGTTAATGAAAACGCCTGTTTTATAAATGACAATTTCGTGCATTCAATATGTGAGCATAAATTTGCGCACTATTGGAAGACAGAAATAGACATAGATCAATGGACAATTGCCATGGGTGATAAAGTAGTAGGTAAAATATTAAAACAAAAATTTATATATTAGATCCAATATGATTAGTGGAGTACTAAAGTGCGTTTCGAAATAGTTGATCACATTCCCTTTAATATCTCATAACCAGTTAGAGGAATTTAATGAAATTTCGCATAGCAATTTAGATATTAAACGACACAAGGAACGAAACAAACATTACGTTATGATATGGAGCGGGGTGGTGCAAACGAAAGAGCAAAACATGGAGTCGGTTTTTATTACATCAAAACAAGGCAAAATTAATTTCCGACTTCGAATACGTGTCAGAGAGGATAATATAAGTAAGAATACAGTTAACAGAAAGAGAAAGAACAACCACCATAATACAGGTTTACGCCCCATGCAATGACACAAACAACATAGAAGAAAGAAGCGAATTTTTTGAAAAAACTGTCTGACGTTCTGAATAGAATTCATAATAAAAATGATCTAATTGTTATGGGAAATTTTAATGGTAGAATTGGGAGGAAAAAAACATATCGGGAACATTGTTTGGGAAACTTTGGGGACACAACAAAAGATCGTAACAGCAACGGAGAGGAACTCATTAATTTATGCTTAGATCACGGACTACTAATAACTAATTCATGCTACAAACACAGATGGGGTCACATAACAGCGTGGTACAAATGGGGCAATCTATCAATAACGTCCCAGATTGACTACATACTGGTAAGACATAGGTAGAAGATAAACATCACAGACGCAAGGGTTATACCAAATATAAATATAGACACTGATCACCATCCGGTTGTAATTGCTGAAAAACAGAAACGAAAAGAGAGACCATCAACAAACTAAAAAACAAAAAGCACAAATGAACTTTATAAACCTAGACGACGAACACATAAGAGACATACTATATGAAAAAATCGCCACGGCCTACACTACCCTACCAAGAAAAAATGATTGCATAAATGTAGAATGGAAGTTATTTAAATCTCATATGTTAAATAATCTACAATGTGTATGCGGAGTAAAAAAACATAAAAAGGGAGACCAGCAAACAGCATGGTGGAACGAAGAGTTACAAAAAGCTACACAAATAAAGAAACAATGCTTCAGAACTTGGTTGAAATTTAAAAAAAAAACAATGCTGATGTGCAGTACAGACTAGCTAGAAGAAATACGGAAAGAATCGTCAAAGAAGCCAAAGAGAATTCTTGGCTCAAATATGGAGAACACTTAACATGCCTATGTATGAATAACCCTAGAAATTTCTTCAAAAGTATCAACACAATGAGAAACGAAAACTACAACCCAAATGCAATAATAAACTGCAGAGATTTAATACCTCTACTAAATGGAAATGATAGAAAGAATAGGTGGAAGGAATACTTCCAAGAACTGTATAATCCTAACATTCTGACGCATCATACGTATAATGGAATAGAGAAAGACATCACAGAGCCAAAAGTTTTAAGCCAAGAATAAGAAATGATTATCAAGAACAGTCCAAATAAGAAATCACCAGACACAGATAGCATTCCCAACGAAGCCATTAAAGCATGCAAAGAATTGGGGTAAAATGGCTCCAGAGAATATTCACAATAGCGTGGAAAGGAGGGGAAGTCCCAGTGGACTGGCAAAAGTCAGTAATCGTACCTTTGTGGAAAAACAAGGGCAACAACAGAGAGTACGAAACATACCGAAGCATCTCGTTATTAAGCCACACCGGAAAATGTATGCAAAGATAATAGAACAACGTGCACGATACATCGTCGAACCACATTTGAGTCCCTCTAAATTTGACTTCAGAAGAGAGGTTAGTTGCACAGACGCCGTGTTCACGCTAATACAAATGAATGAGAGAACGATAGAATACAACGAAGAACTAAACACAATATTTATAGATCAAGAGAAGACGTTTGATAGAGTCAACAGAGACGTACTATGGGAAACTCTAGAAATGTATTGTATCAAAGGACAGCTGTTAGAAAGTATAAGATCTTTGTATAAGAACTGCCAATGTGTAGTAAGAACATCAGATGGTATCACAGAAACATTTGATACAAAAACGGGAGTGAGTCAAGGTTGCGTGCTCTCACCTTTGCTATTCAATATATACATTGACAGAATAATACAAGAGGCAAAAAATACAGATGAGAACATCACCGATTCAGAACAAGACAACTCAGAGGAACTAAACAATAAAATAAATGAACTACTTTTCGCAGACGATCAGAGCCTTATATACGAAAATGAAGAACAACTACAAAGTCATGTTAACTCACTATCTGCAACATGTAGAAAATACAACATGAAGATCAATACACACAAGACGGAAACTATGAAAATATGCAGAACACCAAACCCACTAAACATATAGATAGACAATATAGGAGTAAAACAAGTAACATAGTTCAAATATCTCGGTAGTATTTTTACAGAAAATGGAAGCCTCGATGGAGAGAGATAAGATATCAAAAGGAAAATGCAGTAACATACCAACTGTCACCACTACTTCTTCACCCCAAGATCGAGATGGAAGTCAAGAGACAAATGATCTACAGTATATTCTACCAACACTGTGTTACCAGTGCCAAACCTGGTCTCTCTCATCTTCACATTTCAGAAAAATAGTGACATGTGAGATTAACTGCTTGAGGAAAGCTGCAGGGGTCACCAGGCTTGATAGATTACGAAATGAATATATCAGGGAAAGAATAGGTATAATATCTTGCACAGATTACATTGAGAGAGAACAGATCAAGTGGTTTGGTCACATTATGAGAATGCATCACAAAAATTTGCCCGTACAAGCATGTAACCAAATGAGATCAGGGTAAGCAAATAGTCAGAGGAAGACCACGGAAAAGATGGATAGAAAACGTCAGGGACATCCTGAACAGACACGGTCATAGCACAGCCGAGGCCACACATCTGGCTTTAGAACGCAAGTTCGATCTCCAATCACCCCTAGGCAAGAGTGTATCACAAACCACCTGGCGAAAGACAATAGACAAGGAATTTATACATTTTATTTCACCAGATGTTGCCATTTGTACGGAGCGGAATATTCCTTTGATTTTTTGTGAATGTGTGACTATTATAGTGGGAAGAAACAATTAATTGTGCAGTAATTTCTCAAAATAGATTATGAGTCTTATATGTGACATTGAAGTTTTGAAATTACTGAAACTAAATGAAGGGTGGCTTCTAAATACCATTATAAGAAGGAAGCTACTTTATTTTGGACACTTAAAGCGACATGAGGGTATCGAAAGGTTCATTCTAAAGGGCAGAGTGCCGGGGAAGAGAAGAAGAGGAAAACCAAGTAGTCGATGAACCAGCGACATCGAAGAATGTATGAACATATCTTTGGCCAATGCAGTCCTGCTTTCCCGGAACAGAGAGGTTTTCAGAGTATCCACGACGAAGACAAGATTCTGGAAAGAATATGTCACTTGATGTATATATTATAATGTCTAGAAACCCGAGTATTTTTTTTAGAAAATTTTGGAAGCTAATTTTGACAGAATCCTGGGTTTGATCGAGTATGATGACAGGCATTATTTGAACGGCAGGCAGAAGTCTTGCAGCAGTACAAGTTATTGTTGTTGTTCAATGTGAACAGATGTTACTATTGCTCCATTCATACTATTTCTTCATTATTTCGTCTGGTTGGTATTAGGTATTATGTATGTTTATTATCCTCTTCGTACACTGGACACGTCCACAGGTGCTTAGATCTCCGCTTCAGTAAATCGCTCAGGGTATAAAGGTTGATGGTTCCGGTTCTATGTTGGTTCACTGCTCTTTTTGAAATCTTTGTCAGGGGTTCTCTACGGGCCACACCCATCCTCACTCCCAATTCGCGCATTCTAGATATTGACTCATGCTCATTCATCTCAAGATCCCCTGATGTGAGGATTCACGAAGAGCAATGAGTATGTCTGCTCGGTCCATAGGCTGACCATCTGTTGTGGTGGCGAGGCTAGCTAATTGGTCTGCTCGTTCGTTTCCCTCCACGCC